>CM053783.1:257503275-258703275 GCA_028749045.1 Cupressus sempervirens
GAATTAAGACCACACATGTAATTAATATCTAAACTATGTAATTGAATCAAGATCACAAATGTAATCAATCACATGAAATCATAAACCTAGAAATTAAATCACCTAGAAATTGAACCAATGATGTGTGTAATCATAAACTAGAAACATAAATTTCAAAGATATATCACATGGAGCATAAACTAGAAACATATATAAAATGTCTAATCATATGAATCATATAAATATGTCATGTATTAGAAATGGACCATAAACATGTAGATATATGTCAATACATATATAAATATCAAATCATAAATATGTATATATGTCTCGCTCAAAAGCTAAATGATAAACTAAATATAGTGTGCATACATACTAAACTAGAGACTCATTCAGGTGCATACAAATAGACTAACCCTTTGAGTGAGACTGATGAGCATCATGTGCTTGCAAAATATCAACTCACCCCTAAAAATCTAGTGTATAAAAATTTGTTAGACATACATGTATATATATATGTCTGTGTGAAAAATAAATTAATTTAAAAGTCTAAATTTAAATTTCACCTGAGCACTACTAGGTGTCACATCCATCATATTTGTACTCCCACCAATAGTAGGTGTCATATCAATAATGTCTCTCCTCCCTCCATGATTGGATCCCACACTAGCAGAAGTAAGGTTTGCTACATGTGCCTAGAAAATATAGTTCTTTCACAAATACCAGTACATGTATATATACTTGTGCATATAATTGAACTACTGTATGATTTATTTTTTTAAAAGAGGCATTTTGAATCTAAGGAGCAAGAGGGTCATCCATGACATGCATTACAACTTCATCAATAGAAAATCCATCTCCAATTATGTCAATCCTCTATAATAATGACAAGTGAAAAGGGGTAACTAGATGAGATTGAAGTGGTGTATATTCACTGGTAATATGAGAAAATATCATCTCCACATCCTAGTGTCAACCTCAATCTAACTCAACTCTCACAACTTCTCCTTAAGAATGTCTAGTCCATTAGTAGTAATAGTAACATCTGCAACTCATATCCACTCAACTAGAGTTGTGGTAGATTCTTGTGCATTTGAGTGCTATGATGGGTTCTTAGTTGAGTGTTGAGATGAGTACTAAGCTGAAAAATGTGTCAGGTGTTGTGTTGAGTGCTAATTATCAAAGTCTTGTATACCCTACTATGTATCTCTTATTCTATTTGCAATGTCCTATAAAGGTATCCCTTGAATGTTGGTAATGTATGAATATGCCTATAATAGACCATCTAAAAATTACAATGCCATATCCTTATGTCTATGCTCCCCACTAAGGCCTCCTATATCTCCTAGATTAGGATGATGTACAACCATATAAACATCATCACACAACATGGTAGGTGCAATAATAGATGATGACTCTAAAGATGATCTACATCAACTAGGTCTACTCATAATATATCTACCCAAAGTGTTAAATGTAATGCTACTAACTGCAACTATAATGTGTCCTATCCTATCAATTGCTTCCCTCTGAGAAGTAATAAAAACTCTATTTGTAGTAGCAACCATCATTGGGGTCATAGCTAGAATCCTCTAACCCATCAACTATTGATGATTATATCCAGGTTGACTAGCTTGATGATACTCATCATGATCAACAATTCTACCACATCCCTAATCATAATATCCTAGAAGATCTAAATAGTTGATGATGTGCCCATACTACCTTCATGTACAATTGTTGGGAAAAATATAATTGTATTTGATCATTACTAGGATAACAACAATTTGCTATGATAAATTGAGAGTATATCATGCAATGAGTCTGTGGCATGACACATCTTGTAACCAGATATCCATTCTCCTAGGCTTGATCCTCATAATATGGTTATACCTCTCATTTGATAATATCCTTAAGGACCAGGGTCTAAACCAAGGCTAAGGACCTATCACCTAAGACCTCTACTTTGAGCTCTATGAAAATCCTATCAATAGATTGTAGCATGAATGTAGTCTATGATCTAAGTCTATTAGTAAGATCTGAAAGACTCATATAAATCTACTCACAAATACCTCTATATAAATGATCGATAGATCTATCAATTGACTCTCTAAGTTGTGCCATCTCCATAGACACAAAATGGAATATACTATCCATATTGGGAGTGTGAGAGTGGATACACACTCCCTATCCCTATCCCTATTCCCATCCCTCTCCCTGCCTTTGTCTATGTCCATACCCATGATCATGTCCTTGACCCTGAGGCTACTCATTATCTTGTCCCTATCCCTAATCCTAAAGCTAACCATGATCTTGCTCTTGACCTTGATCTCATAATGTGATGCCATCTACATGGGTAACATGTACAAATTAAATGTTGTCTAGGCCTTGTTAAATTCTAATACCTATCCTATTAAAACTATGCAGCCTCACCTAATCCTTCTTAGTATAAATGAGATAATTGCATTTTGATGATTCTAATTCAATGTTTTGATACACTTTTGAGACTATAAGGTTACGTCATCTATATTTTGATGATATGCACTTACCTCTACATATTATGAGCTAATTGATGTATTTAATGATTCCATTTCATGTTCTAAATTATTGACATTGCTTTAATAGAAATTGAATGGTGGAAATGCTTGTAATCTAAGAATGTAATGTTTAAGTGGAAGTTTGAGTTAAAGTATAGATTGTGTTATGCACTGAGACCTAACCTGCATACCTAGGATTCAATAGTTGTGAATTCAACATCTTGTCACAATGATAAAAATAGATTATGAAGTTATTTAGAATATTAAATTGACATGCTATGCTGATAAGCAAAGTTTGATATTATATTATTCTGAGCATTTTATGTGAAAATTGTTAGAAAAAGAAAGTTAATTGGAAAGAATGGAGTATGGAACTCAAATGTTGAATGTGATATGCAAGTTTTGATATTTTAATATTTTGAATGCTATATTTGAAATGATTAAGAAAGGAAAAGTTAACTTGAGATGATGAAATAGATGCAAGCCTAATGTTGAATGAGATAATGATTTATCTCACATATGTACTTATTACTTACAAGATTTCTTGGACTACTGATGCTCGAGTTTAATGTGTAGGAATTTGACCATGGGTTTAATGGGGAACCAAGGCTCAAACTACTATAAACATGACATAGCCAAGGTTGAATCAGTGGAAAAGATTCAAACCTCATTGTAATGTATTTTTCTTTGTATATGAAAATTATATGTGTGTTTAGTAGCTTAGTTCATGTATTATTGGAGACAAGTCACTTTTAATGTAATGTATTGTTTGTGTGTCACTTGAGACTTGTGTTGTCCATGTGGAGATGCCATGTCATTCAGGGTTTGGCAAGAAGTAACCTAACTTAAACCTAACTCCAATGTAGTACCCAAGTTAACCTCACATAGAAAAATGCCATGAGAAGTCTCCATCAAGGGAAATTGGAATTCCAACTCCCTACTAACTTGTTAGGGTAAAAAAGAGGTCCTAGGGGGTTACCATGGTGGAAAAAAAGTGCCCACATGATAATAGTATGGGTTGGGGTTCTAAATCTAACCTTTAGTAGGCCTGGTGACCTTAGGAACCCTCCAAACATGTCACTTTCTTAGAATTTCGAAATTGAAGAGTTCACATGTTTCTTTCCACTTAGTCAATGTATAATTTTAGAAAGAGACAAGGTTGTAAGAAAAGGGAGGCTTCTTGTTTGGGCCATTTTTAGCTGAGTGAGAAGTTTGGAGGCTTTTTAGAGGGCTTAGAGGGAAATGAGAGGGTTGTCTACCCACTCTCTAATTTTAGAGACTCTAAGGGTTTGTAAGCTTGGGAAAGGTAGCTCTTCTACAACCATTCATTACCATTTTACCAAAAGGGATTCAAGGTTGGTTTCTTCTTGCCCATGTATTATGTTTCTTCAAAACTTGTATAATGGTATTGCATTCATGACCATGTAGGGGTGTAAGATCATACTGTGAGTAGATTTCATGGCATTATATTGTGATGTAGTATCCATGTAAATGTTGAATGGTCTTCTAACCAAGTAGTTAGCTGATTTTATTTTGAGATTTAATCTTAGTATTGCATTCATGAGTATGTAGAATATGTGATATCATGTTGTAGCTTGTTGTGTAGTATTGTGTTGTGATGAGCATTGAGTTTTGGGTTTTCATTGTTCTCTTATTTTTTTTTTTTTGAGCTTCCATGATTGTGCATGAGTGTTGTTATGGGAGTGAGGGCTTCACTCACCCTTTGGGAAGGGAAGAGAAGACCAGGGTGAAGGGCATAAGTTGGGCTTGAAAAATGTGTTAAGAACCTTGGAGTATGAGCTCCATTGTATGCCATAATCAATCATATCTTGCTAGGGTGATAGTGGAGAGGAAGTTTTATGGTGTATGAGTTTTTATGGAAGCTACAGCTGATGGTAGTATGTTTGAAAGATGTTTTGTGGAAGCCCTAAAAGGGCATGGAAATTTGTTGATTTGTTATAGCCCTAAAAGGGCATGAAATTTGTTGATTTATGATAGCCTCAAAAGGGCATGAAAATTGTTTATTGCAAATATAGTTTTATATGGCAAGTCTCCATGTTAAAGAACACCTTCACCCTATGTTCATGGTTCCATTTGTGAACCATTGTGAAATGTCCTTGGGAGGGAATTGTTCAAGTTTGATATGTAATGTTTATTAATTTGAAAGATTGTATGTGTAAATTGGTTTGAGTCTTCTTGCCCTAGCATGGGGGTGGTCTCTTTGGAGGCCTATGGTTGGGTGGAAAGTACCCATGTTCCTTGTTATTGTGTTGTGATGCATTTGCAGATTTGTGTTCAAGGGAGCAATGGAAATGGATTGGAATGATCATCTTGTAGATTGATGTTTGAAAGAGAAAACTTGACTTTGTGCCTCTCATTTATGAAGGAGGACTCCCCAACTTCTTCATGTTATTTTTATACATGATTACATGATAGTGACGATGAATTATTGAAGGCATCATATGTAATTGTTCCATCAATTTTCATTGGTATACACTTGGATGTAATGAGGTAGTAAGCTAAATACTTTAATGTGGATATTATTAGAGATGTACAGGGTTTTTTTAAGGAAACTAATCAATAGTAGTTAATGTCCATTGTATTCAATGTGAATTATGTTTTAGAACTCTCTCAATAAATTTATTGAATGAGAAAACTAGTTGTACTCATATCATGGTTGAAAATATAGATGTTTCCAATAAAGTAATTGTTCAATATTGATGGTTGTTTTGTAAAATTATATAAGAAGAAGGTTGATGTACTTTGATAGTTCAAAATTATGTGCATAGAAGACATAGTATTAATTTATCAAGATTTAATAAGTCCTTAGGATGATAACACTATTACATTTTAAATATGCTCAATACCATGGTAGGAATGGAAGGAAAATAGGTTGAAAGAAATGCATATTGCAAAAATGCGACAAGCCTGTAGGTTCTTATTCAGCCTCTGGAAAATGTATGCAGAGAATAATTTGATCGCCAAGATTAAAGAGAATAAAATATTCATGATATCAACTCTATTAATAGGTCCTATAAACTAATAAATTACATCAAATAAGAATTAGAAGATAATTTTTTTGAAGGAATGATATAAAGATGTCAGCCATATGACTGCATGTCACAAGCTATAACAAAACAAAAATAATAATAAAATTGATACTGAGAAGAGATGTACTAATAATAATTATAATATTACATGCTATTGCCTAATTTAAATATCTAACATAAATATAAAAAATATATAAATATATAATAAAAATGATAACATACTCCCTAATCTAGGTGGGAAAGTTCCCACATGTTCTATCATGTAAGAAAAACCTTTATTCTTGCAAACTCTTCCCAAGGATGATATGACCTTGGTAACACCCCACTTCATTGTCATCTTCCACATGGGAGGGAACCCCCACCAAAATTATTCTAAAAACATTCATTGGCACTAGAATGGGTGTATGGTATAAGTCACTAATAAGACTGAATGCATTATTCAATGGTAAATGGAGATGTGATCTTTGCCTTGGTTAAGGTACCAACCTCTCCCATACACATGGAAGCTTCCCTATGAATGTGTGCCTCCTTTGGGAGCCTTTTACTGGGCATACATCATGACATGATGAGCTAGTTAAAGGTTTGACTCATGTCAGGACCTTTCTCCTTGGTTCCCACCCCTCTTTGGGATGACTAGGCATCAATTCAAATATTCAACTTGGTAAGGCTTTAGAAAACCTAACATCATGTAAGGTCCTTGTCCTAGCCAATACTTCACCTAGGGAGAAGGAGATAGTGGTGAATTTTTAAAGGTAAGGACATGTCGGTCTTAGAGCACCTTGGGATCAATGATGATCCATCATTTCATAGCTAGGAGCCTTTGAGGGGGGGATTAGTGGGATAAGTATTATAACTTTAAGCAGCAATTAAGAGGGTCACATGTTTCAAAACCTAAGGAAATTTGGTAGGTATATGAAAGTCTATTTAAAGGAGAAAAGTTGCATGAAAAGGTAAAGGTAGAGGAAACCCTAGATAGCAGCGACAACGAGCAGGAAACCATAGAGAGTAGTGATAGTGAGCAAGATTAGAACAACATTTTTGTGGGATAGATGAGTGAACCCCCTCTGCTGAACAATGATAGCTCAATGCAGCTTAAGGCTAAGGCTAGGAGGGCAGTAGAGATTATTATAGAGGAGCTAGACCCTTTAGCAGTGCTAGGGGTCAATGCAAGCTTCAATTTAGCAAGCAAGAGTGGTGTGGAGTCATCTAATTGCAACTTGGTAAACAAAAATGACATGAAAATGGTTAAAGATGCAGTTGTAATGGAAGAAAAAAAGGATGCCCTAGTGGAAGAGGAGAAAAATCCTATAGAAGTGGACAAGAGAATGGAGGAACCAAATAGTGACGGTAAAATCTTGGAGTATGTTCTTCCTGATGATGTGCTTGATTCGATTGAAGATTGTCAACATAGATCTATAATCTTATTTTTTTTGAAGGGCATCCCCTTTGAAATTGATTTCTATAAATGGGTCAAATTTACTTGGGAAAGAAAAGGGTGGGAAATTCAAGCTCTAAGAGGGTTGGGTAAAGGGTATATTTCATGCAAATTTAAATCTACTGATGCTGCTCAAACAGTTTTGCAGTATGAAACTTGGGTTATCTGTGGGCAGATTTACTATTTACAAGCCTGGACACTTGACTTTCACCCTGAGGGTCCCTCTAAATTAAAATATCCTATGTGGATTGAGCTACCCTTTATAAATCTGTCCTTTAGACCCTTTTTGAAGAACATAGTTGCTCAGCTTGGGAAGGTTATATGGTGTAAAAATAGTTCTGATAAGTTTTCCAGCTTAAGAGTTCATCCTAGGGCCTACGTTGAGATAGATTTGAATAATCAGTTGCCAAAGATTATAAAGTTAGTTGGGCCAGGATTTGAATTTTATCAACTTGTAGTATGCTTAAACAAACCTAATGCCTACTTCTTCTATAGGCAAGAGGGACATCTGGTTAAAGATTTCCCAATCCATAAGATCAAACTCAATCATTCCTAGAAAGTTTCCCTTAGTCCAACATAAGTGCCTCAGTCCTCTCAGCCTATGGTGTTGTCCAATATAGCCCCTCGAGTCTCAACAACTCAACAATGACCACTCAAACATGAATGACACTGTTTCAACCTTTCCTTACAAAGATGCCATTACGACGGATAGTTGGAGGTTGGTCAAAAAAATAAAAGACCCTCCTCATTCATTTGTGACTCAGAACAAGGGATCTCTTCCCTCTCACATTCAATCATCATCTCCTACTAGACCTTTTGTCAAGAACAAAGAAAAATCTCTTTCAAGTCCTTCAGAGAGGTGCAGGTCCCCTTCCCCTCCTAAAAGTCATTATTCCTCTGCCCAAACTTCAAGACCTAGATCAAGATCTCCCATTTCCAAGTGCAAGGAGGATGGGAATGTGGAAAAGACTGTGGTGCATGCAAATCACTCTGATGTCTTTCCTAATGAGGATGACTCTTCTCCCATAGCTTAATTATGAATTATAAAACTTTATCTTGGAATGTGAGATTGTTATCGCTCCCTCACCGCAAAGCTAAAGTTCAGAAAACCATTGTCAAGTGGAGACCTGATATTATGTTTTTGCAAGAGGTTAAGCTTAGTGGCCCTCACCTTGCTACTTCATTATTCAACATTTGGAGAGAGGGAACTTTCTTCCATACATCACATAATGAAGACAGGGGGGAGTAGTAATTGGAATCGTGTCTTGGATTAATAGGTTTGTTATCAATAAAGGGGAGGATCCCTCACATAATTGTGTGTGGGTACTGACCTTCATTAATGATCAACCTATAGGTTTTTGTTCAATTTATGCCCCTAATAGTGCTAAGAATAGATGTGCTTTATGGGAATGGTTTTCTAATCATCTTCCACAAGTAGATTGGGTTTTTGGTGGGGACTTTAAGATGGTGAAACATTATACTGATCGCAGTTGGCTTAATCATGTTAAAATCAGCAATGAAGAATTTGACAAATGGCTATTTTGTTGCAATTCTATTGGTATTGTAGACCCTATTTTGTAAAAAATCTCTATTCACCAACAAAACTAGTTTACTTGGTCTAATTGCATGTTAGGGGTTGAAAGAAAACTTAGTAGATTAGATAGATTTTACATCTCTCCTCACCTACAAGTAATCCAAGATGCTAGTGGTTGAGTTGTGAGGGTAGATTACACAACTACGCTTTTAGTTCATTTTCATATCATTTGTATAGTTACTAAAGATAATTCCACAGTTTTTAATTTGTAGCTACCTTTTAAGCTTAACACCTCACATATGACAATCCCATCCTATGTTGATGCATTGGTGGGGTTATGGAACTCTTTCCCTAGACCAAGAGATGGGGAGTCATATAGAGAATGGTGGCAATTAGCTATCTCTAAGTGTGCTGAATTTTTGTGCTCAATTGGTAGAAGATTGGCATGGTAGCATAGAAGGAAAGAAAAATCTTTACAAGGGAAATTAGAGCTAAATAGAAAAAATTTAGTGTATGACCCTAACAACATAGTTATCCAAGCTGCCATAGCTTCTAGTGAATCTCAACTATGAAATCTTGATAAATATAAGGGGCAAGGAGGTAAAATTAGAGCTAGATTACATTGGTATAAAGAAGCTAACAAAGGCTCCAAGTACTTTTTTCAGTACCTCAATTACAAACATAGAAAGGAGTTCATAGACCCTATATTTGATGATTATGGACAACTACATTCTAATCCAAAAGAAATAAAAAACATATTTTAGGGTTTTTATGAGAATCTCTATAGAGAGGATAAAAATTGGCAGGATGTACATTTAATTTTAGAAGATATGCTTGAAGATGTCATTTTGCAAAAGGTGGAACAAGATGATAGCAGATACATTGATCAAGACCTCTCTATGGATGATTTAGAACATGTTGTTTTCTCTATGGCTCCCAATAAAAGCACAGGCATGGATGGCTTATCAATTGAATTTTATCAAACCTTATGGCAACATATTAAGGAGGACTTCTATTTGGTTTATTTAGAAGCTATTAATGAAGGTTCCTTGGGCCCAATGACTAATAGAGGCTTGATTAAGCTCCTTCCTAAAGGAAAAAAATATAGATTACATATCTGGCTGGCATCCTATTACTTTGCTAAACACTTCCTATAAAATTATTGTGAAGGCATTGGCTACCAGGATAAAACCAGTGGCCATGATGATAGTTCATCCTGAACAAAATGACTTTTTGGGTGGTAGATTCATATTGGATAATTTAATGTTAGCTTAGGAGACATGTGAATGGGCTCAAAAATCTCAACAAGATGCATTGCAGGTCAAGTTGGACTTTGATAAAGCCTATGATAGAATGAGATGGGGCTTCATTATAAAGATGTTACAATGGTTGGGGTTTGGCCCAAAAATTTGTAAGCATGTCCAAATGTTATTTACCAATGCAAATACACAGCTAAGGGTCAATAATTCTTTATCTAACCCATTTCCTTTAGAACGGTCAATAAGACAAGGCTATCCTCTATCTCCTTTTCTTTATGTATTAGCTACTGATGCTCTGGGATATCTTTTGCAAAAATATAATCACATGGGGATAATTAAGGGCATTGCTATTCCTAATAATTATGTGATAATCAACTTGCATTTTGTTGATGATAGCCTGTTGTTTGTGCAAAATTTTGAATCTAAAATTAACAATGTGATGGAGGTTTTGGAATTGTATTGCTCAGTTTCAAGTTCTAGACTAGCACATCATAAGACCGAGTTTCTAATGATACACCCTAAACCAGTTCCAGCATGGATTCCTAATTAGTGGAAACTCATTAAGCATGGGCAAATTACACCCTATCTTGGCATTCCCTTTGGGTTAGGGGTTTCTCTATGTGACATGTGGGATTGGTTTCTCACAAAGCTGAAGAATACAATTTTTAATTGGGGCAATAGATATCTCTCATTAGCTGGTAAAATTCAAGTGATTAATAGAATTTTTTTAGCATCACATGTTTATTACTCTTCTTGTTGGATGCATTATGAGGACCTCAAACAACTCATCTGTCAGTTCTTGTGGACTAATTGGGATGGGAAGGCTAGTTTTAGGTCATCTTCATGGCTTCATTATATCCAACCAAAACATAGAAGTAGGCTGAGACTTTTGGACCCTAAGACTCAAGGTATTTGTTTAGCTTCTAAATGGATTGTTAGAGCTATTTTTGGAGATGAACCTTGGAAGATATTGGTGAGGAATAGGATTTATCTTGTTGACATGAACAATAAGTGGCATAATGTGGGATGGTTGGACAAGATCTTACTTGCTCCATTCTTTTGTCTCAAAGGTTCCTTTCCTTTACAATCCATTTGGAAGGCTTGGACGATTGTTTGCAGCTATTTGGATTGGAGAAGAAACTCATTACAACATGGTTTCAACTTTTCCAATTCCTCTATTTGGTGGAACAGACTTATTCAATATTAGGGACAGCCATTGGCAGTTAGCTTTCCTAAGCATGCTATGTACCTTTTCAAGAAAGGGGTTCACAACTTTAATGATGTCTAGGATTTCAACTCTTTTGATTGGGAAAGTTGGAAAGTTACAAAGAATTGTTTCAATTTAAATAACAAGATTAAAGGGTTTTTGATTTTTGTTAGGTCATTGGTGCCTATGGAACTCATGATGAAGCTGTGTACACCTCTGCAATGCAATGTCTTCAAGGATTGGCAGTGGCTGGGATGTTTTCCCTTTTTTTTTTTTCCTCTTAAAAAAATCTATTTACACATTCTTCCATGTTTGAGGTTAAATCCTCGTCTAAACAATAAATGGAGGTGTAGGTTTACCGAAAGGAAATGATGTAATTTGAGCTCTCAAATCTGAAAATCTAAAGTTGAGGCAAATGGACAAATTTTATCTTGGAAGATTTTACATCAAAAGTTGCTAGTTAGGGATAAATTGAGGTTTTTGTCTATACAAGCTCCTTTATGTCCATTTTGTTGTAGATCTAAAAATTTAAAACATATCTTTTGGAGTTGTCCTTGAGAAAAAGTTAAATGGAATATTATGTTTCAGCATTTCCCATCCATTTTTAATCATATTTTAAGCTGGAGGGAAGCAATTTTTGGGCTTGATTTTTGTAAGAATGTGGTTACAAACTCTACGAGACAATTGATATTGCTACATATTTGGAAAAGTAGATGTTGAGCAATATTTTCTAACTAGTATCTACAATAGGAAATAGATATCCTTATGTTTTATTCAGATATCTTGTATGAATTAGTTTTTCTTTGTTCGTAGCTAAAGATTAAGAAGACTAAGCAGCAAAATCATGCCAAGCACCAAAGACAGTTGGATGAAATTAAATATTAGGTGCTGCAGCTCCATGCCAGTGAGATGAAATGTTCTAGATAGCTCCAGAAACTCATTAAGTTTCAAGTGCAGCCATAATGTTCCTCATGTATTGCTATTGTTTAGAGTTTGTGACTTGGTTCTCTTGTACAACTGCTATTTGCAACATGGTTTTCCAGCCTATGAGCTGGTTGTCATTGTTCTTAGAGGTTTACCAACCTATGAGCTGGCTATTATAGTCTTCTAGTTTTGAGTTAGTCATTTATTTTTTTGCAGCCTTTGTTTGCTGCTCTCTATATTTGTAATTTATTAGCTTTCTTCAATAAAAAAAGCAAGGTAAGGGTGAGTAGAATGGAGTTACAATAAAATAAGTCAATATTAGAATTTGACATGTGTCATATAGGAGAAGATAGTAGGTAAAGAAACTCCAAAATTAAGTATGTTTAGTTGCTACTAAAATACATAGATTTGGAAAGAGAATTAGTCAGTAGTAGTTAGGTGGAAAGTTAGTGACATTTTGAAGTTAGGATTATATTTTAAGTTTTATTATAGTAATAAATGAGCCATTATAGGGAATAAAATCATGGAATGGAAAAAGGTTTTATGGAGTTAATATTAAGTGTGGCATAATATTATTAAGCACAAACATATATACTTGGACTTTAGTCTCATGTCAAGAAAATAATAAAACAATGATATACTGTGATTATAATATAATACTACACATAAGAATAATGTTATTAACATAGGGATAAAAGTCATATGTAGATATAAAGAAGTTAATAATAATTTATTTTTATCTTGTTCTAGGAAAAAAAAGAAATAAATAAATAAATGAATGAATAAATAAATAAATAAAATAGAATGAAAGATAAATAAATAAAGATGGAATAGGATGTTTAAGGGTAATTTGAACCTTTTAAAAAAAAATGGTGACTTCTATATTGGGCAATATTAATATTATCTTGGTGAAACAATCTTGAGTATATTTAATAATTTTTTAAAGAGAAAATGTATAACTTTCATTTGAAATGCAATATAGCATCAAAGTGAAATAAGTTATTATTGGGCATTCATTTTGCACGAGGTCAACGACAAGAATCCATAGTGTAATTCCTCTCTTGAAAAGAAAATCTTTTTAAGGATCCACTCAAAGGTTTAGTGTTTGTCTTGCAATGTACCAAAATTCACTCGGTAGAAGATAAATGTGAGTGTTCACAAGGAGGCCTTTTCTGGTTCTAAAAACTCTTTTATCTTGGAATTGAAGTAAACTATGTTCCCTATCTGAAAATATCACACCAAAAGAACAATATTTTTTGTATTTTCTATTTTTTTTAATGAATGTAAATCTAACAATGCAGCTACTATGAGGTCCTACTCTACCAAGGGGTTAGCAAAGAAAATAACAAAACTAAAAGAAAATAACATGGAATCAAATAACTTGAAATTGAAATTCCTAAGTGGACATAATCTACAGAATACAACACGCTGCGAGTTAAACCTTTGAAGAAATTAGTAGGAAACAAATGAAAATAGGAGCAACACTTCCTAGAATCCACTGATGCAATCATCGGTGAGAATCTTTAAAAAATTGAATGAATTTTCACTCTTTATCAAATCACAAGGCCAAGAAAGTGCACTCATGTGAGACAAAAAGCTATGTAGACACAATAGGGTGATCTCTTCTCAAGGTCATTATGTCAACGAAATTCATATATCTGTAGCAAACATTAGAACTAAAAGATTGCACAACCAAAAACAATGCAATAAACCTTTGGCTCAATCACAATCTCATGAATAAAATCCACCATTCAGGAAAGAATAATTACACTCTGAATGCTAGCACCAAAAGCATAATTTTATTGCATAATAATAGTGGCCCTTGTTACATTTTACAATGGGGTATTTATAAGAAATCATCTCCTCAATTTGTGTTGAGAGTGAGAGATTTCTTGATGCAATAAAATGCTTTTAAAACATTAAAACAAACTAAATATATACAAATTGAAAATCTAACAGGTGCTTAGAGGGACTCCATCCATATTTTACTCTTAATTTGGATGCATGATCTTTTACATGTCAAAAATAGAGAAAGCATGAGAGAGAAAATAGGAGGAAGACATCAATTGAAGTAGAAGTGCACGGAGGCATCAAAAATAGAAGTTTCCCCTTCACTAGGTGTGTGTCCGAGTTAAACTACCATTAGAATGCATTCTCGATGCATAGAAAGTGCTATTTTTGGAACTAGTAGTCAACTATTGATGCACCTCTAAATTTCAAACCTATGGAGTTGTGGACCTGTGGACCTAGGGACCTACGGACCTCGACTGGGTCAAAAATCTCAAAATTTTACTAAGTGTCAAAATTGAAATTCTGGCATTTGGGTTTTGCTCATCTTTATCCTAAAGATATGTCTGGATGTTTGCCCTTGAATTTCTCTATAATCTTAGTAATCTTAGCAGCATCCGAAAGATCCAAAGCCTCAAACTTGTCTTTGAACTTCCATCTGTAGTTGTTCACCTCAATTCAAGTTTTTGCAAAATCTCTGAGTTTGGTGTCCAACTCTAACAATGCTTCCTCTGTCCTAAAGGCTTGTTTGATGTCTTCATCACTAGATGCTTCCTCTAAAGTCTTTTTAAAATTTTCCACAACTACCTCAATTGGAAAAATCTTCTCTCACTCTTCATCTTCAAAAATGTCTAAGCATGCATCATTGTACAACTTTTTTGCTTCCAAAATTCACTCTTGGGCTTGGTCCTTGAGCCTATGTATCTCCTCATGCAATGTTTCCATCACTTTATTTCCATATGCAATCTTTTCTATCCAATCAGCTATCATGTCTAACTCTTCTTCAGTATATACATCAATAAAAATGCAGTACCTTTGCCCTTTTATGGCTTGTAGAGTTTGTAAATCCTTGCTCTATACCTGTACCTCATCCATGATGCTGAAGTCCTACCTCAAAATTGCCACGATCTTGTCAACATTCTCTTTTGTAGCATGAAATAACCTCAAAATTCTTGTGATTATAGTAACACCCCTATCCTCAAGGTTGTCTCACCAATCCTGACAAGCTCTCAAAAATGGACTAAGTCGTAAACCTTCCCCTTCTCTAAGAATGGTATTCAAAGTCTCCTCAGGGCATTTAGAATCTAGAGGACCAATAACTTCAGCTAAATATCCCTTTAAGTTCTCAAGTTGCCTTTGAAGTGTTCTAATTTCAACCTCATCCTATTCCATATCGCTAAGAACCTCCTTGACTCCCATAGTCATCATCTGTTAGGATGTATCCCATGTAGACTTTCCTAACATAGTATATTTCACTTCATAGTCCTAAAGGCTAACAACTTCTTCATCTATACCTTCTGGAGGGTGACCCACTTGTGCAACTAAGTCTTGGTTCTATGTAGTAGTAATGAATGCAAATGGCATTTCATCATATAATGAAGAGTCAAGCTTGTTCAAAATCCTCATAATGTCACAAATATAATCCTCTAAAGCACATAATTGATACTTGGCACTTGTCATTATCTCTTTCCGAAACCATCTTGGAATATGCCTTTCTATAACCTTGGCTCTAGATGATGAAGGGATGTATTTAACTATCTCCTTCTCTCTATCACTCTTTCTTGGAGTCTCCTATAGTGAGGGTTCTTCTTCTATAGTCTCAGTTTTTGTAGATCCCATAGTTTGATCCTCAACTTCCTGAAAAGGTTGTTGTATAGATTCTACTACCTATGCTTCTTTTTATGGCTCATCGGTAACCCTTGGTTATGATTCTACTTGTAATGAAAATTCCTTCTAAACATGTTCTTCTAAACTCAGAGATGGATGTGTCACTGAAACCTTATCTACCATTATAACCTGAGGTGAAGATGGGGGAGAGAGATGAGGACCTTGTGTCTCGGGTGGCATCTGCATCCAATCTTGCTGTTGAAGCTCACCTATAGGAGTATCTCTAATCTGATCTCCAACAAATTTTGTACCCACTGGCATGAAATCAAAATCTAGGATGGAGAGAACATCATCACCTAGTTCCCTTTGCTCATTCACCCATCATTGTACTTCATCTTTCGAAGAAGAGAGTTTTACCATTTCAGCTTGAGTGGGTGGTGGGGTATTTGTGAAACTCTTCCTTCTTTCCAATTCTGTTGCTTTTGCCAGCTGAGTTCTCCTTTATAGAGGCACTTGGTCCTCCTCTTCATCTGACTCTATTTCCCCCTCATCTGATTCTTCCTTGAGAATGGTTTCAAGAACAGACAGATTAGGCACTAATCTTTTATGAACTCTTTGCCTCTTGTTCATTTTAACCTTGATCCTCTTTTATTTATATGGAACCATAGGAGAAGTGGGCTCTTCATGCACCAGATGAATGGATATATCTAAAATTTCTCCCTCTTCTTGTTGACTTAACAAAATAGGAGGCAATGGAAATTCAACCTGGATATGAGAAGCTCTAGTATCTTGGGGCTCTTGGGGACTAGATTCCTGTTGCTAGGGAGGGGCCTATTCTTCAACATGCTCTATTTGAAACCTTTGAGGAGAGGTTCTCTTCCTCTTTCCCTTCTTCTTTGAAGGGTGGTAGTATACCACTGGATGATCTAGCTGGTAGACTATTTCTGGCCTGATAGGAGATTGAAGCACAAAGATAGGAACTATGACTTTCTTTCCCTTTCCCTTTTCTAGGTGAGCATGTGCATGGAATATCATTGTATCCAAAATTGGATCAAGTGGAGAGTCTTTTTTGCTAAATACAAAGTCATTCTACAATAGTATCTAATATGGACATCATAGTCATTTGTGGCATTCATCCAATGATCTTCAATGGCATCCTCGTGGTAGAACTCTTTTCCTGCTAGGTTTTCCACTTTACCAACATTGTTGAAGAATGGCTAGGGAGAGTTATATTCTTCAAGAGGATAATTGTCCCATTCCCACTCAAAAGTTCGGATATCCTTCTTTCTCTTTACCTAATATGCTCCTATTACAAAAGGCCAATCCCAACAAGGCCTCTATTTTCTTTTGATCCTCTCATAAGCTAACTCAATCTATCAGGATATTTCCATTAGAACCAACTTGTCACTTGGGTACCTTAAGAGTTTCTTTGGATTGATGGATGCACCACCAACCCAAATGTATGTGAATGTTTGAAACTGGATAAAATATGTACTGAGAGCTATGATCTACATCTTGGCTTCATCAGACAACCTCTTCCCATAATCCTCTTCAATGAATCAAATGATGACAAAGATGAAAGCATCATTCACAATTTTGTACTCCTTGCTCTGCAGTGAGAGCTTCTTGTTCACTAGCTGAGGATAGACTATATATAGCCATGCATTAGGGTCCTGCATATTGCCCTTCTTGTACAACCTGGGATAGTCAGTTGCCCTTATTGCAAGTAGATACACCACATAAGAAGTCATATAGAACTTCTTCTTGTCTTTTATTGTTCACAACTGGTCACACAAGTTCTCACTAAATGTGGTGGTCCAATCCAGTGGCATCTTTGTGTATCTGATGGTCTCAATGAAGTTGACCATGAATGGAGCAAGATGACCTGCTGTAGGAAATCCCATAACTCTACTCAAGAGAATGATTGAATATCCAATGTCATCCTTCATGTATCCTTGAGTCATATCCACTTTTTTGATTGTCTTCCCCCAAGGTGGTTTCTCAATGAAGTATGAGGAATATATGATGTTGATGGCCTCCTAGTAATGATCCTTATGCCACCTCTCAGCTAATTCATATGAAAGCCTGATGAATTGATCGGCTCTAGGTAGATGAAAAACCCTCTCAATATTATCAAGTCGTAGATCCAAGAGCACTTCGCCAGTGACGCTCTTTACCACCTTTTCATCAAAAACAAAATGTTGAGATAGGGTTATAATCAATTTAGCTTACTGTACAGTCCTGGGATGTGATGCTGCATTTACTAATCTGGAATGGATTAGGGAAGATCTCAAGGATGACCTTTTAGTTGGATTGTTACGAACTCTTAAGAACTCTCCTAAGTCCATGTGTCCATGTTCTATGACTTTGATCTTAGAATACTCATCGTGCAACTATGATTTTGGGGTTATGCCTTGGAACTTGTACACAACTGGTTTTGCTACTAGTCCGGATGTGGATGCCATCTAATTATATTACCTACATGTCATAGGACAAAGAAAACATGATTAATTATTGGATATCAAAAGAAACATAAAAGAAAAGAAAAAGTCCCCCTAGGAAACTTATTTATTTGTTTCTTTTTTTATTTTAAAAAAAAAATTATTGGAGTGTGGGTTGATGCACATGTGCCATGAGCGTAGTGGTGAGGGCATCCACCCACGCACCCTGAAGGGGTGCGCAACATGCATGCACATGCACTACTTTTGTGGTGGCATAGGAAATGCACATGCACCCCAAAAGGGGCATGGCTAGGTGTAGGCACCCCAAAAGGGGTGTGGCCTAGTGCGGACATCACGACGGCACTGCGCACGTGCCCCAAAAGGGGTGCACGATGCACCATGTGGGCACCGCACTGCTCAAGCATAATCTCCATAGCGTACACCCAAAGGGGCATTGCACAAGCACTATTCACATGCCTAAAAAGGGCACATGGCACACCTTGCAAGAGAAGTGCACGTGCATCCAAAAGGGCATAGTGAGAGGCACCGTAGCGGTGTGTCACTTGTGCATAAGGTGCAGGGCAGTACATGTGCACGCCTCATGGGCATGCAACATAAGAGAAAAGGAGGTGGAGTGTATTACCTCTCCCTCATTGCTCTTGAGAAAAATGAGCAAGCATGAAGGGGAGGGAGGGTTTTCTAACCCTCTCTCTCTTTTGAAAAGTGCACCATGCCTCGATGCACGTGTGCTAGATGATGATGATTTTTTTTTTTGACTCTAAAATTCTAACTTCTAACCAAATTTTCTTCTCCCGATCCCCGAACTATTTGTCCAGGAGTCAAAAAAAGTAGGGGGTCCCCATTCATAGTGAGGAATGGGGCATGTGTTGTAGACACCACAACAGTTATGAGTGCTATGTTTTAGATGGTGACCTTAGCAATTTGTTTAGATATTAGGGTGTGGTTGGTAGTTGAAGGATAAAGTAAATTAGTAGGCATTTGGTGCCTTAAGCAAGTATAGATTCAATTCCATTAGTGAATCAATCTAGGATGGTGGAATTTAATTAGTGACAAGCTAGTAACTTATTTTTGTAGGCAATGGTTAAATAGTTGGCAATTAGGTAATATTTGCGAGTTAGGAAACATGATGAAATCCTCTAAATAGAGGAATAATCTAAAAATCATAAAGCTTGATTGAATTTTCACATTACCTTAATAATCTTTTAAATAATGGCATATTTTTCCATTAATAATAAAGATAAGTAAATCATGATACATCATATAATTGGGGGTAAGAATAAGTGATAGATGATTCCAAACACCTAGTGATATAATACTTTCTCAATAAAAACTCTATCACCATTATATCTAAATTGATGCAGAAGTTCATGGTTCACGATGACATAAGTAAAGACTTGCTTCGAGTTTAGGAAGCAAATTTTAATATAATAACACTACTTAACCATTAGGTCGTATCTCTCAAATAGAACATTCAACAAGTAAAGATCAATGCCTAATACTTCGAGTTCACATGTTTATATTAAAATAATAATAATAATGATAATAAAAATTCAAAAAAAAATGTTGTGTTTTGTATCATAAATTTAGGGCATGATAACAACTTAAGAAGTGGAGTATTAGGTGTTGATAGGTCATATTAGAAATGATAATAGGTTATTTAAATTAAGAGGTCCTAGTAGGCCCTAAGACCTATCTTATTAAGGACACATAGGTCATATTACATCTTAATCTATGTCTTATTAGGGGTTAGTAGCTCAGATTAGGTGTTAATGTGCATATCAAAATAAATGAAATGTATATCTATAAATGAACTTTAAATGAGAAAGAGAGAAACTGAGGAGAGCGAAAGTGATGGGAAAGCAAGGAGATAGATGGTGCAAGAGCACGTCTACAATAGAAATTCTAGTGGTGATAGGAAGATAGCATGCGTAATTATTAATCCAAAATTGTATTGTGACAGGTGTAGACACCTAAATTTGATTACACTATTTTAGTAATCCTATTTTAGTTATCTAAAAAGGCATTATTAATTAAATTTCTATTTAATTAATCCTTTGTCATCCCCTAGTTGATTAATTTAATTAATCATCTATAGTCCTAATTGATAAATCAAATAATCTATTATTTATCAATTAAATCCTATTCTTCTATCTAATTCCAAAAATCCCCATTTATTAAATAAATCTATTCCTCAAATTCAAAAACCCCTAACCTATCTCTAATCCTCCATTTAGCCTAATCCACCCCATCCACCCATGCTAACCAAGCTTAGCCACTAACTCACCCACCCTCATTAATGCCATCGACTTGCACATCTCTAACATCCCTAATCTAATCCTAAACCCAAGCCTAATCCACCCCCTAATGTTGTCACATTCCTTAAACAAGTTTAAGACTTTCCTAATCCAAACTAAAGTCTTCCCTCAAAAAAACCAACCACTAAGTCATGAGTGCTCTTACAAAACATAAAGACTCTTACAAGCCCACTCATGACTCTTACACCCATCTTCCACACTCTTCCTCTTCCACACTCATTCCTCTTACATCCCTCTTACATACTCAACCCCACTCATTATGACTTTAACCAACCCTTAACCCTACCCTCTCACACTCATCCTCCTTGTGACAAGTGTCACCTTCCCATTGGTGCTAAACAAGCACAATCCATGTGCTCCCCTTTGAGTGCATCTTAGCCCTCCTTAAGCCTTCATCCATCCTTGCATCTAAGCCCTCCATCCCTCTACCCCTTAGCCTATAAATTGAATCCCATCCCAAGCCATTTCATCAACAATCTTTGAGCTAAAGTTACCATGCTATTTTGAGAACCAAAGCCATCAACCATACCCTTATAATGCCAAATTGAGAGCTCACAAAGCTACCAATTTGCCATTACCCATCTCCATTGAAGCAGCTTTTGAGCATCTTGAGCATACATCCACAACAAAAAGGACACATCTACAGAATCAAGAAAGCATGGAGTGTTTTCTCTTGTGAGGTTTGCACTTCTTATTTTCTTTCTTAGTCTAAGCATATATGTGAATTTAGTTTTTGGTTTGTGAATGTTTACTTCATTTGTTAATGTTCTTTGCATACTGATTCTGGTTCTACAACAGGAAGTCTAGTGTTGAAAAAAAGATAGCATGAAAAATTATTAATCCATAATTGTATTGTGACAGGAAGTCTAATGATGGTAGGAAGATAGCATGCAAAATTGTATTATGATAGGAGGCTATGCAAAATATGCTATAGTGGTAGAATAGGTAGATTCTGCTATAGGAACTAACATGGTTAAAGATGCTACAAGATTTTACGCATAAAGTTAATGTCATATTTTTAAATGTTGTCAATTTGAAATGTTTGTAATAAAGTCTTATTATGTGGTGGCATAAAGGGAGGAGTGATTTGATAAACTCTCCAAATATAGCCACTTAGGACAAAGTGAGTTTTCTCTTCAGTTTAAGTTAGATTTCTTTAAGTATGTTTAATAATTAGGCCAGCTATGTAATCGATGACTATAGAAAGTTGGCCATAGATTTCTAAGTTCTCATTAATCATGATTCTCAAATAGTTTTCATTTCTTACTTTTGGGATGATGTTTCATATTCCTAATAGAGGAGAAGGTAAAGTATTATCAAGGAAGATTTTTGTAATAAAAAAGGGAAAGATACGACAAGAAGAATAGAAATAGTTTATGTTTTTTTTCTTCTAATTTTTGAGTTTTACATTTTAGATGTGTGGTTCAGTTCGTTTCCTTTGTTAAATTGGCATTCAAAGTTCCAAGATTTTAACAATGCTTTTGTTTTAGAACAACAACATATCGATTGGGTTTTGGAATCAAATTTTAATTTTCTATTTTGAAAGTTGTTGAAGGAAACATGATTTTCTGATCCATGAATGTAAACATTGTTGTTTTGAGAGTCACATTCATCTATGGGAGTTTGTTAAACTCTCTATGATCTATTTCTAGGATCATAGAGGAGTCATGTATCATATTCTTTTTATTTCCATTTGTTTTACTATTTTATTTAACCCTACTCATGCCCATTTAGAAGTAGATCTCTGAATTTGGTGAATGTCCTTATGTATTCACCAATATGCTGAAATCACATAACTAATATGTTAGGATGGTAAAGTTTGGTTTGAATTATAACTTTACAGATTTGGAGAATGATAGACAATGTCATATTCGATTATTTTTTTATATCAAATTTTAAATAAAGTCATTTATATATTTCAATTTAAATATGGAAGTGGTTGGTTTGTATTAAGTTGATGTAGGAAACCAAATATGTCAACAAGAGGTCAAGACAGTTCCTATTGCATGACAATTTATGAATTGGTATTAAGTAAAGTCAGTCGGTTAACAATTTGAGATAAGTTAGAATTGATCCTAATGGTGCATGTGCCCCTCGATGTAACTTAGTCTAGTGATTAATTTCCTCCTGAGTTTTCCATGATGAGGCTCTACATCAAGAGAGAGAGAGGGCCAATAAAGTGATGAGAGAGAAAGTGGAGAGAGAAATTGAGGGCAGAGTAACGAGAGGAGAGAGAAAGTGAGGGGAGAACAAGGAGAGAGTGAGGAGATATAGTGATGAGAGGAGAGAGAAAGTGAGGAGTGAGGAGATATAGTGAGGAGAGGAGAGAAAAAGTGAGGAGCAAGAAAGTGAGGGGAGAGTGAGGAGCAAGAAAGTGTTAGGAGAGAAAGTGAGAGGAAAGAGAAAATGAGGAGAGAGCTAGTGAGGAGAGAGAAAGTGAGAGGAGAGTGAGTGAGGATAGAGAGTGAGGAGATGAGAGAGAAAGTGAGGCTCAAGAGAAACTAAAGAGATAGAGTGAGCAAAGAGAAAGTGAGAGGAGAGAGAGCGAGGACAGAGAATGAGGAGAGAGATAGTGAGCATAGAGAAAGTGAGAGGAGAGAGAAAGTGAGGAGTGAGTGAGGAGCAAGAAAGTGAGGAGGGAGAGTGAGGAGAGATTGAGGAGAGGAGAGAGAAAGTAAGGAGAGAAACTAAAGAGAGAGTGAGGAGAGATAAATTGAGAGGAGAGAGAGTGAGAGAAGAGAGTGAGGAGAGAGAATGAGAGGAGAGAGATAGCAAGGAGAGAGAAAGTGAGGAGAAACTAAAGAGAGAGTGAAGAGAAAGAAAGCAAGAGGAGAGAGTGGGATGAGAGAGAAAGTGAGGAGAGAGAAACTAAAGATAGAGAGAGTGAGGAGAGAGAAAGTGAGAGGAGAGAGAGTGAGAGAAGATAAAAAGTAAGGAGAGAGAGTGTGAGGAGAGAGATAGTGAGGAGAAAGAAAGCGGGGAGAGAGAAAGTGGAGAGAGTGAGAGGAGAAATAAAGTGAGAGGAGAGAGAGTGAGTGGAGAGGAGAAAGTAAAGAGAGTGAAGAATGAGAAAGTGAGGAGAGGAAAGTGAGAGGAGAGAGAAAGAGAGGAGAGAGAAAGATACGACAAAGAGAGTGAGGAGAGAGTGTGATGAGAGAGAGTGAGGAGAGAGAAATTTAGAGGAGAGAGACATTGAGTAGAGAGAAAATAAAGGAGAGTGAGGAGAGTGAGAAGAGAGAGAGCAAGGGGAGCTTAGAGAAAGTAATGAGAGAGAGCGAGTTAAATTATTTTTTGTTTCCTATCCACCTAGTACAAGATTTGTGTGTTTTGTTTTCTAAGTAGACCTATAATTTTTTTGTTCTCTAAACTTATTATTTTTTCAACTATAGTTTTAGCTATATTTTTTCAATATTTTCTAACTATTGTTGTTTTCATAACTATCTAAAATAATCAAAAAATACAAATCTATGTACATAAAACTAACCACAACAACATTTAAACATAAAATTGATGAAGATAAATTGAAAATAATTAAAATTTTATTAAAAACAACTAAACATTCACTAAAATCAACTAAATATTCTTAAAAAGTCACAAAAAAAAAGAAAATACATATCCAAAATGCTCCAAAGTGGTAAAAATCATAGACAAATACATTGATGCAAGTTATGATATCATAGACTTTACTAAGTCCTCTGGTCCGCCAACTTTTCCAAACAAGAATGAGAAAAAAAGGGAAAAAATGAGAATTGAAACTTTTTTGGTGGCTTTTAGGGCTTCAATTCAAAGCTCCTCTGGTGAATTTTCAATGCCCCTAATAGAAGGGTTTCCAATGAAGCATCTAGGGACCTTCATTCAAAGGTTAGGCTTTATTCAAAGGTTAGGCTTTATTCAAAGCCTCTAAAAAAGGACATCCCTACTTTCCATCTAATTTCTTCACAATGGAAAGTGGGAACCATTATTGTGGCCTCATCCCATGTGATGTGAGAAACCATTATTAATTATCCATCTATCACCTGTACTCACATATGAAATAATTGTAATTTTCTCATCTTCACTAGAACCATCTTTCATAGCAGCATAAATAACTTCTTCAACATGACTATCAAAATCATTATTAGTTTGTTCTTTAGCAATGTAACATGATTGCTTACCTTTTCCCTTATAGTCTTTGTATCCTTTGTTGTCTTTTCTATCTCTTCTTCCTTTGAACTTGTTGTCTTTCCTTTCATCATTGTCATCATCCCTTTTAGGAAATCTTGTAGCAATATAAACAACTTTATTGCATGAAAAATATATTATAGGAAGTTTACCTTTGAATTTTTCTTTGCCTCTTGGTAGTCTCCTAGAAATTAATGCTTCAAGATTCTTGAGATCATCATCAGAAGATTCACTATCACTAACCTTGTGCTTTCCTTTCTTCTCCCTAGACTTCTATAAGACTAATTATGACTTGAAACCATATTCAATAGTAGGGGCAATAAAATTATCAAAATTTTCCAACGACTTTACCAACTAGACTGTGCAAGGTTAAATCATTACCAGGAGTACATCTCAATTCTTGTATTGAAGAAAGTCTAATAACATAAATATAAAGTAAAGTTCTCAATACATTGCTAGTCACAGTCTCATTAATAATCTTTCCTTTATCTCCTCTGATAGCATTTACCATTTATTTAATTCTTCCAACATATTGAGCAATGTTCTCACCTTATACCATCTTCATGTCATCAAACCATCAACTCAAGCTTTAGTATTTGGCTCTTAGTACACTCTTGTCTCCTTGATTGATCTTTACTAGTTTATTCCACATTTTCTTTGTAGTAGTGCATTCCTTTATATTATCAAACTCTGACTAACTTAGAGAAGATGCAATCCCCAACATTGCGTGATTGTGTAATAGGTTCTCTATTATGTGCTAGGCTATCATAGGTGATGGTACTACTATATATTTATGCTCCAAGAAGTATATTTTTGAATCTCCAATTCTAGTAATGTGCAACTTCATCAAACTTTTCCATCTAGGCTAGTTCTCCTTCTTCAACTTGGGTACCTCCTTTCTATACATCTTGATCTATAGCTTTAAGTCCCGTTAAAAATTTCTTTGCAAGTACCACATGCTTTCATACCAATTATTAGAATGATTTATACTAATTGAGAGGGATGGGTGAATCAATTATCCTTAAGTCGATATGTACCAATTAAACTTTTGAATACTTCAAACAACTTAGATTTAATCTTTAAACATCTTAGTCTCTATATCATCTTAGCATTCGGTAACATAAACTTGTAGTCCACTATCCCACTAGTAATCTACTTGCATAATGTAAGACATCAAACAATAAAACATTTCAAGCAACATTCTCAGAAGTGTAATACTATGATTTAACATGGAAACCCAATTTGAGAAAAACCACTAGTAACATGCTACCAAATTTTGACTCTTCTAAAGTAAGCTTTATTAGGACCCAACCCTATTAAAGGTTACAATACACACTGTTAGGTGTGACCTTGTTAAAGGATTATTTAATCACCCTATTAGGAGTGGCCTTGTTAGAGGACTTAAGATATTCCATTAGAATGTCAGCTTAATTAAAGGATTTACAAATGACTATTAGGTCAACCTTGATCAAAGGATTTTAACTGATACAATGGTTAGAAAGTAACAATAGGTTGATTTGATAAATATAACTCACTTTGCAAGATACAGATCACATTTTTTCTCATCTACTAATTCATTGACTAGAGTTCATTCATGTCTCTATTATTATCTTTGATCTACTTGGAAAATTCTTCAAGTAATAACTCTTCACCTTTTTTGTACTCCTTGTTCACAACCTTACACTCAACTTCACCAATCAAAAAAATAAAAAACTACTAACCTTTGGAGGTTAATCTATAGGCCTCCTTAAATAGGCAGTGTTGATCTTTATCCACTTAAATATCACCGTTGATCTTATACTTAGGTTAGACTCATCGAATCCTTCCATCATTTTATTTCCTCCTCCTTCTAGATACCTCTCAAAACTTATCTTTTAATCCACTCCTAGGAATGATCAAACATAGTTTCTCAAACATTAAATTCTCCAGCTCATCAATAGTTATCCTTCATATGCTTTGACCAATCCAAAAATTCAACCATGTTAGATAAGAATCTAAAATCCCTCACAAACTATGAAATGTTGACACTCAGTAAAAATCATATTTCTTAGCCTTGGTCATCACTAGATAACTTGGTCAATACTAATTATCTTTCTTAACTTATTCTATCTTCATCAGATTTATGTTTTTTGATACTTAGTCTTACTAGTGATCAGTAGACACTATATTTTCTTGGCTTCTATTGTTCACTAGGCTGACACTAGCATAGATAAACTTCAACTCTATGTTCCTTAATATTCCCATCTTTTTCTTAGTTGAACCTAAGTATTTGGTCCTTTATTGATCATGTCAATTAGGCTTCAACTCAACTACCTTCTACACTTAGTGTAATGATTATAAAACACATTATCTTGTCAAGGTCCATTTGATCAAGTTCCCATTATAATTCTACATAAAACAACCTTTCCACTAGGTCTTCTTGTTATATTATCTTCTCAAGTTCTCTTCATCAATCATCTTGATATGGAAATCTAATCAGGTAGAAATTATCTCACCAATAAGGTTTGACATCAATGACAAAATAAAAATTGTTCAAATTGTATTTTCCAAGACTAGTAGTGAAGACTATCCCTAGGAAGTGATGCCCCTTAGTAATTGGATCTTGTTATTCCTAAGAAGTGAGTGCATTATAAGGGGGAGCATGTGGTACCTGGATCCTAGGTTGTCCACTCTAGATAAGCACGATAGAAATTTAGGTTGAATAGAAATTAATTAAATATAAACCTTTTAGCCTAGTTCTGGTGTGTCTTTTCACTTAAACAATGATAATTTCATCTATTGCATCTTGTGTGAGTTCTCAATATTAATAAAGATAATTGAAAATTTACAAACTTTCACAACCAAATTGGAAACTTTTAACATTTTGAAGCATACATTGAGAACCTTTTCACACACATTGCAAAACATGGAAAGTCAAAGTTGTAGCAATTAGGATTAATGAGATAGAAATAATAATTACATGCAAATATATCCAATATCAAAAATAAAAATAAATTACACATAAGAGAACATAAGACAAAAATATTTAATGTGGTTCACCCAATCCCTAGGCTACATCCAACAAATGATGAGTCCAATATCCTTATTATCTAGTGATTACAACCTGATTACAATCTATTATACCTTACAACTTAATACTTTCACAAGTACCTACAATTTAATAATTCATTATGAAATCCTTGAACCTAAGTCATTTTATACAAGAAAAATATTCACTTACAATTTAGTGCTAGAATAAGTTGAGCAATAGGAAAATATAACTTTTGATGCCTTTTACAATAGTAAAATTATTTTTGGCTTCATGGGCATTGCCCCTTGACTCTACCTTGTATCACTTGTTGATGATACATAATTTGTTGGTGTTTCCAAGATTGAAATGAAGAATAGACCATCCATTCTTGATAACATAGAGAACTAGCATGTATTTAAGGATGATAAGATATTTTGAATTTTCTTTTAAATGAAGATAAATACCATGGCTAGGAACTAGATTACAGCACATTGGTTAAGAATATAGATGGGAAGGAGACCATTTTTGGCCAATATACTCTATACCTAAAAAAAAAAGGTGCACAAAGGATTAGTGGTGTTAGAGAGTGCCTTTGATAATTAGGATAGAGTTCACTTAGAAGTCAAGGACAAGAAACCACAGGAACTAGAAGATATCAATCTAGGGACTAATGAGTCTCCAAAAAGGGTATATATAGGTAAGACTCTCTCTCCTACAATAAGAAAGTCCCAATTTGATCTACTAATAAAATTTAGGCATGTCTTTGCATGGTCATATGATGACCTTAAAGCTTATAGGTAATATTTTTTTTAGTATGTTATACCACTAAAAGAGAATGTCAAGCCTTTTAGACAAAAGTAAAGACCTATTAACCCCACATTAGCCCCCAAAATTTAGGAAGAGCTTACGACACTGAGGGATAGGGGAATTTTTGATCCCATCATATATTGTTCATAGGTGTCTAACCTAGTGCTAGTTAGGAAGAAAAATGGTGACATTAGGTTGTGTGTAGACTTCAAGAATTTTAATGTTGCTTCCTTGAAAGATAACTATGGCTTTCCAAACATGGAAGCTATGTTACAATAGGTTACTAATTCTGAATTGATGTCCATGATGGATGGTGTTTTTGGATACAACCAAGTTCTAGTGGATAACAAAGAATAGTCCAAGAAAACCTTTACAACTTCATGGGGAACATATGTATTTGATCAATGTAGGAGCTACATTCTAAAGAGACATGGATGTTGTAGTTATAGTGTACATAGATAAATTCATGGTTATATCTTAGGATGATTTGATAGATTATTCCAAGAAAGATTAAATCATTGTAGGCATCTAGAGAAAGTGTTTGTAAAGGCTTTGGAATATGGAGTCTCATTGAACCCAAAGAAGACAACCTTTGGAGTAATAGAAGGGAATTTTTTTGGCCATATAGTATCTAAGGATAGATTTAATATTGATCCAAAAAGGGAGGTAATAATAGATAAGGCCTCTAAGAAAAAAAATGTAAAAGGTATACAATCTTTCTTTGGTCAAGCCAATTTTTTAAGGAGGTTTGTGACAATTTTTTATGAATTAGTAGTCCTATTTCCAAAATTCTTAAGAAAAGGGCAGTGATAAATTGGGAGGGTGAACCATCCATAATATTTTAGGAAATCAAGGATTTAATAAAGAATGCTCTAGTACCGAGGACACCATATTACACAAAACCTATGCATATCTTTTCATTTGCATCCTTTCACACTATTGCAACATTTCTCCTTCAAAAGAATGAAGAGCGGTTTGAACAACCTATTGCCTTTTTATGTAAATCACTCTAGCCTATAGAGCTACAGTATGAAATTAATGAAAAATAAGTGTATGATCTTGTAAAAGATGTAAAAGCTTTTATATGTTATCTATTAGGTGCTACTATTATAGATTTTGTGCCTAGTGTAGTTGTAAAAGATATATTTTCGTAACAAGAAGTGTCTAGAAAGAGATAATGATGGATTAATAGAATCCAAGAGTTCAAAATTGAAACTTAGGTTACAAAATTGCTAAGAGGCTAGGAGTTAGCAAAATTAATGCCTTAGTCAAATTTGGATGCTAACCAGATAAATGTTGTAGATGAGGACCAAAGGTCAAACATATGTGATATGGATGATTATGATTGGTATAGAAATGTTGTATACTATTTGTAACATATGGAAGTTCCATTTCATTTGACTAATAATGAAAGAAGGTTTTTGAGGCTATAGGCAATTAGGTATATTATTGTTAGTGGGAGTTTGTGGTGGAGAAATTTTGAAGGAATATTATTGAAGTGCATTGATCATAAGGAGTTAGAAAAAAACTCATTGAAATGCATTCAGGTGTATGTGGAGGTCATTACATGGAAAAAAACACTACCCATAAGGCGATGAGAGCTTTATTCTAGTGGCCAAGCCTATTTAAGGATGTTTATGATTTGGTCAGGAAATGTGATCCTTGCTAAAGGTTTGCTGGAAAGTTGAAATTCTCAAGAAATACCCCTTTGAAGTCAATTAAAGTGCAAGCATCTTTCCAAAAGTTGTGAGTGGAATTTATAGGTGGAATATTAAATAAGTCCTCCATAGTTTATTTATTGATTTTAGTAGCAATAAACTATTTCACAAAATGGGTAGAGGCTATTCCTACCCAAAAATCTACTAGAAAAGTGGTAAAAGAAAATTTGTTGAATAATATAATAACCATATTTAGATGTCTTGAAAGAATAGTAAAAGATAATGCCATGTGATTTAGATAAGAAGAATTCATAAAATTTTGTGATAAGTATGGCATTACAAGGTCAACATCATCTCCCTATCATCCACAAGTGAATGAGCAAGATGAATCAACTAATAAAATATTGTTAAAAATTATCAAGAGGAAATATGATGATAACAAGATGCCATGGGATTCTAGGCTTCATCTGGCAGTTTGGACTGACTGAGTGATAGTTAAGAAAGCAATAGGTGTTTCACCTTTTGACTTGGTGTATGGAATTCAAGCCAGAATGCCTTAGAATAATTTGATTTTTTTGTATAATTAAATCCAATTTTGATGATGACATCATAAATGATATGCAAGAAAGAATGGATGAATTGGTAGGATTGATAAAGATAAAGACAGAAGCCTCTGCCAAGAATGCCAAGTTGTAGTTGCAAGAAAAAAATTTATATGACAAGAAGGTAGTGGCAAGAAAATTTGAGCATGAAGATCTAATCCTAATGTGGAATGCAAGTATTAAAGACAAAGGCAAGCATGGAAAGTTTGATCCAATTTGTCTTGGCCCATATTTGATATAATCCACATGGGGTGAAGATTCATATATTTTAAAGGAATTATCAGGAAATATTGTTGAGTCACCTATTCATGGATAATTCTTGAAGTACTTCTATTGAAGCTGATTTTCTTTCCATGAACAATAGTTTAGGTCTAATTATACCTTTGAAATCCTGTATATATGTATTTCTTTGTATATTTTTTTTTTGTGTTTCCTTGATCTATGTATGTAGCTCTCTCAAAAAGTTGTCATTTTCCAAATATGTGGTTTGCTTCACCTAGAAATTCTAAATCCTTATATTGATTGTAGCTATCCATTATATCAAGACAACCACTATTGGCCTATATATTCACCTTGTTTGAATTCTAAAAATTTTGGTGTAAAAATATAGTTTATTCATTCTATGTAATTAGGGTTTAAAATTTTCTTGTACAAAGTTAACCTAGAAAACCCTAGTTCATTAAAAATCCTCCTTATTTTAAATTTTTTTTTCAGTCTTAAAAGAATTAAAAAAATTCAAAGTGTGACCACATGATCAAGGTGATTGCATGGATTTTATGTGGTTAAGCTCTTAACAATTTTATGTTGTGAGTGTGTGAAATAGTTACAAATCTCACTATTCACTTGGTTGCTATTAGTTGCATATAGAGTCACCATTTTCCTTAGGTTTTTCCTTCAATTGTTTTACCATTCATTTATTGAAGTCCTTTACTTATCACCCATGTATTCACCATCTCCCAAAGTGAATGATTGAAGTAGGTAGTGCTCATGGTCATGGTCCCTTCTCTTCAACCACTTTGAACCACTTTGAACCTCAGTTCAAAGTAGTTCAAGGCAGTTCAAACAAAACTTTTATACTAATGATCTTATTGGCAAGAGATGTATGTCAACCTGATGGAGCTTTCTTCTAAACCACTTTGAACCACTTCGAATCTCAGTTCAAAGTAGTTCAAAGTTGCTCAATGGTGGAGGTGTTTGGCCATTTCAAATCTTGAAGTAAAACATGCCATCATCCCGCAAGACAATTAATGATCTTGTTAGAAGATAATGATAAAAATGATATTTTCAATTTCCAAGGAAGGAAGTCGTCATTATTGAGAAAGTGGGAGATCTTCAACTGGAAAAGTGATTGGATGTCGCATTAAGTTAATCATTATCAATACATCTAGAAAAGAAATCTAATAAATAAAAATTCATGCAACAAGGCTTTTGAATGTGTGAAGGTTAAAAAGAGGTGATGTGTCATAAATGTCTAATAATCATCCTATACTTTTGCACGTAAACACTTTCTTTTAAGAAAAACTCATTCAATTTCCTTTTTAGTTATCATGCAAAGAATTGAAAGCGTGGAGAAGGAGCTATTAAGGGAGATAGAGAAAATTGTTGATTTGTAAGTGGAATATAGGTGAGAACTTAACAATCCTTGTTTTGTTCTACAAATCTCTATATTTTCCAAGCTTTATCTATTCAAAGCCTTGTTGCTTGGTTGAGAATGAGGTCAGTATTACATTTCTTCAGTAATGTCTCAAGCCTAGAATGTAGAAAACCAGTCATCTGTGATATGAATTTGTGATAAGTGAAGTTGGAGAATTTATAGGAAAATTTTCTTGAATATGCTAATGAAGTGAATGGATGTATGGAAATCTTAACTAGTGGGTTGGTTGAGGCCACCGCTTTCCCCTTAGCTTTTGTGAGTCCTAAACTCCTACAAATCTATATTGATCACTATGATGTTGAAAGCCAGATTATTGTAAGTAAAAATGGCAATGTGATACTCACAATCTCAAGAGATACTATTGAATCTGTATTGTGTTTACTAGAGAACACCTTTGCTACATTCTCCCCTATTCAAGCTCAGGCCAAATACCAAGAAAACCCAAATCAATTTTACAATACCATGGTGAGAAAATGGACCAAAACCATGTATGGAAAAGGTTTTAGGCTACCCAAGGTCATCACTAAAGATCACCTAAAGCCCCATATTCATGATCCAGTGGTGTTATTGCATAGGGTAAAAGGTTCAACTAATGTACTCATTTTTGAAGAATGGATGTATAGGTACGTAGAAATTATTTTGAAGGGTGAACAATGGATGGATTGGGCAGAGATTATTGCCAGTTCAATGAGTCCTCAACCCAAACGTGCTAAGGAATTTTGAGAGGATTTTTATATGGCTTCCTATTTAACTTATTGCATTTCCTATACATGTGATCTTACCCCTCTTCCCCATGGAGTATGGAGTGCAGAAATGATAATTTTTTAGTATTTCCCCTTGCTACAGAAAGATAGGGTCTTGGAAGATTTTAGGAAGGTTCATGACTTGCTAATGGAAAGGGTATATATGTCTCTGGAGGAAGTGCCCATGCCTAGACTATAACCTAAAGCTTGAAGTTTAATTCAACAATATGGGAGTTACTTTATATAGTTCCCTAGGTTCACATATTTAAGAATTGGTGGGTTTGAGGATGAACCTATGAAGTTGCCTCAGTATGCCTTAGATTGTTTTGTTTTGGCTGAAATATGGAAACAACTCTTCTCTATTATAAAAGATAATATACTATAGGAAGATTGGTAAACAACCTTCCCTATTAAGTTGGGCTCATTGGTTTGTAATAACATGGATAGCGCTTCCATCATTGGAAGTAATTTTCTTGGGTTCAACGTTGGCTTCTACCATAGCAGGAGGAGCTTTGATAGTAAAGGATATGTAGTGTAGATCCTTGGCCTTGAAATTACTCCATTAGCCACTCCATGGTTGGAAGACCTTTGGTAGGATTGCAAGGATGAAGGAGAAGTCTTGAGGAAGGATCATTCAAGATTAACTTGGCAAAAAATCAACTCCTTCAAGATGAAGTTCAAAACAAAGGGAGTAGTTGATGATGGCTCGGATATAGTTGAACTTGGTTGGGAGGAATCTAGTGAACTGAAGTCCCTAGTAGTTCATTGGAGTAAGGATGAAGATGATGATATTAATATAAGGGCTAGGTTCATACTGACCTTCAAAAATGACTGGTTATAGAGAAAGAACACAAAAATCATCAATGAACCTTCTGTCGAGGTGATTTCTTTCCCTGAATCACTTCCATTTGACATCCCACTTTTTCCTATTATAGGTAATACATTGGTTCAAGACAAAGAGAAGAAGTCATCTCCTCACTTGCAAACTATGGCTCTAAGAACAAGGTCTAAATCCAAGTTTGAAGCCCTAAAGCAACATAAAGTTTAGAAAGAGAGAATATTGACTCAGGCAAAGAATTCGGGTGATGGCCTCAATTTCTGTAACAGTGTAGATGGTAATGTTCAATTCAATAAAGTTCCCAAGGTAGACCAACCTAGATTCCTAAATCCTGCTAGAGATGCCTAGGTGATGTCCATGAACCCTACTATTCCTCCTTGGCTAACTAACACAATCAAAAAGAAAAGAAATTTGCAATCGATATCTAGACCAGTGAAAGACATTGTCACTAAATATGCAACTAGAGGTTTGAAGGCTAAGAATCTAAAAATAGATGCCTACCTCACAAAGGCCCTAGTAATAGGAAAAATCACCATCAAATTAGCTACCTACAAGAAAAGGAAGGAGTCTGGTTATATTGATGATGAAGGGTTTAAGGTTGCCTCGATCAAACTGGGAACTATTAATAGAAGCACTAACGACCATTTCTTTAAATTTTTTGTTGACCATATGCTTACGCAATCTTTAGAGGATAGTAAAGAGAAGAAGGAATTAAAAGGCATGGTAATGACAATGGTTGCATACATTGATTCCTTAATGAACCTTAGAGCTTTACCAATTGTTTAGGTTCTGCAACCATTTGATCCCAGTTTGGTAGGAAGTCAACAACTGATGAAGCAAATGCAGAGAGGAAAGCTATTAGCTGATCCCATGAAGAGCTGGGTATACATCATAATAAAAGAAGGTAATAAGTTTATCTCTAAATTTACTAGTGTTTATGTTGAGGGAGAGATATTTCTTGGTGAAATTCAGACCTTGATTCTAGTTTGGGAAACAAAACTAGGTTGATGCCAAGCAATCATTTTTTAGGTAATAGAGGTTGAAAAGTTTGAGGTCCTTATGTTCTTAAATGAGAATCCAATGAAAATTTGAATCCTTGTATGTTTTTCCTTTTGAAAAACAATATGGGCTAGAAAGAAACAGTCTACAAGGAAACAATTAAGGAGGTGCAAGGTATTGAAAGTAGGATTATAGAGATGCACGTGGAGATCTTGAAGGATATGAAGATTGTGAACCCCATAGGGATCTTGCTATTTATGAAGGGAACATGGACACTAAGATGCTAATCAAGAGCTTCAATGAAGCCATGGAATAAATTAGGGATAGTGAGTCACCAAGTCCCAATGACTTCACTACATTGGCAAGTATTGAATCAATGTTGCATCTCAATAAGAACTTGATGCCACGATAGAGTTAAAAAATAAAAGAATATAGGAGGTAGAAAGATGCATGCAGGGCCTAGTTGCTGAGCCTAAAGAACCCTCTCTCCAAAGTGATGCAAGTGTTTATGAACACAGTTCAAAGCTAAAAGCTAGTATGTCAGACCATTAGTGAGGAGGAGAAAGTTGGCAAAGATGCCTGAACTGAACCATTTCTTTAGTTACTTTTTGGCACTTTTTTAAAAATAATTGTTTTCTCATTTTGTAACTATTTCTTTTATCATCTAAAATGGTTCAGTTTTGATGGAGGGCTTTCGGATTTGGAAAAACTATAAATGCTACGGCATTGAACTAGTTTAATTTTAGCAATAGATAGATAGAAGATAGATAGTAGGATAACTCTATTAAAGTAGATAACTTTAAGTAGTGATCAAGGATAATATATGGATTTTTGGCTTTCAAATGACTATGTGCATGGGAAGGTTTAATTTGCATATTTAAATCACCTCAAATTCTACTTTGGAATTTGGTGTTTAGAGTTTTTCAATCATTATTACTTTGTGAATGTTGATTTGATGATTCAAGATCTTGATTGTTATTCATTTTCCAAGTTTATTTCAGTCCTAATGTTTGAATGATTTATGTCAGTTTGTAGTATAATTCATTCTTTGAAGTAATTTTTCTATATGAGTAAATTCAAATGGATGTTTCTTTGAGGAAGTTGTATTGGTATTCACCTCATTGCCTAAGAGTGGTTGAGAGATCCTTATGCACATTTAGGTAAAATTGGAAACATAACCTTAAATTCATTGCAAATCTAATAAGGGAGTTGAACCTTTAGAAATTTAGAGAGAAAGTTAAATAACATGAAACTTTCTCAAATGTTGTGATCATTTTTGTACTTTCATAATTTTGGGCATAGAGGAAACTTGGTAAATTAGTTGAAAGGACAATCTGTTCACCAATAGATTTTTTGCAAATCTACTAGGGAGAGTCCCTTTGAGAAAGAACCTAGGTTTTATAAAAGAAATATATAAAAATGGTTCTTCAACATAATGAGGTCTTACCTATACTACGACCTAACCTTCGATCTAAAGATACTTAAGAAGACATAATCTTAGACATAGTATCAACTACTTGGGCATTACGTAGAAGTAATTAGCATTATTAGCAAGTACTAATTGTTTTAGAAAGAGAAGAAGAAAGGGTAGAGTTGTTGAGAGGGGTACCAAAAGTTCAAGAAGAGGGAGTTGTAAATAGACTTGCTCAGACCCTTGCAAGACCTTGAACCTAGAGCGAAGAGTTAGAACTGGCTACCTATAGATACACAAGAGGGGAAAGAGAAAATGGGATTCTTGATAAAAACTTTGAGCCATCAAAAAATCTAAAGTTCTTACTAGGTTTTAATGACCCTAGGAAGAAGAGTATTAGATCTCAAAGTAGGCCTAGTTCACCACCTAAGTAATCTCCTCTTTCACCTATAATAAAATCTTTGCTTCCATTAAATACTCTCATCCCTGCTGTTATAAACATCCAAACTTTGCAATTTTTACCATCAAACATGGCTCTAAATCAACCATGGGGACAAAACATAGGGCCATTGAACTTAGGTGTAAACCCTATGCCATTACCCAAAGGAGACACTAAAATTTTACCCAAATTTAGTGGGGATGGAAAGGTTTCAATGGAGGACCACTTAAGTGCCTTTCATTCAGCTTGTGCTATAATAAGTGTCCCCACATAGGAAGTTTCCATAAGATTATTTGTGTAGACATTAACTAATGTTGCTGTAGATTGGTTTAATCATCTACCTCATCATTCCATCACTAGTTGGGATGATATGAAAAATGTTTTTGAAGATAGAGTCAAGACTCCCGAAAATGAAATTTCTTTATTTTTCCAACTTAGTTAGATGAGGAAAGAGATGCAAGAACCTATGAGGGATTTTGTAGCTAAGTTTAATAGGCTCATTCAAAGAATCCCTATTGCATCTAGGCCTAATGCAAAGAACCAAAAATCATTCTTCATTAATGCAATTCATTTAGACATGAATTTTCATCTTATAAAAGATGCATGAGCTGATTTGGCCACTGTCCAGAGACATGGCTATTTAGTTAGAGGATGCATTTATTAATGCAGGTAAATGATAGTGAGAGGTTCAAACTTTGGGAACACCTTCATCTTTAAACTCTACTAATCCTGTCTTACATAAACTAATGAATGATGTAGCAAAGATGAAGTGGAAACAAAAAAAAATCCATGGCTCTTACCAAACTCCTCACCAAGATATTCATAGACAAAAACAATCCCAAAACTTTGGTAAGAACTCCAAATTGACCCCTCCTCCAATGAGTTTGGAAATTGAAGAAGCTCCCAAGGAGGCAATGTGTTCATTCAATATGACTTCTAATAATAATGAATAGGATTGTCCTGAATGGCTCAATTGTATTCAATTAGTAAAGAATGCCCTTACAATAGAGCAAACACCTAAAAGTCAAAATTTGGAAAATAAAAATTCGGGTGCTTATTTTCTTGAATATGAATCTGATTCAAAAAGAGGAGGTACTATTTTCACAACTCTCCAAGACCTTGCTTGCATAGTGATGACTAGAGGATAGAGAAGTCAAAAACCTTACCCAGGAACTAGTCCAAATGTGCCCACTTCCAAAGGTAATGAACATATACACACTAATTAGAAAAAAACTAGTGAACCAAGGATCTTGTCCAAAATAGAAACAATGGCTAGTACTTCAGCTTTTGATATTGTTGAATTTTGCAAATCCTCTTCCATATCCATTTCTCTAGCTGAGTACGTAAAGCTTAATCCTAAAGAATTGGATAAATTGGTTCAATATGTGAGAGGAAGTTCTAGTAATAATGCACAATTTGTGAGTGGTGCATCTGAAAATTCTAAGGCTTGGAATGAACCTAATTTTGTTTCTAAAAGAGGCAGAGCAAATGTTCCTTATGGTGAAGCAGTCGCTAATTCTATTGAAAAGGAGGTAGAAGAGAAGAAGCCTAATCCATTCTATATTTCACTATTGCTGAATAGCTAGAAACTTAGTAATTGCATTATTGATTCTAGGGCATCAAATAACATCATACCTAAAGTTGTTGCACAAGCCCTTGGCTTTGAGCTTACCAAAACTCTCAGGTGTTGCTATTCTATGGATGGAAAACAAGTTCCTTTAGTTGGTCAACTGAAGGATGTACAAGTTGTTCTCTATGCTTGCCCTGAGAAAAGAGTGAAGCTCACAATTTTTGTGGCTGATATACTAGTCAGTTATAGAATGCTACTCAGTAGGACTTTTTGTAAAGATATGGGTGGAGAGAGCAAATTGGACTAGTCTGAAGCATACATCTTGGTGGGAAAGATGCAAATAAAGTTGGAACCTAAGCCAAAGAACAAATATATAGTGGTTCCTTCAGATAACCCCAAAGCACAAATATCATTTTAAGAATGCCAATTTGGAAATTATGTAATATTACTTGAAGAGAAATGTAAAAAGGATGAAGTAATAACCTATGGAGAAGCCCTCTAGACTCTTGAATTCAATGGAAGTTGTTCAAATTCAGGTTCAGGTGCTAGTTTTCTCCTCATTTCACCCTTAGGAGATGTTTTCCCTTTCTCTTTCAAATTGAATTTCCATAATACTAATAATACTATCAAGTATGAAGCATTGGTTTTGGGGTTGTAGGAAGCCAAGGTGAAGGGAGTAAAGTAGTTGAGAGTAAGAGGCAATGTTGAGCTTATTGTAAAATATGTAAGAAAGCAATTTTCTATTAAAAATGATAGATTGAAGCATTATAGAAGTTTAGTTTGGGATGAAATTGAGTCATTTGAAGCATTTTCTATTGAATTCATTCCTTGTTCCCAAAAAACCAAGGCCAATTCTTTGGCTGTTTTAGCATCATTATTATTGCCTCATCCAAAATTCAAAAGTGACACTTATAGGATTGAGCTGATATATAGACCTAGATAATCATTGGTAGGTCTTTAATGATGATGCACAATTGAAAGAATTCATAAAATATGCTAGAAATTTTTTTGAAAGCTTCTTCGAAGGATCTAAACATGATGGTAAATTGATTGGATAAGAATCAACTGAATTTGGGGAGATTATTCAACTGAAAAGAAATTAGATACCTAAAGGCTTGGTTTCTTTGGAGCATTTTTTTGGTAGAAAGGATGATAGCTCCTTGAAGAGAGATGTTGATTCTAAAGAAAAGATGAAAGAACATGAAAAAATCAACATTGGAACCAAGAAAAACCCTAAATTGATTTCTATAGGAACAACTTGTTTCACCAGGGAAAAGGGGAAATTGTCTAAAGTTTTCATTCAATATCAAGATGTCTCTGCTTGGGGTTATGAAGATCTAAAGATTTTTAGGAATGGTGAATTTGTACATCACATACTAGTAAAACCAGAGGCAACTCCTTTCAGAAAAAAGCTTAGGAATTACAATCCTAGGGTTTTTGAGGCCATTTTTAGAGAGGTAGAGAAGATGTTGAAGGCTCGTATAATATATCCCATACACCATTCAATGTGGGTGCCCAACATTGTTCCTGTGAGGAAGAAGAATAAGGAAATAAGGATTTGTGTTGATTTTAGGAACTTGAACCAAGCAAGCCTTAAAGATAACTATGCATTTCCCACTATGGATCACATCTTACAGATAGTAGTTGGATCCAAAGTAATGTCTATGCTTGATGGTTATTCAAGATACAATCAGATCAGCATTGCACCTCATGACTGGCATAAAATAGCTTTCATTACCCCATGGGGCACATTAACCTATAATTATATGACTTTTGGTTTGATTAACATTGGAGCAACCTTTCAGAGAGCAATGAACTCATCAATTAGGGATCTGCGAGACAAGATAATTGTGATATATCTTGATGGTTTGACTGTCTACTCTAAAAGAAGAAGACATTGCTTAAGGGACATGGGAAAGGTGCTAAGTAGATCTGTAGACAACATGGTATATCCTTGAATCCTAAAAAGTCTATGTTCTTTGTTGAAAAAGGAAGATTGCTTGGGCACAGTTTCTCTAAAGATGGTATAAAAATTGATCCAGAGAGGGTGAAAGTGATATAGAAGCTAACTCTACCCACCAATAGAAGTGATTTGAAATCCTTCTTTGGTCAAATCAATTTCCTAAGGAGCTTTGTCCCTAAATTATTTGGAAAGGTGAGATACATGTTAGATATGATGAGTGAAAAATATCCTTTTAGGTGGCAAGAGGAAGGTAAAAAGACTTTCAAAGATATTAAAATAGCCATTGCAAATGTCCCAAAGATGATAAGTCCAAATTTTGAAAAGGATTTCATTATCTATTGCTATTCTTCTGAACACTCTTTATCCAGTATTTTAACTCAGCAGGATGATAAAGGTAATGATGCTCCAATCACCTTTATGAGTGTTCCATTAAATAAACATGAGTTAAACTATACTCCAATAAACAAACATGCATTTTTTGTAGTGAAGGCATTGAAATAATTTAGATATTATATACTGCATTCCCATTCTGTTGTATAAGTGCCTAAAATAGCAATCAAAAGTATATTAACTCAATAGGAAGTAGGAATGAATAAAAGAATAGTGTGGGTAGCTAAAGTTCAAGAATATGACTTAACTATTAAACCTACTTCTTTGGTGAGAGGGCATGGTTTGTGTAAAATGATGGTTGAGAACAAAGATGCATCCCTTGATGAACTTGATGAAACTTCTGCTATCTTATTGGTTAGCCTTACAAATCCTTGGTTCTTAGATATTGCATATTTTCTAACATACGATGAGTGTCCCCAAAACATGAGCCATAAGGAAAAATGAAACCTTAGATTAAAGACTGTGAAGTATGTAATTTCAAATGGTGTTCTATATAAAAGAGGAATTTATGGAACCTTTTTAAGGTGTGTACATGCAAAACAACAAGAAAAATTGCTAAAAACATATCATTCAAAGGCTTGCAGATGGCCCTTCTCATCCACAATTACTGCTTTCAAAATTCTTAGGAATTACTTCTATTGGCTAGGCATGTTCAAAGATGATTATAAATTTGTGAAGAACTATGAGAAATGCCAACTTTTTATTGGACGTCCTCAATTAGTAGTGCTACCTCTCAAGCCTATAATTATTGATGAGCCATTTAAGCAATGGGGTATTGATTTCATTGGACCTTTAAGTCCTCCATCTAGCATTGAACATACATACATATTAACAACAAAAAATTATTTTACTAAAAGGTGGAAGCAGTTCCAACCAAAAATGCTAACTCTCAGGTGGTATGTGATTTCTTGATGAAGCATATTTTTGTTAGATTTGGGGTACCTCAGAAGATAGTTTTAGACAATGCCACTTACTTTTCATCTGAGGAAATCTCTTTGTTTTATTATGAGCATGGCATATCATTGGCCCATTCATTAGATTATTTTCCATAAGGGAATGAGCAGGTAGAGTCCAACAATAAAAACTTGGTAGCCATAATTAAAAAGTTGGTGTTTGATAATTCTTGGGATTGGCATAAAAAACTTTATGAAACATTGTGGGTAGATCGAATTACACCAAAAAGAGCTATAGGTATGGCTCAATTTGAATTGGTATGTGGAATTAGAGCCTAGGTATCATTGGCTCTGGAATTATCTGCTACAAAACTACAATTAGTTATTGAAGATCAATTCTTTAAGAATTATTGGATAAGAGAATAATTTACCTTCATAAGCTAGAAGATGAAAGGAACAAGATGGTTGATCACATTACCGAGCATCAAATGAGGGTGAAACAAATTTTTGATAAAAGAGCCAGACTACATAGTTTCCTCAAAAATGATGAAGTACTTCTTTGGGATAGGAGGAGGGAACCAAAAGGTGCACATGGAAAATTTGAGTCTCCTTGGAAAGGCCCATTCATTATTTCAAAATTTGTTGGCACAAACACCTTTTGTTTGAAGTACCTAGATGGAAATGTTTTACCCTTTACTTATAATGGGTAGGACTTGAAGTTGATCAAGTTCTAAGTTTAGAAGTCCCCTATTGTGTACATAGCCTTTTTTTTGTGTTGTGCTTTCCTTTTTTTTGTTGTTTCCTTTTGTGTTAGTTTAGGTCTATTGTTCTTTTTTTTTTTGAGTTCTTTGTGTATTTCATAGACATAGTCCCCAGTTAGAGCCCTTGTTAGTTGCATATAGAGTTTCCATTTTCCAAAGGTTTTTCTTTCAAATGTTTTCCCATTCAATTATTTAAGTCCTTTACTTGTCGCCCATGTATTCATTGTCTCTTGAAGTCAATGGTTGAAGTAGCTAGTGCCCATGGTCACAGTCCCTTCCCTTGAACCACTTTGAACCACTTCGAAACTCGGTTTGAAGTAGTTCAAGGTAGTTCAACCAAAGGTTTTATACTAACAATATTATTGGGAGGAGATATACATCAATTTGATGGGGCTTTATTCTAAACCACTTTGAACCACCTCAAACCTTAGTTTGAAGTAGTTCAAAGTTGTTCAACGATGAAGGTGTTTGGCCATTTCAAATCCTGAAGTATAGCATGGTGTCATCCCACAAGAAAATTAATGATCTTGTTAGAGGATAATGATAAAAAGGACATTTCTATTTCCAAGGAAAGAAGTCATCATTATTGAGAAAGTGGGAAATCTTTAGCTAGAAAAGTGATTGGATGTTGCATTAAGTTAATCATTATCAGTAAATTTGGAAAAGAAATCATTAAATATAAATTCATGCAACAAGGATTTCAAACGTGTGAAGGTTAACAAGAGGTCATGTGTCATAAATGTCTAATAATCATCCTGTAATTTCACACATAAAGACTTTCTTTTAAGAAAAACTTTTTCAATTTCCTTTTTAATTATCATGCACAGAATTGAAAGTATGGAGGAGTTGTTAAGGGATATAGAGAAAATTTTTGATTTATCAATGGAATACGGGTGAGAACTTAACAATCCTTGTTTTGTTCTACAAATCTCTATATTTTCCAAGCTTGATCTATTTGAAGCCTTGTTGTTTGGTTGAGAATGACGTTAGTATTGCATTTATTTGGTAATGTCCCAAGCCTAGAATGTAGAAAACTAGTCATCTGCTATACAAATTTGGGAGGGGTGAAGTTGGAGAATTTACAGGAAAATTTTCTTGAATATTCTAATGAAATGAATGGATGTATGAAAATCTTAACTAGTGGGTTGGTTGAGGCTGCCACTTTCCCCTCAGCTTTTGTGAGTCCTGAACTCCTACAAATTTTTATTGATCACTATGATGTTAAAAATAAGAGTATTGTAATTAAAAATGGTAATGTGATACTCACAATCTCAAGAGACACTATTGCCTCTATATTGTGTTTACCATAGAATACCTTCACTACATTCTCCTCTATTCAAGCTTAGGCCAAATATCAAGAAACCTCAAATCAATTCTGCAATACCATGGCTAGGCAATGCATCAAAATCATGTACAATGAAGGTTCTAGGCTACCCAAGGTCATCACTAAAGATCACCTAAAGCCCCATATTCATGATCTAGTGGTGTTATTGCATAGGGTAAAAGGTTTAGTTGATGTACTCCTTTTTGAAGAATGGATGTATAGGTACATAGAAATAATTTTGAAGGGTGAACAATGGATGGATTGAGCAAAGATTATTGCCAGTTCAATGAGGTCTCAACTCAGACATGCTAAGGAATTCTGAAAGGATTTTTATATGGCTTCCTATTTAAATTACTACATTTCCTATACCTGTGATCTTACCCCTCTTCCCCATGGAGTATGGAGGTCAAAAATGATAGTTTTTCAATATTGCCCCCTACTATAGAAAGATAGGGTCTTGGAAGATTTTAGGAAGGTTTATGACTTACTTATGGAAAGGGTATATATGTCTCTAAAGGAAGTTCCCATGCCTAGACTATCACCTGAAGCTCGAAGGTTAATTCAAAAATATGGGAGTTACTTTATATAGTTCCCTAGGTTCATGTATTTGAGAATTGGTGGGTTTGAGGATGAACCTACAAAGTTGCCTTGGTATGCCTTAGATTGGTTTTTTTGGCCAAAATATGTAGACAACTCTTCTCTGTTATAAAAGATAATCTACCGCAAGAAGATTGGGAAACAACCTTCCCTATTAAGTTGGGCTTATTGGTTTTTAATAACATTGATAGTGCTTCCATAATTGGAAGTAATTTACTTGGGTTTAACATTGGCTCCTATGATAGCATGAGGAACTTTGATAGTAAAGGGTATGTAGTCTAGATCCTTGGACTTGAATTTAATCCATCAACCACTCCATGGTTGGAAGACCTTTTGTAGGATTTCAAGGATGAAGGAGAAGATCCGAGGAAGGATCATTCAATACTAACCTTGCAACAAATTGACTCCTTTAAGTTGAAGTTTAGAACAAAGGGAGTAGTTGATGATGGCTCAAATATAGTTGAACCTTGTTGAGAGGAATATATTTGCAATGAATTTAAGATTATCTTTACAATTTTACCTTGTTCATACTAACCTTCATAGATGACTGGTTATAGAGAAAGAACACAAAAATCATCAATGAACCTTCTATAGAGGTGATTTCCTTCCGTGAATCACTTCCATTTGACATCCCACTTTCTCCTATTCTAGGTAATACATTGGTTCAGGACAAAGAAAAGAAGTCATCTCCTCACTTGCAAATTATAGCTCCAAGAACAAGGTCTCAATCCAAGTCTAAATCCCTGAAGTAGCATAAAGTTCAGAAAGAGAGAATGTCTACTCAGGGGTAGGATTTAGGTGATGGCCTCAATTAATCTGACAGTGCAGATGGTAATGTTCAATTCATTAAAGTTCCCAAGGTAGACCAACCTAGATTCCTAAATCCTACCAAAGATGCCTAAGTGATGTTCATGAACCCTGTTGTTCCTTCTTGGCTAACTAACACAATTAGCAAGAAAATAAATTTGTAACTAGTATCTACACCAGTGAAAGACATTGTCACTAAATATGTAGCTAGAGGTTCAAAGGAAAAGAAATTGAAAATAGATGCCCACATCACTAAGGACCTAGTAATAGGAAAAATCACTACAAAAATAGCTACCTACAAGCAAAGGAAGGAGTTTGAGGATATTAATGATTAAGGGTTTAGGGTTACCTCGGTGGAACTGGGAACTATTAATAGAAGCACTAACAACCATTTCTTTAAATTCTCTGCTGACCATATGCTTACACAATCTGAAAAGGTTAGTAAAGAGAAGAAGGAATTAAAAGGCATGGTAATGAAAATGGTTGCATACATTGATTCCTTAATGAACCTTGAAGCTTTACCAATTGTTCAAGTTCCACAGCCATTTGATCCCAATTCGGTAGGAAGTCAACAATTGATGAAGCAAATGCAGAGAGGAAAGTTGTTAGCCGATGCCATGAAGAGCCAGTTAGACATCATAATAAAGGAAGGTAATAAGTGCATCTTTGAATTTACTTGTGTTGATGCTGAAGGAGAGACATTGCTTGGAGAAATTTAGACCTTGATTCTAGTTTGGGAAACAAAACTAGGTCGACGCCAAGCAATCATTTTTTAGGTAATGGAGGTTGAACGGTTTGGGGTCCTCAAGTTCTTAAATGACAATCCAATGAAAAATGTGGATCCTTGTATGTTGTTCCTTCTAAAAAACAATATGGCCTAGAAAGAAACAGTCTACAAGGAAATAGTCAAGGAGGTGCAAGGTATTAAAAGTAGGATTATAGAGATACACGAGGAGCTCTTGAAGGACATGAAGATTACCAACCCTACAGGGATATTTCTATTTGATGATGGGAACATGGATGCTGAGATGCTAATCAATTTCTTCAATGAAGCCATTGAACAAATTAGGGATAGTGAGTTACCAAGTGCTGATGACTTCACTGCATTGGCAAGTATTGAATCAATGTTGCATCTCAATAAGAACTTGATGCCATTTTAGAGTTTAAAAGTAAAGGAATATAGGTGGTAGAAAGATGCATGTAGGGTCTAGTTTCTGAGCCTAAAGAACCCTCACTCCCAAGTGATCCAAGAGTTTACGAACATGTTCCGAAGCTGGAAGCTGGTATCGTCGATGAGGAGAAAATTGGTGAAGATGCCTGAACTAAACTATTGCTTGAGTTACTTTTTGGCACTTTCTTTTGAATTGCTATTTTCTCATTTTGTAACTATTTCTTGTATCATCCAAAATGGCTAGGTTTTGATGGAGGCCTTTTAGCTTTGGAAAAACTATAAATGTTGGGGCATTGAACTGGTTTAATTTTAGCAATAGATAGCTAGAAGATAGATAGTAGGAAAACTTTGTTAAAGTAGATAACTTTAAGTAGTGATCAAGGATAATTTATGGATTTTTGGCTTTCAAATGACTATGTGCATGGGAAGGTTTAATTTACATATTTAAATCAGCTTAGATTCTACTTGGAACTTGGTGTTCAGAGTGTTCAGTCATTGTTACTTTGTGAATGTTAATTTGATGATTCAAGATCTTGATTGCTGTTCATTTTGTAAGTTTATTTCAGTCCTAATGTTTTAATGATTTATGTCAATTTGTGGTATAATTCATTCTTTGAAATAATTTTTCTATATGAGTAAATTCGAATGGATTTTTCTTTGAGAAAGTTGTATTGATATTCACCTCACTGCCTAAGAGGAGTCGGGAGATCCTTATTCACTTTCAGGTAAAATTGTAAAGATAATCTTAAATTCATTGCAAATATAATAAGGGAGCTAAACCTTTAGAAATTTAGAGAGAAAGTTAAATAACGTGAGACTTTCTCAACTGTTGTGACCATTTTTGTACTTTCATAATTATGGGCATATTGAAAACTTGGTAGTAAAAATCATGGTTAGAATTTCAAGTAGAAACTGTGCAAAAAAGGTTTATCTCTTAGTCATAACCATCTTAGTAGTTCAAAGTATCTAACATGTGGAGGGATGTGAGAAGATTGGCTTGTCACAAAATCAAGATTCTAATGCGATAGTGTGACTAAGGTTAAAGAAATGCTAGTTAATATTTTTATACGTGAATTTCAAAAGTCAAGATAATAGAGTGACTCAATGACTAACTAGGATTGCATGGTTGGAGGCTTAAAGGTGTAGTGTTGTAAGATAGCAATGATGGTGTGGAAATATCAAGGAATATAACTAAAATGTTTGATCTTGTGGTCAGAAGGCTTATAACGTAAAAAGGAATATGAGCTTGAAATAAGAGACACAGTTAAGAGCTTGTGAAGTTTTTTCTGATCACATGGTTGCATAGTTATAAAGCATGAATTAAACTAAAGCCATGACTTGGTGAAGTTTTCAAGTATGGTGGAAGAGCTAATTAGTCATACAAGAATATGGTTAAGTGGTAAAAGGTTAGGTGAGGATGCAACATACAAAACTCTTTGATTGCATAGTCACATGTCTACAAGTTGTAGTTAAATCAAAGACTATGAAATGGTGAAGAGGGTTAACAACCTTCGAAGAATTCTTTGATCATATAGTGGCATAGCTAAAAATTTAATTTAAAAAGGAAGTTTGACTAATTGAAATAGTTAAGAGCCTATTTAAAACTCAATGATTGCATGGTCACACATCTAAAGTAGTAAAAGGAAATGAAGGTAGCAACCACGCGATCACTCAAACATGGAAGGTTTTTCATGTCCACAAGCTTTAAATGTTAAAATTAGGGTCAAGAAATGATCATACAAGGAAGTTAGGAGGCTTTAAAGATTCATTTGGTCCCTTAGTCATGCAGTTAAAATCCTAAAGTAAAAGGAAAGTTGTGAAAAAATGATAAGGAAATTGAGCAATGTTCACTTGGTTGAAAGGTTAATGTTTTAAAAACAAAGATAAACAATGTAATAATGAACATGGGATTCACACATCCACAAGAAAAAACATAAAATGGAAAATTGGCCTTACAAAGCTATGAACTAGTAGTATGCAGTGTTCACATAGTCGTAATATAAGAGCTTAATAGTAAAATGACTATTAAAATTTCTTGATTACTAGAAAGATAGTTACTGTCTAAAAAAGTGGAAATAATATTTGAAAGTTGGTAGTACAAGCATCATAAATCTAGGCTGTGATGCTTTTAGAGTTTTCAAATTTTCTCATGCATGCTGACTTAAAGACACCATAAATACTATTCTTTTTTTCAAGTCCTATTAAGAGATGATGCAATGGATTTATAATTACTGCATTCACAAAATTTCACAACCATAAGGAAATTGAGCACCAAGTTATTTTTAGACATTTCAATTGTAGAAGTTCTTGAAGAATTCAAAATTAGAAAGATGGCACAGGAGCATGAAAGGATTATAGCTTAGGTTAACATGGAAGAAGCTACTCAAGGTGTTGAGCAACCAAAAACTAAGATAGCTAGCTGGTATGCTGAGGAGTGGGTTAATTTTCTCCCAGGATCATCCCATGCTCAAGCAATGAATTCCCAAATTTTCAAATATGCATAGAAATTTTCTAGGGATGCAACTTTGCCATAAACCAGTGGAAATAAGTTGTTATGGTATTTTTATAATAATAATTTTATTAGGTGCATATTTGCATACCCTAGATTAGAAACTTGGAAAAGTTGATCATGCCAATGGTTATTATTGATGTGAATTTTTTAAAGGCCCTCATAAATTTCTACAATCCTAAAACTCATGGATTCCATAGGATGGACATAAGTTTTCTATGTACATTGGGCAAAGAAACATTTATTGAAGTCTTCATCCTAGAGGACCAATGACAAAGCCCATTGAGATAGAGAAGATTTATGAGACATTCAAGAATCAGAAGAGTTTCTTCACTTCAAAGGTCATGAAAAGACATATCTCCAAATCCAAGAAGGAGAAGGGCGAGCTCCCAAAAAAGGTAGGAGACCTCATGCCTCTAGAATCCTTTAGCAAATAATTCCTATATACTATGTTTTGAGTGGATAAGGTAATTAGACTAGACGGTACAATGAATGCTCCTAACAACATCTATATCATTGCCCTAGATATTTAAGATTTGAACCACAATGTAAGGTATGACTTTGTGATCCATATTATAAATGTTGTGCTCAACGAGATTACATTCGTAGAGGGGAGAGATGGGGAATTTTAAATTCCACCACTATTCATTGTTGATGCACATTATCCTCTACAAAAATATAGGGCACAACAGTCCTAATTTCATTGAAGGCACAAAAGAGAATGGAGAGAGTTTTTTGATGCAGCTGTGGACAAGTTTATGTTAAAGGTTTTACCCTTACTCCAATTATGTTTCTTTCTATAATGATTTTATTTTTCCAATTTCAAAAATTTTTATTGATATAACATAGAGGGTTCTTAGGGGGGTTAGAATGTTAATCAAACCCTCTATATGCCATAGTAGAGATAGAAGGTTGGGCTATATTGGGTGAGAATTTTCCTTTTTGATTTTTTTTCTTTAATAAGGGTTTATGGATGCCCTCAACCCCTTCATGTTTTTGCAGGTATATTCTAGAAAGGTTTAGGACAATAGAATTATTTTGGCAACTAATAATGATGAATAGGGAATATCTTGGGCCTGCAATAAAAAAGGGTTCCTTTGTCCCTAGAAATATCTAAATAGGGGATTTTTTCATAAGGAAGGATAATATAGAAGAGATAGATGGATTCATAAATGAATTCTTGTTTCCCACTGCTCCTTCTAGGACTTATGATCCTAATGAATTGGTTAGGCATGCCTTGAAGAAAATGAGGAAATACACCCTGCCAAGTAGTAAATCCTTTTGGGAGGAGGATGTGATAATGAATTTTTTAGAAATAAAGGATTATAGAAATAAGATTCTCAAGTGGAGAGAGCTTATGAGGATAGAAGGGGAGATGAAAAGAACCGATCCCTCATTTAAGGGATTTTATCTCAAGGACAGGTATTTTTATAGATACAATAAGTTCCTAGACAATTTTGATAGCATAATATCTCAAGTAATTGTTCAAATAAGAGATAGAGTAGAGCCTGAATCTCCACATTATGATGATGTTATAGAAATTAATTTGGAAGATGATTAACCTAAGAGTTCGTCATTGGCCCAAGCAAGCAGAAAAAGAAAAAATGATAGAAATTCCAAATAAGGTAAGGGAGAAGGCACTGCAGATTTTGCCAAGGGGTGCAAATTATGTTGATGATATTAGGCACAATTTCCTAATAAGGTAGGTAAGCCAAAATGAGTGAATCCCTAAACAACTTCAGCTTCAAAAAAGAATGTTGAATGAAATAATTATCCAAGCTCAAGAATTTTTGAGGGATGATGACTTCATGTATTCTGAGGAATTCAAATCATTTCTATTTAAGATTAAGCTAAATGAGCTTACTCTCCAAATGTAGTCAAGAGATTCACTAGGAAAAATAGGTGAATTAGTGTAGAAAGTCCAAGAATATAAATAAATAGTGAAACTCTCACTATAGATGAGGCTAGGGAGCTGGTCTAGAAAAGTGGGATGTTACTTTACCTTGGATGGGAGCTTAGCTCATCCTTCATGCTTGATGAGATAAGAAGGCAAAACAAATTTGTCTCATTTAAGGAGAAAAATATTGCAAGAGAGTTGTAGGGGTCTAGATTCAATGTGGATTCCAAGATGATGGTAGTATGGAGTATGGTCCCTGAATTAGATAAGCTCTCTCTCATGGAAATAAATGAATCACCTTTGGGAAATGTGATATTCTAGAATGTCAATATTGTTTCAAGTGACTAGATTCACAATTTAATGAACACTACATCTCTCATGGGGAAGAGAAAAATGGATATGCTAGAAGAGAAATTATATCAAACTTATAGCATATGCATTGATACTAGAAAGAAATATGGGGAAGAACTCAATATAACATATGTACTAGAGAAGAGAGTGGTTAACCTCAAGGATGTGGTAAGGAATTTGAGAAATGTAACTAGGCCTATCATAGAGGTCAAGGATCAAGAGACCCAAATTGAAGCCGATACAACAAATATGGGTATAGATCAGCCAATGGAGGTAGATGAGATGGGAGCAAGGAAAGAACACAAGATAAGTGTTCTAGAATTAGCTTCCCATAACCTTTATTGTAGCTGCATCACATTGCAAGGAGTAGAGTATTAATGTAATGAGGCATTATCTTTTCTTTCCTCCTTGTTTACTAAATGGGACCTTTACATACAATTCTTTGATAAACTAGTCCCAATTTTTCCCCAAAAGAAATAATTGACCAAAGAAGCCATTATTTCCACAAGGAAAATAGTAAGTAGAATGAAAGGATTAAATGCATTCTTTTCTAGGAGATTTCATTTAATAAGCAATAAATTGAAGACTGACACCAATGGCACACCTAGTTTTATCCAAAAGATAACTAATAGCAAGAATAAGATAAGCTATTGATAAGAATGGTTAGATTTTTGTGATGAAATTTTGAATAATGAGAGGTTTATTTCCTACAAAAATGGAGAATTGTAGTGCCTCTCCCATTTGACTTTTATTATTCATCTTGATGGATGCAACCTTGCTGATCTTTTGTTGTGATGGGATCATGATTGTGACCCTAAGTGGTCTACACCGTCGAGGAGTTTGGATTTATGTTGTTGTATTAGTTGCTTTGTTTATGCTTTTGACTGATCTATGTGATTATGATGTGATTCTTGGTTCACTGAGGTTTGTGCTAGTGGTTACCAAGATCGATGTGGTATCATGAGGTTGTTTTGTGATTACCTTGAGATGTGTGTAGAGATTGCACTGTGTACTTTTTACCATGCTACATTGGACTAGGTTCCTATACAGTGGTTAGTCATGTTTATGACTATGTTTAAATGCATAAGTAATTAAATGGATTGTTCATGTTGGATTCTTTGGTTAGGTATTGCAGACATTTACCTTGTTATATTTCTAATAAGAGAGATAATTGTTGCTCATGTTGTGTTTACATTTGAGAGGACCTGAAGGTCAAATGTTACACCTTGATTTCAATATCATAGATTTTAGACTACTATGCTATTCAGTTAATCATATTGCATGATGATGCGATTTTGAGATGATAGTGTGTTTTTATGATAATATCTAGTTATCTAGTTTTTGGACATACCTTTGAGTATGTTATGTGATGGATTTAATGCTATGGTTATTTACTTCATTCCTGCATTGTTATGCTTTATACGAAAATGAGTGATGTAAATAGATTATTTAAATATAATTAAATAAATGGTTAAATTAGGTGATTTAATGCATTATTGCTTCGGCTATGTTATTATATGCAATTGCACTTGATTGTGTTGTTTAGTGTGCAGGATTTATATCCCTGGTAGTGGCACATGGAGTTAGTGATTTAGCCTTTCATATTTTACCAATGTCATCTTGGTATGGTCGATGTATCCTTAATTAAAGTGTTTAAATTAAACCTTTCGGTGATTATTAAATCTGAACTCATTTTCATTATGTGATTAGACCAGTAAGCGTGTCTGTGCATTTAGAGGTTTGCATTGTCATGAAAGTTATTAAGGAGATTTATGTGTTTTTGGAGTTTTTGGGCTTTTTAATTGATTTATTTTAATTTCTAGTAGTTTTTCCATAGATGAATTCCTATTTATATGAATAGCCTATTTTTGATTGGGTTGATTCGGGGTTTAACTAGGTTGGTTGGTTATTTGCCCTAATCAATTATTCACTCAAAAAGTGAATAAGTATCCAAAGAGGAGTTTAATTCCTCACTTCTCACTTTCAAATTGGAAAGTTGGAGAGTAAAACCCAAAATCCTCTTCATGAGGATTTACTGTTTTGTTCATTGTGGGAGCTACGGGCATGGGATCATCGCGACGTTGAGCTTGTTGGATCCAGCTCAAGGAAACTTTGGATTGCCGCAATTTTCAGCCACTTCTGTAGGCGTTTTATTTTCTAGTTTAGTGTTTCATTTTTCTCTTTTGGCTGTGAGGTAGGGCTTTCCCGTTTTATTGTTTCGGCTCTGTTTCTACTTTTATTTTTGGTAGCCATTTGATTGGAGGCTGAGAACTAGTGTTCCCCTCTATTTTTGTATGTTAGTTCTACTCGGTTGGGCGGGTACAAACATTTCCCTATTTTTTGGGATGAGAGTTTGGGATTTTTTGCCATTATGCTGGCCGTTTTTGCATATGGTGTCTGATTCCATTTATTTTTGGATTTTTGGAGTTTTCCAACCCAAAGGTCAAATGGGTTTTAATTTTGGTTTTTTTCTAAAATTTGGAGTTTTTACCTCATTTTGCGTGTTGCCCTATTTTCTCAAGTTTTCTTGGCACAATGTGGATCATGGACTTGGGTGATCCATTTGGATATCAATCAGACTACTCTTGAACTTTTATGTTGCATCCGTACTCCCGACATTGTGTTTGGTTGAGTGATTTTATACCTGGTGTTATTATTTGTTTTAGACCTTTGCTTTTTTTTCATGAGCCCTAGGATTCATGTAGAATCCATACTCTCGGATTGAGGCCGTTTAGTGAGTTCATGATGTTTGGTCTTGTTGCATCATTGGAATTTGTGTAGAATCCATACTCTTAGATTGAGGCCGATTGAGTGATTTTATGATGTATGGTTTATTAGCTTTGGGATTCGTGTAGAATCCATCCTTCTCGTATTGCTTTCAATTGGGTGTTTTCTTTGCATTGTGTTCTTATTCCTATCCTTGTGTTGTGATATTCATGATGGTGGTGTGCCACACACAAGTACGTGTGTGTACATTTGATGGGTGACTTACGAGTCTCGATCTTTCATGGTATTGTCAGAAGTTATGATCATTAGGGTTGGGATGGGAGTATGCATGCCCACGGGCACTTGTCGTAGGATGAGCATGGGTAGGGTAGGGTAGCATATGGAGGGGGCTTCTATCTCACAGCCTGGTGATCATGATGCCATGAATATGGCTGAGAGGAGCTTGATTAAGTGATAACTAAAGAAAATGTGTGACTGGTAATAAAACTTAAGATAATAAAACTTCGTGTGATGGTTGAACCAAGGGAGTACCTCGAGAAGGAAGTACCTTGTGAGAGTTTCCACACGTGATCCAAGCTTGGTCTTTTCGATGCCAAGTAACTCTCCATGATGTTAGTCCCTACATAGTAGCCTATTGAGTGTCTAACCAGGACTTCTACTCCTTGCATTATCTTAGGTCCTTGGTTGCAATCATCATACTATCTAGCGTGAGTGTTAGCCTTGGATGTTGTGCTTTATGTGTGTTTGTGGTTGGATCATTATCTCCATCAGCACAATAGGTGTGGACCTATGGGTGCCACATGGTTGGGAGGCATAGCTACCTTCACCACTGCTAGGGATTGATGTACAGAGATGATCTTTGTCCTAGTGCGACCATTGCTGGATTTCTTCTCTTGATATTTCAAGTCCCAGAGTATGCTTTCTTGTGATTTGTGCTTTCATTGGGATGCTTGTATATCATGTTTAGATGATGTTATTTTATTTGATGCATTCCCTTATCATGATGTTTAGCATATGATTAGATGATGTTATTTGATTTGGTAGTATATCTATTGCTTACTTCTATTTAGCATGTGATAGGTGACGTTATCTACTGTAGGATTATCTTATGCTTTTCTACTAGCATGTTAGATTTCCTTATGCTTATAGTGTTGCATGTTTTATTAGTGACGTCCCTATTATGAAAGTATCGACAATCTAGTTGGTGGCTTGGGATGTTATGCATGGGGGATGGCTAGGACCCACAATGGTCTTATGATGATATTGATGGATGGGAGGAACCGTGCACTTAATTTGGTTGTTTAGTTTCTTCTAGTATTTTTATTTACTATGATGTTTATTTCATTATGTTCCTTGCTATTATGGTTTAGATGGATAGATGTTCCTCTTTCCTTGCTGTTAATGCTCTCAAGTGTTCATTCCTCGATTTACGTGGATTTGGTACTCTTCGATGTGGAGGTTTCCTTGTTTTTTAGCTTTTCATTTGCATTTGGTTTTCGTAGTGATTTGTTTTCTCACGTGGAAAGGTAGTTCCTCGATCAAGAATGTATTTTATCATGCGAGAGAATACACTTCTTCATGCGAGAATGTAAATCTTTGCATGGTGCATAGGGAATCCTTGCACGAACAGAGAAAGCCCTCGCACGATGCTTAGTAGTCCTCACATGAATTTTTGCACTTTCTTGCACGCATCGGTGAAAGATCTTGTGTGAGACTCGAGACAAGTTTTCTTTCTCACACGAGAAATAGGAGCTATCTAGGCTTGTGGAATGTAAGTTTGGAAGTTGGTTTTGGACACCTTTTTGGTTTTTACACCTTCCTAGTTCAAAAGAGATTTCCTAGGGGCTTAAAATAGATCATTTAAGTATAAGTTGACATATATATAATTCCTTATACTTAAGATATATTTTAATATATGACACGGATCTTTTGAGATAGGTTTCAAACCTCTCGAAGACAAGTTAAGGATTCTGGGAAATTCCAAGTCTTTAGAAATCCAGACTTAGCCAATTTTTAGGGTTTCAGGATTTTAGGCTTAGTCAAATTTTAGGATTCTACATTTACCCTAACTTGGTGTTTTTTTGATGAGTGGTCATTTCTTGAGCCCTCATCATGTACATTGTGGTTGTTGGCTTTGTTTGTGTGTGTCAATTTGGTAGTGGCATTTGGAGATTCATTGGTTGTCGAGATTGTGGTGAAGTCTTCCATTGCGATCATTGTGATCCTTGTATGATGTTGTCATGTGCATTCATACTTGTAAAAAATAAATTCTTGGCTTGTATTTCATCCTTGTTTCCAAGGATCTCTAGGTGGGGCATTACAAGAATTAAATATTGCAACAATTTTTAACATTATTGATCTTTTGTATAGGATGGAGGTAAACATGAACAAGATAGTTGCAGAGGTTAGGGCTTTAATTGATGCAAAGTGGATTAAGTGCCTTAATAAATTGAATATAGTTAGGGGAGCCACCTAGCTAGATGAAGAATCAAATATTACTAATGAGAAGTGATAGTGACTGAGCATGCAAAAAAAGGTTTAAAAATATCAAAAGAAAGGATAATTATCTAATAGAGACCTTATCTTTTCTAGTCGCCTACTATGGGTGTGCTCTCATTACAAATTTATAGTGTTTATCTTGAACATCAAATTTAATAGTTGCTCAAATTTTGGCTATCTCTAGAATTATTTTGTTTGATATAAAAAAGTTATTATAACTAGATTTTGATAATGTGTCCTCCCATTTGAAGCTTGTGGCAATCTTTATTTTTGTAAAAGGATTTCCTAGATGTGGAGTGAGGGTCTGAGATTCATTTTGTTAAACTAGGTTTTGTTCAAGTTTTGATTAGGTGTTGTAGGAAGCTATGCTACTAGGGGTGTGTAGATCAAAGCCCATCCCCATTGGCTAGAGGTTGGCGATCAGGATTCCAAAGAGTTTTTCATTTATGTGTGTGCTTGCCATTCATTAGTAGTTATCAAATGCATTAGGGAGGAATAACAAGTTCTTCCTAATCTACCTAGTGTAATACCCCAAAATTGGCTCATTGCCATTATACCAATTCTGGTCTATTTCTGATAATTTCTAAGTCCTATTCCAATAGGCAATTTTCATTTTTCTATTCGCTACTTGACTTAATAGTCAGATGCAGAAAACCCTAATCCATATTCATCATATTTGTTATTAAATTCCTATAGTACATACTCATATTAGTCACATTACACCTACTTGATTTAATTATAAAGTATTTATACTTTAATTAAATTAAATTATATCCTAAGGCTAATGTTCTATGGAATTAAATTTATTTAATTTAATAAATACACCTATCTTGATTAATTAAATGTAATTATTTAATTAAATGGGAAAGGTATTTCTAATTAATTAAACAAAATTATTTAATTAAATGGAAGCCATTCCTAATTAATTAAATGAAGTTATTTAATTAAATAAGAAAAGTGCCTCTAAATTAATTAAAAGATTATTTAATTAAACAGAAAAGGTAATTATGAGAGCATATCTCATTTTATTAAATTAAATATTTCACCAAAATCTCTCTTCAGTTCAAAAGGAAATTTCCAGTTCACTATTGATAAAAAATGAGTTAAATCAGTTAACTCCTTTTTCTACTCAAATTGAATCAGTTAACTCCTTATTTTACTCAAATTAAATTTGTTAACTCTCTTTAATTTGGGAATCTCCCTTTATGACTGAACTTCACCTTTAATCTTGACCGTTGATTGAAATCGATCTCAACAATTCTAGGAAAGTCTATTTAAGAGACCCTCATCTCTTCATTTTGGGAGGACGAATTTGGAGAATTTGCATCAAATTGTTGCTGGAATTCATACTCACATTTGCTCATATTTTTACATACATTTTTCATTCTTAGTTTAAATTCATCTAGCTTAATAATGCATACATTTTTACTTTAATGTCTTTTATTTCTTAGATTAAATGTGCATACTCCATTCTAGATTAATCTGCATTCTCATATAGATTAGTCACATTTTCTTTCAAATTATTAATTCTTACAGGGTTGGTTGCTTAAACACCTCAAATATGAGGATATCTGACAAGCAATTCCCTTTAGATAGAAGGCAACAGGTTGCTTTGCAGGCTGATTTTTGGATGAACAATCCAATGTTCATTCCGGGATGAATCCATGTACAATGACCGCGTTGAAGTGTGTGTGTTAGCATAGGCCACATATTCATGCATACACCTAGCATCCTTCAGAATTTTTTGCATCACTATGAGAAGGTATTCACTACCCAAGGGCTCTCTGCAATGCATGATTAGACATTACAAGCCTATCTTACTACTATTACCAATAGGCTTATTCGTAAGAAATATACCTTTTGTGAGAAAATGATCATGCTTTCTGATCTCAAGGAAGATATAATCTCCATGGCTAATAATAAGGCACCTAGTTGCTATGGTTTCTTGTAGGATTTTTAAAAAATTTATGGGATGATATTGGCCCTAATCTACATTAGGTGTATCAAGAAGCATATAATTCTCATTCCCTAGGCATCATTATTAATAAAGGTAATATAAAATTCATATCTAAAGCTGGTGATCCTTAGGATATTTGTAATTGGAGGCCCATCACTTTGTTGAATATCTCTTACAAACTTATTTCCAAGGCTCTCTCCCTTAAAATTTGACATCTGCTCCCATAGATTGGTCATCTTGAACAAACTAGTTTCATTAAATCTAGATATATTTTGGACAAAATTATTTCTATTTGGGAAGGTATAGAGTGGGTTCAATAGTCTAAAAAATAGGTCTTCTTTCTTAAGATTGATTTTACTGAAGCTTATGACCAAGTTGAGTGACCTTTCATTTTGGCCATGCTTCAAGCACTAGGGTTTGGTACAATCTTTCTACAATTAGTTTGGATACCTTTTGGTGATACTTCTACATTTATTACCATAAATTGCTTGCAATCTAAAGCTTTTGGGCTCCATAGATCTATCCATAAAGGTTTTCCTTTAACACCTTTTCTCTATGTGTTGGTGGCTAAAGGGTTTGGCTATCTTCTTGCCAACACCATCTCTTGGTGGCTGGTATGTGGCATAGCTCTTCTAGATAACACTTCATAGCTTGTGAATGACCATTTTTCTGATGATTCCTTTCTCCCCCTTGCTCTATGCTAAGTGGGTCATTTGGGCTCTCACGAGTAATGAGGCTTCAAAAATATTGTTGCACCATTGCATTTCTTTAGGATTTCTAATTAGCCAGCCTACGTATAAGGGGATTGGCTTTCAAATCCTTCTCGTGACCACTAAACTAGTGTGTATTTGAGGCACGTTTGTTGCTAAAATAATTTGGAAAGCCATGGCTTTTCTTGGCTTTTCTTGGCTAACAATAGGTTTAGACATGGGCTCTCTATGAACCATCAAAATTTGTGGTGGTCTCCCTTGTTTTTTGTGCAAGGAGTTATACTTGATAAAAATGCAAGGAGTTAGCGTGTCGTGCCTATTTCAAAGGGGAATCAAGAAACCCAAATTTTTTTCTAAGTTTACTATGAGCCTTTTCTCATGGGAGGACCTATAGGTGTAGTTCAAGCTTATTGATCTAGATTGATATATAATTGATCTTCTAGTTTTTATGGTGCCTCCCTATCTATTGCACAAGCTTGGTATTCATTCATCTCACCCATGGTAGAAAGATTGGAAGTGGTACCATGCCACTCCTATGACTAGTAAAAAACTAAAGTTAGGCCTCTTTCTGTATTTTTAATCATTTTTTTTTCTCTGTCTGTACTGTTCCATACAGATTCAGTAATCTTCGGGCTAGACTGTTCATTTTCACATGAGGATCCAGAATCTTTGTGCAAAGATTCTTTCTGCATCGTGCGAGAATGTTCTTGGGTGCGCAAAACTTCGCACAAAACCTGTTTCTTCATGCGAGCTGAATGTAATTTCGTGGAAGCCATAGAACTTCTTCGCATGGACTCAAGAATTTCACCCAAAACTCTGCTGATAGAGGCAATTTTTTTTTGGATTGATTTTTTTGTTTTCTGGTTTTTCTACTAACTTTTCACGGTTTCTAGTATTTCTGTGTTTTCTGATTATTTTGGAATAGCATAACAGTGATTTGCAGGACAATTGGAAAAGTGGGATAAAGTTGCCAAAAATAGGTAAAATCTACTAAGCGTGTTGCAAGGATCACCAAGTAACCTTTATCAGTTGATAACACTTCATTTAGATGTAAAAAAAAACCTCTCGTGTCGAGCTTGTGTGTGTTTCCTTCCGTATTTTCATTTTACAACACATGCATAATTTGATACTAGGGTGTGATCTCTGTTAGTATTCATTTAGCAGGCTTAGGTACTAGTGATAGATTTAGATAGCTATTTTTGATTATTTGGACTAGCTAATCTGTTGGCCCCTCGTTCCACCCTGTGGTTGCAAGATCAGCACCACGTAAAGGGTAGAGGTCTACAGGATAGAAGTGTTAAAGGCTCCACTAGGCAACCCTTTTGTGGTTTCTAGAACTCACTAGTTTCTGAGTTATGGACTCGTGTTAGCTTGTGTGAGGGGTTAAATGTTCCACATCTTTGGACTCACCTCACATTAGTTAAAGCATTAAGTGTACCACCTTGTGCTTTTTTAATTTCTTTTGGATAGATTTGATTTTGAAAATTGACATCTGTACACACATAGTAATTAAGCCCACACGAACACTATTTGTGGATCTTGAGGCAGTGGGTTCCTAGTGAAACTCATCTCTAAGATGGATTCCTTGTAGGTGGGAAGGATACTTTGAGCATCTTGCAAATAGATGAATCTTCAACTTGTTGATTAAGGCATCCTTTCTCTAGAGAGGTTGATAGATCATTGGGAGATGATATCATAGATCTTTAAGAGGTAATCTTAGTTTAGTGTGTTAGATTAATCTATCTGCTTTGATTGGGCTAAAGGTGAAAAGGTGTCAAAACCTTGAATCTGGAAGCTAAGTCCCCTTGTGGTACATTGTTGTGAGTCAGTCACCTTTAGAGAGAGTTAATCGTAGCAGACAATCCCTCTACAGGGGAAACTATGATGATGGAACCTTGAGCGGTAATAGCCATTTTAGCCGTGGTAGTGACAACTGCTATATAAATGTCCTTGTGGAAGAAATCTCCATGGGTGTGGTTCATTGTGGGTTGTCAGATCTCCCTAGTAGCTCTTGAAGATTAAGTTCTCTAATTGTGTCAAAACCTTAGTGTGCTGAGATTGGAGGTCACCCCTTTGAGTCATAAAAGTTGCAGAGTCAAACCATTACTAAAAACCTTAGAGAGGCCAACTTTTATTTTCTAGAGATGTATGCGTGATTGTGAAACTCTATGAAAACATACACAAATAGCTCTCCTAGGGATTAGCACAAACTAAGTCACTTGATTGCTCATGTGCAAGGTTGCTTTTGCCCTTGCTCATTGTTTTTAGACGTGCTTGAAATCACTTGCTTGCTGTTCTATGTGCTTGTTTATCTGCCTGGTTATTGGAATGAAACTGTTCTGCCCTTTCACGTGAAATTATTTGGGTCTCGTGCAAAATCATCTGACACTCACGTGAAGCCATTTTTTCCTCGCATGAAATTAAATTCCTATTGTGCATCTTTTCGTGATCTTGCAAACATTTTCATGCAAAATTAAACCATTGTTTCTGACCTTTTCCCGAGACAGAAACTTCTTTGCACGACCTGTAAAGATTTTTCGTGCAACCTGTAAAGGTTTTTCGCGTGAGACTTAATATCAAAATTACCAATTTGGGTCTATTCTAGCTATCTATGGCCTACATGCTATAATTTTCTGCATTTGTTTATCACTCTCTATTTGTAAACAGTCTTCAAACAATGACACTTCACTTAGTTGAAGACTTGTGTCTTATACCTTGACTAGTCTCGTCTCATAAGTAATTTTGGTCCTTGTCTTAATGCTTGTCATACTTTATGTCATAGTGGTCATAATCTTTGGTTTTTCTAGCCTTTGAATCAAACCATTTGTGCCTTAGTGAATAAGATTCTTGCTATTATCTTGTCCTTTTCAAGACTTAGTCTTAGTGTAGTCCTTGTCTAGGTTCTAGCTTCTTGTCCTTGCCTATGACTATCACAAATAGAAGCGGCAACATGTTTTATCCTGATAACCTTAGACATGGTGGTGCTAGGGGTCATAATCACAATAGAGATAGCTTACCTTTTGCTATGCAATCTATATCCAGTTTGGCTAGTGAGGCGTCTTCATCGTCTTCCTCACCTACAAGGTCATCTCAAGTTAAACAAACATTTTCCAATTTGTAATAGATTAGGAATCCTTTTACCAAGAGGATACTGAAATAGGTAGAGGTCCTACATTCCCAAATACAATGTATGATCCTTTCTCCACAGACCCTTTTGAAACACAACATACAAAAATTGAACACATTCCTATAATGACTAATCGTGAACCTGAACAGGGTAGTCATAGTCGATATCAAGAACAACCTAGGGATGACAAGGAGAAAGAGAAATAATATGAAACTAATGAGGAATAGGAAGAGGTGGAAATCCTTCCTGAACACATAGGAAAATTTCAAAGAGACAAAATCTTTTAGAAGGTCATGGGAATCCTACTCAACGAAGAGAAAGAAAAGTACTTTCTCAAACTTGCCTAAGAGGGAGCTAAACTGCCCACACATTTCAATGTGAAGACCATTACCACACTTGAAGAAGGAACTGAGACCGCTAAACTCCAAAAACAACTAAAAATTATGCAAGACCAATTAGCTCAGATGATGCATGAGAAAGAGAAACCCACAAAGACATACACATTGGATGCTCTTTGTTCATTCCCATTTGACAAAAGTATAAACATGTCGCCTTTCCCACGAGGCGTAGAACTACCCAGATATGAAAAGTACTTTGGTACTACTGATCCCCAAGATCACTTACAAGAATTGGTGCTTTGTCTATGGAGTTTATACACAATCAAACGTACCTTATGCATTTATTCCCTAGAAGCCTAGGTGGTCAGGCTTTGAGTGGTTCTCACATTTACCTCTTGGTATCAAGACGTTTGATGAAATTGCTAATTCATTTGTTCAAAAATATTCTCATAACATTCAACATCTTGTAAATATTTGAGATCTATGAAACCTTAAACAGAAGGTTGGTGAGCCTTTTCTCACTTTCCTCCAATGGTGGAGACAACTATACACTAGGTATTCCTGTAAAATCCCAGAAATGGAGAAGCTTGACATTTTCACTGATAACCTCTTACCTAATTTTGGGTATAGAGTCCAACTACAAGGTCCACATACCTTTGAAGACATGATTACACAAGCTATCCGTATCAGAGAATTTATGGTCAAGAAAGGTTAACTCACTCTTCAGAGAGACACAAAACAAGGTTCCACTTCCAATAAGGATAAAACCAAACATGTCAACAAGAACCGAGAAATTGTACATGATGAAGTTGTTGATAATGTCACACCAAAACCTACTAAAGCAGCATTTAATCTCATAGATTGCCTCAAAGCATCCAAAAATGTTGAGAAGCCTCCCCCTGACAATAAGACGTCTGGAAACAAATTGAGAAACTCATGGGCAACAAGACCTAAGTGAGAGTATACGCCTTTGGGAGAACCTTTGGATGTGGTTTACAAAACATTGCTACAACATAAGCTTATCTCACCAATGGATAACCCTCATCCCTATGATCCACAACCACATCCACCATGGTGGAATGAGACCTCATTTTGTGAGTATCACCAAAACAAGGGACACAAAACCAGAAACTATATAAACTTGGGTCATAAAGTCCACGACATGATTGATGCTGGTGAACTTGTGGTAGATGGACATAAAAAAAACTCAAACCATAAGGTGTTCAAAGAGCCTTTCCCAGCTTATGAAAAAGGAGAGACTTCAAAACTAGAACGCTACAATAAGGTCAACTATATGTATTCCAATGATGATAATGTCATTCAAATGGTTGAACCTGTAGATTCTGAATACTGCAATGTTATTACCATAAAGGGGAAGCAAGATAACAATAAACCTAAGATATCATTTGTTTTAAGAGGCCCTATTTCCAATAACATGGATAATGCATCTTCGCAACATTGTGCTAACACTGTTACTCGCTCTCATGCGAAGTTGGTGCTCAAAAGCCCTACACCTCCTATTTCAAATCTTGAACAACACAAGGACAAAGCCCTTACTGGTCCATTCGGTAAAGGTGCAAAACATACAACGAACTTGACTGCAACTAGTTATAGTGTTCTAGATAAGTTGAAATGAACCAATGCTCACATTTCCATATTTGAGCGACTTAAAATCTCGCCTGCCCATAGGAAAATTGTGGACAAAGCCCTCATTGAGGCAAAAATTCCTCAAGATCTTAATCTTGAGTGATTTCAATCCATGGTAGGTCATCTGACCTTAGCTCATCTTATGACCTTCTTCAAGGAGGATGACAACTCACTGAATCACCCACACAATTAGCCTCTACACATTGAGGTTATGATCCACCAGACACATGTTCGTCGGGTACTCATTGACAATGGCACTGGCCTAAATATTGTTTTTGCTACTCTGCTTAGACAATTGGATTATTCTAAAGATTCTATTGATCCTCAATGAAAGATCACTATTAAAGCGTACAATTAAGTAGAACAAAAGTCACTAGGTCTTGTGACTTTACCAATTCACATCGGTCCTGTCGAAAGGGATGTCATCTCTCAGGTGCTTGACATTCCCTACGCCTAAAACATTCTATTGGGATGGCCATGGATACATGAGATGTGCCCTGTGCCATCCACATACCACCAATGCATTAAATTCCAATTTCATGGCTCCAAAGTTACTATTCTTACCACTACTAGCTACACCTGCAATATGCTCAAAGCTCCTGATTCTTTTGTCCCTACTAACCATGAGTCTACTGATTGTCACAACAATAAGCTGAAACAAATTGAGCAGTCATTTAAATTGAAAGAAACTGGTATGGGAGAGTACCACATGGAACCAGTGCTGTCATTAACATCTATTCTAGAGTCCCCTCGACATTTTGGGAGACCCTCAAAAGCAAAGAAGCCATTTGTGCTGACACCTCAGACCAAGTTTAATGGATCTTTTGTCAAAGCTATAGTTCCCTTAGAAGATGAAAGTGAAAAAAAAGCCATTGCTGCATGGCTTTACAAAGAAAAGGCTCTAGTAGACCTAACAGAACAAGCTTGAGAAATCACTCCTAAGAAGTATGGACCTAGTCTTAAGCTTATGAAGCATTTTGGTTACAAGGGAACTAGCCCTATTGGGTGTAATAACAATGGTTTAATAGATCCTATCAAAGCAATAACTTGAAGCAACAATGACATAACTAGCCTAGGGTTTAAGAAGGTCCCTTTCCATTTGGGATCCAATAAATTCATACCTGTACCTGTGAGTTCATTTGAAAATGAGTCACAATCTGAGTCAGGTACTCGAGAGGAAGAATCTAATGATGAGGATTCTTACCCTCATCCCATTCCTTATGATCTTGCTAAATTCTTTGCTGAGCTAGATGACTTTGTGACATGTGTTAGCAATGTGGACGATACTAGTGATTCTTCTAAGGACAATGCTAAGCCAATCAAATATCATTTAGAAAAGGGAGAATCTAGTCAGTCATGCCATATTAAGTATTTGTGTAAGAATCTAGAGGCTGATGAAAAGTATGTCCCTATCACTATTGGGGAGTTCTATAGTCTCTCACCATGTAGCACCGATTCTCATGAATATGAATTTGACAATATTTCAAAAGTGACTACTGATAAAGACATTGACCAAGTGCATGTCTATGAAAATCAAATTGAAGTGAGTGAAACGTCTAGGGTTAGGTCACGAGGGTTTGATCCAACTAGTGTCCTAGAGTCATCAATTCGTAACGTTAGTATTCTGAGGCATTTGAATACACCTATGGGTGAGGTCACTGTAGGTCTCAAATTTTTGGTCCATGCATTTAATGACTATACTATGAACGCAATTGAACCAGCCACTACTCTCTCACTCGCACATCCCAAGCTTATAGACTAGAACCCCAATGCATCTAACGAAGTCCCCACATTCCAGAATGACTATGCTCTCACCTGTTACCTAAACACTATTGAACCTGTAACAACTTCCACCAATGAGCAGAGTATCAACATTACTGAGGCCGACATCAAATATCTCAGTCACATAATTAAAAAGAAAAAATGCAAGAGGTCCGATGGTGAAAACCACATTGTGGCAATGTCGGATCCCAAAAAATTAAAAACAAAAGACATATCCAAAGGTGAAAACCTCTCTGAGGCACCTGTGAATGAGATATTTGATGTCCTTCCCAGTCACTTTCAGGAGAGATCATCAATGTTAATAGAGCTGACACAGCCAATTAACCTAAGTACAGAAGAACATCCTCATGTGGTACATCTGGTGTAGTCATTGTCACCTGAAGAGAAGGAACAATTCATTGCCTTTTTCAAGGGAAAGAAAATAAATTTTTCCTAGACATATTTTGACATGCTAGGATTGGATCCTGATCTTATCATGCATCACTTGTCCATAGCACTAGGCCACAAACCAGTTAAATAGAAGCTTCAAAAAATGCATCCTCATGTTGAATTTCTCATCAAAGTTGAATTGGAGAAACTTCTAAAGGCTAGTTTGATTCATGCAATTGATTATGATAAATGGATATCCAATATTGTCCCTATGTCCAAGCATGATAAATCTATCAGAGTTTGTACAGACTTCCATGATCTTAACTTGGCATGCCCTAAAGACAACTTTTTGCTCCCTAATATTGATATGATCATGGACATGATGACTAGCTATGAGATGTACTCACTTATGGATGGTTTTTTTGGATACAATCAGATAAAAATTGCACCAAAAGATCAAGAGAAAATTTCTTTCACATGTGCATGGGTAACCTTTTGTTGGAATGTGATGCCATTTGGTTTAAAGAATGCTGGAGCTACATATCAGTGGGCTGTTACTACAATTTTCCATGACATGATGCATAGAACCATGGAGGACTACGTTGATGATACCTTGGTCAAAAGTGCTAAATGCAATACTCATATATAAGATTTGTGGTCCCATCCTAGATTGTATGGAAAAATTCAGTCTTTGGCTCAATCTTAAGAAATGCGCATTTCGTGTCACATCAAGAAAATTGTTGGGATATATTGTTTTTGCAAAGGGAATTGAAGTAGTTCCAAAAAAAGTACAGGCAATAATGGACATGCCACCACCTTAGAACATCAGTTAGATGAGAAGACTACGGGGAAGGCTTCAATCTATTTGCAGGTTTATTTCACAATTGGCAAATAAATCACAACCCTTCACAAAGACCTTACATAAGGGTGTGAAATTCAATTGGAGCTAGGATTGTGAGCAAAGCTTAACACAGATCAAGCAATATCTTGTCAATCCACCAATCTTGATGCCTCTTATGCATGCGAAGCCTTTTCTTTTATACATTTCAGCCACTAAAACATCTTTGGGAATCTTGTTGGCTCAGGAAGACAATGACAACAAAGAAAGAGCTATTTATTACTTGAGTTGAATATTGGTCTCTTGTGAGAAAAACTAGAGTATTATTGAGAAAGCTTGCTTGGCAGTTGTCTTTGCTTCCCAAAAGTTGAGACACTACATGCTTGCCCACACTACATGACTTGTGGCTAAAATAGATCCATTAAAGTACTTGCTCAGTAAGGTAGCTCTCACAGGAAGATTGGCTAAATGGGTCATGATACTAAGTGAGTTTGACATCCAATATGTTGAACGCAAAGCTATAAAGGGATAGGCAATTGCAGACTAGCTGGCCAAGGCACCCATATAGAGTCTTCTACCAATAAACATTGATTTTTCAGATGAGTAAATTCTAACACTCACTCACCATACATGGGTTATGTTCTTTGATGGGTCCTTCACACAACAAGGATCAGGTGTTGGATTACATTTCATTACACCACAGAGATACTCATTGCCCAAAGCATACAAGATTCTGTTTCCTTGTACAAATAACATTTGTGAATATGAAGCTTTGATCAATGGTATGAAAATTGCAGTTGAATGGAGAGTAGATCAGTTGGATATCTTCGATGACTCTCAACTTGTTATCAACCAAGTAAATGATGTGTATCAAACAAAGGATGAGAAACTAATTCCTTACAAATGCATGGTTGATGACTTGAAAAAGTATTTTGCACACATCACCTTCCAACAAGTTCCACGTGCCAATAATAAAGAAGCTGATGCCATGGCCACTCTGGCCTCGCTGCTACAAATGCCAGAAAATGATCTCCGACACGAGTTCTTGGTGGAAGCATTACACTACCCAGCCTATGACACACCTGATTCTAGGATGATCTATTCTATTATAGGACAAGAATCATCTCGCTACCATCACATCTATTCCTATCTTCATAATCAAACCATTCCAAAAGGTCTAACCTAGAATGAGAAATGTTACCTAATCTATAACGCTTCACATTCTGTCATTATTGTTGACGATTTGTATAGGAGAGGTCTTGACAGAACACTCATTAGGTGTTTAGAACGTGACCAGTCCAAATGTGCACTAATTGACGTTCATGAAGGCATTTGTGGATCTCATTCCAATGGCCTGACACTAGCTCACAAACTACTTCGTGTTGGTTACTACTGGCCTAAAATGGAGCAAGAAGCTGTTAAATATGCTAGGTCCTACAAGCAGTGTCAACTACATGAGAATCTCATTCACACTCTAGCCAGAGAGTTGATTCCCTCTACTACAACATGGCCATTTCAACAATGGGCCTTTGACTTGGTGGGGTAAATTAACCCAGCCTCCTCCAATGGACATAAGTTCATTATCACCGCTATAGATTATTTCACGAAATGGGTAGAGGCAGTCCCTCTCACAATTACTGATGGAAAAGTTGTAGTGCTTTTTATCACAAACTACATCATCTTTAGATATGGTATACCATCCTCAATCATTACTGACAATGGAGGATAGTTCAAAAATAAAGAACTCAAGGAACTATGCAAGAAATTCAAGATTACACAACATTGGTCTTCCATTTATTACCCCCAGGGTAATGGCCAAGCTGAGGCATCCAATAAGGCGATCCTCAAAATTCTTCATCACACAGTCAGTAAGTGAGGGAGAGACTGGCATCTCCAGATCAATGCAGCCCTGTGGGCATATAGAAAAAGCATTAGAACTCCAATGATCATGACTCCTTTTGCATTGGTATATGGGGCGGATGTTGTGCTTCCAATAGAGGTTGAGATTCCTACCTTGAGAATCTCCATGAAAGGCCTTATCACTGATGATGACTACAGGATAACTCGGCTTCAAGAGCTTGTATTACTAGATGAACAATGACAAGTGGCCTGTGATCATCTATGAGCATATCAACAAAGAATGGCTTGAAGCTACAATAGGAGAATTAGGCCACGTGACTTCTAGCTGGGTGATCTCGTCCTGAGAGAGAATCCTAAGAATCAACAAAAACGAATGCAAAAGGGAAAGTTTGAACCAAACTAGCTAGGTCCTTACATCATTACTACTATATATGGATCTGGCACCTATCAGCTTTCCACAACTCCACCTGAAGCGGTTTTACAGTTGATTTAATCTCAACAAGCTCTCTATACATATCTAAATGTCCTGAAAAAAATCTAAAAATAAAAAAAAGTCCTGAAAAATTTTTAAAAAAAGAAAAAAAAGAAGAGAAAACTTGCCAAGAAGGTGAAAACCTGGTAAATAGACACCTCTTATTCCCAATGCCTCACCTTGCATCGTATCTTTTGGCTATTTTGTATAGTTGCTTTCGCTTTCTTTCTTCCTGCTCATGTATCCATGGATTAAGTCTTGTCACAGCTCGGGGGCATTCCCCCTTAGTGTCACTTTTTTTTGAAATTCTCCTCATAGAATCTTCTTTGTGATAGTCACCAGTGGTTCTCACTGTGTCTACCTACTATCGCTAGTGTCAATCTTTTCGAGATTCTTCTCATAGAATCTCTTTCACAACAGTCACCAGTCATTCTGACTACGTCTGCCTACTATCACTAGTGTCACTCTTTTCAAGATTCTCCTCATAGAATCTCCTTCATAAAAGTCACCAGTGGTTCTCACTATGTCTACCTACTATTGCTAGTGTCACTCTTTTAAAGATTCTCCTCATAGAATCTCTTTCATAACAGTCACCAGTTGTTTCAGCTATGTCTACCTACCGTTGCTCAAGTCATGTCTCAAGATTCCTTTATGGAAGATCCCTTTTGCATTAGTCACCAGTCATCCTGGCTGTGTTTGTCTACTATCGCTTAGTCCTTCTTAGGTTCTTCATTGTGAAGATTCCTCTTTGACCTCAGTCACCAGTCATTTTGACTATGTCTGCCTATTGTTGTCACCCTACTGAAGAGATTTTTTTAGAATGTATTCTAGACATTAGCACTTGAAATCAATCCCAAAACATTGAACTCAAAAATGATATATTTTTTTGGATATGCTGAGCATTTTCTTTGTTTTCTTTCTTTTTCTTTATCATATCCCTTCGAGCAACTTGATGATGTCATATTTGACTAGAGAAGTAATGACTAGGGGCATGATCTTTTTCTTTGCTTTCTATTTGCAGTTTAGTTCCAATAAGTTGATCTATTCCTATAAGAGGGGTGTCCACTATAAGAGCCTCCATCTTGTATTAGATGGCCATGTGTACCTCAACTCCTTTTATACAGATATGTCAATGACATTGGTTCTTCTCCTTGTTTGTTGCAATGAACTCTTCATGCTATAGTACATACTGATACTCGTCCTATTAAGTGAACATACGAGTCATTGCGAGTATATCTAGCACACTTGTCTCAGGTTACGAATGCAAGGGTCATTGCAGATAGAATGAATATTGAATACTTAGCATAAGAGGAATCTCTTGTGTGTTTGGTGTGCCTGTCATGCAAGCAACATTCAGGTCATCCTATCGTTTATGCTCTGATGCTTATGTTAACTTGCTACATTAAAAGGGACAAATGTTCTGGTCATTCTGGCTTCTTGTGCCTCGAATGCTTACATTTAATCCTAACAACCCAATAATGTATGTTATATTCATATTTTCATGATTGCAATGTCAGTGGGAATTGTATAACATACGACCTTTATTTTATATCCAGTGATGATTAAGTATCAAGGCTTGGTAACCAGAGCTAGGGTTGCATTTAACATAGTCTTTCATTACATACTCCATTTTCATTAGCACGCAATTCGATGGTAATTCTATTCATACTCCACATGCATTAGATTCTTCCATGGCTGCACAAGCATTTGGTTCATCGATTCACGCTCCTCAATGGAATACCTGTGACTGTCAAACAAAATCACGCAACACTACGTAAGATGTCAGTTCATACATATGTGTTCTATCTAAGTACAACATACATCTCATGTACATCAAAGAAAAAAAAACAAAAAATGACATGTACACAAGAATACTCAAAATCTCACACACACACACACACACACACATATATATATATATATATATATATATATATCAAAAGAATGGATCAGTACAAAAATGGAAGCTATTCAAGCGCAATCGATCAAAAATGATACATGTGGTGCTGGCACACTAATCGATACATAACCAGGGATAAAAATAAAAAATTAGGCATAGAACATCTAACTCTATCCCAAATCCTCACCTCCAGGAGGACCAAGAGGAGCAGGGGCAGCAGGTGGCAGAGGTAGTGGTGGCATATCTGGCCTGACAGGAGGTCGGCGCCTCTAGACTCTTGCGCATACTAAGAGAATTGCTGAACTTGCAATGTCTCATCTAGTATGGCGTTGGTGAATGCAGCATAGTAATACGTAGCTTGAGTAGACTAGAAGTGGATCTCATCCTATGCTAGCTCTAGCCTCCACTCTATAGTCTCCAAGTGCTCCCTCTGATGATCTACCTCTCATTATCTCTCCACTAGCTGCACATCTCAGACTGCTACTACAATCTACAACTCTCCCAACTATCAAGAGGCCGCATGAACCAGCTCTCGGTACCTTTGTACCATGTCCTTAATCCCACCTATTGGTCGATCCAGCATATCCTCATCTAACATCTTAGGTGCCTACTTCTTTGGTGGTGCCTATGGCTATGGTGGCACCTGCTGCTATGGAGCCTCCTACTAAGGGGCCTCCTCCTCTATCCTCTACCTACAGCATTGGCTCTGTCCACTCCCATTACCCCTAGGACCTGGGTCTGATCAAATCTAATGTGGGGGAATCTGCATCTACTAAACCCAATGTTGAACTTGTGACTGCTGCTGTGGCTAAACCAGAGGCTGTGGCTATGCCTGCTACTACTGGGGTGCTTGTCTCTCTATTTGCACTGCTTGCCCTACCATCCCCACTAGATTTGTAAAATGTGGGAATGGATGGCTAATAAAAAATGCCTGATATGCAGGTGTCATTTTGGCATCTACTATCACTGGTAGGTAATCCCACTGAACTGCAGCTAGGCTATAGATGTCTATCATGGATCCTCCTGGATCCATCCGTGCTGGCCACCCTCGCTCAATGTCCTTCTACAACCTAGCATAGGCACAAAACTTAGGTGAAATATCCTATAGTTGGCCATACTACTTCCACACTCGAGAGATCACAAATCTCTCCATAACAGATGTCATCCTGCCCACCAGTGGTCAAGAACTAAACATCCACAGTAACTCTCTGGGAGCATCATCCCAGTCCTCTATCTCTTGCCAGGGTCACCATACAATAGACACTAGGTCATCAAGATGTATCCTCCATTGCTTTATCTTACCCAAGTGGGCCTGGGTAATATGCCCTCGATATTAGCAAATATAGGGCTCCACGGGCTCCTAAGCATCCTCAAAAATTGGCCTACATACAGGGAGATGCTCCCAGGACCAAATCTATAACACATATACTCCCGCTGCCATGGTCTTCTTCTCATGGAAGATGACCTCATGCATCTCATGAAAAAAATGGGCCAACATGCACTGACCCCACCAAAAGATCTCGGGTGCTTCCACCATCCTGCGGAGCATGACTCCCCACCCACACTCCAAACCATACTCTCCTCTGTTAGGACATAAGAAATAGCTCAAGAATATAGCTAGCACAGATGCCAGCCTATGTGTCGGTCCATAGGTATGCATGAGCTCATCCCAGCTGATGGCCCTCCCCCTCGGTAGCTCTCTCCTGAACACAACTGATAGTGCCTCTATCTCTGCTCGAGGCACTGTATCATAGATGACCTGAGTGCTGTAGAAAGGAATCCTCAGAATCCTCTAGATGTCCTTCAGAGTGATGGTCATCTTGCCCATCGGTAAGTGGAAGGTGTTTGTCTCTGAATGGAAACGCTCTACCAAAGCTATGAGTAAGCTGTGATTTACCATCATGCTTGGAATCTGGCATAGAGAGGACAAACCCAATTGGGCAATGTGTGTCCGATCTGCGTCATCCAGACTCCGCAATAACTCTCCATATGGCAGATAGTGTGACCTAAATGCAACATCTCAAAAGACCTCCTACATGCACAACAAAAAATGACAAACAAACGATTAGTATCAAGTCAAAATGACACATCAAAATGAAATAAAATGTAATTTTTAAGTGCGAAAGTCAAAACTGTCATGAAATTTCACACAAAATTGATGAAATCTCATGTGAAATTATACAGTTTCATGAGAAGACATTCTTTCTTCGTGCAAAGAATCACGCATTCGTGCAAAAAAAAGACTTTCTCGAGCGAAGAAATCAATGTCCGCACGAGAAAATAAGATTTCACGCAAAAATTGAATCGACTTGTGCAAAGAATCTCTTTCTTCGTGCGAAACTAAGTGCCTCCTGTGTGAAGATCCTCACCGCCACGTACAAAGAAACAGACAACCTTGAATCGTCATGTGAAGAAAGAAGATCTTCACGCAAGAATAAATTGGTCTCGTGTGAAGAAAGATTTGACCCTTAAAAAATATGCTAAAATATGCAATAAATGACCACGAAATGTGTGAAAACAAAAGTACAAAGATGGGAAATCGACGACTCATCGGTGGTCTATAGTTTGTTGGTCGTCTGTGTCATCTGGAGCACTCAATCCAATGATATCTCACGTTCACTGCCATGTCTCTATCAGAGCTTGAAATCACTACAAGAAAAAAGCACAAATGAATTGAAAATGACCCTTCGAGCCCTTATACAGGTGTTGACCAAAATTTTCAAAGTGCTCGAATTTGCGCAAAAATCACACCCCTGGCTAATTGGACCATTTTGGATCTATTTTCGAGATCAAATTTGAAATTTGACACATCTACGAGCCTCAAAAATGCATTTTAAAATTTTAGGGACCGACGTGATCGAATGCTTGTGCAACCCAAATCTTTCTAATACTTTTTTATTCTTGGAATCCTTTCAACTTTATATTCTCCATATTCTCAAAATTTATTTTGAAAATAGTCAACTCAAGTCAACTGTGGCTAAAACTGGTCAACTTTTGCTCAAACTTGGTCTTTGCGACTTTGCAATCATTTCAAATCAACCTGAATCTTCTTTAGATCGTTATGATCTCTTCTAAATTCTGCTATATCTCAAATTTCTTCTATATCTCATGATATACTGCTTCAAACCATATTTTTGGTGTGTCATCTTTCGATTTTGCTCCCGAGGGGGCAGGATGATTACATCATTAAATAATTAATGATCGGGGCCTATAGTTCCCATCTTATGTTCTCATCAATTGGGGCATCTCATCACTCAAGGCATCTTGTTCCCTTCTATCTGGCATCTTTTCCATCTATCTTATCTTTTCATCAATTGATCAACCTTATAGCAACTCTTCTTAGAGTTCGATAGATAGGTATTGGGATAGTCTAAACCATGACTCCTGAGGATCAAGCCTCGTTCTAGGGATTATTCTATGACTCCTGATTGGACCTTGTTATCTTGTATCGATCTTAGGTATCTAGGTGTTCTATCTGGATCCTTGAAGGTTAAGCTTTGTTTTGGAGATAGTCTTCTAAATGCTTTCAATCTTAGGTATCTAGGTGTTCTATCTGGATCCTTGAAGATTAAACTCTGTTCTAGAGATAATCTTCTAAATGCTATCAATTTCAGGTATCTAGACATTCTGTTTGGATCCTTAAAGATTACGCTCTATTCTGGAGATAGTCTTTTAAATGCTACCAATCTTAGGTATCTGGGTGCTCTACTTGGATTCTTTGGGATTAAGATATGTTCTAGAGATAGTCCTCAAAAGCTTATCAATTTGTCTCCGTGTCATCAACTTCAGAACCAATCTCATCTTTGCATCATGCTTTCTAATTTTCTTTGAATTGAATGTGCTGCTCACACATTTATTCAAAGAGGGGCAAAATGTAATACCCCAAAATTGGCACATTGCCACTATACCAATTCTGGTCTATTTCTGATAATTTCTAAGTCCTATTCTAATAGGCAATTCTCATTTTGCTATTTGCTACTTGACTTAATTGTCAGATGTAAAAAACCCTAATCTGCATTCATCATATTTCTTATTTAATTCCTATAGTATGTACTCATATTAGTCGCATTACACCTACTTGATTTAATTATAATTTAATTATTAAGTATTTATACTTTAATTAAATTAAATTATATCCTAAGGCTAATGTACTATGCAATTAAATTTATTTAATTTAATAAATACGCCTATCTTGATTAATTAAATGTAATTATTTATTTAAATGGGAAAGGTATTTCTAATTAATTAAATGAAATTATTTAATTAAATGGAGAACTTACTTCTAATTAATTAAAAAAAATTATTTAATTAAATGGGAAGCCATTCCTAATTAATTAAATGAAGTTATTTAATTAAATAAGAAAAGTGCCTCTAAATTAATTAAAAGATTATTTAATTAAATAGAAAAGGTAACTATGAGAGCATATCTCATTTTATTAAATTAAATATTTCACCAAAATCTCTCTTTACTTCAAAAAGGGAAATTTCCAATTCACTATGGATCAAAAATGAGTTAAATGAGTTAGCTCCTTTTTCTACTCAAATTGAATCAATTAACTCCTTATTTTACTCAAATTAAATCTGTTAACTCCCTTTAATTTGGGAATCTCCCTTTATGACTGAACTTCACCTTTAATCCTGACCGTTGATTGAAATCGATCTCAACCGTTGATGGATTCCAGGAAAGTCTATTTAAGAGACCCTCATCTCTTCATTTTGGGAGGATGAATTTGGATAATTTGCATCGAATTGCTACTGGAATTCATACTCACATTTGCTCATATTTTTACATACATTTTGCATTCTTAGTTTAAATTCATCTAGCTTAATAATGCATACATTTTTAGTTTAATGTCTTTTATTTCTTAGAATAAATGTGCATACTCCATTCTAGATTAATCTTCATTCTCATATAGACTAGTCACATTTTCTTTCAAATACTTCATTCTTATAGGGTCTGGTTGCTTAAACACCTCGAATATGAGGATATCTGACAAGCAATTCCCTTTAGATAGAAGGCAACAGGCTGCTTTGCAGGCTGATTTTCTGATGAAAAATCCAATGTTCATTCCAGGATGAATACACATAAAATGACCATGTTGAAGTGTGTGTGTTAGCATAGGCCACATATTCACGCATACACCTAGCATCCTTCAGAATTTTTTGCATCACTATGAGAAGGTATTCACTACCCAGGGGCTCTCTGCAATGCATGATTAGAAATTACAAGCCTATCTTACTGCTATTACCAATAGGCTTATTCCTAATAAATATACCTTTTGTGAGAAAAAGATCATGCTTTCTAACCTCAAGGAAGATATCATCTCCATGGCTAATAGTAAGGCACCTAGTTGCTATGGTTTCTTGTAGGATTTTTAAAAAATATTATGCGATGATATTGGCCCTAATCTACATTAGGTGTATCAAGAAGCATATAATTCTCATTCCCTAGGCATCATTATTAATAAAGGTAATATAAAATTCATATCTAAAGCTAGTGATCCTTAGGATATTTGCAATTTGAGGCCCATCACTTTGTTGAATATCTCTTACAAACTTATTTCCAAGGCTCTCTCCCTTAAAATTTGACATCTGCTCCCATAGATTGGTCATCTTGAACAAACTAGTTTCATTAAATCTAGATATATTTTGGACAAAATTATTTCTATTTGGGAAGGTATAGAGTCGGTTCAATAGTCTAAACAATAGGTCTTGTTTCTTAAGATTTATTTTGCTGAAGCTTATGACCAAGTTGAATGACCTTTCATTTTGGCCATGCTTCAAGCACTAGGGTTTGGTACAATCTTTCTACAATTAGTTTGGATACTTTTTGGTGATGCTTCTACATTTATTACCATAAATTTCTTGCAATCTAAAGCTTTTGGGCTCCATAGATCTATCCATAAAGGTTTTCCTTTAGCACCTTTTCTCTATGTGTTGGTGGTTGAAGGGTTTGGCTATCTTCTTGCCAACACCATCTCTTTTTGGCTGGTACATGGCATAGCTCTTCTAGATAACACTTCATAGCTTGTGAATGACCATTTTTCTAATGATTCCTTTCTCACCCTTCTAGAGGATGAAGACATTTATGCTAATGCCTTACAATGCTTAGATAATTTTTTTCTTTCCTCTAGTTTTGCTACTGAATGACACAAGACTCTTTGTTATGGACAATCCTTTTTGCCAAACCCTTAATGGATCAAATACTATGGGTGGAAATGGGTTTAGCATGGAAAAATCTTTATTTTTTTTGGAATCTCATTTTCTTTTCATGCTTCCCCTATGGAGCTATGGAATGTTGTCCTGGTATGGATTGAGAAGAAATTGAACTATTGGAATACCAAGCCTCTCTCCCTTGTAGGAATATTTCAGATTTTCTCTAAATTTTCTCATAGTTGGGCCCTATCCAAAGCATCATACCTAAAGATTGAGTTCCTACTATGAGATTTCCTTTGGGTTTTTGATGTCATGCATCACAAATTTCATAGGGTTTCTTGGGAATTTTATTATTTGTCTAAAGACTTTGGTGATCTTAGACTATTTTCCACTTGCAAACATGGGATTTTCCTCTATGCTAAGTGGGTCATTTGGGCTCTCACTGGTAATGAGGCTTCAAAAATATTGTTGCACCATTTTATTTCTTTAGGATTTCTAATTAGCCAACCTACCTATAAGGGGATTGGATTTCAAATCCTTCTCATGACCACTAACCTAGTGTATATTTGGGGCACATTTGTTGCTAAAAGAATTTGGAAGGCCTAGGAAGCGATCAAGCCATGGCTTTTCTTGGCTAGCAATAGGTTTAAACATGGGCTCTCTATGAACCATCAAAATTTGTGGTTGTCTCCCTTGTTTATTGTACAAGGAGTTCTACTTGATAAAAATGAAAGGAGTTAGTGTGTCATGCCTATTTCAAAGGGGAATCAAGAAACCCAATTTTTTTTCTAAGTTTACTATGAGCCTTTTCTCATGGGAGGACCTATAGGTGTAGTTCAAGCTTATCGATCTAGATTGATATATAATTGATCTTCTAGTTTTTTTGGTGCCTCCCTATCTATTGCACAAGATTGGTATTCATTCATCTCACCCATGGTGGAAAGATTGGAAGTGGTATCATGCCACTCCTATGACTAGTAAAAAACTAAAGTCCTCTCAAAAGACTTGGAGTCTTAGATTTTCCACAATTTGGAAAACCTTTATGAAGCCAAAAATTGCTCACTTTTCCTAGTGTCTCCTTTACTAGAGGCTTCCATTGGACCCTTAGGTTCGACATTTTAGAGTTTTAGACCCTAGATGTTCTTTTTATGGCTAACCAAAAAATTTCCTACATATTTTTTGGTTCTACAGGTGAGCCAAAAATTATTGGCTCTAGATCCAAGATTTTTTAAGCCTTTCTGCTATGAGGCCTTTACTTGGCATATGGTTGTGCTAGATGATTTGCCCAAGTTTTCTTTTAAGTACTCCTAGATATTTCATGCTTTTTAGAATGGAGATTTTATTTTATATTTTTAGAAAGACTACAATGCTTTTTACTCTCTCACTATCTTTCTTGATAGACATGTTGTTATGTAATCTAAAGCATGTATTTGAAATAATCCCATGATTTAGATTCAAATATAGATAGATAAGGTTGCACTAGAAGTTTCTCACCTAAAGGAGCTTTTAGCTCATTGGGGGAATGCCCCTTGTATGATTTCCTAGGTGACACTATATACTTTATCTGGTGATTGTACTCCTCGTGGTCACTAGAGAGGCTAGAGTAGTTCATAATGCTGCTCACATACTCCTAGGTCCCAACCTCACCACTCTCCTAGTGGTAGTTTTGGTGGTCATCACTGCTCAACCTCATCTTTGCAAAGGTTGCATTTGGGCTAGTCCATGGTGGCTCCTCTTGTTACTCCTGACGTGGGATAACCTTCTACACATATAGACCCCAAGTGGGCTTTCCCTCATCTTGATTTAGCTCTCTCTCTACCTAGGTCAAAGGGAGAAAACAAACTTGATGATGCTATTGCTACCTCTACTAATGGTTGGGCTCTACTTGAGTGAATTGCCAACCCCAAGGGATTTTGGGATTATGATGATAAAGATCCTCCCTTACATGGAATTGCTTTTGTAGCTTGAGGGCTTTATTTTCTATTTTAATATTTTTTTTATGAATAGTTATCTTTTCTAGTTGTGTGCCAAGTGAACTCATGGGGTGATCTTGTATCCCATGACCCCTTTTTTTGTGGGTATGTATCTTTAATATTTAATTAATAGGAAAGGTCTATTCATCAAATTTTTTTTGAGTTGGTCCATTCATACTGTAATTTTGTTCCAAAATTTAATAGAAAGTTAATAGTTGTTGGTCTATTTGAGTTTTTTACTAATAGGGATGGTCATCAAATTGTATGTAATTTCAAAGAAGTTAATACAAAATGTAAAAAGCTAGTTGTTCATCCTAGATTTTGTCTCTTCTTTTATCTCTATTTTATTCTCTAAGATTAAATGTAAAAGTTTATTAAATTTCAGTTATAATTCACTTTGAATTATATTTAAATTTTCTTATGTTAATAATCTAATAGGTTATGTAAATGCTTAATGTAAATTGGAAGAACTTTATAGTTTTCCTTGAAGATTTTGATAATTATGAGATCTAGAAATGAATATTGATAATATTTTCACAGAGTGTTAAGGTAAGATCCATAAATAGATGTCTAATTCCTATGAGTTTATTTCCCACTAGATAAGGTGTTGGTCATCCTATGAAGTTTTTCAAGTTAGAATATCTTATATTGTGCATAAATTCATATAAATCAATATTTTAATTTTCTATCATTGAAGTTTTAAAAAGTCATCCAATACCTTATATATGGAGTTCTAGGGTTTGATAAAATACCCATTTATCATCTCTTTTGTTGTCATATAATTAGAAGAAATAAGGCCAAATCAGCTATTATTTTTGAATTCATGTTGAGTTTTGAGTTTTAAAGAAGTAAAGAATGAATTCCTAGGTATAAATTCCTTAATCTTGTGGAATTCAAATTGCACAAGACATTTGGGTGTTGTTAGTTGGTCCTTTAGGTTTATATTTCAGAATTCTCATCATGGTCTTTAGCTAATTATCAGGTTTTTTGATTATGCTAAAGGTTGTTGAAATTCTATCAAATTAGAAGCCAACAAAATGGTGACTCTACTAGGGATTTCTTGTATTGGTTTACTTTGATAGACAAACCTTGAAAATCTAAAAAATTCCAATACACTAGGAAGTACATGATGTGGATCCTATCCAAATAGGTCCTTATCTATGTGAAAGAGTTTTCAATTACAAAAGTGCATCATGACAAAAGTTCTCGTGTCAAATTTGTAGTGAAGTATTCTATTCTTGTGTTGTTTTATGTCTTCTAGCCATATTAAAATTTTTTTTCCCTAAGTGAGTGGTGACTCAGTCAAAGGTTTAGAGGCCAGTGTTATATATATATATATATATATATATATATATATATATATATATATATATATATATATATATATAAACATGTTGTTGAAATGGTAGATATAAGAAAAAGCACTAGAGGTACCATTATAAATAGAGCTACCTCATGTGGGTAAGAAGAATCAAACCAAGAAGAAAAGTGATCCTAACCATACATGGAAACCCCATGATAACACCTTAGCTCATTCCTAATATCACGATATGGTAGATAGAGAATCTTCATCCTTAATTTCGAAATCTGAGAATACCAGGCTTTTAAGAGAAATGTTCAATACCCCATTGCCAAAAGAAAGAATCTTTCAAGATAAAACTATCTCTTTTGTAAGAGATACCATTTTTAGACCCAATGTGTCTAAAGAGGTAAATCATAGGTGGGGGTATAAGAACACCTTAAATTTTGGGCCAAATATAGGTCAAGCCCCATAAATTGAAAGGAATCTCATAGATCTAGATGATCCCATATATTCTAAAACTAATTCTATAGACCATGATGAATTGTTGTCAAAAATTGAAACATTGAAAAAGAGGGTTGCGAAGGAAAATGCCAAACATATTCATCTAGAAAAAGAAAAGGAAGCTATCACCATGAATACTCTCATAAAGAGAGAAAGCTTTCTTGGAAGAATGGAAGCTTTGAAAGAGCATAATAAGAATTTGGAAGAGAGATATACTCTGAATTATGAAATCTTTGGACATGAGGGAGATATAAGGTCAAAAATTGAAGAGTAAGAACACCTTCTAAGAGAGAAGGAAGGGCATGTCATTTCCCAAGTCTAACCCTACAAACCCATTGAAGAAAATGTCATAGATCTTACAATTTAAAATATTGATAAAGATAAGCAGAAGGTTGTAGGCATGCAAATTAATGAGCCTCCTATTCCTCAAAAAAATGTCATGTCAAAACTTGTCTTAGAATTGGAGAGGGAAAAGAAGGAGAGAGAAGACCTTGCAAAAGAATTGGAAAAATTTGAGATCAGGGCCAAAGCTACAGAGACAAGAAGGAAGACCCATTTCCTTAAATCCATTTCTTTCCTAACAACTTGGCAAAACCAAACTACACAAGATATACCTTGTGTTCCAACTTGTGGACCTATTATAAATAGCCAAAGCTTTTCCTAGTCAATACCAACTTCTTCTTCTAGTACTACTAGTTAGTTAGCTACATCTCAACATGTCAAAATTCCCATTCATGCCCTAGGAACTAGACCTAGTAAATCAAATTCTTTAGGTTTTTAGAAGAGGCCTATTTATATAGAAATATATACATAAAAGACCTTTGTAGGAATCCTTTGATTTCCCCATCCTATCTCCAATGATTTGAGAGATAAGGTTACTAAATTCTTAGGAAACAATACTATAATTGGTGAAGAGTTTCTCGAAAAGTTCACTGATAAGTTAAATGATTATGAAATGGAGCATGAGGATGTGATCATGAAATTGTTTGTTCACTCACTCACTGAGGATGGAAGGGACTAGTTTAGAGGATTGCCTAATGATAGTATTGGTTCCTGGGATGATCTAGAAAACTTTTTCAAAGAAAAATATGGTGACAATGCTAATGTAAGCTTCATGTTGAATGAGTTCAATAATATTAAAGGAAAATACAATGAGTCAAAATTTGATTTTAATGTAAGATTCCAAAAAAGAATACATAAATTATTTCAAGTTATGAGACTAGGTGAAAATGTGTGTCTCACTACCCATTTCAATGCCTTTGACAGAAAGATGGCTTATATTCTAAGAGATAAAGATTAAAAACATTAAGGGATACTTTCAAGACAATTGTCAACATTAAGAAAAATAGAAAAGTATCTGATAAGCTTGGAAGAAGAGATGATCCAAAATTGTTCAATCCTAGGGAAAATAGGAAGGGAGGTGATAAGCCTATGATCACAACCAAAAATCTGCTAAAATTTTTGAATCCTTCACTAGACTCTCCCAAATAAGCATAATTCTAGTGAGAAACTATAATTTAACAACAATTATAATAGGTAGACTAGATTGCAAAACTATCTGTATCATACACATTGGAAGGATGGTAAACCCATTCCTAACTCCACCCAAGGCACAAAGGAAAAGAACACACTAGGCCCATTTTAGAGGAATCCTATAAATATTATGGAGGAGTTGCATTGGTGTATTATTAACCAATCTCCTCATTCATTTGACTGCTATGTTGTTACCTAACCATTTTCTACAGATCAACAAACATAGCTTGAAGAGGGTGAGGAAGAAAATACCCATAATGATGTGACATGCAATGTGGCTAATTTATAAGACAATGGTGAATAATTTGATCTAGAATAATTTGAAATTGATGTTAATAATCAAAGAATCATTTATCAATTACATCATCAACAACTTTTTTAGATAATGAAGACTAGGATGAAGATAAGATGTGCAACATGATATTAGATGTTGAACATATGAATTTGAGAAAACTATCCAAGGAAGAAATTGATAGAATAACTGTAGAGATGGTGGCCTAAGTTCATAACACATATAACCGACGAAAAAATAATTTCAAAAATGCTACTAAAAGAGCACCTAGTGGTTTCATCAAAGATATAACTGATGCAGGAGCATCTTAGGTGTAAGGGAAATCTTACATCACCCAAAAATATTTTTCTTTTTAGTCTTTTCTATTTTAATAAGGACTAGTAGATAGGTTGGTTACTATTTATAGGAGCTTTCTATTTTTAGTAAGTTTTTCATATGAGCTTATAATGTTCTCATTTTTTACATGAAGGTTCATTTTAGAGTTATAAGCCTACCATAAAAATTTTATTGCTGCAACTTAAGTATCATAGAAGTTATTACAGATTTTCAATAGAACAAATTGCAAAAAGCTATTTAGGCTCACCATTGGAGGCCTTAGAGTGCCTAGACGAGGTCTAAAAAATTGATGGAAGGGAGCTTGCATGGTTTTGAGCCTACAAATCAGGAGTTGGCATTTCTAAAAAAAGATTCTGATAGCCAATTGAAGCAACGGTTCGAGAGTTATGGGCTTCTAAAGTTGGGCTACCATAAATTTTTAAAATAATTATCAAAGATGTATTTGGTCAACTCTATATGTATTTTTAGAGTCTATCAGCCATAGATATTAAGTTTCAATGTTTAGAACCTTCTCGGGTGGCACAAAATTGTCTATTTAAGAAAGGCCCAAACATTATCTACAACAACTCTGGGTGATAGTTCGTAGCTTGTCTTGTAGATTATTGTAATGAAGGTAGCCATATGGGTTAGCATATTGTACTTGTGAATTTTGTAATTCCACATTTGTGGTGTAAATAAGAAGCCAATATTTTTTTGTTGCATTCACTATTGTTTCTTCATTTTCTATTATGGTTATGGTATTAGGGGAGCACTCTTCATCAATCGGTATTTGAGCTAGAGTTCTTGAGCATGTGAATAGATCATAGACTATGAGGTAGTTTTCACCAAGACTATGGTTTGGGCTAAGCATGTAGATAGATTGCCAATTATGAGGCAATTTGAACTAGGCTTTCAATGAAAGCACAAAAATGCCTTTATGAAGAGCATGTGGTGGAAGAGTCAAAAGTGTTACACTAGAGGATTTTAGAACCCTCTAGAGGAAAATGCAAGTGATGCAAGAATAGATTCACAAAAGAATGAATCTTATCATTGGAGATGATGAAAGTGAGGATGAAAGAGAAGAAGAAGGAAATGTGGACCTTGAAGTAGTAGAGGAAGTTCTTAACCTAGAGGAGAAAAAACTTTTTAGGGCCATTTCTAGTACTGGAGAAAGACCTAATTTCATGTTCCCATATTTTTAGGAAATCTCAACCCATAGGAATTGATTGATTGGATCAATAAATTGTAAGAGTAATTTGAATATGAAGATATTGAAGATCCAGATAGGGTCAAGTTTGTGAAGGCCAAATTGAAGGGTCATGCAAAGATTTGGTGGCAAGAGATCCAATTGGATCGAAATAAAAGAGGAAAGGACAAAATCACTAGATGGGATCAGATGGTAGCTAAAATGAAGTGATAGTTCATTCTTGTGGACTATGAGATTGATCTATTAAAGAAAATGCAAGAGTTGCAGCAAGTGGGAAAATCTATTCAAGAGTATACTGAATAGTTCTACCAAATTCTCATTAGAACTAGCCATGCAGAAGTTGTTAAGAAGAAAGTTGCCTGTTATCTTAATGAGTTAGGACCAAGAATTTAGGATGAGATGAGTCTTGTTTTAGTGACTAGTATTGAGGAGGCATACCAAATTTCCCTAAGGGTTGAGGAGAAACTAAGCAAGAGGTTTGATAACAAGAATAGTGGAAGAGGTTGCATTAGAAGATCTAGTGGATGATCTTATGGAGGTCAAAATAATGATTAGAAGAAAAAGAATTAGGTTGGAAGTAGCAGTCAGAACTAGAGGGGAAACAATTCTAATCATTTCCATGATCATAACAATAGAGGTTAGAGAGGAAGAGGAGGCTTCCATGGGAAATTTTTTCACTATGGAGAAGAAGGGCATAAAGAATTTGAATGTACCCAGCACAAAGGAAGGACAAATAAAAGAATAGAAGTCCATGCCAAAGTTGAGCATGTTGATGAAGATGGTAGATCATAACATTCTAAAGATGCTAAAAGAGGAGAGGTCCTAGTTGTAATGCCCCGCCAAGGGATCCAAATAATTAACCTAGAATTTCACTAAGTTTGGTAGCATTTTTTTTTTTTAAACATGAAAGTAAATACCACATATAACTTATGCACAATAATGGAAGCAATAGCAATGTCCATCTGAAAGTAAACATAACATACATACCAGATTACATTATTTAAAGATCCCTTAACATTGAATTACATCCAAATTAACTAACATACATGAATCCATCTAGTACAACAACCACATGGAATAATAATGATAAGTCCAATGTTTATACATTACATTTCAAATGCTCAATCATCCATTGTACATGTCACAGGATATGACAAGCTCAAAAGAATATACATATGTAGAATAAGGTACATCATCCTATTCTAATCCATGATACATCGAAGTAATGATAATCACATGATACAACATCATAAAAGATCAAACATAATAAACTAAGTTCACGGTTCCTCCCAACCGTTAATAGCATCATTAGACCATCATGGATCCTAGCCATCCCTCCGTGCGTAACATTCCAAATCATCAAAGAGATCATCAGTATTAACATAGTAGGAATGTCACTGCTAACATATACAACATCATATGTAGAAAGTAATCTAACATGCAAATATAAGTATAAGATAACATCATCTAACATATGCTAATCCCAGAGGAATCTTAAAAGTATACTAACTCAAAGGTTCCAAACACATAATCAACATCTAATCCCAGAGGCACAAAATGACATGTAGGAACCTAGTATGCAAGTGGGAAAGTGTCATCACATTTATCATGTACAAGTTACCCTGGTAGTTAGCTAAACTGCACGGGTCCATATTGATATCATGTGGCCACTAGTATCCTCTCATACTGAAGAGGCATACTATGGAATGCAAGGTCGCAACCATGCATTCTCACTACTCCCATCCTAGCCTATACAAGCACTCAAGGCATGGGCGAGAACAAAAAACTTATATTTTTTAAGTTCATTCAATTAGTATTAGGTGTGAATGTTATCACTTATTAATCCAACTTACAATGAGTTACCTTGGCAGCCTCTTAGGGCCCAACCCCATTGCAAGCCACTTCCCGTCACTACATGCAGATATCCTACCCTAAACTCATGGAATCATAAATCTCAAAATCACAAAAGATAATCCATAATAAAATCATCAAATATGCATAAAAGCATCAAATCTCCATGAGAAAACATCCATAGAAAATCATGATCACAATAGCTCTCTATTGGCAAATGAAGCATGACTAATAATCAAAGTATCCAATGGTTCTCAATAACCAAAATATATCTCATCATACTAATCGAAGACTCCAAAAATGGTTGAGTCAAACATGTCACATCATGACATCATCAAGAATAAATCCACATTACAGTCCCATCATGGCAATTAGAAACTAACCAAGGATAATTGATCGATGACCAAAAATGGTTAAGTCAAGTGTCTCGTACGTAAGAATCTCAACTATAACAATAAGTAATTACAAACAATACATAGAGCATTCCATCACATAACCATGGTTGGGTTTATAAAGATTGAGATTAAAACATCATCATGACATCACAATCACATAACTCCCAAGCCTCTGGTAGACGTCCTGTAACTGGTCAACACTAGTCAACCCAAAACCCAAAACAATAGCATAAAGAATACACAATGAAAACACATGTTTTGGTTTTGCTAAATTTACAAACTTGAATTTAAATGCAAAAGTCTCAGTTTAAGTTTCTTAATTTAAATATCAAGCGGAGAAATTTCACGTTTAACCTAACCCATGTTTTTGTATTGGTAGATAAAAGTTTCTCCCCAAAAACCATTAGACTCAATTTTCTAAATTTTCTAAATGTCTCTTATATTCCCATTTAGACCCCCATCATTTTCAAAATAATATTTGAAATTCTTTTCATATTCATCTTTCTAAAATAAAAGCTTATATTGAGCCTATATTCAACAATATAAAATAACTTGTTATTAAAGAATTACTCTTTAAATTCTAAATATCTATTAATATATCAATTATTTATTATTAATAATGTATATACATACATATACTTATATATATATATTTATACATATATATATATATATATATATATATATATAAATACATATATATATATATATAATTATTAACTTATAAATGAATTATATATAAAAAATTAAATAAACATTTGACAACACACGACGAGTTTATAACTGTCGACACATATATATGTCTGACTTGCGGATCGCAGGGTACATTATGGTCGCAGGTACAGCGCAGACTGTAGGTACGCTGCAGTACCGCAGTTTTCTTTGGCAATACTGTCAGCGAAAGTGGGAAACACATCCCCCTGCTCATTCAAATTTATAATTATAATTGCATTTTTATTAAAATGCATTCCTCAATCGCAATGCGTCATTCGCTCGCTGTGAATTATGTGACATTTGACTTTTTTTAATGAAATATATATATGTGTGTGTGTGTATATATAAATATACAGAATTTAATCAAATATCACATCATATAGACATATATATATATATGTATGTATGTATGTATGTATGTATGTATGTATGTATGTATGTATTCAAATTTGGAAATATAAACATATATAAATTCCAGTTCTCAAAATTTTCCTATAAGTTTTTGATCTCAAATTTTTTTTCCAATAATTAATCTAATGGGTTTGACTATGAATCTAAACCCTAGCCCCATATCCTTTTCAGATCTATGCATATAAATTTCTCAAATGAATTAAACTACCCATACTGAGAATGCATACAATAAAAATATGAAATTCCTCAGAAGACATATGGAAGATACGAAGAAGATAGGGAATGCAAGATGGGAAAATAGCATAAGTAAAATCACAAGAATCTACCTAAATTCTGATGCTAATTCGCTCTTCCTCAGAAAACCAGCAGAGAAAGCTTCCTTCCTCAGAGTTCTCGAATCCTCCAATGCTCCAATTGCACTCCAAACACTATGTCTAAGCTTCTAGAAATGCCTGAATATAAAGAGCTCTCAGGAAACATCTAGAATGCCTCTAGAAATAGCTAGAAGGTGTCACCAACTAAGCATGGGTCTTTTCCAACCTTCTATATGGGTCATAAGGTTGTAGACACCATGTGCTTAATTGATGCACTAACCCCTGTGTTGTTGACATAAGAGAAATAGAAAAGTGTGTTAACTCCCATGCAAGCTTATAACTCCAATTTACTTTTTATATAATTTCTATTTAAATATTTATAACTTTCATTTTAATTTTTATAACTTTTATTATTATTATTTATTTATTACTTTATTATTATTTATAATTATTATTAATTTTAATTTCTAATTTTCTTTTATTTAATTCTTTTTCCTCAATTAATTCACATTTAATTAATTATAATCAAAATAACAAAGATCATGATATTTTATATTAATTTTCTCAAATAATTAATTTATTAATTAAATCTATTTATTAAGACTTAATTAATAGAAAATTCACCATAGACCTCCAAGATAAAATATGAAAACTCATCATAGAGAAATTCACACAAAATCAGTCTAAAGGGTTAAAAATCATGAATCATGTCATCCGACACATTCAGTGCGTAAAATATCTAGATACTTGTCCTACCTCACTAGGAAAATTGGCTTAAGGGTTTGGGATTTGGACTTGAGAATTTATCTCCCTTCTCTTATCATTGAGATAGTATAATAGGGTACACTCATCTTGGCAATTTAGGGAAGTCGATACTCGGTACCTGCAACCTGCAAAAAAACCATGCATGTACATACAATATATATAATGCTAAGCTAAACAGACAATGGCAGGAAGTGGTGCATCATGTAGATCTTGGCTAAGTAGCTGACTACAACTCCCTTCATTAACCATATCAGAAATGCCATACAATAAGAAAACACACACACCATACACATGCAAGCCTGGGGTAAGTATCCATAATAAAACACATGAGATAATAAACCATCTAACTAATCATCAACAATAACTGAAAGCAATGTAATGATCATCAGGTATGCATGAAATGTAAACTCTAAATGATCTCATCATGTACCAACTAAATCCATAACATAATGTCTGATAGTCTAAAAACAATACCACTAATCCATCAACCATAAAACTAATCTATCATAGTCTGTTAATGTTAGGAACCTGTGTGTTCCTTCTGTTTATTTTGTTAGAGTAGTGTTGTTGGACGTATATGCTTTGTAAGTCGTCCCGTGAGTTTATTTTATTATCCCACATGCATAGGTAGTATTACTTTTCTAGATCGTACCCAGTATATAAGAATAGGTTGAGGCCCTTGATGGGCACGGACGAATTTATTGTATTGAGCTTGCTCAAAGGAGGTTACCCCCTCGAAGTGGCCTGCGATCAGTAGATTTATTCTGAGTTCTGCTATCACTTTGTATTCTGTTATTTCGAGCATTCTCACGATATTGCTATAAGGAGGTTCTTCACATCTGGTATCAGAGCACTCTCTTGGGCTCGCTGGGTGGAAATTACATCAATTTTTTTTTTGTCGTGGCCTTCAAGTTCCTCTCACTTCTAATATCTCTTGTTATTGCAATAACTCTTTTCAGTTGTTCTGTGAATTTTTCTAAGTCGACTGTTCAAAAAAAAAAAAAAAAAAAAAAAAAAAAAAGAAAAAAGAAGAGTAAAATTTTTTCTGTTTTTTAGTCGTAGCTTCCTTGTTTGCTTTCTGTTTCTGCTCATACTTCCACAGAACGTCTGCAATATCATTTCGCATACTTCCTTCCTTGGTGACCCAACCCCAAATTTTACATATCAAAGCCCTAAATCCCTCATTTATCTAATTTTAGGGTTTGCCCTATCTTTTTCACCTCTCATCCAATCACCACCAAACTGAGCCACAAGATTCAATTCCTCATTTTGCTCCCTTATCCCTCTAGGACTGTTCGCCTCATTTCGCCTCCCTACCCTTGAAACCCTCATTTTTCTTTTTCCCTTGTCCCCAGATAGTCTCCCACCACCCGTCGAACACCCATTTCCTATATGAGTTTTACCCAAATCCAAGTTGCCGTAACTAAAAAAGTTTTTGTTTCTCATCTTCTACCCATTTCAAAAAAAAAAAAAAAAAAAAAAAAAAAAAAAAAAAACCTTGTTTTATGGTTGTTACGCGTACAGGAGCAAAAATCATGGAAGAGGAAATTGCATCCCTCAAAACCAGACTTCAAGATCTGGATGACAAAATTCTGGGTCTTAACTTTCAGCAGTCAGCCATGGGCCGAAACCATTCAGGAGATACTGGGTCCTCTTCTGGCAATTTCCGTGGACCAAAGCTTGATTTTCCACGCTTCGATGGTTCTGATCCGACTGGATGGATCTATAGGGCAGAGCAGTATTTCAGCTTGCATAATACTTTGGATAACCACAAAGTCTCCCTTGCATCTTTTCATTTGGAACATGAAGCTCTTCAATGGTTCCGTTGGTACATCAAGGCTAATGTAGGCCCAACGTGGAGCGAATTGTGCTCCCTCATTTTGGAGCGCTTTGGCCCTAGTTCCTTTGATGATTTCACAGGAGCACTCACTAAACTGCGTCAAACAGGCACTGTAAGAGAATACCAGACAAAGTTTGAAAAATTAGCTAATTACACAGAGGGCTTGTCTGATGAATTCTTCCGTAGTTGTTTTGTCAGTGGTCTGAAGGATGCACTTCGCTCAGAAGTCAAAATGTTTCGACCCACTACAATGATGGAAGCCCTTGGGTTGGCTAAGTTAGCGGAAGACAAGATTAGTGCTCTACAACGCTCCAGATCTAATTTTGTTCCATTCAGAAATACAGGTTCTCACAACCCTCCCGTCATACCAGCTCCCAGAACTACTCCGATCAAGCACTTTTCTGAAACAGAGATGCGAGTCAGGCGAGACAAAGGGCTTTGTTATAATTGTGATGAGAAATGGTCTCGGGTTCAGAAAACTGGCACCAAACTGAAGATGAGTTCGGGCTATCACCCACAAACTGATGGTCAAACGGAAATTGTCAATAAATGCTTGGAAACTTATCTTCGTTGCTTCACTTCCGAACAGCAACATCAGTGGGCCAAGTGGCTCCCTTTAGCTGAATGGTGGTACAATACCTCTTACCACACTGCCTCTAAAATGACTCCATATGAAGCAGTCTATGGTCAGGCACCTCCAGTGCTCCTTCCCTACACTCCCAACAGCTCACCAGTCCAGGCAGTTGACATAGTTCTCCGCAGCAGGGATCAGATTCTTCGTACCTTACAGGATAATCTTCACATGGCCCGTAATCGGATGAAACAGCAAGCAAATCAACACCGTTCTGAGCGCTCATTTCAAGTTGGGGATATGGTTTTTCTTCATCTACAGCCATACAAACAATCCTCCCTAAAGCTGAAAGGGCGTCATAAGCTGGCCCCAAAATTTTATGGGCCTTATCAGGTTCTACAGAAGATTGGTTCAGTTGCTTATAAACTGGAACTTCCTCCTTCTTCCCGCATTCATCCAGTCTTTCATGTTTCTTGTCTAAAGAAAGTTCTGGGTACCACTGTCAGAGCACAAACTACTCTCCCTGAAATGGATACGGAAGGATCCATTATCCTAGAGCCGGTGGCAATCATTGACCAGCGCACTCGCCAGCTTCGCTCTCGCTCCATCTCTGAGGTCTTGATTCAGTGGCATGGCATGCAACCAAAGGATGCTACCTGGGAACCCCTTCTTCAGATTCAACAACAATTTCCACACCTTAAGCTTTGAGGACAAAACTTTTTTCTAAGGGAGAGGGGATGTTAGGAACCTGTGTGTTCCTTCTGTTTATTTTGTTAGAGTAGTGTTGTTGGACGCATATGCTTTGTAAGTCGTCCCGTGAGTTTATTTTATTATCCCACATGCATAGGTAGTATTACTTTTCTAGATCGTACCCAGTATATAAGAATAGGTTAAGGCCCTTGATGGGCACGGACGAATTTATTGTATTGAGCTTGCTCAAAGGAGGTTACCCCCTCGAAGTGGCCTGCGATCAGTAGATTTATTCTGAGTTTTTCTATCACTTTGTATTCTGTTATTTCGAGCATTCTCACGATATTGCTATAAGGAGGTTCTTCACAGTTAATAACAACAACAATGTCCAGAAAAGATGTGAATGAGGGCAAGCACTACATCCACCCCCCCTTGGGTTAGGCTTACTCCTAGAAGCCTAAAAATAGGTAGGGATATAACTCCCACAATCTAGCTGCATCCTCCCATGTAGCTGAAGAATCATCAGTAGGGTCCCATTGGACCCTTACCTGCTCGATGGTTCGACCCCTGAGGGTCAACTTCCGCTGCTCCAGAATATGAACCGGCTCCAAAGCCAGCTACCCGTCCTCTACCTGCAATGAATTCCAATCAAGAACATGTACAATATTAGGAATATACTGTCGAAGCACTAAAACGTGAAAAATCATGAATGCGAGCTAGGATGGGTGATAGAGCAAGGTGGTAAGAAACCGGGCCAAACCTCTCTAAAACCTTAAATGGTCCCACAAAGCGAGGTGCTAGCTTAGAACCCTTTTCGTATCCGATCAAACTCTTTCATGGACACACTCTCAAGAAAACATTATCACCCACAGAAAACTGCTTATCAGTCCTATGAGTATCAGCATACTTCTTCTGCTTATCTTGTGCCATAGTCAAGTGCTCATGGATACACACTACCTGTTGCTCCATATCATGAAGCATCTCAGGACCCAACAGGATGCGATCCTCAAGACTATCCCAACTCAATAGTGTACAACAAGGATGTCCATATAATGCCTAAAATGGTGCCATACCAATAGAACTATGATACCTGTTGTTTTAAGAAAACTCCACTAGGTAGAGATAGTCCTCCCAATGTGTCTACCTATCCATCACATACATCTATAACATATCCTCCAAAACTTGATTTACCCTCTCTGTCTTACCATCAGTCTCTAGATGATATGCCGAACTGAAGTTTAACTATGCTCCAAGCTCATGCTACAACGATGTCCAGAATGAAGATGTGAATACAGGATCCCTATCAGAAATGATCTTTCTAGGAATATTATGTAATCTCACCATGTCACACATGAACACATTATCTACAAAAGCTGCTGTGTAGGAAGACCTAATCGATGAAAAATGTACCACCTTAGTCAACCAATCAATGGTGACCATGATAGCATCATGATGTCGAACTGTCATATGTAATCCTACTATGAAGTCCATGAAGATGATATCCCACTTCCAAGAAAGAATGAGATTTGGCTGCAAAAGTCCAGTTGGGTGTTGATGTTCTGCCTTAACTCTCTAACACTCAAGGCACCTAGCCACAAAATTAGCAATGTCTCACTTCATCCCCGACCAAAAGAACAAATGTCTCAAATTAGCATGCATCTTCTTGACACCTGGATGTGCTGAGTAAGGTGTACGATGGGCTTCTGCTAGAATCAAGGTGCGAAGCTCATTCAAAAATGGCATATATCCTCCCTACATGTCTTAAAAGACCATCTAATTCTCGAACGTAACCTGCAAACCTACCTTCCAAAGATCTTCCTGAATCAATCTCTCTACACACTTCCTAATACCAAGAATCTATAGGAAGTGCCAAAAGAATCCAACTCCTCAAATCTAGACTAAGAGTCATCAATGATACCACATGTCTCCTATGACTCAAAGCATCCACCACCACATTCTTCTTACCTTGAATGTTCTTAACCTCAAAATCATACTCACATAGAAACTCCATCCATCACCTCTGGCGAGCATTCAAATTAGGCTGAGTAAAAATGTACTGAAGACTATGATGATCGCTATGTAGCTCAAATCTGTGCCCCAACAAGAAATGTCTCCATCTAGTCAAAGCATGAACTACTGCTGCTAACTCAAGATCATGTGTAGGATAACTTAACTCATGATCCTTGAGCTTGCGTGATTCATACGCAATCACCCATCCATTCTGCATCAACACTGCCCCAATCCCTTCAAGAGAGGCATCTGTACACACCATGAAATCACATTCCAGATTAGGTACAGCTAAAATTGGTGCACTAGTAAAAAGCTCCTTGAGCTTCTAGAAAGCTTCCTCACATTTCTTTGTCCACATGAACTTCTTTTCTTTCCTCTGAAGAGAAGTGATAGGATGTGCTATCCTAGAGAAGTTCTAGACAAATCTGTGATAATAACCAACTAGGCCATGAAAATTTGAATCTCTGACACATTAGTCGGTGTAGACCAATCTATTATCACTTGAATCTTTGTAGGATCCACTAAAATACCATCACCTGAAATAACATGCCCTAAATACTGAATCTTTGATTTGAAGAATTCACACTTAGCTACATTAGCATAAAGCTGATTGTCTCTTAAACATTGCAATACCAACCGTAGGTGTTCCTCATGCTCTTTCTAAGTCTTAGAATATATCAATATGTCATCAAGAAACACAAGTACAAACCTGTCCAGATAAGATTGAAAAACACCATTCATCAAACTCATGAAAACCAATGGAGCATTAGTCAACCCAAAAGGTACCACTGTGAACTCATAATGCCCATAGCGAGTTCAAAAAGCGGTCTTTTGAATATCTACTTCCTTAATGTGAAGCTGGTGGTATCCTAACTTAAGGTCAATCTTGGAGAATACTGTAGCTCACTTGATCTGATCAAATAAGTCATCAATCCTAGGAAAATGATACCTATTCTTAATAGTCACCTTATTCAACTATTTGTAGTCGATACAAAGGTGCAATGAACTGTCTTTCTTCTCCACAAAGAGCACTAGAGCTCCCCATGGTGATACACTAGGTCAAATGCTCCCTTTGGCCAAAAGTTCCTCTAGCTGAAGATGTAGCTCACCCAATTCCCGTGTAGTCATGCCATAAGGAGCTTTAGAGATAGGCTTCACTCTAGGAATCAGATCAATACTAAAGTCAATGTCCCTCTTTGGAGGCATGCCTGGAACCTCACTTGGAAAGACATCTGCGTACTCCTATAAAATTGGGTGATCTAAAGTCTTCCTCATCAAGATCATTTACCATAACAGCAAATATCTGACATCCCTTACGAAAAATCCACTTCATTTGCATAGCAAAAATCATCTGCAGAGATATAGGCCTCAGTATCCCAACTATATTCACATCATTCCCTTGGTCATCTTGGCACAAAATAATCTTCTTCTTGCAATCTATACTGGCTCTATGAGATCCAAGCCAGTCCATGCTTAAAACCACATTATAGGAACCAAGGGGTATGACTCAAAGATCCACTGCAGTATCAAAGCTTCCTAAGCTAAGCCCACACTTATGAACTATAGAATCTGTGGAGACCTTAATGGCTAAGGCTAGTTCCACTTGCCAACCATTATCTTGCTTCACCGCTTCCAGCTTACACTTAGAAACTATAGATGGTGAAATAAATGAATCTATAGCTCCTGAATCAAATAATATTGAAAGAGATATTCCTCTAATAGCACCCGTGGTCTCAACCACTATTTCTTGATGATCTGCCTGACGTTGATCAACTGCTGCAAAAACTCTATGAGCTCTACTTGCATCACCCACTGTAGGCTCTAAAACTATAGGTCTAGGTCCTGAAAATTGAGGTGCTCACTATAGAAATTGAGCTGCATAATGTCCAATTTGAACACATGAAAAATGTTCTGTATTTCTGCCAGATCCTCTACCCATAGGTGGTACATTTGATTGCCGATGACTGTTCATACTAATAAAAGACTGGCTACTTTGAGCTGGCTGATTGGACTAATTTTTCTTATTGCATTGAGCATTGCGATTGTTCTTGGTGTTAGAACCTTTGCCACCACCTTGAGCTTGAGAATTTGATCCCTTCTATTGCTATGTCTATTGAGATTGCTGCTGATATTGTTTCCCCTTGGAGAAAGAAAACTTCTTGTTACCACCTGAATTGTAGTTGCCTTTAGATCTTGATGTTGTCGGTGCTCCTACAAAACCACCTTCACCAAAGTTGACACTTTTCTCAACAAGGATAGCTCAATGTACCGCATCCTTGAGGGTTTTTGGGTCAAATACCTTGACACCCCCAATTATATGGTTATTCAAACCTCTAATAAAATGTTGTGTCAACTAAGTTGAATTTTCACTAAACCCTAAAAAAGACATGAGCTCATAAAACTTACACTCATACTTGGTCACTGACAAAGTATACTATCTAAGATTATGAAATTCATTAGCCCTTTGTTTTTTTCATTCCTCTAGTAGGAATCATTCATGAAAACTCTCTAGGAATAACTCCCATCTAACACTGCTCATATCGATTCCTAGCTTCTTCTCCTCAATCGTCCACCAAGTGTCCCCAAAATTCTCTAAATTAGTGATTGCAAATCTTGCCTTAACATTGCTGTCGAACTCCTGCATGGCAAAAATCCTGTCGAGGGAAATAAGCCACTACTCGGCCACATAACCAGAACCTTGCCCATTGAAAGGCCTGACCTTAGATCTTGAAAGATCCTTCATCTGAGTGGACACAATGGACCTTTGACGATCCTTTCGAGGACTTCTAGATCTGGGTCTATGTTCTTGTTCTATCTGATGCACTTTGGGCTGCTCTTGAATAGGAGGTAGACGTTCTAGAATAGTCTACATCATCTATCTCAAAACAACCTCTTCAGACTCATCTTGGTCCTGTCTACAACTCTCTTCCTATTGCCTACTAGAGTGCTCTTCCCTGCTCTCTACATGAGCCGATCCTTCATGGGCAGACTCATGGACACTGATAGCTCTACCACGACCATGGCCTCTACCACGACCTCTACCACGACCTCTAATAGAAGACCTAGTACCAGATACCATCCTACAATAGTACAAAGTACTATTACAATCAGACATTGCAATAGACTAAGTTCAGTTCTATGTTTCAATTTAAGTAAAATTTCCAATTTTGAAACTAAGTGTTGAAGTATGAAAAATATGCAAGCAATAGTTTAGGTTCTATTTCAGTTCACCTAGTTTCAAGTTCGAAAAGATACACTTAATAGTTCAAAGTTCTAGTTGTTCCAAAATACCCAGAGCTCCCAATGTAGAAAATCGGGCTCTGATACTAAATGTAATGCCTTGCCAAGGGATCCAAATAATTAACCTAGAATTTCACTAAGTTTGGTAGCATTTTTTTTTTAAACATGAAATTAAATACCACATATAACTTATGCACAATAACAGAAGTAATAGCAATGTCCATCTGAAAGTAAACATAGCATACATAACAGATTACATTCTTTAAAGATCCCTTAACGTTGAATTACATCCAAATTAACTAACATACATGAATCCATCTAGTACAACAACCACATGGAATAATAATGATAAGTCCAATGTTTATACATTACATTTCAAATGCTCAATCATCCACTATACATGTCACATGGTATGACAAGCTCAAAAGAATATACATATGTAGAATAAGGTACATCATCTTATTCTAATCCATGATACATCAAAGTAACGATAATCACATGATACAAAATCATAGAAGATCAAACATAATAAACTAAGTGCATGATTCCTCCCAACCATTAATAGCATCATTAGACCATCATGGATCCTAGCCATCCCTCCATGTGTAACATTCCAAATCATCGAAGAGATCATCGGTATTAACATAGTAGGAATGTCACTCCTAACATATAAAACATCATATGTAGAAAGTAATCTAACATGCAAATATAAACATAAGATAACATCATCTAACATATGCTAATCATCAATGAAAGGATACATATCCACCATCATGAAGGATGCATCAGCCACGATGTCTCAATGAATCTCAAATGATAAGAGTGGAAAATACACTACCACCCAACCGCATGGTACCTAAGTGGTCCACTCCCACCGCACTGAGGAGATAATCTCAAGTCCCAAACAGGCTATCCAAAATCACATAGCACAAATCTCTATAAATCTAGGAATCCTAAAAGTATACTAACTCAAAGGTTCCAAACACAAAATCAACATCTAATCCCAGAGGCACACAATGACATGTAGGAACCTACTATGCAAACGAGAAAGTGTCATTGCATTTATCATGTACAAGTTACCCTAGCAGTTAGCTAAACTCCACGGGTCCATACTGATCTCATGTGGCCACTAGTATCCTCTCATACTGATGAGGCATACTATGGAATGCAAGGTCGCAACCATGTGTTCTCACTACTCCCATCCTAGCCTATACAAGCACTCAAGGCATGGGCAAGAATAAAACACTTATGTTTTAAGGTTCATTCAGTTAGTATTAGGTGTGAATGTTATCACTTATTAATCCAACTTACAATGAGTTACCCTGGTAGCCTCTTAGGGCCCCAACCCCCATTGCAAGCCACTTCTCGTCACTACAGGAAGATATCCTACCCTAAGCTCATGGTATCATAAATCCTAAAATGACAAAAGATAATCCATAATAAAATAATCAAATATACATAAAAGCATCAAATCTCCATGAGCAAACATCCATAGAAAATCATGATCACAATAGCTCTCTATTGGTGATTGAAGTGTCACTGATAATCAAAGTATCCAATGGTTCTCAATAACCAAAATATATCTCATCATACTGATCGAAGACTCCAAAAATGGTTGAGTCAAACATGTCACATCATGACATCATCAAGAATAAATCCACATTACAATCCCATCATGGTGACTAGAAACTAACCAAGGATAACTGATCGATGACCAAAAATGGGTAAGTCAAGTGTCTCATACATAAGAATCTCAACTATAACAATCAGTAATTACAAACAATACATATAGCATTCCATCACATAACCATGGTTGGGTTTATAAAGATCGAGATTAAAACATCATCATGACATCACAATCACATAACTCCCAAGCCTCTGGTAGATGTCCTATAACTGGTCAACACTAGTCAATCCAAAACCCAAAACAATAGCATAAAGAATACACAATGCAAACACATGTTTTGGTTTTGCTAAATTTACAAACTTGAATTTAAATGCAAAAGTCTCGATTTACATTTCTCAATTTAAATATCAGGTGGAGAAATTTCACGTTTAACCTAACCCATGCTTTTGTATTGGTAGATAAAAGTTTCTCCCCAAAAACCATTAAACTGAATTTTTTAAATGTTCTAAATGTCTCTTATATTCCCATTTAGACCCCCATCATTTTCAAAATAATATTTGAAATTCTTTTCATATTCATCATTCTAAAATAAAAGCTTATATTGAACCTATATTCAATAATATAAAATAACTTGTTATTAAAGAATTACTCTTTAAATTCCATATATCTATTAATATATCAATTATATATTATTAATAATGTATATACATACATATACTTATATATATTTATTTATACATATATATATATACATATATATACATATATATACATATATATATATATACATATATATACATATATATATATATGTATATATATATATGTATATATATATATATGTATATATATATACATATATATATCTAATTATTAACTTATAAATGAATTATATATAAAAAAATTGAATAAAAATTTGACGACACACGGCGAGTTTATAACTGTCGACACATATATATGTGTGACTTGCGGATCGTAGGGTACACTACTATCACAGGTACACTTCAGACCATAGGTACGCTGTGGTACCGCAGTTTTCTTTGGCAATACCGTCGACGAGAGTGAGAAACACATCCCCTGGCCCATTCAAATTTATAATTATAATTGCATTTTATTAAAATGCCTTCCTCAATCACGATGCATCATTCGCTCGCTGTGAATTATGTGACATTCAACTTTTTTTAATGAAATATATATATATATGTATATATGCATATGTATGTATATATATATAAAAGTATATATGTATATATATATATATATATATCTATATATATATATATATATATATATATATATATCTATATATATATATATAAATATACAGAGTTTAATCAAATATCACAGCATATAGACATACATACATACATAAATACATATATACATACACACACACACACACACACACACACACACACACACACACACACACACATATATATGCATATATGTATTCAAATTTGGAAATATAAACATATATAAATTCTAGTTCTCAGAATTTTCCTATAAGTTTTTGATCTCAAATTTTTTTCCCAATAATTAATCTAATGGGTTTGACTATGAATCTAAACCCTAGCCCCGTGTTCTTTTCAGATCTATGCATATAAATTTTTCAAATGAATTAAACTACCCATACTGAGAATGCATATAATAAAAATATGAAATTCCTCAAAAGACACATGGAAGACACGAAGAAGACAAGGAATGCAAGATGCAGAAATAACATAAGTAAAATCACAAGAATCTACCCGAATTCTGATGCTAATTCACTTTTCCTCAGAAAACTCGCAGAGAAAACTCCCTTCCTCAGAGTTCTCGAATACTCCAATGTTCCAATTGCACTCCAAACGCTATGTCTAAGCTTCTAGGAATGCCTGAATATAAAGAGCTCTTAGGAAACATCTAGAATGCTTCTAGAAATAGCTAGAAGGTGTCACCAACTAAGCATGGGTCTTTTCCAACCTTCTAGATGGGTCATAAGGTTGTAGACACCATGTGCTTAATTGATGCACTAACCCTCGTGTTGTTGACATAAGAGAAATAGAAAAGTGCGTTAACTCCCATGCAAGCTTATAACTCCAATTTACTTTTTATATAATTTCTATTTAAATATTTATCACTTTCATTTTAATTTTTATAAATTTTATAAATTTTATTATTATTATTTATTTATTACTTTATTATTACTTATAATTATTATTAATTTTAATTTCTAATTTTCTTTTATTTAATTCTTTTTCCTCAATTAATTCACATTTAATTAATTATAATCAAAATACCAAAGATCATGATATTTTATATTAATTTTCTCAAATAATTAATTTATTAATTAAATCTATTTATTAAGACTTAATTAATAGAAAATTCACCATAGACCTCCAAGATAAAATATGAAAACCCATCATATAGCAATTCACACAAAATCAGTCTAAAGGGTTAAAAATCATGAATCATGTCATCTGACACATTCGGTGGGTACAATATCCAGATACTTGTCCTACCTCACTAGGACAATTGGCTTAAGGGTTTGGGATTTGGACTTGAGAATTTATCTCCCTTCTCTTATCATTGAGATAGTATAATAGGGTACGCTCATCCTGGCAATTCAGTGAAGTCGATAATTGGTACCTGCAACCTATAGAAAAACCATTCATGTACATACAATATATATAATGCTAAGCTGAATAGACAATGGTAGGAAGTGGTGCATCGTGTAGATGTCGACTAAGCAGGTGACTATGACTCCCTTCCTTAACCATATAAAAAATGCCATACAATAAGAAAACACGCACACCATACACATGCAAGTATGGGGTAAGTATCCATAATAAATCACATGAGATAATAAACCATCTAACTAATCATCAACAATAACTGAAAGAAATGTAATGATCATCAGGTATGCATGAAATGTAAACTCTAAATGATCTCATCATGTACCAACTAAATCCATAACATAATGTCTGATAGTCTGAAAGCAATACCACTAACCCATCAACCATAAAACTAATCTATCATAGTCTGATAATAACAACAACAATGTCCAGAAAAGATGTGAACGAGGATAGACACTACACTAGTTAATAGAAGAGTCCTACTGAGTGGTGAGAATGATCCTAATCACAGAAGGATCTTATTTCACACAAGGTGTAGATGTGAAGATAATTGTTGTGATGTGATCATTGATGGTGGAAGTACTAATAATTTGGTGTCAAAAATGATGGTCATGAAGTTGAAGCTGAAGGGACATAAATACCCACATCCATATCACATTGCTTAGGTGCAAGATGACCACAAGGTCATGGTCAATGAGAAGTGCTCAATGAAGTTCAAGATTGGAAGCTACAAGGATGTGGTATTATGTGATATTATACCTAAGGAAATATGTCCCATGTTGTTGGGTAGGCTATGGCAATTCGATAGGCATGTTGTACATGATGGGTGAGAAAATACCTACACTTTTACCAAGGATGGAGTGAAACATAAGTTGAGTTCATTGAAGGATAAGGAAGAAAAGGTATGTAGTACTGCCAGAATATGTTTTTTTGATGGAGAAGAGTTTCTGAAAGGTATAAAGCATGAGTATATGTGTTTTACTATAATTCCAAAATATAGTAAAGAAGTAGTAGAGGAGGTGCCTAAAAAAGTTGTAGATATGTTGGGAGAGTTTTTTGATATTATATTAGATAATATACTTGATGAATTTCCCCTAATGATGAAGATCAATCACTAGATGGATTTGTTTCTAGGAGCCAATTTTCCAAACAAGGCAGTGTATAGAATGACACCAATAGAAAGTGCATAGTTGAAAAGACAAGCTCATGAGTTGTTGTAGAAGGGGTTGATTCGAGAGAGTTTGAGTCCATGTGCTATACTAGTAGTATTAGCACCAAAAAAGAATGGAGAATGGAGGATGTGTATAGATTCTCGCACTATCAACAAGATCATAATCAAGTACAGATTTGCATTGCCAAGAATGGATGATATTATGGATTGTTTGAGTGGAGTTGATTATTTCACAAAGATAGATCTAAAGAGTGGGTACATTCAGATATGTATTAGAGAAGGTGATGAGTGGAAGATTTATTTCAAGAAAAAAAGACTGTACAAGTGGTTAGTCATACCTTTTGGGCTAACCAATGCACCAAGCACTTTCATGAGGCTCATGGATGAGGTGCTGAAATATTTTCTAGGTAAGTTTTTCATTGTTTATCTAGATGATATTTTGGTCTTTAGTAAGACATTGGAGGAGCATTTGATCTATATTCACAAATTTTTTGATAAGTTGAGGGAAGAAAAGTTGCTGATAAACTTGAAGAAGTGTAGTTTTGTAAAGGAGTTGTTGTGACTAGGATTTCTATTCTCAATAGAAGCTCTAAAAATGGACATTGAGAAAGTGAAGGCTATCCTTGAATGGCCTAATCCAAGGAGTGTGACAGATGTAAGATCTTTTCATGGACTGACTAGTCTTTACAAAAAGCTCATAGGAGGTTTTAGCAGTATTTGTGGACCCTTGACTAAAACAATGAGAGGGGATAGGAAAGAATTTAGGTGGACAATAGGAGTAGATAAGAGTTTTAATTTGTTGAAATAGAAGGTTTCTGAGAAACCTATTTTACCACTTCCTAATTTTAACAAGGTGTTTCAAGTAGATTGTGATGCTAGTGGTACTATACTAGGAGCTATTTTGATCTAAGAAGGTAGACCTATTGCTTATTTTAGTGAGATATTGAATGATGCAGAAAGAAAATATTCTATTTATGATTAGGAATTTTATGCTATAGTTCAAGCATTGAAGAAGCGGAGATGCTATCTTCTTCCTAAGGGTTTTTTTTGTATATTGATCATCAATCTTTGTAATATTTGAATAGTCAAGGAAAATTGAACCAAAGGCATTTGAAGTGGGTTGAGGTTTTGCAGAGTCATGCATTTGTTTTGAAACATAGGAGTGGGAAGTCTAACAAAGTTGCAAATGCTCTTAGTAGAAGACAAATTTTGCTAACAAAAATGTAGGTAGAGGTGGTTGGGTTCAAGGAGCTTAGTACTTTCTATCTAGATGATCCTAATTTTGGTGAAGCATAGAAGGCTTGTATAGAACCTATTACACTTGATAGGACAAAGTGGTTGGATTTCATGATCTTGGATAGTATGTTGTTTAAAGAAAGCTAGTTGTGCATTCCTAGAAGTTCATTGAGAAAGAATATCATCAAAGATAAGCATAGTGGAGGATTGGATGGACATTTTGGCATAGATAAAACAATAGCTTTGGTTACTGAGAATTATTACTAGCTACAATATTAGCAAGATGTGAAGAAGTTTGTATAGAGTTCTAGGGTATGTCTGATGGCAAAAGGAGTGAAGTAGAATATAGGGTTGTATCTACAATTACCTATATGAGAGAAACCATGGGAGGATGTCACCATGGATTGTTTTCTTAGATTACTGAGGACATAGAGAGGGCATGATTCTATTTTTGTCATGGTTGATAGGTTTTCAAAGATGGCACATTTTATTCCTTGCAAGAGGACTAGTGACATTGTTCATGTGGTAGAATTTTTTTTTAGGGAAGTGGTGAGACTACATGGTCTACCCAAGAGTATAGTTTCAAATTGAGATACCAAATTTGTTGGGTATTTCTAGCATACATTATGGAAGAAATTAAAGATAGAGTTGAAGTTCAGTTCATCACACCATTGATAGACTAATGGATAGACATAAGTTGTGAATCATGGTTTGGGAAACTTGCTAAGATGTTTCATTGGAGACAAGCCGAGAGGATGGTATCTATTTTTACCATAGGAAAAAATTTCATATAGTAATTTTGTCAATAAGAGTACTAGTAAATCACTATTCTAGATTGTATACAGGAGCAATCCCAAAAATGCTTATGGATTACGACAATTGGATAAAGGAGAAATAACTAGTGTTGAAGTAGAAGAATTTTTTGAACATTTGAAGAACATCCATGAGGATGTAAGGAAACAAATCATAAATAAGATTACATATTACAAGACTAAGGTAGATGTGAAAATAAGGTATAAATAATTTCAAGTTAGAGATGAGGTCATGGTTCATTTAAGAGAGGAGTAGTTTCTAATGGGTACATATAATAAGATAAAGATGAATAAGTTTGGACCATGCAAGATAGTGAAAAAGCATGATTCTAGAATTACTTATGAAGTGGAGTTGCCTAATAAAATGAATATTTCACCAATATTTAAAATTTTAGAATTGACAAAGTATAATGAAGGAGTTGATGGAGATGAATATGTGGAAGCTTAGTGGAGTATTCCAATAGCTAGTTCAGATACTAAGGAGATTGAGGAGATATTGGATAGTCATGTTGGCAAAAGTACAAGGAACAAAAGTTCTGAGGAATACTTGGTTAAATGGAAAGGGAGACCAATAGAGGATTCATCATGGCTAGCAAGGGAGGAAGTTAACTATCTTGGTTTTCCTTTGAACACCTGAGACATGATAGAGTCACTTCTCAAATTACTCCAAGTGTAAGGTCAACCTTGTATCACCCAAAAACATTTTTCATTTTAGTCTTTTCTATTTTAATAAGGACTAGTAGACAGGGTGGTTACTATTTATAGGAGCTTGCTATTTTTAGTAAGTTTTTCATACAAGCTCAAAATATCCTCATTTTTTACATGAAGGTTCATTCTAGAGCTATAAGCCTACCAAAAAATTCTCGTTGCTGCAACATAAGTATGAGAGAACTTATTGCAGATTTTTGGTGGAAAAATTTGTAGCGAAATTCTCATGCTCACTATTGGAGACTTTAGAGAGCTTGGATGAGGTCCAAAAACTCAATGGAAGGGAACTTCCATAGTTTTGAGCCTGTAGATCATGAGCTAGTATTTTCAAAAAGTGGTTATAATAGCCAATTAGAGCAATGATTCGAGAATTATGGCCTTCCAAAGTTGGGATAGCCAAATTTTATAAAATAATTGTCAAAGATGTATTTGGTTGAGTCTATATGTATTTTTAGGGTCTTTTGGCCCTAGGTATTAAGTTTCAATGTTTAGAACCTTCCTAGGTGGCATAAAATTGCCTATTTATGAAAGGCCTAAACATTGTCTAGAATAGCTTTGGGTGATAGTTCATAGCTTGTCTTGTAGATTATTCTAATGAAGGTACACATGTGAGTTAACATATTGTAAATTTGAATTCTATAATTATGCATTTGCGATGCAAATAGGAAGTCCATATTTTGTTCTTGTATTTGCTATTGTTTCTTTGTTTTCTATTTTGGTTTATGGTATTAGGGGGAACACCATTCATATATAACCCATAAGATGGATGATGGAAATAAACCAAAATAGTGGTTGTCAAGGTCAAAGATAGTAAAACCAATAAGTGGGAACCTAAGAAGAAGGCACAATTTTAAGGTGTAGAGGTAGGGAAGACAAACACAAAAGAAAATAAATTAAATCTTGATGTTGTCAAACAAGTGGAGGAGCATGTTATTCAAGTATACAAAGCCATAGGTAATTCTTTAAAACCTCTTTTTTATGATCCTACTGACATGATTTCCATGTTATCATAGATTTTTGTTAAAGTTACATTATTAGAAATGTTTACAACAGAAGAACATAAGAGTAAATCCCTTTCTTCATTAGGAGGCATTGGAAATAATAATGTTATTGGTAGAGAGCCACCAGTAGGGAAGGAGGTACCACTTGTAGTAAAAAAAAAGGAGGAAAAAGGAGTCATGTCCCAAATACCTTAGATGTATTTGGATAATTCATCTTCTTCTTATGTAAAAAATATCGATCCTTTCTTCCTTAGCCTAGTTATAAATAGAAAGACCTTGAAGAATTGTATGATTGATTTAGGAGCCTCAAATACTATTATGCCATTTAAGATCATGAAAGCCCTTAGTTTAAAGGTAGATACTGAATAAGGTAGGTGTAGTGCTATGGATCCAAAGAGGTCCCTGTTATAGGTATAATCAATGCCTTGCCATTCAAACTATCTAATGTCAACCTAACTATGGCTGTCCTAGTAATTGATATTCCTCCCCAATATAGAATTATACTCTCTAGAGAATGGAGTTCTATAATGGGAGGTAGCCTACAATGTGAATTTTCTTTTGCCACATTTCACATCATGGACAAAGTCATCAAGGTTGATAGAGAGGCATGTGTTATCTACATGATTGAGGATAACATTGATAAAAATTTCACATGTTTTCTAGAAACAAAGTTGAAAATATAGTCACCTTAATTCTATAGGAAGCAAAAAAATGCATAGATTCTCTAAATCTTTGGACAATGTACTTTGATGGGGCTAGTTCCAAAGATGGGTCAAGAGTTGGAGTATTTTTCATCTCTCTAGAGAAAAATACATTTAGATATTCATTCACCCTAAATTTTACCTATACAAAGAACATAGTAGAGTATGAAGAAATTTTACTTGGGTTAAATGTTGTAGGAAACCATGGAATAAAGAAGCTACATGTTATCAGTTATTCAAAATTTATTGTGTCTCAAATTAAGGAGACATATGCATCCAATAACAAGAGATTGAAATAGTACAAGAATGTTGTATGGGATCAAATTGAAGCATTTTATGCTTTTGGGATCTCTTTGATGGATAGAAGTAAGAAACAATTAGCCATTAAGTCTGATGATATATCATTTTCTGGTGTTTCCAAGATTGAAATGTAGAAGAAACCATCCATTATTGTTAACATTCAGAACTAGTAGGTATTTGAGGATGATAAAGATATTTTGATTTTTTTTTAAAAATGAAGATAAATACCATGGCTAGGAACTAGATTGCAACACTTTGGTTGATAATATAGATGGGAAGGATACCATTTTTGGCCAAGAGATTCTAAAGGTAAAAAAAAAGTGCCTAAAGGATTAGTGGTGTTAGAGAGTGTCTTTGAGAATTAGGACATAGTTCACTAAACCAAAAGAACTAGAATAAATCAATCTAGGGACTAGTGAGTCTCCCAAAAGGGTATATATAGGGAGGACTCTCTCTCTCCTACAATAAGAAAGTCCCTAGTTGAATTTTTAAGAAATTTTAGGCATTTTTTTGCATGGTCATATGTTGACCTTAAATATTATAGGGAATATTTGTTTCAACGTGTTATACCACTAAAAGAGAATATCAATCCTTTTAGACAAAAGAAAAGACCCGTTAACACCACATTAGCCCCAAAGATGCAAGAAGAGCTTATGAAGTTGAGGGATGGGGAAATTATTATGACCATTAGACATTTGTCATGGGTGTCTAAGCTAGTGCCAATTAGGAAGAAATATAGTGGCATTACGGTGTGTGTAGACTTCAAGAATTTGAATGTTGCTTCCTTGAAAGATAACTATGGCTTTCTAAACATGGAAGCTATGCTATAGTAGGTTACTAGTTCTAAATTGATGTCCATGATGGATTTTTTTTCTAGATACAACCAAGTATTACTATGTAAGAAAGAGAAGTTCAAAACAATCTTTACAACTCCCTTGGGAACATATGCATATGCTTAGATTCCTTTTGGCTTGATTAATGCAGGAGCTACATTCTAGAGAGCCATGCATGTTTCATTTAAAGAGTACATAGATAAACTCATGGTTATGTACCATGATGATATGAAAAGTTATTCCAAAAAGGATGAAGATAACTATAGGTATGTAGAGAAAATATTTTTAAAGGCTTTGGAATATGGAGTCTCTTTGAACCCAAAGAAGTGTACCTTTGGAGTAATAGAAGGGAAATTTCTTGTCCATATAGTATCTAATAATGGAGTTCAATGGATCCAAAAAGGGTGGAAGAAATAGATAAGGTCCCTAAGCCAAAAACTATAAAATGTATACAATCTTTCTTTGGTCAAGTCAATTTTTTAAGGAGGTTTTTGAGAATTTTTTCTGAAATTAGTAGACCTATTTCCAAAATGCTTAAGAAAAGTGCAATGATAAATGGGGAGGGTGAACCATAAGTACATTTCAATAAATCAAGGATGCAATAAAAAATTCTCTAGTAACAAGGACACCAAATTATGCAAAACCTATACATATATTTTCATTTACACCCTTTCATAGTATTGCAGTAGTTCTCCTTTAAAAGAATGAAGAGGGACTTGAAAAACCTACTACCTTTTTCAATAAGTCACTCGAGCATGCAAAGATAAATTGTGAAATTAATGAAAAATAAGCACATGTGCTTGTAAAAGGTGTAAAAGCTTTTAGATGTTATCTGGTAGGTGGTACTACTATAGCTTTTGTGCCTATTGTAGATGTAAAAGATATATTTTCCCAACAAGAAGTCTCTAGAAGGAGATGCAAATGAATTAAAAAAATCTAGGATTTGAACATTGAAATTCAGATTACAAAATTGGTAAGAGGCTAGGGGTTACCAAAATTGATGGCTTAGTCAAATTTAGATGCTAATCAGATAAATGTTGTAGATGAGGACCACATGTCAAATATATGTGATATGGATGATTATGATTAATATAGAAATGTTATATGCTATTTAAAATATATGGAAGCTCCATCTCATTGGACTAATAATGAAAGACGATTTGTAAAGCTATAGGAAATCAGGTATATTTTTATTAGTGGGAGTTTGTAGTAGAGAAATTTTCAAGGAATACTGTTGAAGTGCATTGATCATAAGGAGTCAAAAAAAATACTTAATGAAATACACTGAGGAGTATGTGGAGGCATTGCATGGCCAAAACCATTGCTCATAAGGTGATGAGAGATGGAATCTAGTGTCCAAGCCTATTTAAGGATACTCATGACCTAGTCAAGAAATATGATAGCTACCAAAGATTTGCTGAAAAGTTGAAGTTCTTTGGAAATGCCCCTTTGAAGTTAGTGGAAGTGCAAAAAAATTTCCAATAGTGGGGAATGGACTTTAGAGGTGAAATATCAAATATTTCTAACACAGGTTATTCATGGATTTTAATAACAACAAACTATTTTACATAATGGGTAGAGACCATTCCTACCAAAAAGGCTACTAGAAAAGTGGTAAATAATTTTCTATTGAATAATATACTAACTAGATTTGGATGTCTTGAAAGAATAGTAATAGATAATTCCATGTTCTTTAGATCAGAAAAATTCATAAAATTTTGTGATATGTATGGCATTACAAGGTCAACATCATCTCCCTATCATCCACAAGGGAATGGGAAAGTTGAATAAACTAATAAAAGATTGTTGAAAATTACCAAGAGGACACTAGATGATAACAAGAAGGCATGGGATTCCAAGATTCATCTAGTAATTTGGGCTGATAGGGTGACAATTTAGAAAGAAATAGGTATTTCACCTTTTAACTTTGTGTAATGAATTCAAGTTAGAATGCCTTAGAATAATTTGATTGGTCTATATAATTATGTCCAAATGTATGATGATGAAATCATAAATGATATGCAAGAAATAATGGATTAGTTGGTAGGACTAACTAAGATTAGGAAGGAAACCTCTGCCAAGAATGCCAAGTTGTAGTTGTAGAAAAAAAAAATTATATGATAAGAAAATTTGAGTGATCTAATCTTGATGTGGAATGCAAGGATTGAGGAAAAAGAAAATAATGGGAAATTTGATCCAATTTGGCTTGGACCATACTTGATAGAATCCACATGGGGTGAAGATTCATATATTTTTAAGGAATTATTAGGAATATTCTTGAGTTGTCTATTCATTGACAATTATTTAAGAATTAATTTTGTTGAAGATACTTTTCTTTCTAGGAATAGTAGTTTAGGTCTATGTACATCCTATAAATCTTGTATATATGTGTTTATCTATATATATTTGTTTTGTGTTTTTCAGTTATGTGTGCATCACTCTCTCAAAATGTTGTCATTTGCCAAGTTTGTGGTTTGCTTAAGCCAGAGATTCTAAATCCTTATATGAATACTAGCTATCAATTATCCCTAGACAAAGCCTCTATTGACTTGTATTTTTGCCTCATTTGAATCCTACAAATCTTGGTGTGAAGATCTATTTTATTCATTCTGTGTAATTATAGTTTGAAATTTTCATTTGTAAAGTTACCCTAAAAAAACCCTAGTTCATAATATGTATGCTTGTTTTCATTAAAAATCTCCATATTTTAAAATGTTTTTTGCAATATTAAAAGAGTTAAAAAAATTCAAAGTAAGACCATGCAACCAAGGTGATCACATGGTCATTATATGGTTAAGCTCTTAAAATTTTATGGTACAACTATCCAAAATAGTTAAAAAGATTAATGTTTTCTTGGTCAAATAGTAAAAATGAGACTATAATTTTAAGCAACAATTGTGAATAAAGGGTTTATCACTTAGTTGTAACCCACTTAGTAGTTTAAAGAATCTAACACATGGAGGAGAAGAATAGCTTGTCATAACATCAAGATTATGGTGAAATGATGTCACTAAGGTTAAAGAAATGCTAGTCACCATTTCACTACTTAAATTTCAAAAAATCAAGATAATAGAGCTATTCAACGACTAGTTGTGATTTCATAGTATGAGGCTTAAAGGCACAATATTCTATGATAGCAATGATGGTATGAAATTGTCAACATAAATAACTAAAATGCTTATTCACTCAATCATGTGGCCTAAAAGGTAACAAGGAATATTAGATGCAAATAAGTGACATGATTAAGAGGTCATGAAGTTATTTCTAATCACATGGTCACATAGTTAGAAGACATGAAATAAACCGAAGTGATGACCTCGAAAAGTTGTTAAGTATGGTGGAAGAGATTCTTAGTTGTATAGTCACATGTTTAAGTGGTAAATGATAAAGTGAAGTCACAACTTGGCAAAATATTTTATCGCAAAGTTGCATGTCTAAAATTTGCAATAAAATTAGAGATTGCAAACTAGTGAAGAGGTTTAACAACCTTTGAAGAATTCTTTAATCATGCAGTTGTGCAGTTAAAAATTTAATTTGAAAAAGAAGTGTAATTTAGTGAAATAGTTAAGAGCTTGTTTAAAACTCAATTATCACATGGTCACACATCTAAAGTATTAAAAGGAAATGAAGGTAACAACTAAGAAATCACTCAAACCTAGAAGGTTTTTGTATGGTTGCAAGCTTTAAATGTTAAAGTTAGAATCAAGTAGTGATCATGAGACAAAGTCACAAGGCTATAAAGATTCATGTGGTCACTCAGTTGCATATTTAAAATCTCGAAGTAAGAGGAAAGATGTGAAGAAGTGAGAAGGTATCTAAGTAGTGTTCACTTGGTTGCAAGGTTAAGGGTTTAAACACAAAGATAAACAATGAAGAAATGACCAAGGGATTCACACAACCACAAGTAGAAACATAGAATGGAAATTAAGCCTTGCAAAGCTGAAAATAACTAATATTATTTAGTATTCACATAGTCCCAACATAAGAGATTAATAGTAAAATGACTAATGATACTTCATGATTACTAGAAAGATAGGTACTATTTGAAAAAATGAAAAAAAATGAAAGTTGGTAGTATAAGCACCATAAAGCTAGATTGTGATGCTTTTATAGTTTTCAAATTTTTTCATGCATGCTGACTTAAAGACACCATTAATGCTATTCTTTTGTTCAACTACTATTAAAAGGTGATGCAATAGATTTCTAATTACTGCATTCACAAAATTTTAGAATGAAAAGAGAATTGAGTGCCAAGTTGTTTTTGGAGATTTTAGTTGTTAAAGAAGTGTTTGAAGAAATTGAAATAAAAAAGATGGCACATGAAGAAGGAGAGAAGATAGCTCAAGTTAATGTGGAAGAAGCTTCTCAAGGTGTTTAGAAATAAAAAACTAAATTATCCAACTTGTATGTTGAGGAGTGCATTTATTTTCTCCCAAGATCACCGCATGCTCAAGCAATAAATTCATATATTTTCAAAGATGTATACAAGTTTTGCAGGGATGTAATCATGCTAGAAACCAATAGAAATGAGCTGTTCTGGTATTTTTACAATAATAAGTTTGAAAAGTTTCCTACTTTCAACCCTTGGATTAGAAACTTAGCAAAGTTGATCATGCCAAAGGTAATTGTTGATGTGGATTTTGTAAAGGCCCTCTTAAAGTCCTACAATCCTACAACTCATGGATTCCATAGGAAGGACATGAGTTTTCTATGCAAATTAGATAGATAAACTTTTATTTGAAGTCTTCAATCTTGGAGGACCAATGAAAAAGCCCATTGAGATAGAGAAGATTAATGAGACATTCAATAATTAGAAGAATTTCTTTTCTAGAAAGGTCATGTGAAGATATATCCTCAAATCCAAGAAGGAGAAGGGAAATCTCCCAAAGAAGGTAAGAGACTCCATAACTCTAGAATCCTTCAACAGATATTTCTAGTATATTGTGTTTGGAGTGTCTAAGGTTATTGGACTAGATGGCACAATAAAAATTCATTAAATGTATATATCATTGTGCTAGATATTCAATATTTGCACCATAATGTAGGGTATGATTTTGTAACCCACATTATAAATGTTATGTACAATGAGATTACTATTTCTCAAAAGGGAGAGATGGAGAAGCTCAAATTCCACAATTACTCATTGTTGATGCACATCATCCTCGAAAAATATATAGGGCACATAAGCCTTAATTTAATTGAAGGGACAAAAGAGAATGGATAGAATTTGCTAGTGTAGCTATGTAAAAAGTTATGGATAAGGTTTTACCCTTATGACAATTCTTATGCTTTCTATAATGATTTTGTTTTTCCAATTTCAAACATGATTTTTGATATAACAAAGAGGGTACTTAGGTGGGCTAGAATGTTAATCAGACCCTCCATAGGCCCTAATGGAGATAGAAGGTTGGACCATGATTGGGTGAGCATTTTCCTTTTTGACAAATTTTCTTTAATTAGGGTTTATGAATGCCCTCAACCCCCTCATGTTTTTCCCAGAAAGGTTGGGGACAATAGAATTCTTTTCATGGAAAGCAATAATGATGAATAGGGAATATTTGTGGCATGCAATAAAAAATGGTTCCTTTGTCCCTAGAAATATCAAAATAGGGGATTTGATCATAGGGAAGGATACCATAGAAGAGATAGCTAGATTCTTAAGTGAATTCTTGTTACCCACTGCTCTTGCTAGGACTTATGATCCTAATGACTTGTTTAGGCATAGCTTGTAGTAAATGAGGAAATACAACCTACCAAGTAGTAAATCCTATTGGGAGGAGGATGTGATAATGAACAATTTAGAGATAGATGATTGTAGAAATATGACTCTCAAGTGGAGAGAGAGCTTATGAGGATAGAAGAGCAGATGAAAAGAACTAATCCCTCATTTAAGGATTTTTACCATGAGGAGACATATATTGATAGATACAATAAGGGTCTAGACAATTTTGATAGCATAATGTCTCAAGTACTTGCTAAAATAAGAGATAGAGAAGAGCCTCAATCTCCATAATAAGATGATGTTATAGAATTTGATGTGGAAGATGATCAACTTCAGAGTTCATCATGGGCCCAAGGAGACAAGAAAATGCAACAAATGATAGAAATCCCACATAATGTAAGGGAGAAGGCACTATAGATCTTGCCAAGGGTTTATAAAATACTTTGATGATATTAGGCACACATTCCTAATAATACAGGCATGCCAGAATGAACAAATCCCTAAAACATTTGAGCTTCAAACAAGAATATTGGACGAGAGAATTATCCAAGCTCAAAAATTTATGAGGGATGATTACTTCATGAATTATGAGGAATTGAAATCATTCCTATTTTAGATTAAATAGAATAAGCTTACCCTCCAAATGCAGTTAGGAGACTCACTAGAAAAAATAATGGAATTTGTGTAGAAAATCCAAGAACATGACCGAAATAATGAAACTCTCACTATGCACAAGGCTAGGGAGATGGTGTAGATAAGTAGGATGTTACTTTTCCCTATATGGGAGATCAACTCATCCTTTATGCTTGATCAAATAAGGAGGAAAGAAAAATATGTCTCATTTGAGGAGACAAGTATTGCAGGTTAGTTGTAAGGGTCAGGATTCAATGTGGGTTCTAAGATGATGGCAAAATGGAGTATAGCTCTTGAATAAGATAAGCCCAATCTCATGGAAATTAGACACTCACCCTAGGGCAATATGATACTCTAGAATGTCACTACTAGTTCAAGTGTCTAGATTCACAATTTAATGAACATTGCATCTCTCATGGGGATGATTAAAATAGATATGGTAGAAGAGAAATTATATTAAACTTATAGAATATCCATTGATACTAGGAAGAAATATAAGGAAGAAATAAATAGAACATTTGTACTAGAGAAAAGAGTGGCTACCCTTGAGGATGAAGTAAGGAATTTGAGAAATGTAACCAAGCCTGTCACAGAGGTCAAGGATCAAGAGATCCAAACCGAAGTTGATACAATAGATGTGGATACAAATTAGCCAATGGAGGTAGATGAGCTAGAAGTAGGGAAAGAAACAAAGACCAAAACAATGGAGAGCATTCTCTCACACAAGATAAGTGTTCTAAAATTGGCTTCCTAGAATCTTCACAACAACTACATCACATTGCAAGGAGCAGAATATTAGTCCAATGAGGTATTATCTTTTCTTTCCCCCTTGTTTACCAAATTCAACCCTTAAATACTATTCTTTGATAAACTAGTCCCAATTTTACCCCAAAATAAATAATTTTCCAAAGAAATCATTATTTCCACAAGGAAAATGGTAAATAGAGTTAAAGAATTAAATTCATTATTTTCTAGGAAATTGCATTTAATAAGAAATAAAATGAAGACCATCGCCAATGGAACACTTGGTTTTATCTAGAAGATAACTAATGATGAGAATTAGATAAGGGAATTGTAAGAATGGTCAAACTCTTTTGATGGAATTTTGAAGAATGAGAGCTTTATTTCCTATAACAATGGTCAAAAAGATATTGCAAAACTTTTGACATTGTTGATCTTTTGTATGAGATGCAGGAAGACATGAACGAGACAATTGTAGATGTTAGAGCTTTAACTAATGCAAAGTGGAATAAGTGCCTTAATGAATTGAATATAGTTAGGGGAGCCACCTGGCTAGATGAAGAATTAGATATTACCATCTGGGAGGTGATAGCAAATATAAATGCAATTTCATCTAGAGATAGTGACTGGGCATGTAAAAAAAGGTCAAAAATCATCAAAAGGAAGGATAACTATTTGATAGAGACACCTTATCTTTGTGGTTCACCTGTTGTTGGTGTGTTCTCATTAGAAATCAATAGAGTTGATCCTGAACATCAAAATTGATACCTTTTAAAATTTTAGCTATATCCAACATTCTTTTTGTAGCTATTTTTCTCATTTGAAAAAGTTATTGTAATTGGAGTTTGCAAATGTGTCCTCCCATTTGAAGCTTGTTTCACTCCTTGTTTCTATAAAAGGATTTCCAAGATGAGGAGTAATGGTTTGAGATTCATTTTTCTAAACTAGGTTTTGTTCAAGTTTTGAGTTGGTCCATTCATACTATAGTTTTGTTCCAAAATTGAGTAGAAAGTTAAAAATTGTTGGTCCATTTGACTTGCTTACTGATAGGGATGATCATCAAATTGTATACAATTTCAAGGAAGTTAATAAAAAATGAAGAAAGCTTGTTGTTCATCCTAGATCTTCTCTCTTCTTTTATCTCTATTTTTTTCTCTGATATTTAATGGACATGTTTATTAATTTTTAGTTGTAATTCACTTTGAATTATATTTCAATTTACTTTTGCTAATATTCTAATGGGCTATGTAAATTCTTAATGTAAATTGGAAGAACTTTATAGTATTCATTGAAGATTCTGATAAGTTTGAGATCCGAAAATTAATACTGATAATATTTACACAAAGTGCTAAGATAAGATTTAGAAGAAGATGTCTAATTCTCATGAGTTTATGGCACAATAGATAAGGCACTAGTCATCCAATGAAGTTGACCAAGTTTGAATATTTTATTCTATGTAGAAATTCCTATAAATCAATCATTTAATTTTCTGTTATTGAAGTTTTAAAAGTCAGCCTATACTTTATTTATGGAGTTTTAGGGTTTGATAAAATAGCCATCTCTTTTTCCCTCATACAATCATAATAATTAAGGCTAAATCATCTATTATTTTGGAATTCATGTTGATTTTTGAGTTTTAAAAAAGTAAAGAATAAAGTCTTAGGCATACCTACCTGAATCTTGTAGAATTTAAAGTGGAGAAGGCATCACAAACTTGTTGATTGATCCTTTAGGTTTATTTTTTAGAATTCCCATCATGGTCTCTATATAATTCCTAGCTTTTCTAATTATCCTAAAGGTTGTTGAAATTCTATCAAATCAGAAGCCAACAATGTGTAATAAAAATAATTATCACAAGTGCATCCATAGAAGATAAGAAGAAGAGTCTTGTTGATAACACTCCTAACTCATGAAGCGATACACAACCAAAGAATGAAAAACAACCACAATAACATCAAGCAAACAAACTACAACATTTGGGGTCAAATTATGACAATAATTTTTGATGACAATTTATGATGGCAATTTTCAATGGTGGTGTAATTTATGGTTATTTTAATGACTTTCTTTGTAATTTTCGTCAATGCCATTGCAATAATGACATTGGAATCATAATTATGATGCCCATGTGAGTATAAAAAAAGAAAAGAAAACATGACATAAATCATCCCCCATTTTTAAAAATTGTTGAGAGCTATGCACAAAATATGTGGAGAGCTTTGAATGAGGGTTGAGAGCTCTAAAAATTTCCATGCCCTTGTGATCTCCATGCCCTTGATCTATAATTTTCTTCAAGGGGAGAAGAGGTACCTTTGTAAATGTTCTTTTCTTTTCATTCTAAATATGCATCTCTTTATATTTCCTTCTAAACATGTATCTCTTTATATATATATATATATATATATATATATATATATATATATATATATATATATATATATATATATATATATATATATATATATATATATATATATATATATATATATATATATATATATATATATATATATATATATATATATATATATATATATATATATATATATAGATCATTTTTAAGGTTCGTATTACATATTAGCCCTCAAAAGAAAAATTGATATAGCTACATACATATTCTAGAATCCAAATAATAAAACAATAAAACTAACTCAACCTATGCTAAGTGACTTACCTCAAGCTCCTAGACAAAAATAATGCAAACTAGGAAAAATGGGTAGAGTTCACAAGAAATTTTACAAAAACATATCATAGAAGATATTTTTAGAAAGAAACAATCCATTACCTAGTTAAATTGGTCTAGTTGTTCATTACAAAAACCTATAGAACTATCATCAGGTTATGTACAATAAAATGAATAATCAGTTGTTCCCAACTAGCTAGATCAAATACACTTTTCCAAGATAATACAATTGCATACATAGATGAACCACTTGCATGCCAGGCATGAAGAACATTCCCCAAATTATAATGCATGGTTGGATATAAAGGCTCCATACATTGGCCAAATAATGGAAGCCAAGGATGTAACCATGTATGTATTGGCATAGTCTCCTTGTGAGGATCCCATGTATCTATTGCTACTGGTAATTTGGGCATCACTATATGATCCATAATGTTATGAAGTACTAAATCTATTAGTAACTTCTCTTGTATCTCCAAAAAATGTAGCATAGGTTCAGTGTCCCTTGGCTCCCAAGAATTTGTAGTAGCTATTCTCACTACTGGAAGAATAACTTTAGTGAAGAGTTGAGTATAAGGAGTTGAACAAGTAAGTTCTACTTCTATGTAAATTCCATAATCACAAGGCTCATTCCCTTGTAGAAGCCTCCACCATAATGAAATTACCTCTAAACCATGCAAAGAATGTTGAAGTGGTTCTCAACCTTGAAGCACTCTTATGAGTAATGACAAAGTAAATGTAGATGCAATACATGACAAATTGCATAACTTGACATGCTAGTCATAATGGAAGTAGCAAGGTAGTTAATAGCATATGAAAAGATCCAATGAGAAAAAACACATGTTTGGGATGTCTTTCCCTTCCCATATTGAAAATGCAAGTGAGATCTACCCATTAGTCCTTTCCTAGGGAAAGATGAGAAATAATTTTATGCTAGGCTTATACAAAACTTGCCCGAACTTTAATCTACATCATCATCAAATTTAGAGGGCATATGAAGTCAAGTATAAATATATATGGCTCACATTGAAGATAATTAGATTAAAACACATTTTTACTATAAGGTAAAGACCCATAAATTTTAGTGGATTTGATAGTAAATGTGTTATAACTTAATCTAGAGTTGTTTGAGGTCATCATGACACAGCAAGAAAGAATGCAATTCCTACTATATCATCTTAAAATGGAAGAACTTCCATCTTGATAGGTTTAACACCCTCTTTTAGTACATTTATCATGATAGACTTGCATTTAGGATGCATTCTAGACTTGATTCCTTCATTCTAGGTGAAATTAGGGTTAGGATCTTGAAGATTCTCCTTAATTTCCTCCTTTATGGATCTATTTTCTAGGTAGGACTTAGGAATAGGTCCTCTTAGCTGTCATCATACTCATTATAGGATTTTGTGCCTATTATTGGCATTTTGTCCTATTCTGATATCATTTCTTGGTCTCCAGGCATCCTCAAGGCCTCCTATTTTCTATTTTTAGCTAGATCTAGAACCTTAGGTTGAGGTCGAGGTCAACCTTGACCTAGGTCAGGGTAAAGGTCTTCCTTGACCTTCTTTAGGATTTGACCCCCCTTTTCAATTTTTGGTCCCAGAGGGCACTACAATAAATGTCAAGCTTTCAGATTTGAATGCCAAAGGGTTTTAATTTGAAATTCATTTAATTCTTTTCCCTCCTTTGGTTATTGTGATTGGACTATAATTTGAGGTGAAATTTTATTATGGGTCCCCACATTACTCTAGGAGGCTCACCTTGAAACCTCTACATAAAGAATCTTGATTTTGCATTCACTTACAACAAGAAGTCATGAGAAGCATGCAAGCGATGGTGAAATGGAGATGCAATAGTGCAAGAGGATGATATATAAGATCAACCCATTATCAATATTAAGAATTTTTATGAATATACCATTGTAAAAATCTATTTGGAGCAAGAGAGATCCCATCTTCCTTGATCCACCATTATCAATATTCAAGCATTCAAAGATATAATCTTGGGGTAGCAATTATAGATTATGAGTTTGGTAGGAGTAATTTAGCCTTGGGGGCTTAATATGTTTTTCGTATCTCCTTCATGTCTATGCATTTCTTTCTCATACATATATATGCCAAGATTTTAATCTAGAGGATTAGATCTTGGCATTACACATTCAATACACACACATGTTCTATTACAATTGAATATTTGTGGAGGTGGAGATCATCAAAATGGGGGTTTGACTAAGGAAGAAACCTATATAGCCACCACAAAAACACCATTTTTTAGATATATATATATATATATATATATATATATATACATATATATATATATAGTTGTTATTTTGAGAATTGAAGTACAAATCTTAGTACCTTTTTTGAAAAACTCTGTAGTGCAGGTCAAGGTCAACTTTTAGGTCAAGGAAAACCTTCAATGAGGGGTACAATTGTGCCCTAGGGTAAGATTGTGTCTTGCTACCTTAGTCTAATTTGACCTACTTCTAGAGAGACAAAAGTTTTCTCATTTTTCTCCATTACAATTTTCTGGCCTTGGATCTAATTGCAGAATTTCTAGAAACTATACACATGCATTAGAAAATAGGTATTTTTAGAATAATTTCATGATGAGGTATGTATCTTATCTTGTCTAATTTCATGTATTTCCAGATTTATATTAAATTATTTCATTTAAATTGAAAAATAAAAATGAATAGTAGTGAATGTTAAAGGCGTTGTTAAAGCTTCCTTTTCATCCTATTCATTTTGGTGAACTTGTTTACAAATCTTTCATTATGGTTGTTAGATTTAAATATTTCATTAGATTTCTTTCATTTCTATTTGAAAAATATAAAAACTTTTAATTTTCATGCTTTTAGTATTTTAGTATGTATAATTCTTGTTTGGTATACTTTGATGAGGCTTTTATTGCAAAAGATGATAGATTCCCTAATGAGGTATATGGTAGTGAGGATGAAAATGATTTGGATAAGATCTCCATTGATCCTATTCCTTTTTTACTCTCCTCCAAAACCTCTCCAATGGACCTTTACCATAGGGTGTGTGCATGGTTACCTACATGGAACACTATATGCAACATTGATAAACCTAAAATGATATATCCTATACCTTTGATGATGGTAAAAGGATGTCCTTGAATAAAAATTAAGGGTAAAGCTAGAGATCCTTTAGATGTATTTGATAATGCTGATTCCATTTCACATGCTTATCACACATGGAATAACCCTTAACCTACTATTCTAGTTTCTTTACCCCCTTGTCAACCTATGCTTTGTCAAGCTCCTAGATTTCCTTCTACCTTTAAGGAGTATGACTTAATTGATTAATTACATGCTACTCCTTCTAACATATCTTTATTGGAATTACTTCTAACTTCTCTAAAATGTCATGAGGCATCACAAAAAGCTTTATATACTCTTCCTACATCACCTCTTAATCAAGAGAACTTTCATTGTATTTTAGATTGCATGCATGCTATGCCTTCTATACCTCCTATTGTATTTTTTGATAATGATTTACCTTCTATTGAGGTGTAGAATCAATATGATTCTCTTATGGTTGTTGTCTCTAATAATTAGAGTATCATTCAAAGAACATTAATTGATAATGGATATGGGCTTAATGTTTGCAACATGGATATGCTTGATTCAATTAAGGCTGATCTCACCACTATTTAACCTAATAATGTCCCTATATTTGGATTTGACAATATTGTGAAGAGAAATTTGGGAATTATTAACTTACCTATTAAAGCTAGTCCAATTCTTCAAAATACACCTATTCATGTTATGCCTTGACCTCTCAATTATAACCTTCTTTTAGGAAGACCATGGTTACATAATATGCATGAAGTTCCTTCTACTTTTCATCATAAGGTTAGGTTCATTTATAACAATTTAATGTGTACATTACATGTAGATGATGTGTTGAATCCTTGTCTAAATGAAGAATATTCTAAAACATTTGAGCCTCTTCAACCAAGTAAAGAGATTGAGAAAAAGCTTGAGAGACAACCTGAGATTCAACAATTGGAAGATCCATCTTCTTCTTTGATTGAGGATGATTGGGGGACATTGGATTTTAATCCTGCTTTAATTAGAGAATATAAGGTCTTGAATTTGGAATTCATGAAGCAACAAAGTGAATTTGAAAAAATATTTTTTATTCCTTCTCTACTTTCTAAGGAACTGAAAAGATAAAGCCATATTGTTTTGACATTGTGACATTTGCTACTCCTTGGACTCCATCTGAAATGGTTGGTTGGTATAGTTTTGGTTATCATTTGCTTAAGAAAATAGGATTTAATGGGAAAGGATGTGGTAAATATGAGCAAGGTATATAGGTACCTTTGGATAATGAAATTTATGATCATACTATTGGTCTTAGATTGGTTTGGACATTTGAGTGTCAACACACTTAACCAAATTCTCAAGATGATGCCAAGTATAATATAGATGCCAAGCTATAGTGTGTGCCGAGCTAGAGATTCAATAGGTGTTGAGTGAGCTTTAGGTGCTGAGTGAAATTCAAGTTCTGAGTGATAAGTGATGCTGAGTCACTATAGGTGCCAAGCAAAGTATAGATGCTAAGTGAAATAGAATTGCTATAGGAGCTGAGTGAGATAGAATTCCTATATGTTGAGCATCAACAACTAGTAAGTGCTGAGTAACATAGAATCAACATATGAGTTTGTATCATCACAAACTTAGATGTAAACCATTTTTGAGCCGACTTAGGATGAATCTTAAAGGATCTTGAAGATAAGATTGAATCTTTTGCATTTCCTATGTAATTAGCATGCAACTAATAAGAAAAATGGAGAAGGCATGCAACCAATAGGAAAAGTGAAAGAATTGAGCAAGAAATGAAGAGTGAATATTGATGGTAGATTCATACCTAACCCTAAGTCTTTGAAGCTTTCAAAATGAGGATGAAACCCCATTATATGTGTGAATATTAGAATTGTATGGGTGAATTATAGTAAAGTTCAGACGGGTGTAAAGACCTAGAAAGAATAGAGCATCATTGCAGAATTTAGTTTGTTGGAATATAGCATCAAAATTTCAAGAAGAGACATATCAGATCGAGCAAGGATCCAAAATTAGTAATTGAAGATTGCAAGTCATCAAGTCAAGACTTTCTAATACTCTTTAGCAATTGTATTAGGAATAAAAATCCTATGATGATAGCTTGTTTTAATAGCCATGTTGTAAGGCTTTAAACAAGTTTCTAAATCCTTTAATAGGGTAACATTCCAAGTGAATGTATGTAAATCCTTTAACCAAGTCACTTTTAATAGGGTGTAAAGTCTTTAGAAAGACATGCCTTTCACAGGGTAGACTATTGGAGGTGGTCAAATTCTATAACCTTAAATAGTTAAATATTGTTGCAGTGATACTTTCTGGGTGTCATCCGCACCCCAATTTTACCTTCTTATTTTGGAGGGTTTTTGCGTTACCAAATTCTTGTGTTATCTAGTTTCATGCATGTCTTTACTTTTATGTTTATTAGATGTATTAGATGCATGTGAATGATATTAGTTAAAAGGTTTTGAAAAGTTTTAGAAGTAAAGGCTAGTTACTTCTAATTCACCCCTCCTCTTAGAAGTAAATCTTCCCACTTGTAAATTCCAACACATACGTATAGATTGGGATTTAATCCTTATAAACAACCATCAAATTTTCCTCTTAATGATAATAATATATGTAGTGGATAGTTGAAATTGGTTAATCAACTTCTGATTGACATTAATCAAGCACCTACTTTGGATATTTTTCTAGAAGATGAAACCTTAATGGAATTTTAGGGGTTTATGAAGATTCACCTAACTTCCATCATAAATTCTAGAAGTCTTATTGCTTAAGTATAGATGCTTATTTTAGAGAATATGATAATCAAGATATTGTTCCTTTATCAATGAGTCCTTTGATACAAAGAAATTTTTTAATAAGTAAGACTATTGTTATTCAAATGGATGAGACTAATCCTAAAAAGATAATAAAGATTGGGAAATATTTAAATCAGGATGAACATGATCAATTGGTTTCCCTTTTACTTGAATTCAAGGATATTTTTTCTTAGACATATTTAGATATGTTAGGTATAGATTCTAAGCTTGTTACTCATAATATTGTTTTAAAACCAAATATGAAACTTGTGAAGTAGAAAATTTGAAAGATGAATCCACAAATATCTTTATTAGTCAAAACTAAAATTGAAAAATTATTGGATTCTAGATTTATTCATTCTATTAATTACTTAGGTTGTATTTCAAACATTATGCTTATTTCAAAAGGAGAAAATAGGATAAGGATTTGTACTAATTTTAGAGATTTAAACCATACATCCTTAAAGGATGATTTTCCATTACCCAATATTGATATGATCATGGATTCAACAATGGGTCATGCTTTTTAATCTTTTATGGATTGTTTTACTAGATATAATCAAATTTTTGTTCCTCCAGAATAGGAATTTAACACCTTGGGGAACATTTTATTCATTAATGATGCCTTTTGGATTAAAGAATCCAGGAGAAACTTATCAACAAACTATGGCTTTGATTTTTCATGATTACATTCACAAGATCCTTGAAGATTATGTGGATGATATCTTAGCAAAATTTGTACATAGAGAAGATCATGTTACTATTTTACAACAAATGTTTGAATGGATTATAAGTTACAACATGAGATTGAATCCTAAGAAATATATTTTTGGAGTAGATTCTAGTAAATTATTAGGATTTATAATTTGTAAGAGATGCATAGAAGTATATATTAAAAGGATTTATGTTATTGTTAATATGTGTCCTCCTAAGAATATTTCTTAGCTAAAAAGTTTACAAGGAAAAATACAAGCTATTCATCACTTTATTTCTAATTTAGCTGATCAAACTCTTCCTTTTACTTCCTTTCTTAGAAAGGATACCGCTTTCTCTTGGAATGATGAATGTAAGAAAACCTTTGAGAAATTTAAGGAGTACCTTGCAAATCCTCCTATCTACTTCAATTGAATTTCCTAGTGATAATATTTTAGCTATTCAACAAGATGATATTTGGGAATTTAATTTTGATGGATCGAAATGTAAGAAATTTTTTGGTATTAGTATTGTTTCAATTCCTCCTATGAAAAATCCAATCCCTTTATCATATAAATTAACCTTTCAGTGAACTTTAATAACATTTTAGAGTACGAAGCTCTTATAGCTGGCCTACAAGAAACTTCATCTCTTAACATCAAACACTTGCAAATATATGGAGATCCATAATTGATTGTTGGACAAATTAAAGAAGGTTATCAAACTAAGAATAATAAAAAGACACAATATAGAGATTTGGTTGTTGATACACTTTCACAATTCTCTTCTTATACGATTCAAATTTTACCTAGGAAATATAATCAACATGCAGATGCCATGAAAATCATGACTTATTTGGTGTATCCTGAAAATAATGCTGAAAATTTTCAATTTAGCATACAAACTCTTAAAAACCCTACAATTTCTAAAAAAATTACCTCTGGTTGTTTCAATTTACATTTGGATGAATGGTATTCTCATATTTTTCATTTTTTGAAAGATGGAACATTTTGCAAATCAACAACAAGAAACATGCATAATTATATTTGGAAGCTTGCAACATATTACATTATTTTAGGAGATACACTTTACAAATGCTCTTATGGAGGATTATTGTTAAGATGTCTCAATAGAACCAAAATTCTATTAGCTTTCGTAGAAGCTAATTCTAGTTCTTGTGCATGGGATTTTGGTTGAAAATCTTTGGTTAATAAATTACTTAGAATGGGATATTTTTGGAAAATGATGGAGCAAGATTCTTTCATGTTTTTTATGAAATTTCCTCAATGTCAATAGCATAGTAATTTGATTCATGCTCTTGCTCATGAGTTTCATAATCAAGTTGCTCCATGACCTTTTATTATTTGGGGTTTTGACCTTAGTGGAAAAATCTCACCAACTTCTTATCAAGTGAATACTTACATTATGACTACTACATATTACTTCATGAAGTGGATTTGAGTTGTCCCTCTTTGTTCAAAAATGATGGATGTTATTTGTGATTTCAACCTTAACAATATCATAACAAGATTTGGTATACCTTCAGTGATAGTTTTGGATAATGCCACCTCTTTTAAAAAATAAAGAAGTCACATAATTATTAGAAAAATATCAACTTCAAAATAAATTTTCAACTCCTTACTATCCTCAATATAATAGTCATGCTAAAGCATCAAATAAAATCATTGAACAAATTTTGCAAAAAATAGTTAACAAGTATGCGAAAGATTGATATACTCAACTAATATATGCTTTATGGGCATATAATATAAGTGTTCATACTACCACGGGTACTTCTCCTTACAATATCATTTATGGTACTAATGTTATTATACCTTTGGAATTAAAAATACATTCTTTACATGTTTCATTTCATGGGATAATTGACAAAGATACTTTTCAGGAACAATGTTGACAAGAGCTAGAAATGTTGAATGAACAACAAATAAATGCATTAGAACATATAAAACATTATCATAAATCTCTACAAAAACAATATAATCATAAGGAATTTGAATGAACATTTTTTGTTGGTGATTTAATCCTATATGAGAATCAACAAAATATGAATGCTTTACTTGGTGAAAAAGGAAAGTTTAGCCCTAATTGGCTTGTGCCTTTTGTTGTCATTGAAGACTTTAGTTTAGGTGATTATAAACTTGCTGATATGGATGATGTTTCTTTTAAGGAACCTATTAATATTATTCATCTAAAAAGTTATTATCCTTAAGTTCATTTTTAATTTCCTTGTGCATTTGTATATTCCTTATTAAATTTATTTTATAGGTTATGTAGTTCTAGAAAAATTACATATTGAATATATTTATGCACCTTCTTTATTTCTTTCTATCTTGTTTTATATCAAACATAGAACTAATAAGTAGAGAAATTTTTTAGTTCATCAAAATTGTTTCATGCTCTAATACATATGTGGCCAATTGTCCTATTTATCACTATGTCTATCACTATGCTATGATGGCAAAAGGCTTCTAGATCTCTTTAGATTATAATATGAAGATGTAGATCTGTGTGTCCATGTATGGCTTCTTGATATGCTCATACCATTGGAGCACTCTTGGGAACTCTATAACTCAACTATCAGTTTCTCCTCCCTTCTTCTACACATCCTTAGTTCTCATTGGACACATGTAAATATATCAACATGCCTACCAAGATCTCTACATCCAACAAAGGATTCTTGCTTGCTCACTGATAGTTAGTAGGATATGCATTCATCCTTCAATATCTTGGATACAAAGCTCCACCACTCTACTATGTTAGCTGCATAATGAAAATTGCATTTACCAATTTTGTACTTTTTCAAATCAAATTACATATTTAGTAATATATCATATTTCATACCAGGGCCTCCCTCCTAGACATCATTAAAAGGTTTGGATGGAGGGGGTGTAGAATGACTACTCTCTCCATGCTCACTATGTCTAGGCCTCAGTGGTGGTGTCTCTATGTGGGTGCATGGAAGCCATCATGATCCCAGTGGTTATATGTGAAAAATGTACATTTGCACCAATATTAGTAGCTAGGGTATCTCCTCTTCTCTCTCCTCCACTCTCTCCTTGTCCATGGGATCTCCCTCATAAATGTGCTCCTCCTCATCTCTGATATCCTCATACTTCTTTGCTATACTATCATTCCTATGTGTCCTCTCTAAAATACCTGGATCACCTACATGATAATCATTAGGGAAGATGGGATACTTCTCCTATAGACTTTAGTACCTGATGTAAAATAGACTCATGCCTAAATAGGCCACATCTGATGGTACCTCTATATACTTTATTTCATTTTCATTACTACCCTCTATATCTAATATCAATGGTTAGCATATGGCATCGGGTCTCTAATAGTACCTCATCAGATGTACATAGCGAGGCACTACTCTAGGAACACCTTGTACTAGGAAAAAAATATCTCATCACTTGATCATAATAGTATGGCATTACTATATGATTTTGATGACCCTTTAAAAACTTTTGTTATTATGAGTATCTCATCTAGAATTGTGTATCTAGTCACTTTGTCATTTGGTTGTAGGGTCTCCATATCACATCTACACTAGGAATGTGGTCTAGAAATACCCTCCAATAGAGGATATCTCCAAAATGCCAGTCATTCCTTAGAGGATAAGAAAATACTCTTAGTGTACTCACATCTACCATTATTGGAACACCATATGGATATGTACATGTGAAATGCTCAAACATCCAAATCTACAAGAGTGTGCATATTAAAAGCCTCTCTCTCTATGATATCTCACAAGATGACATAACTCATGGAATAGATGTTCTAACATGTTGTGACTCCATGACAACATGGTCCTCTTGCTCTCCATCTTCTATAAAACATGGGTAAGAGGTGTTGAAAATATGGTACCATTTGAGTTGGGAAACACAACCAAGGATACTATACCAAGCATCACTCTCCATACCAAAGGTGTAGGGCCTAATAGTATGGATGATAAAAGGAAATGATCTAATTGAGTTCACATCTGTGGAGCCTATCCTAAGAAATAATCCTTATCTCTAAGGATCTTCTCACAAACTAACTATTCTCTAGGTCTAATAGTCTCTCTTTGAACTAGAATCTGTAAGATATTATGGAAATCCTCTAGTGTCACTATAATCTCTTGAGAGAGAAGATGGAAGGAGAATGTATCCTTATCTCATCTCTTTATCAAAACCAATAAAATGGCTTAGTGTAGCCTAATCTATGGTAGGACTACTACCTAGTATAATCCCAAGTCTCTTAGTAGCTATATCTCATCATTATTGAGCTCGAACAATTTCTCTGTAATGATCACTAGCAACTCTCCAAAGGGATTCTCTTCGAGATGAACCATGTCCTGTAAGTAATAATAAACATCATATCAGCATTTTACATCATCAAATATAAAAAACCCACTTGACTAGGTCAAGTTCATCCTCACTTAGGGTTATCCTTCTTGGGTCAAGGTCAACCTTCTTGAGTTAGGGTCAACCTTTTTGGGTCAAGGTTGACCTCATCCCAAAATAGATGGAGACCTTCCACACTATGTCAAATTTCTTGGGTCAAGGTCAACATTACTAGGTTGGGTTTGACCTTTAAGGGTTAGGGTCAACCTTTCCTACAAAAATCAAGAATTTGGAAAGTATAGGAACAAACAACAACAAACTCATCTCATGAAGTGACTGTCTGGTAGCCAGGCACTATCCTAGAATCTCTATGTGTGTCACTCAAAGTTCTTCTCTCCTTGGCATCTTGTTTCCTCTTTTCAAATCTAATAATGGTAAGAATGGGTAAGTATGACTTCCTTTCCTTTATTTATAGTTAAATCTAGGGTTTCTTTTAGGTTTTACTCATGGTAAACTTAGATTCCACTTTTTATGCATTTAGATAGACATCCACTCTTTTCATCATAACTTGAGTTTGGTAACTCTATTTTAGGTGCCCTTAGTGGTTTTGGAATTATGATTTAGATAGCTAACTCCTTGAATAGTTTTAGGAAGGCTAGGAAGACTTCTAATTATTTAGGAGAGAACTTTTCAACAAATTACATATCCAGTATATAGAGTTATCTTTATCACCCTATTTTACACTTCAGAAATAGAAACTCAAAACAGGGGGCATAAGGGGCTTTATAAAATTCTCAAGTGTCTTTCAATAATATTTAGGTGATTTATGGATTTTAATTAACCTTGTGTTGTAGGTTCTAACAATTTTTTTCAGGATCTCTATATTAAGGACTTGGCTATATCCTTTTTATTTATTATGATGTTTTCTTACTTTAGCTTGCATATTCATGTAGTGTCATATCTTAGATAAAGTGGGGGATATATGTATTATATTAAAATGGAAGAACATCCATCTTGATAGTTTTATTACCCTCTTTTAGTACATTTATCATGATAGAATTTCATTTAGGATGTATTCTACACTTGATTCCTTGATTCTAGGTGAAATTAGGGTTAGGATCTCGAAGATTCTCCTTAGTTTCCTCCTCTATGGATATATTTTCATGATAGGACTTAGTATTTGGTCCTTCCATCCTTCATTATATTCATCATAGGATTTTTTTCCTACTTTTGACAATTTGTCCGATTTTGATATCATTTTTAAGTCTTTGGGCATCGTCGGGACCTCCTATTTTCTATTCTAGTTGGATTTGGACCCTTAGGACAAGGTCATAGTTGAGGTAATCCTTGAAATTCTTTGGTATTTTATTCCCATTTTCAACTTTTGGTCCCTAAGGGCACAAAATCAATGTCGAGCTTTCAAATCTGAATTCTGAAGCGTTTTAATTTGAAATTAATTTAATTATTTTCCCTTGTTAGTTGGTTATTGTGATTGGACCATAATTTGAGATTAAATTTGAATAATGGGTCCTCACATACTCTATAATCCTCACCTTGAAACCTTTATATAAATACTCTCATTTTGCATTCATTTACAACAAGAAGTCATGAGAAGCATGTAAGCGATGGTACAATGAAGATGCAAGATTGGAAGGGGTTGATATAGAATATCAACCCATTATTGATATTAAACATTTTTGTGAACACATCATTGTGAACATCTATTTGGATCAAGAGAGATACCATCTTCCTTGATCCACCATTATCAATATTCAAGCATTCAAAGATACAATCACAAGGTAGGAATTATAGATTATGAGTTTAGTAGGAGTACTCTATCCTTGGGGGCTTAGTATGTTTTTTTTATCTTCTTCAAGTCTATGGATTTCTTTCTCATACATATTCATGCTAGGTTTTCAATCTAGAGGACTAGATCTTGGCATTACACATTTAATATAGACACATATTTTATTACAATTGGCTATTCATGGAGGTGGAGATCACCAAAATGGGGGCTTGACTAAGGAAAAGCCCTATATAACCACCCCAAAACCACCATTTTTGAGATATATAGTTTCTATTTCAAAAATTGAAGTTTAGACCTGAGTACCCTTTTCGGTGAGCTTTTGGGATAAATGAACAAATTTTTTTGTTAGAGTAGTATAGGTCAAGGTCAACTTTTGGGTCAATGAAAACCTTCATTGAGTTGTACAATTGTGCCCTAGGGTAAGATTGTGCCCTGCTATTTAGGTCAAATTTGACCTACTTCCAAAGAGACAAAAGTTTTATGGGTTTTCTCCATTGTTGTTTTCTAGTCTTGGATCTAGTTGTAAAATTTCCAAAAAATATACATAGGCATCAAAAAATAGGTATTTGCAGAATAATTCCATCATTGGGTATGTATCTTATCTTGTCTAATTTCAAGTATTTCCAGATTTATATTGCATTATTACATTTCAACTCAAAATTATAAATGAATAGTGTGGAATATTAGATGCATTTTTAAAGCTCTCCTTTCATCCTATTCACCTACTATATATTGGTTGAATAAAGATGAAGTTTTAACACAATAATGATTCATGTTTAGCACCATTCACTCACACATGGATAAACCAATAGGTGGATAAGTTTAAGAAAAAAAAATCCATTGAAATATGAACTAATGAAAGATGTAGAAGAACCAAATGAGGAATCATGTAAACAACTCCTTGAATGTTCAAGAAAAAAAGAAGAGCAAAACAAGAAGAAGAATGGAGGGAGTGACAAGGAGTTAGAAATAGGAGGAATGAAGAGGAAAGGGATAGAATACAAGGGGCCACCTCAAAAGAAGAAAAAGTCAAAAGGAAAGATGGCTTCACAAGTTGTGACTAAATTAGAGACAACAAAAAAATAAAGTTCAGGGTAGTCACCCTTATCTCCAAGTAAGAAAGATACAAATTCCCCCTCTAATGAAAGTAAAGACCAACATATTGAGAGACATTTTGTGATTGAGATTGAGGCCCTTTCAAATGACTGTAAAATAGGGCCCCAAGGTGCAAATGTCTTGGACATTAATTTGAGCACCCACGATCATGATTAAGGAATTGAAAGTCATGAGGATGAACTAGGTGAAATCATCTCCCTAACATGGCTAACAAAGAGAATGTGATGGGGACAAATGATAATAACCCAACCCATTAGAAGTTAGCAAGGTAGATCTAATATTTACCTTTGGATTTGGTTTAATTCATGTAATCTTATTTCATTTGAGATGTTTATTCCTAGATGGGGGTTTCATTCCCCCATCTTTTCCATATTTTTATATCTTGGTGTAAATGTCATAATAGATTCATAAAGGTTAGACTTGTAGGATTGTAACTAGTAAAGTTTTGGGAAAATTACCAAGGGAACAAAATGCCTAGCCCATTTTGTTTCCTAAAATAGAATGCATAAGGCATTTTTCTACACTTCAAAAAATTCAAATTGAGTTTAAAGGTTAATATGTTTAGCTTTTCATTTATGTTGATTACAAGTTTTTGTTTACTTTTGTTAGTGTTTATTTCTAAAAATTTCTTAATTAAGTTTATTTGAATCATTTAACTTGCATTATTATTTTAAATTTCCCCCAATCCATTTCATCCCTAATTTTTTTTTTTTTTGCATTTAGTGCTTGAGTTTAGCTTGAACGTTTTGAGACATCTTTATTTTGATCATAAAAAAGGGGTGGAAACATCTCTTTCATACCAAATATACATCCCCACCTATCCTTTTTAATGCACATTTGCATTCTTGTTAAAATTATTTGAACAATTGCATTCTCACTGGAAGAATAACTTTAGTGAACCGTTGAACGTAAGGAGTTGAAGAAGCAAGATTTGCTTCTGTGTGGATGTCATAATCATGAGTTCATTCCCTTGCAAAAGTCTCTACCATAATGACATTACTTATAAACCATACAAAGGTTGTTGAAGTGGTTTCAACCCTTGAAACAGTCTTAAAGAAATGAAAAAGAAAATGCATATGCAATACATGACAAATTGCACAATTTGTAGTCCTCTAAATATTTGGAATGTAAATTCTTAAAGACACTTGCAAGTGATTCCAATGTCATAGTACATACCACAACACTTTCTTGGTATCCACAAGTGTTCTCATAATATCCTCTATGTTGTCTAGTTTTTGTTCTTTAGTCCAGTCTCTTTCTAAAGCTGCTCCTCCTTCTGGTATGTTTCCACAAAGTCTCTCACATGCTTTAAATTTTGATCAAACTTTTGAATATCTTCCTTTACCATATCTAAAATCAACTTCAAATTGTGTTGTAACTTTGGCATAAGTTTGTGATGCTTGATAGCTTTCATTTTAGCATTCAAGTTTTCAAGATTGGTCAACACCCTAACTTGCAGACCTCTCATGACAAGCACTTTCTGTACTATCTATTTCAACACCATGTTCTTGCTTCTGAGCTAATAGTTCTTTAGGTGCAGTTTCTTGTAAAACATTAATTTTTTTGAATAATTGTAAACTCTTAGAAAGTGCATTGTTGTTTTCTATTACCATTGATGGGGTTCCCTTGAAAAAAATCAAAATGAAGAGGCATAGATACACAAAATTTTTATTTCAAAACTATATGTGTAGATATAAACATTAAGTACAACATGTTTGATATTTTGAAGACATATACATTGTACTAGTATGTTTCTGGATTCGATTGTGTTAAGATTTTTACCATCAACATTTCGAATCACACTACGTTGATGGTAAAAATCTTAACACAATCGAATCCAGAAACATACTAGTACAATATAATGGATTGTGGAAATTTGTTCTCTTTAATTGACATATACATTGATTACACCAAAATTTTCTTTCAAAACCATATGTGCAGATATAAACATTAAGTACAACATATCAAATATTTTTGCAGATATACACATTAATTACACCAAATTTTTCTTTCAAAATTAAATGTGCAGATATAAACAATACATACAACCAACTCAATAAGGGTACAAGAATAAGTTATTCCCATGAAGAAGGATCATGCCAGATAATATAAGGGAATTTGATCAAAATAGGGTGATAATCACTAGATTGTTGTCTAACTTTGAAAGAGAAGGCGATGATAAATGTTATTATCCTTAAAAGAGTTGTAATAGATTAAAGACAAGAAGAATAAAAATAAAAATATCTAAGAGACATTGTAGGGAGAATGGTTACATTGAAGGGGGATTTGATTATCATCCATTGGTAAGTTGTTTGTTATATTTTTTTTGCAATTAATATACATATGAACCACACAATAGAGGTTTGATTATCATCATGTTTATATAGGTCAATCTCCCTAGGGAAGTATGTGATATGGACCACCACATCTCGGAGGAACATGGAGGTGTGAATATGGAGGAACATGGAGTTGTGAGTATTGAAGGAGAAGATCACAATACCATGGAAGATGATAGTCATGCACCAAAACACACATTTGAAGATGATGGTAAAAATGTATTGATCCATGAAACATTTGGTACTAGTGGTACTAATGATGATGATGATTATGATGAGGATGACATTGAAGCCATCCATGGAATTCCTCTACTTGAGAAGTCAAACACAATCTGTTACGAAGGATCCCAATCAACTCTTCTCTTTGTTCTATCTTTGTTTGTGAATTTGAAGGTTATGAATGGTTTATCCAACATAACAATGTCACATATGCCAAGGTTTTTCATATATATCATTATAGTCTATAAAAGGTGAAATATGTAATATCCTACCTAGAGATACTTGGAACAAGGATAAATAATAGCTAAGATATTTTTTAAAAAAAAGTATGGATGCACATGAAAAGAAACATACAAGAATCACAAGGATCGCAATGGAAGAACAAACAAACATCCAAACACCAATGAATCTCCAAATGCCACTATGGCCAAAAATGACAAACCATGGAAGTCACAAATGCATTTGAATTAAAAAATTTATGAATTCAAAAAGTCAAACAAAGGAGTTCAAGAAATCCACAAAGGGTACCCCAAACTCCTTTCAAAACATTTGGTTAAGTAGAAAAGTACCTACTGGTCGCCTCCATAGGTTTCCTCATAAAGTTGTGTGACATTTTAAAACAACATGGGTGATACTTTCAAGTATCGTACAACCATTCTTAAGAGGTCATTTGATACTTTCAAGTACTTGACAATACAATCTCAAGAGGGTGTATGAAACTCTTCTAGTGTCATACAACATTTTTCCAAGGGGTGTGCAATACTTTCTAGTACCACATGACATTTTCTTTTAAGGCGTGTGATACTTTCTGGTATTACATGACATTTCTACCTTGGGCATGCGATACTTTAAAAGTATTTCCCAGAGTTGGAACACTATCACCAAGAAAAAGAAAGAAATGAATCAAGAACATTAAGAGGGATTAAACAAGAGTTAGAACCTCCACACTAGGGAGTACCAGATCTAAAGGTTAAGGCTTGGGCACTCAAACACTAGATAGAAAGATAGAAATATAACTAACCATCTTAAAACATATTAGTATAAGGAAACATACTAAAAGAATCATCAAAATGTACCAAAAAAAATTGAACACTTGCGTGTTTCCTCCCAACCATAATAGAAAAAGAATCATGAGACCTTGAAGGCCTTGACCATCCCCCATGCATAAAATCAAAAATTACTGACTAGATAGTCAAAATTGTCTTATGAGGGCATTACTACTAAAATGTAATAACATCATAATAACAAGGAAATCTAACATGCTAAAAAGCAATACAATAGATATCACAAATAATCAAATCACATCATCTAATCATATGCTAAACATCATAATAAATGAATGTGTTAATAAACTAACATCATCTAAACATAATATCCAAAACATTCTAATGAAAGAATAAATCACAAGGAAGCATACTTTGGAATTCCAAATACACCAAGTGAAACATCAAGCACTAGTCACACTGGAATAAAATACCATCTCTATACACTAGTCCCCATTAGTGGTATAAGTAGGTACATCTCCCAATCATGTGAAACTCATAGGTCCTTTCTTGCTATGCTGATGGAGATAATGATCCAGCCACAAAAATACATAAAGAAAATGTCCATGGCTAACACTCATGCCATATAGTAAAGATAAATGAAACCAAGATCATGAGACAATGCAAGTGGATTAGGTCCTAGTCAGACACTCTATGAGTCACTATGTAGGGGCTCACCGAATGGTAAGTAACTTGGCATCATGTAGCACAAGCTAGTGTTGGAAACTCACACTTCCAAATGGAAGGAGCAAAGTCTTGTGTCTTCAAATTTAATTGGGTGCTCACAAAATTTTATTATCTTAATTTATAACTAATTTAATGTATTTAGTTATCACTTTTTTAGAACTTCTTTCTATCAACCCTCTTTGAAATAATAACCAAGGTTGTGAAAGAAGCCCCTCCATGCTACCCTACATACCCATGCTCATCACAATGGTGAGTGTCCATAGGCATGCATATTCCCAACCCAAATCCAATGAACATAACTCAAACAAAATACAACTAGGAGATTGGACCTCACAAGTCACTTGATTATTGCACATGCACATGCTCGTGCGTGGAGCACCACCATTACCAAGATCATAAAACAAGGGCTAGATGAGGACACAAGAAAAATAACAATCAATAGAATACAAGCTCAAGAGAATGGATGTGACACACATCCCAATGAAATATAAAAGAGAAAAAATGGTCTAATTAACATCCTATGGATAATATAAGTCCATGACCAACATTGTACCAAGAAAACTTGAGAAAATTGGGTGGAACACAAAATGAGGTAAAAAAATCAAAACTCAAAACTTAAAAACTTTGAAATTAAAACCCATTTGGTCTTACGGCACAGAAGCCATGAAAATGTAAAAATATTTAGGTTTGGATATCATATGCAAGAATAGCTAGCATAACAATGTAAAACCCCAAACCCCAAAAATTAGGAAAATGTTCATACTCGACCAAATGGGTAGAACTAGCAATAAAAAATAGAGAGGAACACTAGTTCTTATCCTCCTAACACACAACTACTAGAAACAACAACATAAATGGAGCTAAAACAAAAAAAAATGGGAGAGTTCTACTTGAAAACCAAAAGGGCTAAAACAAGATTCAAATAGATAAAATAAATAACTTGTAGAAGCTACCAAAAGTCATAGCAAAGCAAGGTCTCCCCTAGGTAGATCCAATGAGACCAACCTTAGGAAGATCCCACACCCATAACTCTCACAACAAATAGGAACACAATTCACTAGAAGATGATTTTGGAAAAAGATCTCAAAGTTTGTAATTTCCAAAAGTGAGAAGTGAGAAGTTAAATTCCTCTTTGGATACTTATTCACTTTTCGAGTGAATAATTGATTAGGATAAATAAATAGAAAACTTAGTTAAATCCTGAATAAACCCAAACAAAAACATGCTAATCCAAGTAATTGGAATTTACCTATGGAAAAGCTACCAAAAATTAAGATCAATTAAAATAAACCCTAAAAAACCTTAAAATAAAATCACAAAATTCCTTAAAAACTTTCACAATTATGTGAATTCTAATTTTGATTATTCACTATAAAGTAATGAGATAAAAATTTCTCATATGAGAGAGTATGGATGGTGATTATTGTTGATGAGTTGGAGGCTTGTGCTAGTTCTACCTATCATGGTGGAGTGGATTCTTGGTGCCTTTTGGTTGGTCATGTAGTTAAGTAAGGGTATGGGTCATGCGTGGAGGTCTTTGAGGACTATGATATTCTTTGCGGTTTCCTAGTGAGTAAAGAGGATGTGGCATTCATGAGGTCTTTTGGTCATCTTCCTTAGTGGGTTCTATGTCAAGGGGTTTGGAGAGATTGTGTGAAGCTAGGTCAATCTTTTGGGTCACAAGTTTGGTAGAATCATTCTTTGTGGACTAAGGTTTTTCCACCCAAGGCTTCTATCTTCAAAGCATTTTGGGACCTCACTTGTCTTTTGCTAGTATTTTTGGAAAACCCCTTGGTCCTCTTCTTTGACTGTAGGGTAAGTGATGTCAATCGCCCATTCAAAATCCCTATTGCAAGAAGATGTTTGTTTGGCAACCACTATTCAATATTTGTAAGGATTCTTAGCTAACATCATCTTCTTTCGCATTTCAAGGTAGCCCTATTTTGTGGTTTGTGTCCTCTCTAAATAAAAATCCTATTTAGATGGTTCCTTCTCATTCTTTTAGAGCTCTCTTTACTCCAAAGTTGGCCAACAAGGGTCCTATCCATCTTTTGCCCTCTACCCTAGAACAAGCTAGGCACAATCTAGCTCTAAGTGGTTTGTCTTGTCGGTTAGCTAAGCCTAGGGTTTCTATTCCAATTGACTTGATCAGTGATAAGGTGGCTAGTTTTTGTTCTATGGTTCTTATTGCTACACTCTAGTCCATGGTGAATTTCAACTCCCTTCTTTCTTGGGCCAATAGGTAGTGGGTTGGGTTGTTTGAACTTTTTTTGCTAAATATAGATTCTCTTTCTTTTGTAGCAGTTTTTAAGACTAAAGAGCAAAGATCTATAGTGCATAAGTTAGGGTTGGTTTTGTAATGGGATTGAAATTACTACTATGGGTTGGACACCCCATTTTGATGCCTCTAGGGATCTACCACATTTTTTTCCTCAGTGGGTGGCATTTCCAAATCTTTAGCTAGAATACAAGGACCCTAATATGATTGTGATTTTAGCTCATAAGTTAGGCATCATTTTTAGGCATGATTTAATATCATTTGTGTGTCCTCATATGGCTATTTAGGTGTGTATACAAAATTTTCTATTTTTTCAAAATTTGGGGTTTTGATGCAGCAAATTCAGTATGTGCAACCAAAGGTTGTTGCCAAGAATGCTAATTATCTGGGCCATTTTATGCATCAGTACAAAGACTATCTTCTAGTTTCTCATGAGATTTTTCAATGCTTTAGCTTGGATCCATTTTTTTTCTCATTTGATGAGTGTTAAGTGGATTTAGAATCAAACTCCTTGCAACTAGTTTTGGGCATCATATTTTTGTTGATGGAGGTAACTTTTTCGGCTAAGATAGAGGTATCATCCCTTGGGGTTAATTTCATGTAGATCTCTTTAGTACAACTGGTTAGTAAGTCTCATGTTCTTTGCTAGGATTCTTTCCCATCACAAGTCTTTGAGATATCTCCTACTTAGGTTATTTCCCTTCTCCCTTATCCTTTTTCTTCAAATTTTTACACTATCTTTTTTAGATCTGTTAGGTATGTCCTTTTTTCCTTCTCTTTGTTTGGTGATTCTAGTTTGTCTTTTAGAAATCCAATTATTTTGACTCTTTCTCATCTATTCCTAGTTTTCCCTAGTAGTTTGAGGTATAGTTTGACTATTCCCCTTATGGATGAATTGACTGTCATTCAAAATTTATTGTTCTATAGTAAATCATTCATCCCTATTTCCTCTTCTTCTAGTCCTCTAAAAGATGGTCACGAGACCTACTTGTAGTCTAGTAGTATCATCATTTTAGTTATGTCTAAGGATAGGGATGAGATTTTTTTGGAAGCAGGGATGTTTGGATTTGATTCCCCTAAGCATAAGGGTCCATCTACTACTAATGAGGTTGATTTGTCCCAAGAACTTTCCATCTCTTAGATAGAGTCATCTAGTGCTTTGTTAACTTTGGGTGTAGCTATTAAGACCCCAAAGAAAAGGGGGTGTAAAATTGTTTCTTGTAAAGTTAAAGAAGAAATTGAGGTTGGCATTTAGTCAACCCTTTTGGATTATTTCTCACCTATTATTCAAGGTTAGAGCACATCACAATCTCCTATGGCACTCTAAGGATTTTAGCTTGGAATGTTAGGGGTTTGAATTCTTCAGACAAAAGTAGTAGAGTTAGGAAGTTTATTCTATCTTCTTAGGAAGGCTTAGTTCTTCTTCAAGAGTCTAAACTATCTTAGGAGTCTTTTGATAAATTTGTGAGTAGCTAGTCTTCTTGGGAGTATACATATGTTCCTTTCTCTAGTGATTCTAGTGGTCTAATTTTGTTGCAGAAGAATAAACAAGTCTCAGGGGTGTCTCTGATGTCACAATCTAATTGGAAACTTATTAAAGTTAATTGGTTAGAGTTTAAATTTTATGTTTTCAATGTCTATGGGCCTTCTTTAGCCTAGGATAAATTTTTATTGTGGAATGCTATTACTGATCAAATTAGTAAATTAGAGGATCTCCATATTGTTATTAGGGGTGATTTCAATGCCATTTCCTAACCTAATGAAAAAATTGGGGGCAATGTTATTGCCACGAGAATTATAGAGGAGTTCAACTTATTTATTTAAAATAATGCTTTAAGTGAGGTTTCTTTCATGAATGGTGATTTTACTTGGTCTAATGGTAGATCTGATGACCCCATTTCATCCAAATTGGATAGATTCCTGATCTCTTTGGATGTGAAGTTACTTAATTTTTTGTTCTCGTTGCAGATTCTATCATCCTCTAAATCTGATCATTTTCCCATTTCTTTGGATATTAGTAAGCCAGATCTTCCTAAAACTAGGTCTACCTTTAAGTTTGAAAGCATGTGGTTTACTCATCCTCATTTCTAATAGTTACTTAGGTAATGGTGTGTTATTGCTCAATTTTGCAAAAAAAATAGAATGTTTCAATTTGCAAATAAGTTATCTTTAGTGCACTCCAAATTTTTTGTCTAAAATAAAGAGGTCTTCAAGAATTTGTTCCATGAAAAATCTAGGGTTGAGAGTGATCTCAAAAGTATTGCTGATAATATTATGAAGTTTGGGATTGATGCAGACTTGTCAGTTAAACAAAGATCTCTTCAAGGTTATTGAAAAACATTGTGTGCTAGGGAGGAAATTTATTGGAGATAGAAGTCTAAGGAATTATGGTTTAGAGAGAGTGATAGGAATAAAAATTTCTTTCATGCCTCAGCTAAGATCAAGAAGGCTTCCTCATTTATTTTGTCTATTACTAGCACCTCATTATGGGCCAAGTTGGTCTCTCAGTAGGATATTTGTAATGAGGGGGTTAGCTTCTACAAAAAATTACTTTCCCTAAATAAGTGTCTAAGAGAAAACAAGGATGATAGGAACTTATTATTGCAGTCCATTCACTCTCTCATTTTTGATTCATATAATGAGTTACTTATGAAACCTTTCATTGTCAAAGAGGTTTGTGCAGTTATTTTCTCTATGGCTCTATATAAAGCACTGAGTCCCAATAGATTTTCCATTCTATTTTACTAAAACTGCTAGGATGTGATTCGTTTTGATCTACTTTTGGTATTAGAGGAATCTTAGAAGAAAGGATACATTCTAAAAAGTCTCAATAAAATGAATATCATCTTAATTCCTAAGGTGAAATCTCCTACAAAATTTGTAGATTTTAGACCTATTTCTCTTTGCAGTTCAATATATAAGATTATTACTAAAGCTATTTATCTTAGGCTAAAACCCCTAATCCCTAGGCTAGTATCTTCTCAACAAGGAGGTTTTGTCTTGGGTAGGGATACATCAGATAGGGATCTAGTTACATTAGAAGTTCTCCATACCATTGAATCTTATCAAACCCCTATGTTTGTTGCAAATTTATACATGTTGAAAGCCTATGATAAAGTGGATTGGGAATTCCTTTTGGCTATTTTAGCTAAATTTGGCTTTTCAAAACCTTGGTGTAAGTGGATTAAAAAATTTCTCTCAAGGGCTTCATTTGCAATTATTATTAATGATGTGCCTTCGTCCTATTTTCAAGCTACCCAAGGGGTTCACCAAGGTGATCCACTCTCCTTGTTTTTATTTATTATTATGGTTGAAACATTGAGTAGAGCTATTCTTTGTTAGAAAGACTTAGCTAACTGGCAAGGCATTCATGTTCCAAATTCTGACATTGCTATTACTCACAACTTCTTTGTTGATGATACACTTATTTTTGGTAAATCTGTGATTAGGGAAGCAAAGTGTATCAAGAATATTTTAAACATCTATACTAATGGGTATGGTCAAGTCATTACCTTGAATAAATCCAAAGTCTTCCTACTTTTTACACCCAAGCTAGTCAATCTTAGGATAATTAACATTCTTGGTTTCTTAGTGGGTGAGTTGCCTTATCTTTATCTAGGGATTTTGTTCTTTTTGGATCTAGTGAAACCTTCATTTTGGGATAATGTCATCAATCATTGAAGGGTAGGATTTTAGCTTGGAAAGTGAGGTGGCTTTCTCTCTCCTAGAGAATTTTATTAATCAAAATAGTTCTTCTTTCCAATCCTAATTATTATCTTTTATTTCTTCATGCCTTGTCCTCTATCAGTGCTCAGATGGAAAAAATCATTTGCAACTTTTTGTGGTCTTCTAATATGAATAATTCTAGAAAAATACTGCTAATTTATTTACAAAAGATGTCTCTATCTAAATCCAAGGGTGGGGCTAGAGTTCATAACATCTCTCTAAGGAACCAAGATTTTGGGGGGAAACTTTTATGGAACATGTATTTCAAACATCAATCTTTATGGTTTCAAATCATGTAAGCCAAATATTTTGATTCTACTTTCCCTCATATAATCTTCACTATTTCTGATCCTATTGTAGGGTTGCCTACCTAGAATTTCATGACATCATCTAGGGTAGTTGTCACTAATTTCTTGTCTTGGTAGGTTCATTCTAGTTTTGATGTTTCATTTTGGAAAGATTCTTAGAATGGTAGTCCTCCATTGAGTCATAATTCCTCGTTACAAGAGGTTATGGAAACTTCATGTAGGAGTTGGAGTATTCACCTAGTGGACTATGTGGATTATGTTGACCTTGTATCTCACAAGGTTGGTTGGAAAGATCCTTTCTTGTTGCCTATTAGGAGTGATTTGGCCAAGAGTTTTGATGTCATCCTAGCTAGCATAGTGGTTTTCTTGTCCAAAGATTGTGATAAGCTAGTGTGGTGTTTAATTAAGACTGGGTTGCATTCAATCACATCAAGTTATGAGACTCTATTGGGCTTATCAAAATAGCTTGATTCAAAGTGGTATTTCAAATTTTTTTGGGATAAGAGTGTTTTTCCAAAAGCAAGAATTTTTTATTGGTTGGCCATTCAGGGTAGAGTTCTGACTAGTGATAAGCTTAGTAGATTGTATATTGTAGATTCTTTCAAGTGTGTATTGTGTGGTCTTCAAAATAAGATAGTTGACCATCTTTTTGTTCACTATCATTTTTCCATGCAATGTTGGTATTCTTTTTTGGCCAAATTTCCTTTCCATCTACCTTTTCCTAAGTCTTTATGCGATCTATTCTAGTCTTGGTTGACTCTATTTTCCAATTCTATTTTTGCATGTCTATGGTTTATTGTCTCTTCGTCTATCATCTAGTCCATTTGGTGGGAACAAAATAAGAGAATTTTTCATACAAAGATTTCTAATGTGAGTAGTGTGATTGTTACAATAGAGCAACTTATCTTTGAATTAATCAATAACTTTGTTAACCGTCATTTCAACTATAATGGTACTTTCTCCTCCTAGGATAGTTTTATCCTTTGAAAATGAAAGCTAATTTCTTTGCCTTCTTCTCCTATTTTCCCTTGGATTAGGTCTATACAAATTTTTAGAAAGTCTATTCATTGGAAGCCTCTTGATCTTACATTTATCAAGCTTAACTTTGATGGGGCTTCTAGAGTGAACCTTGGTAAATTAGGGATCAGGGTTTCTTTGCATAATCAGTTTGGTGAGTTGCTAGCTTTTTATGCAAAATTGATTCTGGAGGGCACTAATAATATGGCAGAATCTATAGTTATTTTGGAGGGATTGATTTTGGCTAAACATATGGCATTGTATTATTTACATATAGAAGGTGACTCTTTTGTAGTTATTAATACATGTATTCCATAGATTGTACTTTCTAGCATATATGGAATCTCATTCATGCTCTTGATAACATTTTGGTTTCTCATGTCTTCAAGGAAGGTAATGTTTTGTCCAACAAATTAGTAAACATTGGCTATGATGGTACAGTCTTGGATTCTAGTTCCTCTAACTATTTGATAGATAGGTTTCCTTGTATTGCTTTCATCATTCAGAATGAATCTTAAATATTTCCTCATTGATTGGAATTATTAGTTTGGTGTTTGGATGATTAATATCACTAGCTATGTTTTTTAATGTAGATATAACTCTTTTTTTAATTTATGTGTGCATATACTTTAGTGGTATTAACCATGTTAGAATCGAGCTAGCAATTGGCATCTAGCAAAAGAGGTGTGTCGCATCTTGGCTTCCCTTGTAATCTTGCACTTTTTTTCATTCTATCAGTGGATACTAAGTCTTTGGTTGCCAAGTGACTCCTTTGGTTGTGAAGATTATTTAGTTGTGAAGTGATCCTTGGGTGTCGAGTGATTCCTTTGGTTGCTGAGTGAATTCGTTGGAGGCTAAGTTCAAAGTTTCTACCAAGTGATTCCTTAGGTTGTCAAGCTTCTTTGGTTGCCAAGTGATCCTTTGGGTGCTGAGCAATTCCTTTGGTTCTGAGCTCCTTTGGTTTTCAAGTGAATTCCTTGGATTCTAAGTTTGGAGTTGTTGTTGATTGATTCCTTTGGATGCCAAGTTTAGAGTTGCTATCATGTGCTTCCTTTGGATGCTATGGTCATATGGATGCCAAGTGCCAGTTTTGGAAAAGCTTTCATTTACTAAGTAATCTGTGTCTAGTTCTAGTTTGGGCTGACTTTTCTCACATTTGATATGATTATATTATGCATATCTTATTTGACACTTGGTAAAGAGATGGAAAACTTGTTGTATTCTTCATCCTAGCATTAGTTTAGTAATTTTCATCAAGTGGGAAAATTTATTTGACTCATTTAGGGGTGCATGTTCTTAATTTCTTTATTTTCATTTATCATTTGCACCTTCTCTTTGTGAGGTGGACTAGGTGACATCTTTGATAATGATTCAAGTGAGCTTCTACCGTACTCCCTTTTGGCACCATTGTCATTTATTTTTATGTGATTCTCCTTTTCATTGCAATTTGGTATTTGTACTTTATCATATTTTATTTCATAATTGGCATTGCTTCCAACTAATTGGGTTGTGTGGTTAATTGTTCTATCTTATTTTGTACTAGTGATTAGTACCTTATTCATGTGAACTATCTTACATCTTATGTGTCTAGGTTTATTGCAATATCTTCCACTTGTATAATCTATGTGGCATTTTATTGAATCTGATTGTATATATTTTGTCATTATGGTTTTTGAGTGTAAGTGTTTTAGCAAGCTGGTTCTTCATTTTCTTGCAATGTTCTAGGTGGTCAATTTGGGTTCTACATTTTCTTTAAACCACTTATCATTGCGATAATGTTTGCAATCTTCTTCATTTTTTGGTCTTTTGGGTGGTCATTTTTGTCTATTAGTGCTAGTTTCATTTTGATCCATTATGTCAAGTCAACAAAGCTCATTGGTCGGAATCAACTACCTAGTGGTTATCTATTCGACCTATTCTTCTCTCTATATGGAATATTATCCTAGGAATTATAGAATTTTTTTGGAACTAGAAGGTTGGGAGCAGCCATTTCTTATTCAGATAAAGGATGACATGTTATCAACTCTATTCTTTTGTTACCATCCTCACATTCATAGAGGAATTAAGAAGATCATCGGGCATGGCATTTTATTTCCTTCTAGTAAGAGGTTAATTTATCCTTCTCACGTTCTATCAGTTTTCTTGTCCAATACTATGGATTTATTGAAATCCCCATTTCATGTGGAGCTATTAACTACTAGATTTATTAGACCACTTTATTTACATGAGAATAAGCTTTCTCAAGCTTGTCAGAGATATGATCTTTGGAGTGGTGTTGCCCTTGTTGGGAGCTTGTTCCACCATCATGCATTCCTTAGCAATCATAGTGTTTACATGGTTTATGAAAGTATTAAAAAATCTCTTGAGAGGCAATCCTTTCATTTGGTGAAAGCTGCATTGCAACCATTTGGTAGGTGTTTTCCAAAGAATTGTGTCAATAATTTGTATTAGATTATCTTTTCTTTATTAGATCTACTAGAACATGATTCATTTCAGGCATCTACTCCATCTGCTCCTCCTATGATCATACCTGATATTGCCACTTCCAATCTTACTCTTAAGCTTGGCAATTTTGACCCTTCAATAGGGGATATGGAGGAGTAATTTCACTTGGTTAGTGTTCTTTGGTTTTCTATTTTCCATTTTTTATGCATAGGTTTCTTCATGGATTTACATCTACTTTCCAATCAGCAGTGGGTTTTGTTGCTATGGCTCAGCTCTGTAGTTATCTTTGGCTTGTTTTTGGTGACACTTTGTACATATTATATCTCTTCTAATTGTATATTCTATTCATACTATAAATCTTTGTAAATATGTATATTCTTGGTACATGCACCTTCTTCTTTACTTCTTCTAATATACATTGTAATTTGGAAGTCCTAGTCTTAGAATTTTATAACCATGTCTTTGTTACTTTCATCATCTTTCCTCTCTCCTTTCCTTTTCCTTTTTTTTGATGGAGTGATGAATGGAGATTTTCTTCTTGATTCTTTTCTCTAGGAGCTCTATATCTTAGAATTAGAAAAAAAAATAAAAAAATAAAAAAAGTAAAGATTATGCATGTGTGTGTGTGTGTGTGTGTGTGTGTGTGTGTGTGTGTGTGCATGCATGCGTGTGTGTGTGTGTGTAAAGTGGCATTGTCACTACTCTTAAAAAAAACTTTCACAATAGTGTAAACCTTTAGATGCATAGACACATTCAAAGGTCTAATCACATAATGCAAATGAGTCTAGATTTATCAAATCACCAAAAGTTTAAATTAAGAAAACTTAAATAAGACATGTCAACCATACAGGGAGGACATTGGTAAAATATGAACAAATGAATCACTAACTCCATGTGCCACTACCAGGGATATAAAACCTACACACAAAAACACACAATCAAGTGCAATTGCATATAATAACATAGTCGAAGTAATAAATGCATTAAATAACTAGTTAAAATTTTTATTTAATTATACTAAAATAATCCATTTACATCACTCACATTCACATAAAACATAATCGCAACAAGAATGAAGTAAATCACCATAGCCTAAAATCCACATATAGCCAAATCAAAGATATGTCCAAATACTAAATAACCAAATATCATCATAAAAAATGCTATCATCTCTAAATGGAATAATCATGCAAATATGATTAACTAAACATGATAGTAATATAAAATCTATGATACTAAAATCAAAGAATAACATTTGACCCTCAGGTCATTTCAAATGTAAAAAATAACATAAGTAACAAGTATGTCTCAGAAAAAAAATATAACAAGGCACAAACTGCAAACATAAGTAGTACACAATATGTACCATTAAAATTGTTTATAGTAATGACTTATATGCTTTATAGTAGATTGATAGGTGACTATTTTTTACCACCATCAAACATTCTCCCTTGCTCGTACTAATAATTATGTGCCACTATGAACATATTAGAATGGAATATCAAGCAATAGATGCTTGTCCTAAAGATCATGTTATTTATCATAAAGAACACAAGAATGCAACATAATTCCTTGAATTAAATATGAACAAATATTGATATGACCAAGTGACAAAAAATTTCCTTGCAAGGTTCTTTGTTACATCCCCATTATTCCACATCTTAAATGATTATTTAGGTGCAACAACTTGGCACAATTTATGGATTACCATGCACGCAATAGAAGTTAAGATGATATTATTTTAATGCCTATGGATGGTTCAACATTTATATAAATAGAGGAAAAATGGCCACACTTTAAATAAGAACATCAAAATCTTAGACTTTCTCTGGCAATTGACAATATCAATCCATTTAAAGAGATGAGATCTATTTACTCAATGTGGCCTATTTTTATTATCAAAAATAACCTTCCTCCATGGATATCAATAAAGAGGATTATGTTGGCAAGGATTATTCCATATATTTTATTATTTTATTTTTATCTACATGGAGTTATAACTCTTGGAGTGAAATGTCCACAATAATTATCTAATGTTGTTCATTCAACTATGTAAGTACCAAGTGATAGATATGAATGTATATATTGTGCCTCTTTATCAATGAGTTGCTAGTGTTATGGAATGGTTTCACTGTGTATGATATCTCTAGACCAATTGGACAAAAAAATTTCAATTCCATGTAATGCTTGTGTGGAAAATTCATGATGCCTCAAGGTTGACACATTTCTATGGTATGTTATGCTGAAATCTAGTTGTACATGATAATACTAATTCCAAAAATGAACATATTTAATCCAATTGTATTGTTGTCATGTAGGTCTTCAAACAAAGGAAAAATTTGCATGTCTAATGTGTGGTCCAAAGATGAAATCTTATCATTCCAAAAGTTTAAGAAAATAGGTTTTTGATGAGAATAGGCACTTCCTCCATAGAAATCATAAGTTTTGAAGTGTCAAAAAACATCTTTTCAATGGGAAAGAAGAGACTACATCAAAGCCATGAAGGAGAACTCACCTATGGAAGTTGGTGTTGGAATTATGATATATTTGTCATTAGTGCAAACACTTATTTGATTCTAAATGCTTACCTAGGTCATCACTTATTCTATAGTGTATACTAAGCATTCAATGGTTACCTTGTAAGTTCAAAAGGTAAATAGTTCTCACTGAGCATTCCAGAGGATACCAAGTGAATGAGAAGCTCAATAGTGTTTACTAAGTGAAAAAGGTAAATGAAGGACTCATTAGTTACTAAGTGAAAAAGGTAAATAAAGGACTTAGGGTTTACTGAGTGAAGAAGGTAAATGAAGGACTTAGTGTTTATTAAGTAAAGCAAGGTAAATGAAGAAGTTAGTTTCTACTGAGTGACACTATATCTATCGAGTCACCAATGGTTACCGAGTTTCAAGAAATTTTGTGTGGCTAGTATGAACCAAGCTTCTACTCCTACCAAGTGCATGATGATGCCAAGTAACGTAGTGGATGGTGTGTATCAAAAGGTCACCGAGTCAGCTTGAGGAACCCAAGTTTTCTACTATCTGGCCGACTCTATAATATGTTTTTCTCTTAGTTTTGGCCAAACTTGCAATTGTAAATATTGGAATGGTATATATGTAATGTATGATATCATTTGTAGTAAGGATGGAAATGAAGATATAAAGAGAGTAATGTTCGCATATGAAGAAGGTATTGCTATATTTTGAGAATAGTGAAAGCGAATCAGTAGTAGAGTAAAAGGAATAAATCAAGGTCAACATAGGAGCAAAAAAGTTATATCTATCACATCAGGTGATCAGTGCAAAAAGGGATCTTATCAGAAAATAGTTGTAAGTAGATCCACTACTTCATCCTAATAGGTGAATCAGTTTATAAATCCTTTAACAGGGTAGACTTAACAATCTTTTTGTAAATCTCCTAATAGAGTGCATACTTTACTGTATGTTTGTAAATCCTCTAACAAGGTGGATCTAGCAGTCCTTATTGCTCCTAACAGGGTAGATCACCAGAAGTGATCATTGTAAGCCTTAACAGGCCAACTTTATGCTGTAGTATTGAATTTTTGTGGGCATCATCCCCACCCTAGTTTTACTTTCTAATTGGAAGGTTTCTGGGTCACCAAATCATTGTGTTCATGTGTTATGAATGTTTATATTTTTTACATGCATACAATAAATTAAATAAATAAATGATTAATGCTTTTAGTGTTGAATTGATTTAATGCTTTCAAAGTTACTAATTCACCCCTCCCCTCTGAGTAACTTAGCTAGTCTTGATTATTTCCAACAATTGGTATTAGATCATTTTGGTTCTTAGGACAAAGCTTGACAGCTTGAGAAAAGATCAAGGACAATGGAGATATTCAGATTTGACAAATCTATTGAAAATGAAAAGCTAGATCTGGAAATGGTCATGGCTCAACTCAAAGAAGCAAAGGAGTATCTTTCTCAATCTCTAAAAAGAAGGAAGGAACTTGCAAGAAAAATGAATGATCATCAGTATGTTGAAGAAATGATTAAAGACCTTTTACCATCAAGTAGTTCAAATGAAGCTAATGAAGCAATCAGGGAACTCCTAGAAAAGAATGGTTCTCTATAGGAAGAAGTAAGAAAGCTTAAAAGAGAACAAGAAATCCAATCAATCAGGCTACATGAAGTTTTGGAATAGAGAAACAAGGCAAATGAAGACTTAGAGGCAACAAATAATCAATCCCTTCAGCATGAAGATCTTTTAGGTCAACTATCTAATGCAAATGAAGAAATTATGAATCTAAGATCTGAGAATGGAATTTTCAGAAATGATTTAATCATTGAAAGACAAATCAATACAAGCTTACAAAGTGATCTAAGATTGAAAGACAAATCAATGAAAGTTTGGAAAATGACTTGATCACTGAAAGGAAAATCAATGAAAGAATGATGAAATCTCAAGTAGACATGAATCAATTGAATCAACAAAATGAGCAGAATCTTCATAGACAAAAAGGTAAAGCTAGTCTTGGATACAAGGAAGAAGGTGAATCCTCCAAACAAGGTGCCCAAAGGAATCAAAGACCCACTTGCAATCAATGTGGCAAGATAGCTCATACATCAAAAAAATGTTGGAGTAATGGAAAGGAAAAATTCAATGGTAAATGCTTCAACTACAATCAACATGGTCATAAAGCTAATGAATGCAAAGAAAAACCAAAATTTTAAGGCAAATGTCACAAATGCAAGAAACAAGGTCACAAGGCATCTGAATGCAAATAAAAGAAATTCAATCCAGAAGAACAAATTATCAAAGAAATATTTGGTTGGGACTACAATACTTGGTGTAGGTGTCACTATTGTGGAGAATATGGACACATTTGGATAAACTGTGCAAGACATCACCTAAGAAATAGGGATACAACCATAATATGTTACACATGTATTGAACTTGGTCATATAGCCAAGAATTGCATGAATATTGGAAGAATTGAAGATGAAAATAAAGCTAAAGCTAATAACATTTGGAAGTAGATGAGACAATAATGAATTCCTAAATCTACTGAGCAAGACAGTTCAAATGATGGTCATGTCACTCAAGAAGTGGGTGACTCCACCATTTCTAATTAGATTTAAGAAGAATCAAGAACTACATCTTCTAGCCATATCTTAAGTAGTTCTAGAATGAAAGAGTGAATGATCAAATCAATATTTTAGATATAAGGATCAAAGAAAAGTTATCATTCACCGTGTTACATCTACCAAGCAAGGTCAAGAGTATCAAAGATTTTGTTCGACCACCGATTTGCAAGGTTTTACTGAGTAAATCAATGACAGACTAGAAAGCACTATGTCATCTTAGCTACCTTCGTACCAAGCATTAATGATAGTATTTCCATCAAAAGGGCAGAATTCAATTTCATTTTTCACCATTACTTCAGAATACTTAGAGCTAAGAGATTTCCAGTAGCATGCCAATGATTCCAAGCAATTTGAAGAAAATTTCTTGCAAAGAATTTGTTTGAATAATTTATCATCCACTAAGAAGCAGTGGCCTCCACAAGCATGAGTAGCAGTAAGGCAAAGAGGGGTTTTGAAATGCTCATGAAAGGAGTTGAATGGAAAGCCCCAAAATTCAAACTAGTGCCCACAATTACTAAATCACTTGACCCACACGGAGCTCAATCACAAATTCCACCTAAGGTACTTCTTATTAATGATATTCATGCTCATTTCAAATGCACTGTTCAAGAATTTGGTACATTAGATATGGACAATTCCCTAGGAAAATTATATGTTGATGGAGCCCTAAAACTTGAGCATAAGCACTTAGAAGAAAAAGGCTTGACCCACATTCCACACCTACCAAAGAATTTCAAAATTAAATAGGTGAGATATGTTTTGAGCTATGTACACAATGGTCAGTTATGGTTAGAGTAACCCATATTGATAACCAATAAGATGATTCATAAAATCATGGGTTTGCTTATGCTTAGCAAAGCCAAAACCACTAAAACCCTAGGTCGAGATGAGTTGTAGAAGAAAACCCTAGTAGAATGGGATGGAAGATGACTGAAGCTTAAAAATATATTTGGCATGGAACTTAGGCTTGGAATTTATGTAATTGCATATAAATTATATAGTTCCAACAGATTGAATAGTGTACCGTGTGAGGCTATGGATTTAGCATTTAAGGTAGTAAACAAAAATTTGGAATATGACTTGGCAGACATACTGTTGGAATAGTTAAACAAGAATATGGAAAGTATTAGGACTTCAAAGAATAACCCTTGTAAATTTGGCTCATTGTTAATTTTCTTGTTCTTTTATGTACAAAAGTTTTTCCCATCCAAAGGATCTATAGTGTGGAGAAAATATGTTCCAATTCTATATCAGATTAATGAGTTTATAGCAGAAATGGGTGAAAATTTTGACGAAGTCATGGATAACTATTTTGAAGACTTCAAGGAAAGGATGAATAATAGGTTTACAATTCCTCCTAAGCTTGTTAAGGATTATAAAGATGATATATGTTTCATGGTTGACTATGATAAAGTGTACATATAGGCAATCATACCCTGAGTGGCATGGGTAAAACCATTGCCTTATGAATTAAATATTGATGAAGCAAGAGACATCATTGAGGCACTGGTGAATGAACCAGCTATTCTTAACATCCCTACCTTTGGAACTTATGATGAAGCAAAGGCTAGAATTGAACTTGAGAACAAGCTTCCTTAGGCTATCACCAATGGCAAGAGGAAGATAGAAAAATTGAAAACTACTTTTGGTCCTCTCATGCTAATAGAAGGAAAAGGTGAGGAAAAAGAAGATGATGAAGAAGAAGGACGAGAGGAAGAAAAAGAAGAACAAGAATCTGAAAAAGAATGTCTAAAGAAGAAAGGTAAGGCAAACATTACCAAACCTAAGAAGAAGACTACTGCAGTCTTCACAAGAAGAACTAGGAAAGGAAAGAAGGAAGTTGTATTTAGCAAGCCTCCTCTCACATTTGAAGAGAGATTAAAGAAATTGGATAAAAGTTCAGGCTTGTCAAATTTCAAAGCATTGAAATATGAAACTAGAATTGATGCTGAGAAAATACAGGTTGAGGAGCTAGTACTCTCCAAGATGGGTAAAAGGAAATATTCCCCTGACCAAATTTCCCCTCAAATTTACACTGAACTACTAGCAAGGATTCAACCAAGGTGGGAAGCAACTGTGAAAATGGTAAAGGATATATATGAGAAATCCTTGAGACAATTACTACCAAGTCTCACTAATGCAAAGGTGAAAGAGGCATTGAAGAAAAAATGAAGATAAGATGACAATCAGATTTCACACTTGCCTAAATTTAATAAAATCCATTGAAAGAATAGTCAAGGATGCCATAGAAGTGTGGAAAGACATCTATCATCTACATAAGCCATCTAATCATCCAGTTGAAGTCAAAGATGATGATGAAGATGATAATGATGATGAAGAGGTTGATGAAGGTAATGATTCTATAACTATGGATGTAACTAATGAAGACTTTGAAGAATTGATGAAGGACAAGGAAGAAGAAATGGAGGAAGAAGTTAAAGAGGAAGATAAGGAGGAAAATGATCCAATGAAAATTGCAGTATCAGTTAATGTATTCCTTCCTCACTCCCCACCTAAAACTATCACATCATCAAGGTTGGAGTCAACTTCATTAGGTTTGATAGCATCTACATCAGATTTTTCATCTACACCTGCCACATCACAACTCTAGGTATCATCAATGGAAGTGTCTATCACTTCATCTACTGAGCTGTAGCCCTCATCATCAACTATCGAGTCATCCTCCTTAGCAGTCTGTACAACAGTAAGTACATCAAGTGCATCAACCTCTACTATAGTATGTATAGTAAGTGTACCCATTTGTACTACAATTTTGTTAGGTACATTAGCACCAATTTTTGCACCAATTAGTCCTCCCATTATAAATATTCTAGCATTCACATTAATTTTGGGAGAAACATCAATTTTTGATACAGTTAGCACTTCTCTCAGCATTCCTTTAGTTGGTCCTATTCCAGTTTTGTCAACTGGTCCAGCCTTATCAACCATTGTTTCTATTTCTAAAGGCAAAGATGTAAGCACTATAGAAAAATTAAAGAAATTCATGCTTACTAGCAAGGCAATGGATGAGGACATAGATTTGGATAAGGACATTGTCATTCCAAAGATAGATCTCAATATTGCATCAGTTGATGAAATGAGATTGGTCAGTTAGCTATTAGAGTAGAAGGCAAGGCAGAAGCAACTGAGGAATGAGAGAGATAAAGAGTATAACATAATTGAAAGTGCTAAGAACATTATTATAGAGGCTATAGGTGTTGATATTGATTCATCTCAACACATTTTGTTACAAATAGAAGAGGCTATAAATAAATTCAATGAGGAAACCTCTGGTTAAGAAAAATTGATTGAAAAGGCTGAAAGGAAATTTGATAATAAGGTGCTTGAGCACATTGCTCAGCATATTGCAATAAAACAGGTAGAATTGTCCACAATTTTGGCCAATCTTGAAAATTCCTTTAATAATTTAACTTCACTTTTTGCCAAACTTTGTGATGTTACAAAGTACACCAAGGAGATCAAAGAAAAATTGAATAAAATTGATGAGGATATGAAGGTTAGTGCCCAAATGTTGCAACTTAACCCCAATTCAAGTTCATCCCATCATCTTAGAATCAAAATTTTGTCAAAGAAGTAGGTAAAATTGTTGAGAGAGGAAGAAAGGATCAGGTCTACCTTGATTGATATTCAAAATATGATCCTTCCTATCATGGACACAATGCAAAAACACATTGTCTACTCCAAAGCATCGATCCATGACAACAATTTCTCAGTTGTAGATCATATGATTGAACTTTCAGCTGAAGTTCAAATAGCACTCTCCACCTGCAAAATTTTGCAAGAAAATTGGTATAAGACTTTGGCTCTTATTCTCAAGGTACACTCTGAGTTTATCTCCCATTTTGGTGTCTGTATGTAAATATATATTGTTTAATTTGGCATTACTGTCAAAAAGGGGGACATAGAGTATCAAAGAAGAGATAGAGATATTTGTAAATACTCTATGCATATTGTATGGGGGAGATATATGTAATTAAGGAAGCTATGTGTAATATATTTTCAAAGATCAATTTTGAAAAATCAAAATCAGTACGTCGAATTTTGCACATAAGTTTTAGCTCATAAGTGTTTTTGTCACTAATGCCAAAGGGGGAGATTGTTGGAATTATGATATATTTGTCATTAGTGCAAATACTTATTCAATTCTAAATGCTTACCTAGCTCATCACTTAGTCTATAGTGTATACCAAGAATTCAGTGGTTACCTTGTAAGTTCAGCAGGTAAATAGTTCTCACCAAGAATTCAAGAGGATACAGAGTGAATGAGAAGTTCAGAAGTGTTTATTGAGTGAAAAAGGTAAACAAAGGACTCAGTGTTTATCGAGTGAAGAAGGTAAATGAAGGACTCAATGTTTATCGAGTAAAGCAAGGTAAACGAAGAAGTTAGTTACTACTGAGTGACACTATATCTACCGAGTCATCAATGGTTACTGAGTTCCAAGCAATATTATGTGGCTAGTATGAACCAAGCCTCTACTCCTATCGAGTGCATGACGATGCCGAGTAACATAGTGGATGCCATGTATTAAAAGGTCACCAAGTTAGCTTGAGGAACCTGAGTTTTCTACTATCTGGCCGACTCTGTAATATTTTTTTCTCTTAGTTTTGGCCAACCTTGCAATTGTAAATATTAGAATGGTATATATGTAATGTATGATATCATTTGCAGTAAGGATGGATATGAAGATATAAAGAGAGTAATGTTCGCATATGAAGAAGTTATTGCTATATTTTGAGAATAGTGAAAGTGAATCCACAACAAAGTAAAAGGAATACATCAAGGTCAACATAGGAGTAGAAAAGTTATATCTATCACATCAAGTGATCAGTGCAAAAAGGGAACTTATCAGAAAATAGTTGTAAGCAGATCCACTACTTCATCCTAACAGGCGAATCAGTTTATAAATCCTTTAATAGGGTAGACTTAATAGTCTTTTTGTAAATATCCTAACAGAGTGCATACTCTATTGTATGTTTGGAAATCCTCTAACAAGGTGGATCTAGCAGTCCTAATTGCTCCTAACAGGGAAGATCACAAGAAGTGATCATTGTAAGCCTTAACAGGCCAACTTTATGCTGCAGTATTGAATTTTTGTGGGCATCATCCTCACCCCAATTTTACTTTCTAATTGGAAGGTTTCTAGGTCACCAAATCATTGTGTTCATGTGTTATGAATGTTTATCTTTCCATGTATACAGTAAATTAAGTAAATAAATGGTTAATGCTTTCAGTGTTGAATTGATTTGAAGTTTCCAAAGTTATTGATTCACCCCTCCCCTCTCAGTAACTTAGCTAGTCTTGAATATTTCCAATAGTTGTAATATAATAGAATCCAAGGTAGTATCACTCCACCTAATGGTTTATATTTGGAAATTATATATTTTAATTATATTTTCTTTCTTAATTATGTTATTGATGACCATGAATATCACCAAGGCATCATTGACCACTTTCCAAAGGGACCAAAATGTTATCCTAGAGACCTTATTAGGCTACCGTACTATGAGAAACCAAAAATTGTACATTTATTTGATACTATGCATATTGGAAAGAATGTAATAGAGACACTGTAGAAAATATTGGATGGAAGTCATGACAGAAAAACTTGCAAAAATTTCTAGTGACATTTTGTGATTCCAATCATGCAATGAAATATATCATTGAATCAAATAAAAAATGGAGATCAAATTAATGAAAGTGTCATCCTTGGTTATTAATAGTTCAAAAAGGTAATGCCATAAAAGAGGTCATACAAAAAACTTTGGTTTCCTACATGATTTTCTACTAATATAAGAAAACCCATATCAAAGAAAAATGAATTTGGGCTAGGGCTGAAAATGCATGATTGGTATACCTTCATCAAGGTAAGTTATGGTATTTTGAATTTACAATATATTTTTTAATTTACATTCAATTTTCATTTTATTATGTTAGAAAATAATAAAATGATTAGTTGACATTTGTTGTAGTATGTGCTTCCCCTATTGCTTCCAAACAACTTCGACAATACTATCAAAAAAGTGATATATGATCATGGAAAATACATGAGGTAAGCTATGATATTTGTTCAATATATCAAACAAGTAATGTATTTTAAAATATCATATTAATATGTTTTTGTGTCTTGAATCCCTTGTAGGTGGTTGTCATCTAAAGAATTCTATAGAGAAGATATAAAATATTGGAAGAAAAGAATTTGTCTACTAATGTGTGAAATGCAAAAGTGTTTACCTTCAACTTTTTTCAATGCACAAGAACACTACCTCACACACCAACTTGAGGAGATTGAATTACCTATACAACCCAGGTCAATGTGGATGGATGAGAGACACTTAAATTTTTTGAAGTGTTTGATTCAACAAAGAGAACATCCCAAGGGTTCTATGATTGAAGGATATATGGTATACTAGATGATGGTGCACGCTACTCAATATCTTCCTAATCTTATAGCAAAGACCCATATAGATTGCATTTGGGATCTCAACTCCATTAAAATATTTGAAGGGGAGTACTTGGTAGGGAATGATAGATTTAGAAAAGTGAAAGGTAATAAATTATGAGATTTTATTGTAGTTAAATAATTTTTAATCTTGAAAATAAATCTATTGTAAGCCATCTATTTACTTTTGTAGAACTACTAAAGAGTGGGATGCAATACATTTCTTCATTGCAAACAATCAAGATTTGATGATGGTATGGATTGAATGATGTCAACATTTTGGTCATACATTAAAATGAGAATTTGTGTCTTAATTAGTTAAACAAGTTCATTGTAATGGAGATTCTAATGTTATACAAAAGGAAATAGATTTAGCACACAATTTGAGAGATCACTGGGTACTTATAAGTTTGTTAATCAACCGTATGTTTTTGAACTCATGATGCAATAATTTATACATGTTTGGCATTATTGTAGGTGAAAGACCACAAGGCTATGTTATTCAATGGTTATAAATTTTGCATCAAATATTTTTATGGAACGAAGAGAACTTGTGATTATGGGATAAATGCAGTCTTCTAGGTGACCAATATTTCATCTAAAAATGACTTACATCCTTGAGAATCTCAAAATTGATATTATGGAATTTTAGTTGATATACTTGATTGTGACTTTAATTCCTTCAAATTATTTCTCTTTTTCATCAAATTGTAAAAACTATGACTCAATAAAAATGATCTTCATAGAACTGCTATTGAGCATGAGAATGGATTTCAAATGACTAACATAATGTTGTTTGAACTAGCTGGGGATGAGCCCTATATTCTTCCAAGCCAATGTGAGCAGGTATTTTACTTAGAGGTTCCACATAAACTAGGTTGGCCATTTTTTGTTAGACATGATCTAAGAGGAAGAATGATAAAGTATAATGTGATGGAAAAATAAGATACCGAGGAAGAGGAAGAAATGAATCACGATTGAGAGTTGGTTGATGATGCTCTTATGCAAATGATGCTATTAGTGATCATGATGATGATGCTTCGACTGATTAAAATGATGATGATGATGCTGATGTTAATGCTTCTATTGGTGGTGATGATTATGATGACAATGACCATTATAGTGGTGGTTTTGATGTCAATGAAAATGATGATACTAATGATGAGATGTAGCAAGAATAATATTAATGGTCTATTAGCTAGTATTGGAGGGGGTTTGATTATTGATGAGAAGAATTAAATATACAGTTATGTGATAAATGCCTATGCTATTCAATATTTAATTCTTGATAGATCAATGGTTAATCTCATTAACTTTTCATGTACCTTTTACTTTTTATAATTCATACATGATGATAATATTTGATGCAATTTTGAGTACGTGTATCATGATTTTTTTAGCTAACATAAAGTATTTGATTTACTATTGTAGAAACTTGAAACCCTTTCACTAGCATCCAACACAGTCTCATGGATCATCATGTATAAATCAATACATCCCATAGAGATTAATGTCTTTTACCATTTATAAAATATCTCTCTTATTTCCACCTATTTCTCTTATTTTGTGGAGAGCAGGTACCATAAAATAGGTATTTGTCAAATTTGTCTTCCCTGAGTGAGGAAAATGTAGGAATGGAAGAAGAAAGTGAGATATTTAGTATGTCTAAATCAAGGAGATTGACTCGAGGTCAAGATATCATAAAGAAATTCAATAAGCACATTAAAATTTGTTTTTGTCAAGGGGGTTCATGTTCTTATGATGATGAGAGTGAAGGTGACTCTGATGTGCTTTTTAGGTATAAAAATCTACAAAAACAATGGGTCCCTGATGAACTTCCTCTAATAAACACTAATTTTTGTGTTGAAGAGAGGATATATGCATAACACCATCCTCATTACATGGTTAGGGCCTATTTTACATGGATGGCGTAAAGGTCTCTTACAATAAGGTTGTTGAATTCATGGAGTATGTGAGACCTTGCTATGATTGTAGTAGTTGGATGAAGATTATTAGATTAAAAATTGTATGTTTAGGTATGCAAATGTAGAAAATTATATACAACAAAAATTTAGTGAAAAAATGAAATAGTAGCTATATACATTGACAGAAGGCCAAAAGCTTTATGAAATATTGTAGGTTTTATATATAGTACATATTTGCATGAACTAAGAACTGACCCAATTGCACATTTGAGATAGGGGATGGAAATCACGTATTTGTATGTGCAATTAAATCAATACATAGAGGCAAAGAGATTCTTATTGATTACAATTTGAATCGCATAGATACAAAAAAAGCCACTATCATGGGTGAGCTAGTACATACTATGCACATTTAAAATAAACTCCAATCAATCAATCCAACATACAATTAATTTTTTATAATTTTTTTGCTAATGTAGAATAATAATACATGTGATTTAACATGTCTCAATGATTTTTTTTTAAAATATAGGGCTATAGTATTGATTAATAGCCATAGGATACACATGAGAATGATGGTTCTTATGAGACTTCTTCTTCTTGATAGGTAAAACTCATTGTTGTTGTAAAAATTAGATATTAGAAATATGTTAATTCATATTTTTTATTATGTTTTATTATTCACTACTATTTTGGATTGATTTTAGATATATTGTTAATAATATTTCTCCCACAAACAAGTGCTAATCAAGAAAAGGGAAAGGAAAAAAAAGTCCCCAAGGAATCGCATGATGAGAATGATGAATTAATTATTGATTTTGCATCACCCACTGATGCTATGGCTGCAGTGCAAAAGGTTCCTCATACTTTAGCAATAAATCAACCACAAACTCTAGAAATACAACACATCGAGGATGAGTTGATGCACCTATTCCATACATATACCGTAAGTATTAATGTAGTTTTTAATTATAACAAAAGTTTAATAATTTTTTTTATAGTATCTCTTTTAATTATGTCATTAAATAAAATGCATATGTGTTATTTTTACAGAGGATGCTGAGGACATACAAGGGTGATGCCCTAGAGGATGATACTTTAGGTGGTTCAAGTACATCGCATGCTCTATCCTACACTTGTGTTTCTCTTAAATAATTTTTTTTAATACCTCTAATAATCTTGTTTTATTGTACTCTAATAATCTCATTTTTCAACTCCTACCATTGATCCTATGTTCACTACACTACTTGCTATAATATTAAGAGTGAAATTATGTAATAATTTCTCTTAATAATTATGTGATCTAATGTATTTCTTACTTCACATAGGTTTCCTGACAGATCAAAGGAAATCAAAGAAATAAAAGAGAAGCACGAGCAACACAAGCCCAACTTTGGTAGATATTCAAAACTTGTTGCACAAATTGTAAGTATAAGTAAACAAAAAATTATATGCAAATACTTATAAATTGTAAACAATTCGGTCTTTGATGAAATTGATTACAACAAGAAATTCATGATACCAAGAAAAAATGCATACCATGGAGTTTAAAAAAACAACTTATAAACATGACAAGAAATTAGCCTTCAAACAAGGGTATATAGCCATGGTTGAATGACTTTGAGAAATGATTGTGCAAGGTTCTTCTATTGGATCTATCAATGAGGTAAATAAGTTACTTGATTTTTATTTCAAATTGAATACTTTATCAATTATTGCATTTGATATTATGTTCCAAAAATATAAGTCATTATATATTTTTTAAGTAAGGGAACAATGCTTATATATTTGTGTAAAACTTTAAAGTGAAAATATTTATATGTATTAAAATGAATGATTAAAATTTCTTAGTTTTTGTCTTATATATATATATATATATATATATATATATATATATATATATATATATATATATATATATATATATATATATTGATAAATGCAATAATTATTTACATTGGATTTTATCCTTCCAATCCTAATACATTAGTTGAGCACTATGGAGGTGTCGATTTGACTATGGATTGTAGTACTCAAGGTATATATTTTATATTCAATTTTTTATTTCTAAATTATTAATAAATGCAAATATTTTAAATTTAATTTGGTGTAGTAATTAAAATTTAACTATAATATGTGTTGGGATTAAGAAAAAATCTTCTATTGGAGTTGTAGGGAATGCAGAGGTTGTTCTTGATGAGTGTGTTGAGTTCCAAGCCGATGGGAAAGATGATGTGGTTGGACAAGGTAAAAAGTACTTCAATGTTCCTTAAAATTTTTAAAGTCTTAAATTTTTTTTAATTTAACCCTCTTATTTTTTATTTTAGAGGACCCCACTTTGCAAAGGACAACGAGTACAGGCCTATGAGTGAGAAGAAATATCAATGACAACATAGATATGCCTCTACAACAATATAGGGAAGGACCAAAAAAAGAAAAAAAAAAGAAATGATTCATGTGAACTTATGTAAATTATTTATGTAACTTATTTATCTAACTTATTTGATAATGACTAATGTGTAAGGAAACTCATACCAAATAATATAACTATTTCCACATAACCCATAATAGATCTAAAATATATATGCAATTGAAATCCACATGCAAGAGAATAGACAACATATCCAAAAAAATTGTGACACAAGATATACCCTGATAATCCCTCATTGAGGGAAACAAAACCAACTTCCAAAAGTATTTGTCACCATGTATTATTCACCAAAATCACCATTACAATACAACCATGGAAGCCTTCAAAGCCATAGCCACATCCAAGAAATCCATGTGAATAAGCATGAATCCACACATCCCATGTCATGCTTCCAACCTTCACAAATGCTCCTTTGGCTAACCTATCAAGCCTTGTCCTGCTCAACACTTTCCCTTTTTCCTTTCTATCTTCTCACACAATGACTACCCTTGTCACTACTTCTATAGTAGAAAGTCTCACAAAACCACCAAGTGGTATTACATAAACCATGTGCTACTTAACCCCTTGACCCTACATTTAATATTGAAATTTTAATTCTTTCCCCCAATATTAAATAATTACATGAAATATTATCACAATGTTACAATCCAACTCATCAAATATATCCTATGGGAATATTTACATGTTGCACATCCATCTAAGTGAAAAATTACATCATAAAATAAAATAATACACTATAACAATATTATGCAATGTGTGCAACAACCATTATCTCAACAATCTTGTTGTATACATTACATAGGGTTAATCCATAGCCACATAAATGAACAAGGGACCAATCCCTCATAGTATATCCACCATCATGGATCAAAGTACATGAAGTGTTCCATCCTAATAACCAAAACAAAATAAAGTATCCAAAATCTCAAACATGAATGATCTCACCTCCTATTATGCCACTACCACTGAACATACATAGAAGCCATCCAAAGAGAAATCCACCCAACCTGTTGCATTAGAAGATCATAAAATCCTATGCCAACTAAAATCTCAAGCACAAAAACCTAATCGAAAGGTAATCACATGCATTCATAGTTGTCAAAATATCCATAGCTGAAATTGCACCCACAACAAGCGCCAAACCCATCCAACTATCCATATCTTTAAAGGTATACCAAATGAATCTCACATCATCAACATATCTAATATATAACCTACAATCACAAGCCTCAAGAGAAATACCTACCACATATATACCAAGAAGCTTCCACTACAAAAGATAATATAAAATCTATAACAAATCCACTCACAACATCTCAAACAAGTGAATCCATGTAGTCTCAAGGACTTCCACAACACATAAATCAAGAACCTACAAGAACAACTCTTATAACTGTAAAAATTTGTCTTAGGGAAAAATTCACCCAAGACCAAGGAACTCAAACACATGCATAATAGTAGACCAAAGAGAGTATGATCAGAATGATGATATATTCATTCAATATGTATTGAAAGTACACTAGGAGTTCCTGTATATAAAGATCCATGGATTGCCTCTAGAATGCATAGAAGTTAGGAACATGATAAGTCATACAATTAGGCACATATCAACCAAATATGGGTTATCCTCCATTAAGCATGAGAGTAAGTGCAATGATGTGAGGATAAGCCTACAATGATGTAGTAGGAAAAATAATGTTGTAAACAACATGTACTAAATTAGGAGTATGAATAACTATATTGCCTGCATGACAACTCAATTAATAATACAAATTCCAATGTTGTAGACACCATGTGTTGAATTAGAGTTGCTTACTCCAGTGTTGTCAACATGACAACTCATGAGAGTGTGCAAACTCCTAAGTGTCTCACCTAAATAAATAATAAAATAATTCAATATAATAATACATTAACCTATGTAAACTTAAGTAAAATGTAAATAATAAATATTTTCTTACACCAACACCCCCCCTCAAGTGAAACTTAGGGGAATGCACTTAAACTCACAAAATCTAGGATGAAATGCATAATGGGTCATAGCTACTAGGCCATGTTAGGTACCCATGTACATAATGAAATAAAATATCTCATAAAGCATTGAAAGAGGGAAAACCTCATGGGAAAAACCCTCCCCCAAAAAGAGAGATTAAAAAATGAGATGCATGGATAGATGGAGTAATCAAGATCCCCCCCCCCCCCCATTATGACATACATCAAGTATATACAATAGAGAAATGTGAGAAGAACACAACCCCAAAAGAGGAAAAGGTCCCCCCCCCCCCCCCACAAAAGAGAAGAAGATGAGAGACAAGGTAGTCTCCCCCCCCAAATGAAGAGTGTCGATCAGCGATAGCTACTCTGATGTAGAATCTGACCTAGGAATGTTGAATAGTGTTCCTCCCCTTTGGAAGAAAAAATACCATAGGTACAAATGAGATGTTTCCACTATTTTTCGAAAGAATCCCAATGATCACTGATGCCTCTAAAAATTGTTCTATTGTCCCTATCAAGGATGAATGTAGAACCTATCCCAAAGAACATACTATCTCTTTAACTAATAAAGAGACCTCCTGCAACTATTGTACATAACTATCCATAATCACATAATCTATGAAGATCAATCATGTAGAGAATAGACATGAGGTTCAGAGTGAGCCCTCACAACTATAAGAGTTGAGAATCCAACTCTATAAATGCACCAAGATCACCTACAATGCAAATAGCTTGCTGAAGAGAAACCTAAGGAGCAAGAGCTTGAAGCAAGAACTGCACAAGTAAATATTTCAAAGTAGGAAATTAGAATTTCTATGTGAATAGATTAATTTACAATGAGAGAGAGGTCACTTATAAATACCTCAAAGAAGCTTGAAGAAAAATCTTAGAAGGTGGTAGAAGATAACGTTGACAACTAACCACACTTCCAAAAAAAGTGGAACATGCTAGAAGGGAACAAACTCCCATGTTGTCAACAACTTATCTCTACAACTATTAACTACATGCATTTACCTAAGTAAGATTAAGCAATAGAATAAATAAATAATTATTTTCTCTAGCACCTCCCTTTAAGTGCAACTTAGGGGAATACCTTAAGCTCACAAAAACTAAGATGAAATGTAGGATGGGTCCAGGGAACAAGGCCATGTTAGGTACCCATGTACAATGCAAGAAAATGCAACTTATAAAAATGGAGAAAGAGGGAAAAGCACATGGGAAAAACTCTCCTACAAAAAGAGGTAAAAAAACATGCTGAAAAAAAACATGAAGTGAAGGAAGGAAGGCCTCAACCAGTCCCCCCAAGGACAACTTCTGTAACCCCAAGTATAGACCATAGCTGAAGATAGTGGGGTGATGCAAAAGATTGATTGAAGATGTCTACAAGCTAATTGACAGTAGGAATGTACTCCAATGCAATAACACCATCATGGATCAACTGATAGATGAAATGCATATGCAATTCAATGTGCTTAGTGTGCTGATGCTCCACCAAGTTGTGAGAAATGTGGATGGCACACTGATTATTGCACCACAAAATAGTGGGATGATCAGGAGGAAAGCCAAACTCAGTCATCAACTAACAAAGCCATAAAGCCTCCTGACTAGCAAGAACTGCTGCCCTATACTTAGCCTCTATAGATGAAAGTGCTTGAGCATGTTGCTTCTTGCACAACCATGTGATAGGACTAGAGCCAAGGTAGAACATAAATCCATAAGTAGACTTTTAATCATCAACATCACCGGACCAATCTGAGTCAATGTAGCCAACAATGTGTGGAGTCCCCATATTATAGTGAATGCCATACATAAGTTTTCCTTGAATATAGTGCAGAATACGCTTGGAAGCTTGCCAATGACTCTCATGAGGGTCCTAAGAAAAATGAGAGACAAGGCCAACTACAAAGGAAAGATTAGGGTCAGTGTGTGTCAGGTACAACAAGCTGCCAACCAACTATTGATACAAAGTAGCATCCATTGAAGGTGAAGAGTAGGAGGTAGAAAAAGTGACAACTAACTAAAATGGTGTAGGAGTAAGCTTGTAATCAAGCATGTGAAATTGATGAAGCATGTCAAGAGCATACTTCTACTAATACACAGAAATCCCAATAGGAGACTAATCAATCTAAAGATGAAGAAAGTAGTGTAGCAAACCAAGATCAATTATCTCAAATTGGTCCATTAGTGTACACTTTACATCTTGGAGCATGGATGATGAGCTACCTATAATGATAAGATCATCAACATACAAAACAAGAATCAAAATCTCATCACCAAGATGATGTATGTACATTGCGAGATCGAAATGGTAGTGAGTAAAGCCTATAGATAGCAGAAAGGAGTCCATCTTCTCACACCAAGCCCGAGGGGCTAGTTTGAAACCATATAATGAATGTCAAAGCTTACAAACCAAGGTAGGATCCTAAAAAAAACTAAAGGCTTCTCCATATAAATATGCTCAGTGATATCACCATGTAGGAAGGCACTTTTCACATCCATCTGATAAATTGGCCATCCTTGTGATGCTGCGAGGGATAAGACAAGGTGGACAGAATTCATCTTGGCAACAAGGGAAAATGTCTTAGAATAATCAACACCCTCAACTTGAGAAAAACCCTTTGTAATTAGATGAGCCTTATGATTATTAGTAGAACCATCAGCAACATACTTAGTATGATAAATCCACTTACATCATACTAGCTTTTTCCTCTTGGGAAGAGGACAAAGATCCCATGTGTGATTCTTCATCAAAGAAGAATATTCCTCCTCCATTGCACTATCCCATTTAAAATGTCTTGTTGCTTCCAAAAATGTCTGAGGATCAGCACTAATAGCATGATTAAGAAGATTGGAACATGTAGTATGAGAACCAGTGTGATAGGAAGTGAATGGGTCACCAGCTAGAGTCTTGTAGCCTCAACTGTAGCTCGAGCTCATTTAGGCATATAGGGAGGATCTTGTGGTAGAGGTAAATGGGGATCACCATGATCATCATCTGTGGAACAATCTAGAAATGAAGAGGGAGTAATGGGAGCTGAAGGAGGTGTTGGAGGAAAGAAATGAACTACAGGAGGGCTCTCATCAAATTGGACATCCCATCGAAATAGGACCTCTCTAGAATCAAGGATAAAATAACCTATAAGCCTTTAAATCTTCATAGTAGCCAACAAAAATCAAAGGTCAGCTGTTCTATTTCATTACTTTCCTTTGAGCATCAGGTACAAAGGTATATGTTGTACTCCCAAAAACTCTGAATGATGATACATTAGGCTTCAAATGGGACCAAGCTTCCTAAAGAGTCATATGTTGAAGTTCCTTGTAAGGCATCCAATTGTAAATGTAGTTGGCATAATTGACTACCTCTACCCAAAAACATCAATCCATGGACCTAGACTAAACCATGTAATTTTCCATCTCCTAAAGAGTTCTATTCTTCCTCTGAACCACACCATTCTATTGCGGAGTGTAGGGCACTAAAAGCTGATGTTGAAGACCATGCTCAAAATAGAAATCTCTGAAAGCCTAGTTCACATACTCCCCCCATTGTCCATGCATATCCATTGAATAGAAAGCCCAAACTGCTTCTCTACAAATACCTTGAAAACTAAAAATGAGTCAAATACATCAGAGTTGTACTTAAGAAAGTACACCCACATGTGTCTAGAGAAGTCACCAATAAATGTAAGCACATATATGGCACCTAAAAAAGGAGTAGGAAATGACATGAGGTCACTATGAATAAACTCCAAAGGTGCTAAAGCATGAGTGTCTCATCCATGAGGAAAAGAATCCCTATGTTGCTTGCTAAGTGCACATCCCTGACAAACACCATCTGGACAAGAAATCTAGGGAAGCCTAAGAACAAGTGCCTGTGTGCTCATCTACTAAAGATATCTGTAATTGATATGCCAAAAATTTTCATGCTAAAGTGTTCTTACTGAATTGGCATGTGCAACTAAGCATGAACTTGTGTTGCCAGAAGACTAAAATACATCAAATTTGTAGAGGTGAGATGCATAGTCAACACTCCCAGTGGCCACAATCATCTCTAGATCATGCAAGTCTTGAATAACCACATCATGTGGTGAGAACTCAACTATCTTCCCAAAGCTAGAGTGACAAATCAGATAGATAGATAGAAGGTTCATCAAAATATTAGGAACACAAAGTACATCCTGTAGAGAGCCCCTAGCTAAAGCAATAGTACCAGAACCCAAAACTAAAAGTTATGAAGAGTTCCTAACTATAATCTATGTGGTGGCACAAGGAGCAAGTGAAGTAAGAAACTTAGGAGTGTTTGTGATGTGGTGAGAAGCCCTGGAATTAAGAATCCATCAAGGTGCTAAAGTCATAGCTCATGTATTAAGAGCATGACCTTTTCTTGTAGGTGGAGATGAAGTCTGAGGAGCTAAAATCTTATGCTCCTTCATGGCTTCCTCTAAAGCTTCTAATCATTTCCAAAACCTAGAAAATAAATGTCCATCTTTCCCACAAAAAATACAGTTCTCACTAGATTTCTTCTTGATCTTGGAGGTAGACTCACCCAACTTCAAAGAATCTTTACCCTTGGGAGGGTTTTTTGGAGGATTAGTTGGAGGCTTGGGATCAGTTTTTGATGTTTCTTTCTTTGATTTTCCTTTCTTCTTTGATTTCCTCTTAGAATTTTAAGCAACCAATACTTGGCTGGAAGAACCAGAGGCATTAACCTATTGGATCTTTGCGTATTCCCTAGTCAACCTGTGACAAAATGTCTTGAATGTAGGCATCCTATGTCTATCTCCAAGGGCAACCATGGGGTAGTAGAAATTAGAAGATAAAACTTGATACTACCCCTTTAGCTTTGAGAGTATCAAGAATATGCACTCATCATCAGTTTTGTTCTTCTCGCATCCCTATAAAACTATACATAGGGATTTGAACTTCATTAGAAAGTCCTCAATGGTTGGAAAGTTGCTTGGTGACAAAGAAGTCAATACTTAATCCAACTAAAGTGCCCAAAACTAATTCACCTGACTAAACAAAGTTTAAAATTTCTGCAAATGAGCCCATGGAGTAGTCAAACCATCCAAATGAAATAAAAGACTGTCTAAAATGTTGGTGCAATCAATCCTATGGCTTCATCCTTTTTTTTTTCATGTTATAAAACCTCAAAAGGTCACATAAGAATAGGCTAATTCTCATCTAGACAAGACCATAGACCTCTTGACATGAGAAGCCTAGTCATTTGTGCCTTCTAGGTGTGGTAGTTATGTGGTGTGAAACGGGTCACAGATGGATCTGCAATTGAAGAAACAAGTAGAAGGGTCTTATCTAAAAAAAATTATAGAAAAGAAAATACGCTCCCCCCCCCCCCCCCCCCCCCCCGCCCCCCCCCCCCCACAAATGTACAAGTATATCCTCAAATACCACAAAAAACACCTATGAAAAGAAAAAATTTGGAAAAGAACTTAGATTTGTTGATGTAGAGAAGGAGGAAACACAAGCCTCTACTTTGATGCAAAAAATGGGAGCTCAAAAAAACTTAGAATTTGATGAAACTAGCACCACTATCTCTATCTCTAAGTTAGCTTTTTGGTGCTTCTTTTGGATTAAAAAAAGACCTCTCTACGCTCAAGTTATGGCCAAAAAACTAACTAATGCTACAAAATTGCACCTTGCTAGAAAATTATAGAGACTATCTTAAATTTGATGGTCATACGGATGCCACTAAAAAAAATTTGGTCATCAAATTACTAACATTAGTAGACAAAATAATGATGTCACCTTGCCAAAAAATGACATTAACACAGGGTCTAGTAGTGATGACATCACTTGTCGAAAAGATGACATAATCTGTCAAAAAGTTGATGTCAATGCGTACGATCATCGTTAAATGATGTCTCTATGCCAAAATCTGGCATTATTAGGTCAAAGTGGTAGTAGAGTGGTGGAGGAGCTGAAACTATTGGTGGCAGTGGTGCCCAATAGGAGAACCTAGCGGTGTCATTGGAGTTGGCGGTGGTTTTGTGGGTCCTTGGCAGAGCGGAGGTGGGGTGGGCTCTAGTGGCACTGTAACTGCAAAGAGTAAGTTGCTGCTAGCAGAGCGATGTGCTAGAGGCTAGCTAGTGGTTGGTGGGTGGTTGTGTGGTGGCGCTTCAGCATTGTTGTAGTAGCTACTCCTTTTTAAAAAAAATTTAAGCTCCCACATCCGTACAGTCTGTACGATTGCGACTAGAGAGGGCAAATTTTTTTTTTCCAAAATGCCCTATGTCCAAAAATGAAACATTTTATATGAATCTTGGCTATGAACAGCCTTTCAAATCTAATGGTAGTGTCCATTTGACCCCAAAGTGTTTCAAAAAAATTCTCTACCCCCAATTTGAAGAAAAATGCACCAATAAACTATGGTTTGTGACTCCAAATTACGACTTCAAAAAAATCTTCAAACAAGAAGTAGTAGGGAGGCTCTAATACCATGTAGGAGTTGAGAATCCAACTTTGGAAATGTGCCAAGATCACCTGCAATACAAATAGCTTGCCAAAGAGAAACCTAAGGAGCAAGAGCTTGAAGCAAGAACTACACGAAAAAATATTTAACAATAGGAAATTCGAATTCTATGTGAATGGATTAATTTACAATGAGAGAGAGGTCACTTATAAAGACCTCAAAGAAACTTGTAGAACAAGCTTGGAAGGTGGTAGAAGATAAGGTTGACAACTAAGTGCACTTTCCACAAAAAGGTGGAACATGCTAGAAGGGAACAAACTCCCGTGTTGTCAACAACTTATCTCTACAACTATTAACTACATGCATTACCTAAATAAGCTTAAGTAATGAAATAAATAATTAATAAATAAATAAATAATTATTTACTCTAATAGAAACAACTAAAGAAGGATCTTCTCCATCAAAGACAGATGTATATCATCAATAATGTCCCCCAAATCTACTATGTATGACTCCACAAACAATCCTAATATGTAGTCATCCTCTGTTACTAGAGTTGGAAGATAAGGTATACCTTGTTCTGTTGGACCTATCACTATGACAATATATTCATGTGGAATATACTAATGTTGTAACCTCTCACTACATATATCTATAGAACCCCATGTTTCTAAATCTGTTGAAGCACTATCTCTAGTGTCACTATCAATTTCCATAATGTATGATGTGGAGAGGATTAGAGGATAAGTTGGGTGAACTTTCCTCAAAGTGTATAGCCTTCTCCACAAAATCCTCATGTGTCTTAGGATCCATAAGTCTATATGCCTTCACACCATCTTCATATCCAATGAAAGTACAAGACCAAGGTTGTAGTGCCTTTCATCCCCTAGAAGATATGTTTGCCCATGTTGGATAATCGAAGACTCTAAAGTGTGTCACAACTAGTTTTCTACCACACCATACCTCAAAAGGAGTCTTTCTATCTAAGGAAAGATGAAGAGACCTATTAAGTATGTGATTGGCATTGTTGATTGCTTCAACTTTAAGTGATAGATCTAGAGAATTGGTTTGTATCATGAAACTTTCCATGGACTTAAGAGTTTGTATTGTCAATGCTACAACATCTGTCTTGTGCAAACTAAATGTTGGTGGATTCTAAAGATCAATACCCTCAAGTTTTTAAAAGTCTTTAAGTCTTTTGTTCACATATTTACTTTCATTGGCCATCCTTAGAACCTTGATGGCTTTCCTCGATTTATATTCAACATGAGTCTTGAAGGCTAGAAATTTATCCAACACTTCATTCTTGCGATGAAGAAAGTAGACTCAATTGTAGCATGAAAAGTCATCAATGAAAGTCAGTATATAGCAACCTTGACTTACTGATGTCATTGCAAAAGGGCCTACTAATGCCATGTGAACCATCTAAAGAAAAAATGTTTCTCTTGAAGACTTCCCTTTATGTAACTTCTCCTCTAGATGCATATCCACTAAACCTATTGAACATTCACCTATCTAAAAGTTGATTATAGGTGAACCTTTGACCATATTGTTTAGGAAAAGTTGCTGAAGATAGTGAAAGGCAAGATGACCATATCACTCATGCCATAATTGAATTTGTTAATTGGATAGAGTCAATAAGGCTTGTGAAGGAGACTTGGGCACAAAGTGGGAGAAATAATATTTCCTTTTCTCATGGTTAACTTTCCCCATTGCAACCAAAAAATCATCTTTTAGATTGTGCACCTTTACTGAGTTAGGAAAGAACTCAACTTTATGACCATCTCCAAGGTGAGTAATTTGGTAAATTGAGAGGAGATTAGAACTTAAGTTGGAAATGTAGAGAACATCTTTGAACTCTCCATTTTCCATCTCCACATTTCCTTTCCCTTCAAATTCCATTTTTGTATCATCTCCCACAAAGATGTGTGGTACCATTGACTGCTTCAATGAAGAAAAATATCCTTTTGAAGAACCCATATGATATGAGGCATCTAAGTCAAGAATCTATTTTGATGAAGAACTTAAATTTTCCATGAGCACTTGCCCTTTTCCCTTTGAATCTAAAGAAGGCCCTTTCTCTTTATAAGCATTAGGTAGTGGAACATTATGTTTCTTCATGATAGTCATCAACTCATAAATATTTTTATGATAACATTCATGTTCTTTATGACCCAATTTCTTGGAATAAGCACACTTTTTCTTGTTCTTATTATTGTCTCCCTTTTTTTTTGAATTCAAAGACTTTCCTTGTTGATTTAATTGTGGTGTTTTCTTTTCTGCATCCTTTGATTTGTTAGTCTTCCATTTCTTATTCTTACCCTTTCCTTTATTTGAAGATTGACTAGTTGAATTTTGAGAGCCCTCATTATTTTCTACCAATGCCTTTGACTTTGGAAAATTGAGAATTCCCATTGATTTCAACTTCTTTTCTTCTTTATCCAACAATTTAGCATAGTGATAAAAAAGGACTTTCTGATAGGCAAACTCTAATGTAGTCTTTGAGGTGTTTTAAGTAGAAAAAAATGTGTGGAGTACTTAGATGGTAGCTTATTATGTATGAGATAGATTAATCTATTACCTTTAATAGGACTCCCATAATCATCTAGTTTTTTTCTTAACTCATTCACCTTTATGATAAAATCATGTATGGAATCAAATGCCTTTGGATCTAAGGAGACAAGCTCATCTTCAATTTTTAGAAGATCTTCCTTAGACACTTTACCATATATGTTTTAGAGGGTATAGATGTACAAGACTTTTGAATCTGATATATGATATTGTCTTCAACCCCCAAAGAAATAACACCTAGGGCTTTCCTATCCATTGTTTTCTAATCATTGATTTCAATAGTAGAGACTTGATCAGCTATTGGTTTAGGAAGGGTATCGTCTACATATTGAGAAACTCCTTTATGCATTAAATGATACCACATTTTAATGGACCATGTAGCATAGTTATGTTGAGTTAATTTTGGAAACTTAAAATTTCCCATGATCTAGAAAATGAAAGAAAAAAAATAGAAAAAGAGGAACACAACACCAAGAACACCCCCCTTTTCACTTAATCAAGAAACCCCACCAAAAAAATGCTTTCGACACTTTATATGTAGTGTGTTTACAATGGCCACCTACCAATTTTGGCCTTAGTGGACTTCTATTTTTTCATTTTATAACCTCCTTATGAAGTTCAAAACTAGAACATTACAATGTATCTCAGATATACAACAATTCTAAGGATATATCAAAGTACTACAATGTAGAAAATGACCTAATTCTGAAAGTGCCACTTTGTCTAGACAACCCTATAATCTGATTGTAGATCTAAAATGTAGTAAAAAATTAATGCACTTTAAAAAAAATGGAACCTAATTTTGTGGACAGATGAGCCCTTACAGAGCATTTGAAGTTGCAAAATACAAGACTAGACAAGTATAGTCACCAAAAAATGAAATTTTTAACAAATCCATGCATCAAAACTAGAAAAGAACTACACCATTAAAAAGTTTAGGAAATTCTACTCAAAATAAAAAAAATTGCACCTAATTTGGAGTCCAGATGATTGAGATATGGCCTCCCAAAGTCAGACTCCAAAATAAAAAATTAATCTCAAGAGGGGTTGGATTAGCAAATGACAGGGTCAAATTTGATGGTCATAAGGCTATGAAAATAGTTCAAAGTTTCCATTAGATGATGGTCAGATGGCCATCAAATTTAGGCTCATGAACTAATGACATCAGCATACCTAGGCTTGGTGATGACATCAGTGTGATGTCATGATGATGTTAGTATCATATGGGTTTGTAGAAAAATTTCTAACATGGCATTGTTGAGTTAGGTATGGATTGCCAATTAATTATAGACATGGGTGTTGACTATATGATGAGTTGGTAGGATGAGGTGTCCCACAAGGGACACGTGGTAGAGAGGTTAGATCCTTGTCAAAGTGCTAAGCACTATGTGGCACAATGCAACTAGTGCTAGAAATACAACGACATCACCAATTGTTGGAACAATAGGCACTAGATTATATGAACAACCCTCAGGGGATAAATATTTTATCCCACACTCATCATGGGTTGAATGAACAATATGTATAAACAACCAAGCCATAGAGGTAAGGTAACAAGTTCACCAGAAGGTTATGGTAGTTGGGTGCCGGGGTATTGGGCTTGCTCAGCCAGTCAAAAATTTCTCGACAAACTTTGGTGACCGATGCTAGATTTAGTTGAGATGGCTGATGATGTATCCAAAATTAGATATGATGTTTGTCAAATAAATAGATGCATCAGAATATTCTTCCCAAATTGTAGGGTTGGGGTGTTACTGCCCAATTTTGCAAAAACAAATTTCTTTGCAAGAGCCTAGAGGGCCAATTTTTTTTTCAAAAATACCCAAAATTTTGAAAAATAATAGAGAATAAATTAATTTTAAATCTAAAAAAAAAAATAGATTGATTAAAACACCATACTAAAATTGTAAATTGGTGCCTTTAGGTTCTGGTTTGCAAAAAAATTTTGCGTCACAATCGACTTTAGCCTGGCATAGGCAAATTTATAGCTATTTTTCACTGAATCAATGTTCTAAACATAATTGGAAGGTCTGATTTGGCTCTAGATGCTACTAATTTCTATAGATTCTCTAATTTAGGTCAAGGTGCTAAAGCAATAATGGTCTTGAACGACTATGTGAAGAGAATCTCCTCGAGCTTTGATACCATGTAAGAATTTACCTTAGGGAAAAATTCACCCAAGACTAGGGAGCTCAAACTCAAGTAAAACAATAGACCAAAGAGAGTTTGATTAGAATGATGATATATTTATTTAATATGGATTGAAAGTACACTAGGAGTGCCTATATATAAAGGCCTTTGGAATACTTCTAGAATGCATAGAAGTCAGCAGCATGATAAATCATACAACCAAGCACATTTCCACTAGATATGGGTTATCCTCCATTAAGCATGGGAGTAAGTGTGATGATGTGAGGATAAGCTTAATGTAATACCCTAACCAACACATAACAATAAATATAAACAAAAAACTTAAAATCAAACATACATAAGAGATTTTAAAAAAAAAAAATGAACAATTTTTTTATAACAATTTCCATTACCAAATAACCTTATACAAAAAGTACAGTAATGAAATCATAATCAACAATGTAACATTACTATTTATTACATCTAATTATATTGTATATTTATACTCTCTTAACAAAAATACAACATATTTTGAATTACATTCAAGTTAAACACTGAATTTGAATATTAATCAGCCAATTTTCTTCTAGGTTCCTAATCAAACATATCTTGAACCTGAAATCAAATCAGCACAACCACAACACACAAAATAGGGCTTAGATCACAAGTTAAATCAATAAAACCTCCAGTAAACCTACACATTAGATTTAATAACAAAACTATAATCATTAAATCCAAATAACAGATGTACTATAAATACAATTTTCTTTTCACGCAGATATGCAAAAATAAACTCGCATAGAATATGAAAAAGTAATGATCCAGTAGTCCATGGGTGTCAACATAAGAATCTACATTCAGCCACTCGTAGAACTCGATATGTTAGGTGAAAAAATAATGTTCTTATCTTATTATATGATTCCCAACCCATGAAATTTTAAATATTACCACTTGATTAACTAACTGTCATAAACTTTCCCATAAGGATCTAGACTAGTTTCAGAGGGCATCCGGCAACATAATTCTATCACCACAAGTTACTTGCTTTATGAAATCCACCCAATCTAAAGGATCACACTTGCATAATCTAACGAACACATAATTCTAGTTATTCTAATTGGAAAAAAACGTAAATTCATTTTCCAATTCCAACAATACATTTATTTCATTTGCTCCAATTAAACAATTGAATCAGCAACAAAAATATCATATAAAACCAAATGAAACCGTAGTTGTATCCTTTCAAACATTTCACAATACATATACCAAAAATAGCCTTGTCCCTTTACTTTTCACAAACATCCAACTTTCAAACTACATTCCCATTATATTAACTAATAGTAAAGAATTGACTATTCTAGGTTTCACTGTACTTTTATTTCTTTTTAACAATACCAATAAAATATTGTTACAAACTGACATTAGACTGAAAATTAAATCAATTTCCATTTCCAAAACTAGAAATCATTATAATTCAATTTATAATTATGAATTTAAATTCTAACAATCTATTCATAGGAAATTACATATACATTGATACATATAAATAAACACACACACACACACACACACACACACACACACACACACACACACACACACACACACACACACACACATATGTACTTACTTACATATACCAATATACACATAAATTACTTTATGAAAGTCAGAATTATAATAAATAAATAAACTTTTCTATTTGTATATCAAATAACTTACTGTTACCCAATATCAACAATTTCCAATTCATAACATCACCTTTTAATTTTAAATTTGCGACACACACATAGTGCCTCTAGGACTAATATAATTCATCTTCCAAAAACTATTTTACAAATGCCCGTTCCATTCTAGAAATAGCATAACTTAAAGTTACAAATTTTGACTGAATCTTCATGCAATTAAAATATCATGCAAGATCAAAGTATCGACTGATCTATTGATTACTTCCAGCTCTAATAATAATAATATTTATGTTGAGAGACAAAAATAACCATCTTTTATTTTATTTTATTTAAAATAATCCCAACTGTTGATATCATAATCATGCCTAAATTCGCAACATAGTTATGTAATAACTACTGCCAAATGCCAATATGGCTGTATAGCTCTATTTGCCTAAAACCCATGACTTAAACATAACGAAATTTCATACCCTAATCTCATCAACCATTTGTTTAAATATCAATGTTACTCATACCCTACTAACCATTTAACAATATATCTCACTCCCATTAACACATTTATGCCCTTATTTCATGACCACAGCTTTAAAGACTGCATACTTGTAATCATAGCTGAGATGCACACAACTTAGAAGTATTGTACATAGAGATATCACCTTCTACTAAACAAATACAAACACACAAAAATTTGAAAACATGCAGAACTTGGCTTTGCAACAGCCATCAACACCATGCAATTTTCCATCCACATGCACACTTGCTATCACAGGCATGTTTGGGTAAAACCCAAATAATAAAAAACAAAACCCCGTATAACAAATTCCACATTTCTCATTTATGTGCAAATGTAACTATGTAAAAAAAAAAGAGCTAACCTTGCACCCAGAGCCATACTCTTCGTAGACCCTTTTCTTAAATGTCAAACACACTTCATGTAATCCACTAAACATATACAAAACTTCACAAATCTGATGAAACATAACTAAAACTATAGGAAAGAGTCAAGAAAAGCCCCCTGCCTGTAAGTGTGAATCGATGCTCACAAGAATATGCCTGTAAAGCCTTCTACCACAACTCTCAGAACATGCTTCCAACTTTTATGCTGATTTCCAAAGACACCAAGAAACTTTCTCAATGGCAAAGACTGAGAAACACAACCATGGAGCAATAGAAGAATGAAAATCACAAAATTATGAGGACTTAAAGAACAGAGATGAATCGAACACTCCTCCATGATTAACAATTCCCTCAATTTAGTGTCAAGAAACCCATTCCACAAAGATTTCACATTTACCATCTGGAGATCATCAATAATAGACTAAAATCAAAATACAACCAACACCCATAAAAAATGACAGATGAACCATGCGATAAAATGCTCATAACTATGAGCTTAACCCAATAACCCATTTCCTGAGCACTCTTTGACACTTGTCAAAGATAGTACCAGCTCATGGCTCGAAAAACCTGCCAGCATTTAAAACCCACTATCTTGACCACCATGCCCAGTCCAAGACATGCCATGTTTGAATATGCATAGATATCTTAGGCTTTGCTTCTAGTTTAGGTTAGACATAGTTGAATACCATGTGATAGGATAGTTTAGGTATTAACTTTAGATAGTTTAGATTTATATTAACATTAACATTAACACAAGATAATATTAGTATTAACATCAATATCTATATTAATAGTAATAATAATAAATATTAATATCAATACTAATATTAACATTAATACTTGTTAATATTAATCCCACTAACACACAAACTCTGTTTAACGATATATATATATATATATATATATATATATATATATTCTTAAATCTGATAAACAAAAGATTCAAGGTGCTGTTAAAATTTACTGTCACCCCAAATGAAAGTCTAAAAATATAAACCAGACCAATAATAAAACTAAAACCATTCATCATTGATTTATAAAATTGATTCCTGAATCCAAATTTATTTAGATGACAAATTTTTGAAAATTACACAAAACTGAAAACATAAAACATCTAATCTGAGAATTAGATTTTGAGAAATCTTTGAATTCTCAAAGAGGTCACATAATAATGCTAGAATTAAACTAATTTAAACATGTATCAAATCATTCAGAAGAGTAAGCTAATTACAAAATTCCAAGGTGACAGAAATAGAACTATCAGGGCCATGACACTTACAATGGTGTAGCATGCAAAATAATTTTGTAGACAACATGAGCTAAATTAGGAGTGTAAAAAACTATGTTTTCTACATGACAACTTAGTTAATGATGCAAACTCTAGTGTTATAGACACCATGTGCTGAATTAGAGTTGCTTACTTCAGTGTTGTCAACATGACAAATCATGAGAGTATGCAAACTCCTAAGTGTCTCACCTAAATAACTAATAAAATAATGCATTAACCTAAGTAAACTTAAGTAAAGTGTAAATAGTAAATAATTATTTACACCAAAAATAAAAAGTCTCCAATAGTCTCCCAAGCTCTCCACAACCAATAGAGGAAAGATATGAAGGTATAACCATGTCATCTCTCACATGACATAAATGAGCACAAACTAGTGATCACAATCTCTTATCAGTCTTAAATCCAATGAGAGTAAAATTGAATATCCAAGAAGATAACCAAGACCAAAGAGAAACCATGCAAATAATAACATGTATCATTCCCTTCTACACACACCTCTAGATGTAAATTGTGCAAGTATGATATCTACCATAAAACCCTAACCAAGAAGCCAGAAAAACACCCAAACCATACCATATAACAAATCATGGATGTAAGACACTCACAAGAAGATGAAACTCATAAACCATTCCTAATCCAAGGAATATGCCCAATATAAAATCATCTCCCAAGCTCAACCAACATAATATCATATGTAGATAGGGATTACCAATGCTAAACCATCTCTCAAATGAACCCTCTAGAACTAAACCATATACTATAGCTCAAGATCCATATCCATAAAAAACAAGCATAAATGTAATGCACCTAAGAGAAATAATGGCCTATACCTCTCAAGTAGCAAATACCTAAGTAGACCAAGGGTGGGAAAGAGAATGCTCATCAAGATATCCAAGTCTCCAACCAAGACTCATCTAAGAACAATCTCCTCTCAAGTCCATATTAGGTGAATGCGCCTTGGAATCTCCCACTAAAACCAAACAACTATCCCAACAAATACTTCTCTAATCCAAGAGAAATTAGCATCACCACTATCTCTAAGTATTCATGAGCAACTATAACCAATCAATCCATGTCAAATCCAAATGAAACATAGAAATATCACAAAGTATCTAGCTTATGATCAATGCACTCAATACCAAGAAACTAACCCAAGATCATTATCAAAGTTCCAACCATGGTCTTAGGAACATAAACATGACAACATGATCTAACCATCTCAACCAAAGAGATAACATCCTTCATATGAAAACACCATAACATGTCAAAAATCTAAACATATATGAAGAGTATACCATGACATAATAATGAAACCATCCTCACACCAAGGATAACATGTCAAATGAAAGCATAAACCACACCTTTACCAAGAACCTCATTAGTCCTCAAGATGAAACCATCTCCACACACCATGAAGAAAAAATATCTCCACATACCATGAAGAACCATCTCCACACACCATGAAGATAACCAAGTGCACAATGCAAATATCAAAGACATTTCTGCAGCAACAAGATCTAAGACAAACCTCCAACATCTGTAAACACTCAATAAGTATATCAATGCTAATAACTCCCACTCAATTGTGGTACCAAGTCACCTATGAAATCATAAAATCCATCTCCTACATGAAGATCCTCCAGGTCTATACACAAAATCAAATTTTTTGTTGCCACTCAAAATTGCATTCTCATTTTGAGCATCTATTTCAAATTTTGAATCACTTCAAGCCCTATAAATTCTTTTTCATGCATATGTATCGGGCTGCCCATTTGAAGAATAAGAAGTGTTTAATGTTTCTAAAAACTTCCATTTAGTGTGTCCATGTGTTTCATGAAGTTAAATTGGCATTTTGAGCTATTTCGTGAAGTCCTATTTTGAGTAATTATCAAATCTGCATTTTCACTTAAGTGTCAAACAACAACAAGAGGCCATGTTTGCAAATTAATATCTCACACCCAGTTATGTTTCATGACTCACCACTTTGGGAATATCTAGTGTCCATATCTAGGAGCTTGTGTTTCATATTTTGAGTCATTTTGAGTCTGTTTGATGAGGTTCTGAATTCCTCAAGGTTGGTCATTTGTTGTTGTCATGCTGATATGAATTGTTCTAAACTCTAGAAGGGCATGTTTTATGAGTCATAAATTTTGACCAGTTGACCAAAATGGTAAATTTCTTTTAATGTTTCATTTTAGAGGTTAGAGAATTTTTATGTTTCAATTTTTAGCTTATGAAAAATCCATTTGATCAGTTTTCAAACATGATTTCTATCTTTTTACTGGTGTCAGAAGGAGCAGATTGTTTGGTACCCCTATTCAGGATGTTATAACTTGAGATCTGTGATAGGTGAGATCAAATTGATTGTACCCCTATGTTGAACTCTAATAATATTTTAAGTTTTCCAATTTTTAGGTCATGATGAATCCATCTGCACACTTTTCCAAGTCAATTCCATTTGAAAAAATCATTTTTCTGACATTGTTTCCAGTTAGCAAATTCAAGTAGCCTATTTTGACTGCTCGCTATTTGAATCCTTTTATTTTTCATGAGCCTCAATCATAGATCCATATTGTCCTCATGAAAGAGATCCAATGTCCCAGTTTTCATTTTCCCAAGTGCCTGTTTGCCCAGTTTTCAAAGCCCAATCCAAACCTAATTTATTGCTTTCTAATGTGTTTACTCGTAGGTAGTTCTGAGAGGTCAAATTTTATAGTGCATATCTTTTTACCTTGAATTCATCATGAGACAAGATTAAATAGGGTGCAAGAATGTAGAACAAAGAATCGGTATTCTAGATTTCAAAGCCTAGTTATCATTTTGGATCAATTTTTAAGGCTAGTCAAAGGACCTCCTGACGCAAATTTGATAGTTTGCAATTAAGGGTAAAAATGAGGTCTTAATGATGGTTTAGTGATCAAACTTGATTCTAATCAATTTGGGATGATTAATAGATTAATTTGAAGGTTTAGTTATTTGAAAATGATTTTTTTTTTTAGCCAGGCCCACTTTGGGGCCCAACTGATTCCATCAGATAAATCTGAGCTTCATAGAATCTTGAGGGTGTCATGATAAGGTAAATATGGGGAGGTAAATAGTACTTTAAAGTATTGAACTAGATTTAACAAACATAAAAATGCTGACTCCTCTAAAGGTTGACAATTGTAAGCATTTAAAAAGATTGTCAGGATCATGTACAAGTTTGGTAGTATTTGAGATTAGTTAATGTCCTAAGCTTGAGGATTTAATCCTTGGCCATCTGAGGTGTGTGGAAAGGATTTCCATTGTGGGTTGCACTTGATTGCAAATTGTAGCATGAATATTTGGTCCAATGAAAGTTTCCTAAAGTGAACATTGAAGCCATGAAGTCAAAGCCATAGGAGAAGTCATCATTGTTTGAAGGAGGAAGTAGCGGTTTCATTTTGTAGGGGGCAGTATGAAAGAATAAAGACAAGGGGAGCTCAATTTGTGAGAAAATTGAAGTAGAGCCCAATGCTTTCCTATTATGATGTGGATGATAGGGACCAAATAAAAAATTTGTGAAGCTGCACACTATGAGTTTGGAAAATTGATGTTTTAAAAGTTACTCCTTGGTATGGAAAGCCACTAGCTAGGTAGATGAACATGCCATGCAAGAATCCACATAGGTGTTTAACAAAGAAAATATACCTTTTAAATGGCATCAAAAAAAATAATTTCAAAATCAATTCTAAAACATGCAATTACAAAGAGAAGACATCTTGACATCAGAAGAAGCTCATGCAATGTAAGGAAAAGAGGGCATCATGAAAGGAGGAGGCTGACAATTACTAAACCATAACCAAGCAACTAAGAAACTCGTAGCTAGCCAGTTAATATAAAATAGAGCCTCATGGTTACCCAATGAGAGAAAGCTCTCCATGCAAAGAAAACAGGTGAAGCCAAATCCAAAGCCCATGGCTGGTGGCTTTTCTAAAACACAAAGACCCTATGTAGAATGGATCACTGTCATGTCCCCTAATTTGAGTAATATAAGTAAATTATTATGAATAAATAAATATAGTATTTCTTAAATTTTAAAAGAAATATTGATGTATTATTAATGGTATAATATATTATTAAAGGATAAATAATAATATATTATTGATATAATAATACGTTACTAAGGTAATAATGTAATATTAAAGGTCAAATCATTATTAATAAATAATAATAATAATAATGTTATTATCATACAATATGATATTACATTATAATTATAATATGATAATAGTATTAAAATATAATAAATAAAAGATTGATAATATTAGTAAGGTAATCAAGATATCAATTGTACACATAATAATAACAATAATGTTATTAATAAATTATGTACATTGTTATTAAATAAATATTGAATATATAAATATTAATAGTAGTGAATCAAGCATTATTATATAATATTGATATATAATTATTATTATGATAGTATAAAAATATATAAATAAATGATTAATGATATTATATTATGAAATGGACATGCAACATAGTTACATGCCTACAAAATCACGTATACAAAGGTACACATGCGCGCACATGCATTAATGGGCATATACATATGCATATATGGCTACATCTTACATCATCACACCATCATGAGACCATTGATATGTCTATGATCAAATTCATTTTGGTATCATTGATATATGTATATATACTTACATGCTACAACGATGTATCACTTGATCATTCTAACATGTATGGATGTATCCATAGGGAAACATAATTCAATAACATTTTTAGAGATGGCATCATTAATCCATGGTTGGATGACACTGTCATGCTATGGATAAATAAGTAATTCATGAGTGTTACAATTACTTATGTTAATCCATATGATTATTATAAGTAATTAAAATGTCTCAAGCAATGAATACTTATCGACACTTGATTATTTTATAAGTCAATGAGATTACCTTAGGTAGTACATTATCAGCTCACCATAACTGATCCACTTATTTTGTTGTTAATTAATCAAGGCAACAAGCATAACAAGTAAAGGCAATGGTTCACTATGCCTATTCAAATATTATATATGGAGAATGTTAAGTCAACAATTGAATATAGGAAAAAGAGATGGAAAGGCAACACATTAATAGTTGTATAAATATTTAGACCCGACTGCACATCAAAATACATGGCTCACTATTGTTGAAGATGCAAAACAAGCTTCGGTGATGATGAAAGAAAAATATTGAGGAGACCGTAGAGCATGGATCAGAGAAAAGATATGGTAAAAAGGGATACAAATAAAAGAAAAAGTCACAAACAAATGACCCCTAAAAATTCATTACAAATGAAAAGATTCGGGAGAAAACATATTTACAGTAAGAAACCCTAATGTCCCAAAAAGGAACATTACAATTGGTATCAGAGCATGATCTAGCCATCCTGTAGAACAAAATACATTAAAGTGTCAAAATTTATGAAAATGTCAAACTCCTTAATGATAGTTTTAATGAAATTTACAAGATATGGCATCTATGAAATTGGAAGTTATTGTGAACCATGGACCCCTAGAGGAAGAAATAGCAGTGCCATTGTTGTTAAGAAAATGCCATTGTAGTTTTATATTGTTGAGGTCAACAATATGCAGCATCTAATAAACTAAACTTGACCCAATCATTAGAGGACATAGAAAGTAGCATCGTGGACACCATTCACAATAATATTGTGTAATTTTTGGGCTTCCATATAGATAGACCATTAATGTATAAGAAAATATATTTATTTCTAGATTAAAACCAAGTTTTCTAAAGTCCTATCAGATAGACAAATTCCAGCCTATGAGGGTTTTTATTTAGTAATTATTCACACTTTTTGTTAATTCTATATACTTCCATAGTTAGTTATACCATGGGAACACAAAAATATAAATTGATTGTCCTAGTTGGAATAGTGTCTGTTGCATTTGGAAATTAATATTGGTTGCAAAGAAAGAAGAGATAACCAGCCACATAGCCACTTGGTAGAATGGAAACCTATAACCATGGTGAAGGAATTCCATCACATATATGAAGTAGAGAATCATGAGTATTGGAAAAGTAAATATAACACTCACCATTTGATGTAATTTGTATTATAAGATTGTAAATGCAACGAGATCTATAGAAGCACTAGCACTCCAGCTTGGGAAGAGATTGGACATTAAAAAATTGGATAATACAAACACATTAGTGGAAGATGATGAACCCCCTATGTTAGTTACTGATGCAAAATTTAATAAAAAATGTATAATTTGAATGATCATTACTAGAATTGATTAGTGATAAAGGGACAAGGAAATGATCCAAACAAAATTATATTAGACGTAATAAATAAATAAAAACTATTGACACTAAATCAAAAAAGAAGAAGAAGAAGGTATGACTGCGATATAAAAATAGAAGATACTATGCATTTACACAATTGGATAGTTTATTCAATGGAACATCATTCCCATATAGCTGCAGACTATAGTCAACATCTATTGGTAATACAATAATTGCATGGGTTGATAAAAATAGGGAGAGAAGGAAAACTATGTCTTAGCAAATGGACTAGGAGGATATACCTAGCAACCATAGAGTTGATACAAGAAAAATAGTGGAGTCAAACAAATAGAGGTGATAGATAAATAGTTAGCAAAAGAAAACATGCTAACATTTTATTAAAACCCTAAATAAATATTGTCATGTACAACCATAACAAAGAAACATGGTTGAGTGCATGGTTGAATAAAAGAAAAGTATTCTGACATTCATTGTAACACAAATCCTCATTCAATCTAGAGTTTCCACTCACTCCAATGAGCCACCCAAGTTCATCCTTGATTCCAAATCGATGGACGGAATGCCAGTGGCCCCCAAACTTGCATACTTGATAACGAGATCCAAGGGAAATGGCAAGAGGATCAAAAGGCCTCTGCACATAATTTGTGATCTGAGGAGTCAGTATTCATTATATTTGGACAGAGAGGGTCCCCATGAATAGAGGGTCCCCATGAATAGAGGCTGAAATTGGGATTCATTGGATTATGATAGGTGACCATTGCATGTGTGAATAAGGATAATGGAATACTATCTCTGCTTCCTATTGAAAATTCGTAATCAAACCCAAGTGAGCAGAAAAATACCTAGTACTGGACAGTGAATCACGTGTGTATTACAAAAAAATAAGTGGAAAAAATCAAGTGAGTGTTTGAAAAGAGAGAGAACATCAGCACTAATATTTAGGGACATCAAAATAAAATTAAAGAAATGGTCTTATATAGTTCCCTAGAAGATGCGTACATGCCAGAATTCATCCACATGTATTGTATGAGATAAAGACATTACTTTAAGGAGAGTAACGATGGACAAATAAAAATAATTTTACACCGAATGAGAAAGAGACATTTGGAAATGCGAGTACAAAGATTGAACTATTTGATGTGAAAAAGAATTTAGTCAAACATATTTCAATGCACTCCATATGATGACATCATATCAACATCAGATAAGGAACTTTAGTGTGCAAAGTGAATATGAATATTACTCCATAATCATCGCTTCAACCTTGAAGGTAATGAGAGAATGCTATTTAATAACTTGATATTATATATCAAATAGTACAAGCAAGACTATATGGAGGAAATTTATGATTTGATACATATGAGATAAGTATTTGCTTGAATATGAGAGGCAAATTATTACGAAATTCCACATCATCACCCTATCACACAAGACATGAGGTAAGTTATATATTTGATTTATATTGTTATTTTGAAAAAATGTTATTAATATGAAATGTTGCAATAAAGTTTATATAACACAAGGAAATACACAAAAGGAAAGATTCTATTAAGACATATGCATCTTTCAGGTAAGTATATTTCCATTTTAAGATTATTTTATTTATATGAAAATGATGAAATAAAAAAATATATATATATTTTTATTTTTCATAACACAATAAGAATCAAATTTCATTAAAGACTCTTAGGGAAGAATCCTTGAAGATTTAGCAAGCTTGCAAAACTACTATCCCTAAGGGTTGAGGGAAAGGATTAAACTAAAGGAAGACCTTAAGTGGATATGAAGATTACTTCATCACCACTTCAACTCATAAAGGTAATGAGGTAAGGTATGTATTTTGTGCATATTTTTTTATGAAATAATTGATAGTGTCTTTTGTAATACTGACACATTCATTATTATGAAGAATATTGAATAGTCAATCAATGATTCTAGTTACAATGAAATGAAACCAAAATATATATGAAAAATGAAATATAAATAAATACTTCATATGAAAAATGAAATGAAAAATATATATGAAAAATGAAGAATGAAATATAATATTGAATTAAGGGATAGAGAGTGCAGTTGATTTTGCATAAACAAGACCATCCTAGTATTCTAATAACAATAGAAAATGGAAAAAGAAAGAATTTAACCAATTATGATAGAAGGGAAAGTCATGTGATTAGATAGTACATAGGGGTCTATTTTCTCATCCACATTATGATCTCTTAAGATAGGGAGTGGGTGGAGGGAGAGGCGGAGTAAATTCAAGCACCTGACAGATATCCTCTAGGGAACCACTTGTAGCTTGTTTCATGTGCCCTTTGCATCATCAATCTACCATCTCAAGATGATCATAATAAGGAGAGAGAAAGATTCCTATTCATTAGATTAAAATTCATTTTATCATCCACATTATGATATCTTAATATAGGGATTTGGTGGAGGGGAGGTGGAGTAAATTCAAGCACTTGACGGATATCCTCCAGGGAACCACTTGTAGCTTGTTTCATGTACCCTTTGCACCATCAATCTTCCATCTCAAGATGATCATAATAAGGAGAGAGAAATATTCCTATGTCAAAAAATTATGTTCATTAGATTAATCTTCTCAACCACATTATGATATCCTAAGGTAGGGAGTGGGTGGAGGGAGAGGTAGAGTAAATTTGAGCACATGACGGATATCCTCTAGGGAACCACTTGTAGCTTGTTTCACGCACCCTTTGCACTATAAATCTACCATCTCAAAATGATCATAATAAGAAGGGAAGGAATCATCACACGACTCATCTTTCTTTAGAGCTATTATATACTAATAATTATTTGTGTTTGCAGGATCCATGACCAAAAGGAGTATTGGGGAAGTATATTTTTCATTCCTTTACTCTAATTCATTGTGAAAATCAACAGGGAGTGTATGATGTGTCTGCATTGTGTATGCTTTGTGCCTTCATGCATCATGTGTCTACATCATGTATACTTTATCTCTTCATGCATTAATGTGTCTTCTTCGTGTATGCTTCGTGTTTGCAAGCACTCAGATATTTACTTCATGCATTATGACATTAACCACATGCATACCTTATGTATTTTTTCATTCTAGTGTATAACTTGTATATTGAATTCACAATAAAGGTTTAGTGTAAACAATCATTGCTTGAGGACAAGCAATTTGAGGAAGGGCGGACTATCATGTCCTCTAATTTGAGTAATATAAGTAAATTATTATGAATAAATAAATATATTATTTCCTAAATGTTAAAAGAAATATTGATATATTATTAATGGTATAATATATTATTAAAGGATAAATAATAATATATTATTGATATAATAATACGTTACATAGGTAATAAGGTAATATTAAAGGTCAAATCATTATTAATAAATAAAATAATAATAATAATGTTATTATCATACAATATGATATTACATTATAATTATAATATGATAATAGTATTAAAATATAATAAATAAAAGATTGATAATATTAGTAAGGTAATCAAGATATCAATTGTACACATAATAATAACAATAATGTTATTAATAAATTATGTACATTGTTATTAAATAAATATTGAATATATAAATATTAATAGTAGTGCATCAAGCATTATTATATAATATTGATATATAATTATTATTATTATGATAGTATAAAAATATATAAATAAATGATTAATGATATTATATTATGAAATGGACATGCAACATTGTTACATGCCTACAAAATCACGTATACAAAGGTACACATGCACGCACATGCAATAATGGGCATATACATATGCATATATGGCTAAATCTTACATCATCACCCCATCTTGAGATCATTGATATGTCTATGATGAAATTCATTTTGGTATAATTGATATATGTATATATACTTACATGCTACAATGATGTATCACTTTGATCATTATAACATGTATGGATGTATCCATATGGAAACATACTTAAATAACATTTTCAGAGATGGTATCATTAATCCATGGTTGGGTGTCACTGTTGTGCTATGGATAAATAAGTAATTCAAGATTGTAACAATTACTTATGTTAATCCATATGATTATTATAAGTAATTAAAATGTCTCAAGCAATGAATACTTATCGGCACTTGATTATTTTATAAGTCAATGAGATTACCTTAGGTAGTACATTATCAGCTCACAATAACTGATCCACTTATTTTGTTGTTAATTAATCAAGGAAACAAGCATAACAAGTAAAGGAAATGGTTCACTATGCCTATTAAAATATTATATATGGAGAATGTTAAGTCAACAATTGAATATACGAAAAAGAGATGGAACAACAACACATTAATAGTTGTATAAATATTCAGACCTGACTGCACATCAAAATACATGGCTCACCATTGTTAAAGACGAGGAACAAGCTTCGGTGATGATGAAAGAAAAATATTGAGGAAACCCTAGAGCATGGATTAGAGAAAAGATATGGTAAAAAGGGATACAAATAAAAGAAAAAGTCACAAATGAATGACCCCTAAAAATTCATTACAAATGAAAGGATCTAGGAGAAAACATATTTATAGTAAGAAACCCTAATGTCCCAAAAGGGAACATTACAATCACATGCATAGGAGAATAAGGTACCATGATTTTAAGAAAAGGAGCCATGATTAAAACAAAGAACTCCAAGAAATGAATTGAAGACACCAAAGTTGAAGTAGGGCATTCGACTAAAAAAAGGGGAGCGCATAGCAAAGTAAGTACAAATGAATGAAGCAGCCGGGCATTAGAAAGTATGAGCCTACACAGGTAGAAGCAACTCCGCATCCACATCAAAGAGAGTATGCTACTGGCTAGAAGCAGGGTTACTACACCATGCATAAAGAAGCCACCTTGAGTAGTCAACAACTAGGGAACTCTACTCCTGCCAAAAAGAAGACCCACGTTGACTAAAGAGTAACCCATAGAAAATAGAGAGAGAACTTGCGCAATGTTAAAGAAAAAGGTAGTCAACATGAGTAAAGAATAGTAGGTATAGCCAAATGAGTAGTCGACATATGGAGGAACGAACACGCTAGTCAAATTGCAAGACCATGCATCTACACATATTAAAAGAGTAGACACATGTGCAAGGGAACCACAAAAAGCCTCTATTCTTCTAAGGCCTTAGTCCCACATAGTTCGTGTGGGAAAAGTTTTTATTTTTTAAATCTAATCTAATACAAGGTTAGTGTTGAATAATAAGACAAAAACTTTCCTTAGCTGTAGCCTAGCATGGTGGGGCTCCTAGTCGGCTTGTAAAGTAGTTAAATTTTGAATGAAGGAGTACATGGTTATAGAGGAGCCACATGGCAATGAGGCGTGAGAGCATGAGGTAAAGTGGAAAGACCTTATGCTCTTACACATAGCATGAGCACATAAAGCCAATCTCAAAGGCTTACGTTCATACACAAATGGAAGACCCCATAGGCCCAAGAAGGAAATTTTAGAACTCTCTGGTGATACGCATAAAGTAAGTGTATAAACATAAGGTTAAAACAATAAGGTCTTGATGCTACGGGAAAAGGCATATTAGGAGATTGAAAGCATAAAGGCATAAACAGAAATTTAATGCATATGAATGTAAATCCAAATGAATGGAGCTTCATATGCTATGAGGAGGAAATGGAATTAATTAATTAATATTAATTAGTTAATTACAAATATTTCAAAAGGGTCACAACCAGTTAGGCTTTGACATATGGCATTTTGGGATTGGAGGAATAAGGAGAATTGAAAATAAAATGAATTTTAGAGGTGATTTGAACGCGTATTTTTTCAAATGAAGAATTTGAACAAATTTAAATGATTTATATAGTTTATACTATATAAATTTTTTAATTTTTTAATTTTTAAAGCTCTGATATTATTCAGACTTGAATTTTTCAAATTGCTACTAGAGGGGCATTTTTTGTTCAAAATAGGCCTTATAATATACCATGAGAATCGGGAGAAAATAAATTTTCCAAATTTGAGGTCAAATTTTGCACAACAATTCATCGGTTTAGTCTATAAGCAGCTTTGTATTTTCCAAGGCATTCTTAGTGGAATGAGAAAAATTCATCATGAAGCATCAAGATGAGATAAAAGATAGATATGAAGGCTTGTTGAAATTAGGATGTGAAGAAAATTGATTCTAAATGGTTTTCTTGGCTTTTAGAAGTCATTTTTTAATTGATTTTCATTTTTACCATGAGTAAAAATCAGGAATCAAATTAGTTACTTGTCCAATCAGATATTTTAGATATTCTATGCTTTTGGAGGCAAAACTAGTTGAAGATTTGATATGCAACTTGCATGGGAAAGATCAAAAAGATGTTTTAACCTATTGAGAAGGTTTTCCAAGTGGACAGATGTCATTTTTAGATCAAATCCAAGAATGAATTATTCTCCTATATCTTTCTTTGTCTCATCTTTTATAAAGGTTCTAGTTTTTTTCACTGAGAAACTAGTGGGTTCCAATCTTTGGAGAAAAACTAGTTACTGCTTTGATACCATGTTTTGGATCTAGTTTTGATGTCTTCCCATACTGTGATACCACATATTTTTCCACAATTTCTCTTGTATAAATAGTAGTAGGAAGATAAATATAGATAGTTCTAATATGTTGGGTGTTTTCATGTTTTCATTTCATGCATATGAATGTATTTTTTCAAGGAAATGAATATATAGAACAATAAATGGTTGAGTTTCATCTTGAATCTTGTCTCCTTCATGAGTGATTTTCAATGTTTAACAATCTTTGAGAAAAGAGATTAGGTTGTAGTTATAGTCCCTTAAGGCTATATGTTATTTTATTGTTTCTTATAACTCAAGGGGTTATGTAAATTCTTCAGAGAAATCAATAGGGTTGCAAGTTTACTGATGGGGATATCATGTAAGAATGAGGTTTAGATTGAACATGGATGTCTATTTACAAGGTGAAAGGATAGATCGTATATCTAAATATATGAATAAGTATCAAGTATCTATATGTGTGAGATTAATTCATGGAGTTTTCCAATAGATAAGGCACTGATCAGTTCTAGGATCACTTGTTCATGTCACTGCATATTAGTGGTTTTGTTGAATCCAACATTATTAATCAAAACTAGTTCAATATTTCATGTTTTGTAGTGGGCTAAAAATAATTAACCCTCACATAGCTGATAGGTTTATAGGTTATGATCTATAGCTATTTCATTCCTATGTCATCACACAAGTGTTAGAAGATAAAAGGGGTTTTTTTTGTTTAATTGCATTGGTACCATATCTCAAAACCACAAGGTTAACCCACCTAGGTCTGGTAGAGCTTGAACTGAAGAAGGAGTTATGCCTTATAGTTGGCCCAAGATTTCATTTAGGTGTATCCGTCATAGGAATTTTCTATCCTTAGATGCATTTGTCTAGTTTCTTGGTTGTTCTCAAAGCTGTTAAATCAAGAGCCAACAAAATGGTGACTCTACTAGGGAATGTATTGAATCTATGTGATGGACAAACCTTGAGAATTTAAAAAAGATTCAATACATCAGAAAATTTTTTCTATAGCAGTAGGGTTGTGAAGTATTTTCCATATCCTTGCCAAATTTCATGCACCCCAATAAGTTTTATCCCTTTACAATAGTATGTTATGAGACTTGGATTTACATTGTGTTTTGTGAATACCATAAGTTAGTATTCAATCAGTTCAGTCTCTACAAGTATTGTTATAAAATTTTACAGTCAAAGGATTGATTAGTATCTTGTTCTCTTTTCAAAATATTTGAGGATCTACAAGTTTATTTCATACTGAAAGTTTGGTTCAGAATTAGATCAGAAATAATTTTTGTTTCAAAATCTTTTCTCACAATTGTGAGTGGCGACTCTATCTCTGCAACCAATGGCATTTAATTATATGTGTATTTTTGTTAATGGCCTTTAGTGCATTTTTGGGAAGATTTGAATTTATTGAATGAAATTTTTTGTTTGAAAAGAGAAATGTAGTTTTGATCTGATGGTGTTGAGAGAGTTATATATCAACTCTATATAGAGGTTTCAATTTCAAGATAAATCTGAAGATAGTTTTTTCTACCTACTATTGTTTCAAATGAGTTTGTAGTTCTATTCAAATCCAATGCAATTCATGTCTCACTTAATGTGAGTGGCAACTCAAAATTAATCTCTATACTAGTGCAGTTCTATGCATGAATTGTGATTAGTTGCTGCAGGAGAAGAGCCAATTTGAAGATGTTGAAACATCTTAAATGGTTGCAAGATTTGTGGTGTGTTGATTCAAAAGGTTTAGTAAGGATTTGATAAAATTTTGGGTCTGTTGTTGCAAAAGGTAGGTAGATAAATTTCAGCCATCTAGATCTTGAGGTATTCTCATTTTCATGTATTTTCATTTCATGAAAATTGATTATGAAAAGTGTATTCTCCATTGAGTGAAGTTTTAGCACTAAGAAGAGGAGAATAGTTGTAAAGGTTTCATACACTTCATAGGATTGAGTTTTAACTACTATTCTATAAAGCTGTGATGTGTATTTGCAAAGTTTTTTTGGTAGAGGGGTATAGATCTAGTGCAATTAATGAATACTAAAAGTAATCTTGGTGATTGAGCTTTAAGTTTAAAGAATGTTGAGTTTCCCTTCATCAAGTATGCAGCCGGTTAGTGAAGTTCCTAGATCCATTTCTATCAAGGGGTATATGCCATTATGTTTTAATGGTATTTATGGTTTCCTGAATGTCATTCCTAATGATATTAGAAAAAGTTTGCCTAAGTTTAATGGGAACCATATTGTTTCAACTAGTCATCATGTTAAGTTGTTCATTGATTTAATGGATGATTATGAAATTTCTCATGTGGAAGTGAACATCAAGATATTTTTTCAAACCTTAAAAGGTAATGCTAGAGACTAGTTTTCTTTTTTACCAACATGTTCTATTGCATCCTAGAGTGAGTTGCATTCTGCCTTCATGGAGCAATTTGGAGAATGGGTAAGCATGTCTGATTCTTATGATAAATTTTTTTAGGATTCACATTGAGAGTGATGATATTGTCCCTCAATTTAACATCAAATTTTTGAGAGCTTTAAATGATATCCTTGAGAGTTACAGACCCAATGATCAAATGTGTTTAGCTATTTACTTTGGTGCATTTGATAAGAAAATGAATTTTCTACTAAAGGATAAAGAACCATAGACATTATATCAAGCTTTTGTGACTGCTAGAGACATTGAAAATAATTTAAAGTATGGATTGATGAGAGGTCATTTTTCTATGAATGATTTCCAGTATAATTTTCTTGAAAGAAAGGATGAACATAGTGTTGATGCTTCAATTTCAAATAAGAATATCAACACCCCTGGTGTAGGTTTTAATCAGATTGAGAATTCAAATTAGAATGGTGTATAAGGAAGGTTAGTAAAGTTACAAATGAAGTTACACATGTTTTTGATGCTACAATAGTAGGACGTATTTCAAACTTTGATAAGGTTTAACACTGTGGTGATTTTATGAATTGAGGTTTAGTTACTCCAATAAGTTCTTCTCATGATAATTATATGTACGATGATGTAACTTACATTCCAAAGTTTGAAGTTGCCACACCTAGATCTCGGTCTCAGGCAAGTGAGGAGGCTGAAAGTTATCTCTCTAATCATGAACTTGATGTTGTTGATCTGACATGTCATGGAGAGATAACACAGGATGAAGAATGTAAGTCACTTTTATCTCAGTCACAGTTAGAAGAATAGAGTTCATATATTTCTAATGTTTTAGTAGTGGATTGTAATGTGGATTTTCTTGATCATCAAGATAGGCATGAAATGAATTATCTCATTGAGAGATTTCTTTATGTTGATAATGAATTAAAGGTTGAATTGGAAAGACATGCATCTCAATATGGGTATGAAGTAGTTGAAAGTTGTCTTCCAAATGATAAAGGTGAAGTTGCTGATTTGACATATTGTGAAGAAGCCTCATGTGAAGATAATGATGATAGTTGTTGTTCGAGTCAAGAAGAGGACATTGTTAGTATATGCTTGTCTTCACACAAATCTGGTATTGATTGGGAAGAAGAAAGCAATGATGGAAGTGAGTTCTCTTATGCAAATGAAGGTATGAGTACTATTTCTAAATCTGAAAATGAAATTCTAGTTTAGAGTTGTGTAAGTCAGCTTGAGGTTGAAGGTTGTGAGGAATATTTTTCTGCACTATATGAGGATAAAAATATTATTTATAAAGATGAATTGATTAGTTGTGTAGACGAATGTCTTGAGAATGAGTGTAGTAATTAGTAGTACATGAATGATTCTAAGGTTGATGCATCAACACCCATTGGTAAGATAAATAATCACAAGTTTGCAAGATATTTGAATCACCTACATGAAGATAATGAAAGTAACTTGATTTATATTCCACATGCTTCGTTGATGGAGTAGAAAGTGACTCTTCATGTAGTTCTAATTTTTCTTCACTTACTGAAAGTCTCCATGAGGACAAAATGGGTAATGATTTTAAAGTATATACTAATGCTTGATATGATGAAGATTATGATGATGAATAACCCATGTTTTGTCCAAATGTTCAAAAAGGATCACTGTAACCCATTGTTTAAAGAGCACATGGAGGTTTCAAATTTTTCCGGGTTAGATGCAAATGGTGATACACTGTCATACTGCTGTAATAAATCAGAATATTGTTCTTTTATTTCTGATATTGAATCTTCTAATGATGCTACATTTTTTGAGTTTGAAGATGAAATTTTTGATGGAGTTTTCTTTGAAGAGAAACTAACACTTCATAGTAAGTTTTATGATGATTCAAATGAGGTAAAAACTAATCAGCATTTCAATTATGAAGATATATCAGATGGTTGTGATGTCATTTCAGATTTTGATGATGATGTTATGTGTGAATATAAATTTGACTGCTCATTTGAAATTTAGTTGGCAACACTAGAAGAAATGCAAAGTTAAGGTGAGTTGAAAATTCATGATATATATAACTCTTTCTGTGAAGTTGAATACAAGCACTTTGTGTTTTTGGTAGACGACATGCATGAATCAATTAGTAGGGATGAGTTTCAGTTTAATGTTGGCATTCATGAGCATGTTGGTTTTATCTTTTATAGTGACCAAAAGGTTGAAGTTATGTCAAGTTTTAATATACACTATGAAAGTAATGGTGATTATTTTGTTTTACCAAGTGATTTGTTTCATGATGATAATATGATTGGTGAAACTGATAGGGGAAATTTTAGTTTACCTCATGCAAGTTTAGATGAGAATTATGTTTATGATAGAGGTAATTTTGTTGAAGTTCAGTGGCCCCGGGCCATTGCATGTAAAAAGTTGAGTAGTTTTCTTACTTTCAATAAAGTCGTTCGAGAGAGTTTTTGCAGTCAGTTGTGTGGTCTGCTTCTTCTAGAGATCTAAAATCTTGCCATGCCCATAAGGGGCATGCACCCCCAGATAGAGCCATAGTTGGCACACAAAATTTCATTCTCATTTTGAGCATCTATTTCAAATTTTGAATCACTTCAAGCCCTATAAATGCTTTTTCATGCATAAGTACCTGGCTGCCCATTTGAAGCATAAGAGGTGTTTAATATTTCTAACACCTTCCATTTAGTGCATGCATGTGTTTCATGAAGTTAAATTGGCATTTCGAGCTATTTTGTGAAGTCTTGGTTTGAGTAATTGTCAAATATGCACTTTCACTTAAGTGTCAAACAATGACAACAGGCCATGTTTGCAACTCAATATCTTGCACAAGGATTTCCATTGTGAGTTGAACTTGATTGAAAATTGTAACATGAATATCTTCTAGAGATCACATGCATAGGAGAATAAGGTTCCATGGTTTTAAGAAAAGGAGCCATGATTAAAACAGAGCACTCCAAGCAATAAATTGAAGACACCAAAGCTAAAGCAGGGTAGTTGACTAAAAGAAGGGGAGCCCATATCAAAGTAAGTCCAAATGAAAGAAGTAACTAGGCATTAGAAAGTATGAGCCTATGTAGGTAGAAGCAACTCCACGTCCACATCAAAGAGAGCAGGCTACTAGTTAGAATTAGGGTAACTACGCCATGCATAAAGAAGCTGCCTTGAGCAGCCAGCAACTAGGGAACTTTGCTCTTGCCAAAAAGAAGACCCATACTGACTAAAGAGTAACCCACAGCCAACAAAGAGAGAACTTGTGCAATGTTAAAGAAAAAAGACAGTCAGCATGAGTAAAGAATAGTAGGGATAGCCAAACAAGCAGTCAGCATATGGAGGAAGGAACGTGCCAGCCAAATTGTAAGACCATGCATCTGCACACATTAAAAGAGGAGACACGTGCACAGGGGAACCACATAAAGCCTCTGTTCTTCTAAGGTCCTAGTCCCACATAGTGCATGTGGTAAAAGTTTTTGTTTTTTTAAATCTAATCCCATACAAGGTTAGTGTTGAATAATAAGACAATGACTTTCCTAAGCCGTACCCTAGCATGGTGGGCCCCTCGGTTGATGTGTAAAGTAGTTAAATTTTGAACAAAGGAGTATGTGGTTATAGAGGAGCCACATGGTAATGAGCAATGAGAGCATGAGGTAAAGTGGAAAGACCTTATGCTCTTATGCATAGTGTGAGAACATAAAGCCAATCTCAAAGGCTTATGTTCATACGCAAATGGAAGACCCCATAGGCCTGGGAAGGAAATTTTAGAACTCTCCAATGATACGCATAAATTAATTGTATAAACGTAAGGTTAAAACATTAAGGTCTCAATGCTATGAGAAAAGGTGTAAAAGGAGATTGAAAGCGTAAAGGCATAAAAGGAAATTGAATGCATATGAATGGAGCTTTTAGTGCCACGAGGAGGAAATGGAATTAATTAATTAATATTATTTAGTTAATTACAAATATTTCAAAAGGGGTCATAGCCAATCAAGGTTCGAAATATGGCATTTTGGGATTGGAGGAATAAGGAGAATTGAAAATAAAATGAATTTCAGAGGTGATTTGAATGTGTATATTTTCAAATGAAGAATTTGAACAAATTTAAATGATTTATATAGTTTATACTATATAAATTTTTTAATTTTTGAACTTTTAAAGCTCTAATACAGTTCAGACTTAATTTTTTCAAATTGCTACTAGAGGGGCATTTTTTGTTCAAAATAGGCCTTATAATATACTATGAGAACCGAGAGAAAATAAATTTTCCAGATTTGAGGTCAAATTTTGCACAATAATTCACCGGTTTAGTCTATAAGTAGCTTTGTATTTTCCAAGGCATTCTTAGTGGAATGAGAAAAATTCATCATGAAGCATTAGGATCAAATAAAAGACAGATATGAAGGCTTGTTGAAATCAAGATGTGAAGAAAAATCGATTCTAAATGGTTTTCTTGGCTTTTAGAAGCCATTTTTTAACTAATTTTCATTTTTACCATGAGTAAAAATCAGGAATCAAATTAGTTACTTGTCCAATTAGATATTTTAGATATTCTATGTTTTTGGAGGCAAAACTAGTTGAAGATTTGATATGCAATTCGCAGGTGAAAGATCAAAAATATTTTAACCTATTGAGAAGGTTTTCCAAGAAGAGAGATGTTATTTTTAGATCAGATCTGAGAATGAATTCTTCTCATATATCTTTCTTTCTCTCATCTTTTGTAAGGTTTCTAGTTTTTGTCATTAAGAAACTAGTGGGTTCTAGTCTTTGGAGAAAAACTAGTCACTGCTATGATACCATGTTTTGGATCCAGTTTTGATGTGTTCCCATACTGTGATACGACATATTTTTTAGAAATTTCTCTTGTATGAATTGCAGTAGGAGGATAAATACAAATAGTTATGATATGTTGGGCATTTTCATGTTTTCATTTCATGCATATCAATGTATTTTTTCAAGGAAATGAATACAAAGAACAGAAAATGGTTGAGTTTCATCTTGAATTTTGTCTCCTTCATCAGTGATTTTCAATGTTTTAAAATCTTTGAGCAAAGAGCTTAGGTTGTAGTTATAGTCCCTTAAGGTTGTATGTTATTTCATTGTTGCTTATAACTCAAGGGGTTATGTAAATGCTTCATAGAAATCAACAGGGCTGCAAGTTTACTGATGGGGATATCATGTAAGAATGAGGTTTAGATTGAACATGGATGTCTATTTACAAAGTGAATGGATAGATCATATATCTGAATATATGAATAAGTATCAGGTATCTATATGTGTGAGATTAATGCATGGAGTTTCCCAATAAATAAGGCACTAATCAGTTCTAGAATTACTTGTTCATGCCGCTGCATATTAGTGGTTTTGTTGAATTCAACATTATTAATCAAAATTAGTTTAGTATTTCATATTTTACAGTGGGCTGAAAAGAATTAATGCTCACTTAGCTTATGGGTTTATAGGTTATGATCTATAGCTATTTCATTCCTATGTCATCACATAAGTGTTAGAAGATAAAAGGGGTTTTTAATCTATAGTAAATAGGTTTAGATTTATGTTTAATTGCACTAGTACCATATCTTAGAACCTCAAAGTTAGCCCACCTAGGTGTGGAAAAGCCTGAAGTGAAGAAGGAGTTATGCCTTGTAGTTGTCCCAATATTGCAATCAGGTGTATCAATCATAGGAATTTGCAGTTATGCCTTATAGTTGTCCCAAGATTGCAGTCAAGTGTATCCATCATAGGAGTTTGCTAGCCTTGGATGCATTTATCTGGTTTCTTGGTTGTTCGCAAAACTATTAAATTAGGAGCCAACAATGTCAATACAAAGTGAAACCAAGATCTCCAAACCAAGAAAATATAAACCAAACTAGGAACTAATCCTACATTGTCACCTCATCATGACCACAAGCTCCCACTAAATTGTATATCCAAGCTATCTATGACATCATGCTAAAAAACCATCCTTTAACTATGAGAATCAACCAAGGCATCAAACCATCAAATAACTCAAAGTGCACATCATGAGATCCTCAAAAGAAACCAAATAACCATGATCCTCAACCAAGAAGATATGCCACCATAACCAATTTAGGAATCCAAACTAATGAATATCAAAGATGTACTTGTATATCCAATCATATCATGCCAAAATCTATGGCACCATGATCACATCCATGAACCAAGCATCAAACTCTCAAAGTGTCCAAGTTGCTAGCATAAAATAGTCAACTACAATTCTCCACCATGATTGCACCTAGTAACAACATCTCATCCCTTCTACATGAAGAAAAATTAGCAAATCATGTGACTTAAGGCATAGACAACCCAAATCCAAGCCACCAATTTGAATATGCATCAATAATGAAACATCAATGGGCAAAGACAACCCATAACCAAGCCATAATTTATGCAACCCTTAAGTATAGATGACTTACAACATTACACAACTTGTAGAACCAACAAGTCATTATACATATCCAAACCAAACATTGATAACCAATCATCATGAGACTAATCTAAAATATGATCTAAGTATAAAATGACATCAAATCCAAAATCTCCAAACATACAATGTTATAAAATGACAATGTCATCATAGTCAGTATATACCATAAAATGTTCATATTAATACATTACCAAATAAACCATATCAAACTTGCACCAAATTTGAACCAATGTATAGAGCTCTCCAAGAGATTTCTCTTGACTACTCAAAGTCTAAAATTTGACTCCATATGCCCAAGTTATACCCTAATTTGAGATCAAAGTAAATAACATTTGACTTCTAAGATATTAAGACCTAGCAAGATTTCAAAATCACAAAACCAAGCCCACACCAAGTTGTAGTGCTATGAATTAGCTTTCCAATGCCTTTAAGAAGTTTGAAATTTGATATCCTAAGAGAAAGTTATGGCCATTTTACTAAGATAGTCTTTTCACCATTTTCATTGTGACTCTTTTTTTGTGACAATAATGCATTCAAGATTAAATTTGATGGCCATCATAGGTTGAAACTAAAAAAATCTTTCATTTCTTCTGAACATGGACAAACTAGGGCATATTATCTATAAAAATTTATGGAAACATCAACCCAGATCCAATGGTGCAGTTTATTTTTACCTATGAGGTCATTTCTGCAAGCCCCCCCCCTCCCCCCCCCCCCCCCAAAAAAAAAAAAAACCCTCATTTAAATGAAACATCCAAAAAATAAATTTGTCCAACAATTTCACATGCCCAAAATCTACCAAAATCCCATCATAACAACAAATCCAAAACCCTCAAATCTATAATAAAAATCTCATATATCTTGCCCTTTCTTTTATCCTCTCATGCATTCCCAAGAATTCAATTTAGGGTTACAATAATAAAACCATAGCTCTGATACCACTTGAAAGGAAACTCACATCAAAGAATATAATTGTTTCTAAATAACCCATAATAGATCTAAAATATATACACAATTAAGATCCACATGCAAGAGAATACACAACATACTCATAAAAATTATGACACAAGATATACCCTGAGAAACCCTCATTCAAGAAAAAAAACCTAGCCTCCAAAAGCATCCATCACTATTATTCTTTAACAAAAACACCATTACAATACAATGCTAGAAGCCTTCAAAGCCATAGCCACATCCAAGCAATCCATGTGAACAAACATGAATCCGCACATCCCATGCTAAGCTTCCAATAGTCACAAATGCTCCCTTGGCTAACCTGTCAAGCTTGTCTCGCTCAACTCTTTCCCTTTTTTCCTTTATATCTTCTCACACAACAACTACCCTTGTGGTTGCTTCTATAGTAGTAAGTCCTACAAAACCACAAAGTAGTATTACATAAACCATGTGCTACCGAACCCCTTAACCCCACATTTAATATTAGAATTTTAATTATTTTCCCTAATATCAAATAATTATAGAAATATTATCACAATGTTACAATAAAACTCATCAATTATATCCCATGGAAATCTTTATATGTTGCATGTCCGTCTAGGTGAAACATTACATAATAAAATAAAATAATACAATATAACAATATTATATGCAATGTGTGCAACACCCATTATTGCAACATGATGTTTATGTCTAGACGTTTTATTTATGTTCTATTGAATGTTCATGTGAATGTTCTAATGAGTCTTATCTTTTAATGTTAATGTGAATGTTCTAATGAAACTTATGTGTTAATGAATGTTATCATGTGATAATTCAAGAATTTTATATTTTATTAATAGAATTATTAAATTTTCGATGTTAATGAGAAATTTAGATTAGTAGGTAATATTAAACTATTCTCAAAACTAGGTGAAGCTCAACATTAACCTATGATTGCATGACAACGAACTATGTTTATCTTTTGGTTTCAAGCAATGCAAAAGGATGCCATAGTTCAATATGCAATCTCAACTCATGTGCACACAACATCAGGTGTAGCATTTAGAGTACCATTCACAAGTTTATCAATGATATGATATGATATCATTCACATCTACAATTCTACATTAGCACATTTAGTTAATTGTAAGGTGTTTTATGAAGTTTTAATTGATAGATTCATGATAAGTAGGTGGTATTCTTTGAATTGTTTTAAATTATGATATTTCTATTAGAATTCATGTGTAATTTTTAAAGTCAAACTCATTGATTTATGAATATATTTTTTAGTGTATGAAGTATTTGAAAGAATGAATTTCTTTTGGATTGCCTCAAATTTAGTGATCTATTTGACAAGTAAACTACATGAAGGAGATGATGTGTGGAGAAATATGGTGGATAAAGTTAGCCTTATTAGGACATATGTAAAATAAAATTAGTGGCTCACTGGATGGAATCATGTGGTATCCAAGAAGTGTAGAAAATAGAACTGATCTAACTGAATATGATTGGGCATCTAAGAAAGTACTTCTTTCCTCTTCAAAATCTTGTAGCTTTATTCTTTCATCTATTATGGCCTATGTGGTCAATCTACATCCAAACATTTTTTGTACCATGCATTTTAAATATTTTGGGTTCAATGGAGTCAATTTTTTGTTATGCACAAGGTAGTCTTTGAATGTATATCATGGTTACTTGAGGAAAATTGATGTAGATGGTGCATGCATTATTACCTTTATCAAAAATGATTTTAACTATTTGGAGAATAAAAATGTGCGGCATATCTTGAAATTAAGGTAAAGTGCCAAACTTTCTAAAATATTTCTAATCTAATAAGTTAATAAATATAAATTATATTAGGGTTTGGAGATCATTTGGAAACTTTTCAAGTGCCTAAACTTGATTTGATAATTAAGAATTGGAAATAGATGTTTATATACTGAGGGTATTTAGATACATACATAACACCTTTGTATATGTACATCTATTTGGTTTTTCTCTTGTTGCATCATGATCCCTACACACAACAAAAAAATATACAGTCTTGAAATTGGCTAGTAAATTGTGAGTAAATAAGCAAAAAATAAGCCCAAAGGCTTTTGTTGTCTTTCTCCTCTTCAGAGCTTTGAATTTCTTGAAAAGATTTCCATGTATGGTTGGATGACTCAAATTATACAACTCAAAAGGAAAGAATGATCTTAAACCATAATTAATAATAAATAATAGTAAATATTTAATAATACATAATAATAAGGTTTCAAAATCTATGCTTGAACTTGGCATGAGGCCTTGGTGTGAAAATAGTTCATTCACCTTACAATGATGGCTTACCCAACAATATGTATGTATTCGAGGACCCTTTAGGAGATGCTGACACCAAAAAATTCATTGCTAATACTATTGTGATAGATAAATTTCAACCATATGGTGCCTCTTTTTTTCACTATCCAACTGGTCGCTTCACCAATGGCCAAACATCTTTTGATTTCTGAGGTATGTGTTTGTCTTCAACATTTCAAATTGAATTTAATAATAAATTGTTTTTAGTATGCTAGAATATGAGTCTTTCATGAAGCCAAAATATTTGAGCATATTTGTGTCTTTAACTAACCTCATAATGCTATACCAAATAAAGTTCAAGTTTACAAGGTCTTTCTATTTTCATTTTTGGTATATATAATTGTAAAACATAGTAATGGGATTAGTTCATAATACCATGAATTTTTATATATTTAAATCAAAAGATATTCTGATTAAACAGTTTGAACATAAAATTACATTTATATCATAGTGAGTATATCATAAAATAAATAAGGATAGATGATAAATTCTATTAAGAAAAGTTTTTTTAAAAATGTCATGATGCATTCCTCAGCTAATATTGACAAAGACACTAATTTTCATGAAAATTTGTAGTTTATAATGGTGTCAAGATTTCTCTCTAAATTTTGTTAGCTATGTCTTGTTATCAATATTTTGATTTGAACATTTCCCCTTCTCTAAGTATTAGCGAAATACTTAGGTGGAAACATTGACAAATTTTTTATCAATGTTTCTTCTATATATTTATGGTGTACAATTCTAAGCTATAGTGCCTCTTGTGTTTGCAGCCTATACCTTGTTGTTTATTTTGATTTGAGAGATACTTGATACTTTTATTTTGTACCTTATGATGACCTGAGGGTTGGATGTTATACTTTGATTCAGTACCATAGATTCTTTACTACTATGTTGTTCATTTTATCATAGTTGCATGTTGATGCTATTTTGAGATGACAATAGATCTATGATGATATCTGGTTATATGGTTTATTTGGACATAGTTGTTGGTTATTTTATGAGATGAATTGTATGCTATGGTTATTTACATTATTCTTGTATCTTTACACTTTTTGCAAACATGAGTGATGTAACTGGATTAAATAGGTATTTTAATACATGTTTCTTTAGCTATGATATTACGTGCAATTGCACTTGATCATGTATTTTAGTGGGCAGGAATTATATCCCTGGTAGTGGCACATGGATATAGTGATCCAGCTATTCATATTTTTCCAATGTCACCCCTATATAGTCAACGTATCCTTATTTTAATTGTTTTAATTAAAACCTTTTGATGATTAGTAAATCCAAACTCATCTGCATTATGTAATTAAACTAGTAAGGATGTTTGTGCATTTAGAAGTTCGCATTGTCACGAAAGTGTTAGCTGATTTTCTATGATTTTAGGTTTTAAATATTTTATGATTTAATTTCTAGTGGCTTTGCCTTAGGTGAATTTCCATTATATATAATAACCTATTTTTGTTTGGGTCAATTCAGAGTTTAGCTACTCTAGTTGGTTTTTTTCCATAATTGACTATTCACTTGAAAAGTGAATAAGTATTGGAAAAGTGAATTCATTATTCACTTCTCACATTTCAGAAATAGAATTTTGAGAGCTATTTTAGAAATCCTCTTCTAAAGGATTCTTGTTTTGTTCATTATGGGAGCTGTGAGAATGGGATCTTCATGAGGTTGGTCTCATTGGATTTGGCTTGGGGATTTTATGCTTTGCCATCATTTTCAATAGATTTGGCAGGTGATTTATTTTATTGCATGGGTTTCAGTTTTTTCCCTTTTTGTTGTTAGGTAGGGCATTCCCATTTTATTGTTTTTGCTCCATTTTAGCTTATGTTTCTTATAGTAGTATGTTAGGAGGATGAGAACTAGCATTCCCTTCCATTCCTATATGCTAGTTCTATTCGGTTGGTCAAGTATTAACATTTTCCCTATCTTTGAAATGGGGGTTTGGGATTTTGAGCCATTATGCTGCTGTTTTTGCATACGGTGTCCAATTTCATTTATTTTTGGTTTTTCAAAGTTTTTACACCCAAAGGCCAAATGGGTTTTAATTTTGGAATTTTTCCAAAATTTGAGGTTTTTGCCTTATTTTGTGTGTCACCTTGTTTTCTCAAATTTTCTTGGCACAATGTGGGTTGTGGACCTGGATGATCTATTTGGATATCTGTCAGACCACTTTTGCACTTTATGTTGCTTTGGGATGCATGTTGTGTCTATCCTCTTGAGTCTATTTTAGTTGATTGACTTTATGTTTATGTTCTCATCTAGTCCTTGTGTTGATCTTCATAATGGTGGTGTGCGACACATGAGTATCTATGCATACAAGTGTCAGGTGATTTGCAAGTCCCAATCTTGTGTGGTACTTCTAGAAGTTATGATCATTGGGGTTGGGTTGAGAGTTTTCATGCCTATGGGAACTCATCATTGGATGAACATGGGTAGGATATTGTAGTATATGGAGGGGGCTTCTATCTCTACAACTCGATGCCTATTTCCTAAGGGTTGGCATGTAGAAGCTTTGTAAACAAGTGAACTAAATTTAAGCATTGGGTGGTAACAAAATTTAAAGATAACAAAATGATTTGGGATGTGCTCCTTCCATTGGAAAGTGGAGAGCTACCAATATGAGCTTGGGCTTGTTGATGTCAAGTGACTCTCCATGATGTTATCCCCTACTTAGTATACCATTGAGATGTCTAACTAGGACCTATAGTTTATGCATTATCTTTGTCTTGGATTCAGTCATCATACTATGTGGCATGTGTGCTAGCCATGGATGTTGTTTTGTGTGTGTTTGTGGTTGGATCATTATCTCCATCAGAATGGTGGGTGTGGACCTATGGGTGCCACATGGATGGGAGGTGTGGCTATCTAGACCACTACTAGGGACTGATGTACAAAGATGGTCTTGTATCCTAGTGCAACTATTGCTGGATGTGTTCACTTGGTACTTCAGTTTATGGAGTATGCTTTCTTGTGATTTATGCTTTCATTGGGATGTTTGTTTATCATGATAGATGATATTAGTTTTGATGCATTCTTTATTATGATGATTAGCATGTGATAAGCAATGTTATCTATGTGCAAGTTTATCTTATGCTTTAGTACTAGCATGTTAGATTTTCTTATGCTTTTTTTATTAGCATGTTTTAGTAGTGACATCCCTATTATGACAGTATCAATGATCTGATCAATGGCTTGGGATGTTATGTATGAGGGATGGCTAGGGCCCATGATGGTAATATGATGCCATTGACGATTGAGAGCAACTATGTACTTAGTTTTTCTATTTTGTTCATTGCAATATTAATTCAGTTATTGCAATGTTGCTTTCATACACTGCGATGTTAACTTTAGTATTTTTCCCTTTACTACTTGTTAGATGGTTCGATGTAGATTACATCTTCCAGTATTGTGTTCAAGTGTTCATGCCTTGAATTATGGATCCAGTACTCCCTAGTGTGGAGGTTTTGAACTTAGACTAAGTTTTAGTCTACTATTTTCCTTTAAGTGTTGTTTGAGTTTCTTGGGCAACCATTTATGAACATGGTGTGATACAATATTGTATCACATGCCCATAGCAGTTGTATTGTGGGTCCCCTAATTCTATCACACACCTCTTAGGGAAATATTGTACGATACTTTATGTATCACACCTCCTTTTGATAACTATCATATGATACTCTTAAAGTATCACATACCTTCAAGAGAAGTATCGCTCGGTCCCTAAAAGTGTTGCTCTCCTTCTTTAGGAATGTCACACAATACCATCTAATGGTGTATTAAAGTATCACCTAAGTTTTATAAAAACCTATGTGGGTGAGAAATGAGCACTTTTTAGTTTGATCCAAACTTTTTGAGAGTTGATTTGGATGCTCTCTTTAGTGTTCTTCAACCCTATGGTGTCTTATTTTGATTCTGGTTGTGTGTGTTTTCGTAGTCAGACCCTTGGGGTTAGAAATATAACATTTTAGTATAAGTTGACATATATTTTAATATATGTGAAGATTCATTTGACATAGGTTCCAGACCTCTATAGGCTAAGATAAAGATTCTAGGAAATTTTAGGGCTTTAGGATTTTTGACTTAGCCAATTTTTAGGAGTCAACTTTGGTCTTTTAGCTTTGTTGATCTTTGATGTTTTCTTGTTTGTGTTTTTGGTTATAGTGGCATTTGGAGATCCATTGGTGTTTGGATGATTGTAAAGCTTCCATTGTGATCTTGTGATCCACATATGTTGTTATCATGTATACATACACTTGTTTAAAAAAATAATAATCTTGCTTGCATTGCATCCATGTTTCCAAGGATCTCTGGGCGGGGCATCACAAAAACAATGTTATCAATACTTCTCCTTTATGTTATTTGATATTTTTTTGGTTCTTTATTTTTTAAAAACTTGTCAATGCTCCTCCATGTTGAGTTTTGTAACTTGTGATTGCAGAAATTTTTTTCTTGGCTAAGCTCCCTCACTTTCTTCATCCCTTAATGAAGGGTGTTCCCCTTAAAACCATAAACTCCTAATAGAAACAAAAAAACAACAAAGAACATGAGAACGATATGGACTTCTTATTTTCACCACAAATGTAGAACTAAATAATTCACAAGTACAATATGCTAACCCTCATGGGTTCCTTCATTACAATAATTTGCAAGGCAAGCTATGAACTATCAGCTAGAGCTATCCTAGACAATATTTGGGCCTTTCTTAAATAGGAAATTTTATGCCACCTGGGAAGGTTCTAGACATTGAAACTTAATACCTAGGACCTAAAAACACTAACAAAACATATAGAGTTGGCCAAATACATCTTTGACAATTGTTTGAGATATTTCTGGTAGTCCAACTTTGGAAGGCCATGACTTTGAACCGTTGCCCTGATTGGCTATTGTAACCACTTTTCAAAAACATCAGCTCATGATCTACAAGCTTAGAACCTCACAAGCACCCTTACATCAAGATATCAAACCTTTAGGCACTTTAAGGCCTCCAATGGTGAGCCTGAAGATTTTTCTACAGTTTTTTCCACCAAAAATCCACAATAACTTCTCCAATACTTAAGCTAGAGAAATGTAATTTTTATGGTAGCCTTCTAACTCTAAAATTAACCTTCCTATAGAAAATGAGAATGTTTCAAGCTGGTATGGAAAAATTACTAAAAATAACAAGTTCCCATAAATAGTAACCACCCTATCTACTAGTCCTTATTAAAATAGAAAAAATTGAAAAGAAAATATTTTTGGGTGATGCAAGATTGCTCTTACTCCCAGAATGCTCCTACATTAGACACTTGGGGTAATTTGAGAAGTGACCCTGTCACGTCTTAGGTGTTTAGAGGAAAACCAAGATGGTTAACCTTCTCCTTTGCTAGTAATTTTGAATCCTCTATTGGCCTCCCTTTCTATTTCACTAGATATTCCTCATAAGTTCTATTGCTAGTATTATTGCAAATTTTTCCTATGGTAAAATCATATCGCATTCTTTTGGCTTGTCTTCAACCAAACATCTTAGCAAGTTTCTCAAACTACAATTCACAATTTTTGTCTATCCATCAGTTAGTGGATGATGTGATGAACTAGATTTTAAATATGTCCTTAACTTTTTCCACAATGTACAACTGAATACCCAACAAATTTGGTATCTCAATTTGAAACTATACTCTTTGGCAGATCATGTAATCTCACCACTTCTCTGAAAAAAAACCCTGCTACATGAACAACATCACTAGTCTTCTTGCAAGGAATAAAATCTACCATCATTGAAAACCAATAAATCACCAAAAAAATAGAACCATGAACACATTGTGTGCTCGATAATCCAAGAAAAAAATCCATGCTAAAATCCTCCCATGACTTAGTCTTCTATGGTATAGGTAATGGATAATAAAACCCTATATTCTACTTCACTCCTTTCACCATTTGACATACTCTACAACTCTATACAAACTTCTTCACAACTTGTTGCAACCATGGCCAGTAATAATTCTCAACAACCAAAGCAATGGTCTTATTGATGGGAACACGACCCAAACACAAAATAGACACAAAAAGAAAGGGAAAATTTTATTAATTGTGAAAATATGCTAGTACATTAAGTACAGAGAAAATAGACTTCAAAACATGCCCTAAGGGCTTACAATAGTATAAATCTAGAGATAATTTCTCCTTTCAGTACCTCCTCTCAAACTCCACTCTGAACTGCCTTTTACAATGCTAGAAATGCTCTTAAATAGACCTTGGAGGGTTAAGGATTAGGAATACATTCTAGAAAGTGCTAGTTGGCATCCACCGACCAAGTAGAAGGCTCCAGAAGCTGCATTAGAAGTCAACACAAATCTAGAAGAATCCAAAAATGGTAATCAAACTTTTGGGAGGCATAACTTTTGAACTGTAACTCCGATTGACAAACCATTTACATTTCTGGAAATCTCTCAAAGAACTCTATAGCCCTATGGACCAGCTTTACTCATCCCCCATTTTTTGGCCTTTTTTGAGGTCATTTAATTCCCCTAACCTCACTTCGAAGCATTCTTAGGATGTCTCCAGAAGCTGAAAAATTGCGATAACTTTCAAACCGTGGGGCCTTTTGACCTGATTCTTTTTTTGGAATGCTCTAAATTACAATTACATTCATTTGTCTAATTTACACCTTCTTTTTCACCAAAATGGTGGCTCAATTACATACTCCTATTTTTTTGGCATTTACACATATCCCAAGGTGTTCAAATACTCTATCCTAGAATACTGATAGTGGAACTGTGAGAGTTGGAACCTTTCTTTGACCCAAATGAGTATCCAAAAATGAAAACACATAAAACAAAAACTAAGTCTAAGTACATTTTTTGGTTGACACAGGATTGCCCTTATACCTCTAGATGCTCCTGCATCATACACCTAGGGTAGATTGAAAAGTGACCCTGTCACTTTATGAATGGTAGAGGAAATCCCAAATGGGAAACCTTAGCTAATGAAATCCAAGTTGAGTCCTCTATCAGCCATCCTTTCCACTTGACCAAATACTCTTTATACTACCTATTTTTGGTACTCCTGCCCACACGATGATCTAGAATGTCTTCTATCTCCTTCTTAGAAGCAAGAATTGGACATGGCTCTAACATCAGCTCCTCATCTGCACCATCACCATAATACTCTGTTAAGTCTGTAATGTTGAAAATAGGAGAAATGTGAATACCATCTAGCAACTCCACCTCATATGCATTTCCTAAGTCATGTTTCTTTAGAATTTTTCAGGGGCCAAATTTGTTCATTTTCAGCTTGTTGTAACTAATGACTAGAAATCTTTCTTTCCATAAGTGTACCATGACTAGATCCCCTACTTGGAATTTCTTATTCTTCTTCTTTGATCAGCCCTAGCTTTATACTCTTGATTCATCTTGGTAATGTGTGCTTGAACCTCCTCATGTAGATGCTTGATATGTTCAAAAAATTCTTCAACTTCAGCACTTGTCCTCTCCCCTTGCTCTATCTTCCTCAATTCTAGTGCAATTCTTGGGCTACTTCCATATACAATTTGGAATGGTGATCTGCCAGTACTTTATTTATAGAGTTATTGTAAGCAAACTCTGCTTGTGGTAGAATCAAATCCCACCCCTTGGGCTTATTCCCAACTAAACATCTTAGCAAATTTTCCAGACTTTTGTTTACCACTTCTATTTGGCCATCAGTCTGCAGGTGATGTGTGGAACTGAATTTCAAGTCTATTCTCAACTTTTTTCACAATGTTCTCTAGAAATACCCTACAAATTTAGTATCTCTGTCAGAAACTATACTCCTTGGGAGACCATGTAGTCTTACCACCTCTTTGAAAAACAAGTCTGCAATATGGACAACATCATGAGTTTTGTGGCATGCAATGATATGTGCCATTTTGGAGAACCTATCAACCACCAAAAATACTGAGTCATTACCCCTTTGTGTCCTTAGTAATCCAAGAACAAAATCCATACTTATGTCCTCCCATGACTTTGATTGAATAGGCAATGGCTGATATAGTCCAGTATTGTGACTAAATCCCTTGGCAACTTGACAAATCTAACAACTCTGTACAAACTTCTTCACATCCTGTGACATTTGAGGCCAAAAATAATGTTCTTTGAGAATGGAAATGGTCTTATCTAGACCAAAATGTCCTGCCATCCCTCAACTGTGTTTCTCCTTAATTAGATTTTCTCTCATGGAAATCCTTAGAATGCATAATTGATTGCCCTTGAACAACATACCATCCTGAATCAAATAGTCTAGCCACTTGGTTCTATCTACAACAATAGGCTCTTTACAAGCTTTCCATGCTTCAGCAAAATCAGGATCCTCAGGGTACAAATTCTTGAGTTCATCAAACCCAACTACTTCAACCTACATTACTGCAAACAACAATTGTCTCATACTTAGTGCATCTGCAACCCTGTTAGATTTTCCACTTCTATGCTTCAACACAAATGTATAGATTCACAAGAACTCTACCCACTTAATATGCCTCTGATTCAATTTACCTTGGCTATTTAGGTATTGTAATGCCTGGTGATCAGTATATAAAACAAATTCCATTGGCAATAAATAATGCCTCCATTTCTTTAAGGCCTGAACTATTGCATAGAACTCTTGATCATAAACAGAATACTTCTTTTTCGCATCATTCATTTTTTCACTAAAATATGCAATAGGCTTACCTTCTTGGCTTAATACAGCCCCAATAGCATTTCCACTAGCATCACAATCCACTTGGAACACCTTTCTAAAATCTGGAAGTGCCAACACATGTTGTTTTGCCACCTTCTTCTTCAGCAATTCAAAACTTCTTATAGCTTCTACAGTCCATTTGAACTCTTTTCTATCTCCTATTATTGTGTCACTTAGGGGTGCACATATGCCACTAAAATTCTTAATGAACTTCCTCTAAAAACTAACCAGACCATGAAATGATCTCACCTCAGTAGAAAACCTTAGAGTAGGCCATTCCAAGACGGCTTTTACCTTCTTTGGATCCATTTTGAGACCTTTAGGTGATATAACAAACCCCAAGTAGACTAACTCCCTTTTTACAAAGATACACTTCTTTAGATTAATTAATAGTTTCTCTTCCCTTAACCTTTTAAGGAAACTATGAATATGCAATAAATGTTCTTCCAAAGTCTTGCTGAAAATTAAAATATCATCCAAATAGACAATAACAAATTTTCCCAAGAACTTCTTATGTACCTCATTCATAATCCCCATGAAGGTGCTTGGGGCATTCATCAATCCAAAGGCGTTGAAATATTCAAATATGGAAAGAATACATATGAGAGTGGGGGGGGGGGGGGGGGCGTGAATCAAAAGTATCACACTTTAAGCAATAAAACTTTTAACTGAAAGTAAATTGCATGCATGTAAACACATTAAATAAAAATGAAACTAATACATGCATCAACAACACATAATACTAGAATTTGGTAACCCAGAAACCCTCTACAAATAAGAAGGTAAAACTGGGGTGGGGATGATACCCACAAAAATCACTACAGTAATATTGTTCAACCACTTTTGATGGTTTGCAATATTAAAGGCTTTACACTGTGTCAATAGTGACCTAGTTAAAGGATTTACAAACACTTAACATGAAGTGTCACCCTGTTAAAGGATTTAATTACCTTTTCATAAGAATCTACAAGTAGCTGTTAAGCCAACCTATCTACATAGGATTTCCTTTCTAATAGAATGGTAAAAGAGTATTAGGTATTATAAATGTGATAGTTTGAAATCCTTGATTGCTGAATGCAGGCACTTGTTCTGGCTCTCTCTCTAATTTTGATCCTCTGAGATCTAATTTTTGTTTGTCTCCTTTGCTTTGTTTTGATCAACTAAATATTGAATTGCTGCTCTTACTCTCTATGTCTCCTTTCACTGAATTCCATTATGTTTTTCCTTTAACACTATTCTCCTTCTCTCATCCTTATTAAAATGAAACTTTCATCTTCCTTAAAAAGACATCAAAGACTTAGGGTTAGATATGGATTTGCGATCCACATTGAATCTCAATTTCTCACTCAATAGTTCCCTTTTTTCTGATTGGTTACATACCTTTCCAATTTTCCAATTGGCTGCATGCAGATTGCATAGGAAGTGTAAAAGATTTGTTCTTATCTCTAAATCTTTCAAGATTTACCTTATTTCAGCTACAAAAATGGTTTACATCATAGTTTGTGCAATTACAAACTCTTATGCTGATATTCTGAGTTACTCGGCTCATGAAGCATTACTGATGCTTGACACATGATGTTTCTTGGATAGCTTGGCTCCTAAACAAAACTATATCACTCGGCACCTTATGCTACTCAGCGCTTGATATTACTTGACACTTGATATCACTCTATTGGCTCTTGATTTAATAGAATTTGAACAACCAAGTATGCAAAGAAAGAATGCATCTATGGGCAGCTATCTCCAATAATGGACACAATTTACCAAGAACCTGGGCCAACTATATGGCTATACTCCTTCTGCACTTCACACTTTGCAAAACCTAGGTGGGTGAACCTCTTTAGATCTGACACATGGAGCTAGTGTAATAAACATAGTCAGGATCTATGATAGCAGATGGAACCCCTAATTCTTCTATGCTTAACCAGGAGATCACAAGCATGAAATAGCTCAGGACATGACTCATGAAACTGGAAAGCTAAGTCTGGGTTATACATTGAATACTTTTCAACGTAAAATGAAAATGATTTAATAGATTGATGACAACAAGACCCAGGTATGAGCAACAAAATTTAATGATCCTACCTGTGATCAGTGCCTTATCTATTGGGAAATTAAATGAATTATAACCATACATCTCCTGGAAATCTCAGACATATTACTACATCCAGATTCCTAATCTATCTTTCACCTTGTGAATAGATATCTGCATCAAAATGAATCTTATACTCAGAATATCCCATCATGAAATCAGTAAACCCTATGATAAACACCAAGTGGTTACATGGCTCTTTGTTCCATAAGCAAGGTATTTCAATCACATACATCACTAAATGAGATGCAACCTAATCTATGGTCTTTGATCATAAACTAGAAAAGATTACAGATCCACAAACAAGAGACAAGATTTAGACTGAATTTGAAACCATTTGTGCTCTTTATTTTCTTTCCTTGAAACCAAAAATATGAAATATGTACATAATACTTCATAAATCACCTAACAGACATGAACTATTTGCATAAAACTCAAAATGTTTTTCAATACAAGAAGAAATGCTGAAGAATGGTCTCTCAGTGCAAAAACTAGAACCCCTCAAATGAGAAAGAAAGGGAAAGATATAGACAAGGAAGGATTCCCGGATTGAATCTAAAATTGACATCTGTCTACTAGTAATTTAATATCTCCCAATTGAATCACCTCTTTCATCTCTCTACCCATTTGATATGATCTTGTTTCATCATTACACTCTAACTGATTGGAAAATATCTCTGTTCAAATGATGAAAGCCTTTTGATTCACTAAAATATCTAATTTTCCTTATGCAATTCTGGTGAAATTGTGATTCAACTGATTTGAAAATAGTTAAAATTACCTCAAACCTCATTTTCATTGCCTTTTAACCATATTCAGGTCATTTCCATGCTAGAAAACCTCTTGTAGCTTGAACCAGCTACAACTTATGCAAAAACTGACTCTGAAATTGGATAGTTCATCTTCTCCCGATTCTGGCGATATATAACATTGCCTATTTTGCATCTCAGAAACCCACTGAAAGTCATTTTGAAAATGACTCCTCTGCTAGAAAACCATGGTCTTCACATTTGATTTTTTAAATTTATTTTTGGAAAATAAAATTCTAAAGTTAAAACTTTAGAATTAATCCTTTTGAAATTTAAAAACTCTGACGTGCAAGTAAAACTAAGAAAATGATTAAAATATTTAATTTTTACTCTTCTACATTTTCCTCATCTTTTCAATCTATGGTCAACTCTCTGTTTGATTGGTGCCACATGGTGCTCCATGATTGGTCGACCTCTCAAATGCAATATGACCAATACCAACTAACTCCACATACCTGTCATGATGAGATAATGAAGTCATAATACTATCTTTGTTCACCTTCAGCTGGCTGGACAAATCATGTGAAGTACTACCAGCCTCAACCTCATGTGGTGAAGCATCTAACTGTGCTTGGTACTCTTTCTCAACAAAATCATGAATGCTCAATGTCTGCTCATCTCTACCAGGTATCTCACCATCCTGCACAACAACATCCTCATAATCATCATTTGAACCCACTACACTGTAGTCACTACCTATTGTAACTATACCATCCTGAATACCTGTGGCATCACCCTTTGATGACCTATAAAAAATTGTTTCAATTTGACTATCAACTTGACCATTACTATCAATCTGTGTAATATCCTTTCCCACCACCTCCTGTGGCAGAGTAGAATCTGAGACCTCTACTTGGCTATCAGCTAGTTTCTCAAACTCCTCATGCAAGTTCTTGGTAATTATGTCATCTGCCCTATGAGAAAATTTTCCAAATAGAAATCCAGTCAACTTATCCACCTTAGCTGGGTCGAACAACATGTAATTCATTATATGGTGGTGCTCAATCAACCATTCAGACATGTCATGGCTTATTTTCATAAGTTTATCTCGAATGTCTAAATAACCATCCTTTCTATTGTTTTGACTCTGGATATCAATTGTCCAAGATCGTGTCCTCTGAGACTCTATACTATACCTGTCCATTCTGTATAAAGTAGAGTGTAACCCCAATAGGATATAACTTCTTCAAACACCAAGAACTAACATGCAAATGATTAGAAGTAGCATGCAACCATAGATTTTGACCTGCAACTGATTAGAAGCAACATGCAACCACCAAATTCACCAAGAACTAACATGAAAATGATTAGAAGTAGCATGCAACCATAAATTTTTTCATGCAACTGATTAGAAGCAACATGCAATCATCAATTATGACATGCAAGATCTGGGTAGTTGTCAAAACTGACATGCAAGATCTGGGTAGTTGTCGAAACTGACATGCAAACTTCTACAACCACCAAATTCACCAAGAACTAACATGAAAATGATTAGAAGTAGCATGCAACAATAAATTTTGACATTTAGCTAATTAGAAGAAACATGCAATCATAAATTATAACATGCAAGATCTGGGTAGTTGTCAAAACTAACATGCAAGATCTGGGTAGTTGTCAAAACTGACATGCAAACTTCTACAACCACCAAATTCACCAAGAACTAACATGAAAATGATTAGAAGTAGCATGCAACCATAAATTTTGACATGCAGCTAATTAGAAGCAACATGCAACCATAAATTATGACATGCAAGATTTTGGTAGTTCTCAAAACTGAAATGCAAGATCTGGGTAGTTGTCAAAACTAACATGCAAACTTCTACAAACCCTCAGGCTGGCAAGATCATGGCTTTGATACCAATGAAATGTCCCTTTTCTGATTTTTGTATGATATTTCCAACCTCTAATCATATTTTCAAGATCAAACAACTAATATCACAAAGATCCACCAAATTTCTCAGAAAACCCCAAATCGGGTATGCCAAAAATTGTGCCAAAAGCTTCACAGCTTCACCTATTATTAATAGATCTGGAAGTGGAAATTTTTATAGAAATTTCAGCAGCATAAAAGCCTATAAAATGAAATTTCCAGTTCTGTATAGCCTTTACAAAAAATTTCTCAAATGTAGGACAAAAACTATGCTCATCGGGCTCCCGAAATTAACACAAAAATGCCCGAAAACACCACAAAAACACTAATAATCTATCTCAAAAGTTTAATCATGTCCCAATAAATATATTCAGATCTATTTTAAAACCTTAAATTCTGAAATGCAGTAGCAACCCAAACTGATTTGAAATAATCAACTGAAAACACCAAACTCATACAAAAAACACACCCGAAAACCCACAAATCTGCACTGTTCAGCACAAAGGCAAACTCTGTATGAGCATGCACATGGAATGGCTTCAAAATCCTATCCTTAGCCTTCCTAGAAACCTTCAAACTCCCATTCTTGGGTCTCCCTAGAAACCTGCAAACTCTCGTTCTTGGGTCTCCTTCTCCACAGGTTTGGCAGCCTCTGATGTAATGATCCCATCTTTTGGCCTTCACGTTCTCCAAAGTCTAAGTGGAGGATAAGAAAAAATTAGGGCCAAAACGAAGTTGATTTACTTAGTTTTAGGCATACTTACTATTTTTAGTAAATCGACAGGACATAGTGCAGGTCAATTTTGGTGATTGGATTCGATACTCCTCGGTGAGAGCTTTCCGATGAGCTATCACTCACATTATTCGGAGTCCGATTGCTAATACATTTTAATGCCTGAAGTTTTATTAAAGTAACATCTAATTTAATTGTAAAATATTAAAATGTTACTTTAATATTTATTTTATGGTGATGTGTACCCAAGGGAGACATAAGGGGTATTTTAATATATGTTTTATATATTACACATCTTTTATCCCACATTGCCCATATGAGTTGAGCGGACCCTTGAAAATAGAATAAAAGGAAGCATTTGTGGCTTCATTAGAGAAGGTTGAATATGAGAAGAAATTGGTGTGTGAGTTGCAGCTCCGTTCTTGGCATTTGAGGATGTCTATCCTCTCTTGTAACATTCTAGACGTCATTCCCTTGGGGTTTGGCCTTTGGAATTTCTTCTTATTGGCTTCATTATCAGGCAGTTTAGTTGCATTTCTGGCTACAGGCAGATTTGATATTTTGCTCATATCTTCTTCACTACTTGTCCAATGCTTATGCCGCTTGGAGGGAATGGTATTATGAAGGTAGTGGACTGATTGGAGTACAAAGTATTGTAGCAGCAAGTTTGAAAGCATGGGCTGGAGTATTATGTCAATACTGCTGAAGTAATTAGTGAGTAGATAAATCTGCCATGTATTTGGTTTTATGAATTCTGAAAATAACATTTTATTAGCAGCAGTTCATTTCCACTTTGCATATTATTGTAGTTTCTTTCTTGTTTATGTTGTATGATACCAATTCCAGGCACAAAACACAACAAACAAATAAACGTTTGATTTCCGGAGTTCTAAGGGGTTTAAAACATTAAATGGAGAAATAAGAGGTTGCATGCAAACTGTTTGACAAAATTTCTTTCAGCAAATTGGTTTAGTTTTTTGGGACATCCAGGGGTGTCCATTACATCTGAAGAATAACAAAGAATGAGCAAAAATCAAGTTCTGGAATCCCTCCAAAATGCCTTCAAACCCCTTAAAAGAGGGCATAAACGTAACTCACATCCAAGAGAGGTTAATGAAACATATTTTAATCATAATTTTTATTTATTAGTCCAACAGTTTCCAAAGATTAACCCCCTTTTTCTGAAACTTCACTTTCTTTGGCCTGCCTGCCTTAGCAAAGATTATTATTTTTTAATTATTTGAAAAGGGGACATGACACCTTTAGACAGTGCATCAGAGGAGGTTTGTAGGAGACATTCAAGCCAGTTCCATCATGTTTCTAATCAGTTGAGAGTTAGTGACCGAGGCATTGCTATCACTTGCCAACATTTTGATGCTGCTCGTCAGTTGTTAGCAGTTTATGGATGGGGTTCTCCTACTAGTGATGAGCAGGAAGGAAGTTATCTTTCCCTGATAGAGATCCACTCTTTATGGGAGGCTGTTCAGATTTTGAGATAGAATTATATGAAGTTGGTAGCCAACAGAGATTATCTTATGGAGTGGGGCAATACAACATATGATGCATTGTTGGCCAAGGAAGATGAGGTGAGTGAGCTTACTGAGCAGCTTGAGGTGACTTCTGAGATTCTTGAGAGTACACAGTTGGCTTTCAAGGAGTCACAGTTTCATTTGGCTAAGGTGACCATGGAGTTAGAGTGACTATAGTCTTTACCTGATTCTATACAGTCACAAGCTGTGGTGTTTGGTGATCTGAGGATGTGCATGGCCGAGATTTTCAGAGACAGTGGAGATGGGGATGCATCCATCCTTGATACTAACATTGGCATATCAGGTTCATTCCCACTAGAGTCACGTTTAGTTTAGTTGGTTGTTATAGCAGATTTTTGTATGCCTGACATGGTGGTGGCCTCTAGTACTGATGGCACGAAGACTAGAGATGTATCAAAGATCATGTGTAATGTTGGTGAGTCGGCAGCTGGCATGGTTCCTGCTAGTAATACTACTCCCTTGGTGATATCTTTAGAGGTAGTAGTCAGTTCCAACATGGTTAATGATCAATTGCAATTAGTTTCATCTAGATTACAGTCTAAGCCACTGACTGAGATTGGCGAATTCTATCGGCATTACACTGTGAGGTACGCTCATCAATTTACCTTTGATGACCATGTTGATGAGATGATGATACAGAGATGTACTTTGGTTCCTAGTGCTTATCATCAGTTATGGGATAGTTTGATTCCTCAAGATGAGAGTTGTGATGGGCATGACATGGTGATAGGTTCTGCAGTTGACAGCTTGATAATATGTGACTTAGAGCAGGAGTTTGGGAGTGATGCTTCAGTGGGTGTTGTTATTGATTCTACTCCTTTGGCTATGAAATCTCCTGACTTAGCTAGTGATCAGTCACAGTGGGTTGTATCACTTGTTCATGGTGAGCTGTTGACTGAGGTTGATTTTTTTAATCAACATTATATTACAGGGTATGTACATCAGTTAGCATTTGATCCTTGTTTTGAGGAGTTGATGGCAGGAAAATTTGGTTTGGATTCCATTTCTTACTCTTTATCTTGTAATGTCTTTTCACCATCAGCAGTGCATGGGATTTATGGTTATGAGATAGTGGCTGGTGATTTGCAGAGTTGTGTTGATTGTAGGAGTTGTACAGTGTCTGGATTCTCCATACTTGATACAATTTCATTCGAGAGCATTCACCATTGTTTCAGAGTTGGATTGTACATTCCGTATAGGCCAGTGGGATGCATTGATGGTATTTAATATGTTGGTAGTTTGATTTGTCCACTTTACTTTGGTTCTGATGTTCTAAGAGTTTGTATCTAATGGGTTTTTGACTATGGTAGTGGTGATTTTGGAGTTTGGTTGAGCTATAATTGTCAGTTTGATTATGGATTCCTCTTGGTCATATTGTAGAGGATATTGTAGGAGCCTGTGTTAATTGGTAGTAGTATAGTTCATGACTACATTTGGGATCCAAGTGGATTGATTGGTTTATTGTTTAGCCACTGCTTGAGGACAAGCAATGTTTGGGAGGGGAGGACTTGTCATGTCCCCTTTTCAAATAATTAAAAAAATAATAATCTTTGCTAAGGCAGGCAGGCCCAAGAAAGTGAAGTTTCAAAAAAAGGGGGTTAATCTTTGGAAACCGTTGGACTAATAAATGAAAATTATTATTAAAACATATTTCATTAACCTCTCTTGGACATGAGTTACAGTTATGCCCTCTTTTAAGGGGTTTGGAGGCATTTTGGGCGGATTCCAGAACTTGATTTTCGCTCATTCTTTGTTATTCTTCAGAGGCTGCCAAACCTGTGGAGAAGGAGACCCAAGAACGGGAGTTTGCAGGTTTCCAGGGAGACCCAAGAATGGGAGTTTGTAGGTTTCTAGGAAGGCTAAGGATGGGAGTTTGAAGTCATTCCATGTGCATGCTCATACAGAGTTTGCCTTTGTGCTGAACAGTGCAAATTTGTGGGTTTTCGGGTGTGTTTTTTGTATGAGTTTGGTGTTTCCAGTTGAGTATTTCATATCAGTTTGGGTTTCTTCTGTATTTCCAACTTTAAGGTGTTAAAATAGAGCTGAATATATGTATTAGGACATGATTAAACTTCTGATATAGATTATTAGTGTTTTTGTGGTGTTTCTGGGCATTTTGGTGTTAATTTTAGGAGCCCGATGAGCATAGTTTTTGTCCTACATTTGTGAACTGTTGTGTAAAGGCTATACGGATCTAAAAATTTCATTTTGTAGGCTATTATGCTGCTCAAATTTCTGTAAAAATTTCCACTTTCAGATTTATTAATAATTTGTGAAGTTGTAAAGCTTTTGGCACTATTTCTGGCATACCCGATTTGGGTTTTCTTGAAAAATTTGGTGGATCTTTGTGATATTAGTTGTTTGATCTTAAAGATTTGATTAAAGGTTGGAAATATCATACAAAACCAGTAAAGGTACATTTCAATCTTGAATATTGTGTAAGGAAATCATGACTGGAATGGTTATGAAGGATTCCTATGATGCATAATAGCTATCTTTGGAATATTTAATTGTAAGGAAATCATGACTGAACTAGTTATAATGGATTCCTATGATGCATAAGAGATATCTTTGAAAGATTCCCTAAGATTGGAAAGTGCATTATATAAGCACTTTGAGGGCTGTAGATAGTGTGTGAGAGGGTGAGTAGTGAATTTTTGGTTGCTACTAGATATGTCTTCCATGTCCTAAAAGAGCTTACACTGTATGTGTGTCGTTACCTTTGAGTTGAAGATAATACATTATGCAAGTTTTAGAGGGGTGGGGTTGTTTTACCAAAATTTTTTTCCCCACAAGAACATCTTTTTGTTTATGTGTTATTATTTCTCTATCTATTTTTTATATTCATGATTAATTGCAATATTATTGTTTACATAATATTAAATCTGTAACTGTAAGGATTTTAAAAGAATTTGCACAATACTTTCATTAAAATATTAGTGTAGGAAGTTGTTTCTACACCTGAGTTTCCTTGCAAGTGGTATTAGAGCTTGATCAACTTTTAATCCTAGTTGTTGGATAGGGTTTTTTGAGCTAATCTCAAGTTGAGTGGGAGTTTTGTGCAAAGAATTCTAAATCTTATTTGTAGATTGAGGTGCCTAGTTCATCATATGGATAAATAGAGGTGGAGAAATTTAATGGCAGTAATTTTGAGTTGTGGAAATTCAGGATGGAAGACATTCTTGAAGATCATGATCAATGGGAGGAAACTTCACTTGATGTGAGACTTGCAACAATATCTCAAGCAGATTGGAATCTTAAGGATCAAAAAGCTAAGGATCTCAATAGACTCTATCTAGCTAATTTAGTTCTCTTGAATGTTCTTGATGAGAAGACTGTAAATAGTTTGTGTGCATAGCTTGGGTGTATGTATTAGGCCAAATCTCTGGTGAACAATTTGTTCCTAAGAAAGAAGTATTCTCTAAGAATGGAGGAAGGAGGATCTATTATAGATCATCTAAATGCTTTTAATTTATTGATTACATAGTTGACATCATCTAGTGTCAAGATAGAGGAGAAGGATTGATGTATGACCCTATTATGTTCCTTGTCAAATTCATGGGACCATCTTGTGATGGCTCTTAGAAGTACTTTAGTCACTTTCAAAATGGATAATCTAGTGTCTTCACTGTCATCTAAGGAGACAAGGAGAAGGTCTTCAGATTTGGCTAAGGAATCTCTTGTTGTTCATAGTAGATCCAATGATAGAGGCAAGAAAAATGACAAGAAGTTTGGAAAGGGTAGATCCAAATCTTGTGGAAAATCAAAGACTCCTAGAAAGTCCAAGGCAAAGTGTTGGATTTTTGATAAGACTGGGCACTTCTATAAGGATTGTAAAGAACCAAAGAAGAAGAATATGACCTCATATTCAGGTTTAAAAAAATCTCAAGAAGATGGGAATGCTTTCATTGCAGCCTTGGGAGTGCATGCATTTGATGATGTGTGGTTGATAGACTCAGGTGCTTCTTTCCACATGACCTCTCATTGAAGCTAGCTCTCAAAGTATGAAGTTTTTGATGGTGGAAAGGTGTACTTAGGTGATGATTCTCACCTAAAGATAGTTGGACATTGACAGTTCACTATTAGATTCCCTGATAGATGAGTAAAGGGGATCAATGGGGTAATGCACATCCTTGGTTTGGCAAGAAACCTATTATCTATAAGTATCCTGAATAATGTAGGTGTGCAAGTTTTTTTTTTCTAAAGATGGATGCAAGATGATGAGAGGATCTATGTGCTTGATTAGGGTACTAGGAGAGGTACTTTATTTGAGCTTGATGCATGCATTTCTCAGTGCAATAGTTCTATTTCAAAGAAGAGAGAAAATATCATTTCATCCTCACCATCTGAACAAGAATTAAAAGAAGACTGTGGTTATTGGTTCTAATGGTAGTGCAACATGTGTACCTAAGGGTCAAACACATTGGAAGGAATCCTTCCTATAGAAAAGACAATGTTGTGGAATATAAGATTTGGCCACATTGGCGAGAAGGGCCTCAGAACCCTAAAGAATAAGAACATCATTGACATGTTCAATGATTGTAATCTTGAGTTAGACTTCTATGAACATTGTGTCTACAATAAATAATATTGTGTTCAATTTTACTCTAGTTCTCACAAAGCTTCTGAGGTTTTGGATCTTATTCATTTTGATGTATTTGGTCTTGTAAAAGTTCCTTCAATCTCAAAGTCTTTATTTTTTGTATCATTCATAGATGATTATAGTAGAAGGACATGGATTTATTTCTTGAAAGGTAAGATAGAAGTCTTTAGTCAATTCAAAGAATTTAAAGCCCTTTTACATAATCAAATTAGTAAGAAGATTAAGTGTGTGAGAACTAACAATGGTGGTGAGTTTTGCTCACTAGAGTTTGAATAGTTCTATAAAGAACAAGGTATCAAGAGGCATAAGACAAGTCCCTATACCCCACAAAAAAATGGAGTTTCAGAAAGAATGAATAGGACACTAATGGAGAAGGCTAGGAGTATGCTTAATGGAGCTAGTCTTGAAAAATGGTTTTGGGCTGAAGTTGTGGCCACTGCTTGCTATCTATTTAATAGATCTCTTACATCAGCTCTTTTTGGTAAGACACCCATGGAGGTGTGGTCTAGTAAGAAGCCTTCAGTCTGAAATCTTCATATTTTTTTTGTGAAGCTTATGCACATGTTCCAAAGGAGAAAGGATCTAAGTTAGAAAAAAAAGTTGTCAAATGTATTTTCATTAGATATGGTGTTAGTATGAAAGGGTACAAGCTTTGGGACCCTATGACTAGTAAGGTGTTTTATAGTAGAAATGTTATTTTTAGAGAGCTAACATCTTCTCCTATTGTGATACAACCAAATGAAAAACAAAAGAGGGAAGATATTGTTCAGTTGCCTCTTACCCCTGAGAAGACTGAATAGAAAGACTATGTTGGGTCTAATGATGAGGAGAACTCTAGTAGCTTTGATAGTTTAGAAGAAGAGGAAGAACAACCTCAACCTTGAGGAGATCCATGAGAGTAAGAAAACAACCAAAATGGTTTGGTTATTCTATGTTAGATTTGAGTTGTGCCTTTGCTTTGATTACTAACACTAATGAGCCTAGATTGATGAAAGAGGCTTTCGATATGGAAGATATAGGTTTATGGATTAATGTCATAGATGATGAGATGGCTTTATTGGATTAAAAAAAAACATGGTACCTTGTACCTTTTCCTAAAGGATGAAAACCTATTGGTAGAAAATGGATGTTCAAGAAGAAATTCTATGCAGATGGAAGTGTTGAAAGGTACAAAGCTAGATTGGTTGTGAAGGGGTTTTCATAAGTAGAGGGAATAGATTATGGTAAAATATTCTCTCCTATTGAAAATTTGACATCCATTAGATTTTTGTTATTTCTTACTGCATCATATGATTTAGAGATAGAAAAAATGGATGTGAAGACAACTTTCCTTCATGGTGATTTGGAGGAAGAGATTTATATGTCACAGCCTGAGCACTACATTGTTAAAGGTAAAGAATCAATGTTTTGTAGATTAAAGGTCTCTGTATGGTTTGAAACAATCTCCTAGGATGTGGTACCTTAAGTTTGATTCCTTTGTGTTGTCAATTAGATTTGTAAGATTGAAATCAAATCATTGTGTTTATTTCAGATTTGAAAATGATTTCCTTCTTATTGTTACACTATGTGTTGATGATATGCTATTGTTTGGGAAGGGTAAGGGTATAATTTCTGATTTTAAATCTCAATTGTCAACATAGTTTGTAATGAAAAATCTTGGGGCAGAAAGGTACATCTTGGGTATGGAAACTAGTACAGATAGGTGTAATAGAAAACTTTGGTTGAGTCAGAGTAAGTATGTGAAGTATGTGTTGGACATGTTTAGCATGGTAGATTGTAGACCTTTGTGTTTTCAAAGTTATTTGTAGATGATTGTGCTAAATATCCCAGTGAGGTGGAGGACATGAGTAGATTACCTTATGCTAGTGTAGTTGGTAGTCTTACATATGCTATGGTTTGTACTAGACCAGTCATTGCCCAAGTAGTGGGAGTTCTGAGCTAGTTTATGGCTAATCCTGGATGGGTACATTGGAATGCAGATAAGTGAGTATTTACATATTTTAGGGGTACATTAGATCACTCCATTTTTTTATCATGGTAACTCTTATGGAGCTCTGCATTTAGTTTGTATTCATAGGTTTGTGGATCTAGATTAGGTAGGTGATATTGATAGCAGGAGATCCACCTATGCTTATGTATTCATTATGTTTTTTGGTGCCATTAGTTGGATGAGTAAGAAACAACCCATGGTTACTTTTCCCACTACAGAAGTTGAGTACATGGATGCTACTCATGCTTGTAAGGAAGCCATTTGGCTAAGGATATTTTGTTATGCTATTGGTGTTGATGTAGGAAAAACTACTATTTGTTGCAATAGTCAGAGTCCTATTTTCCTTGCAAAGAACCCAACCTTCCATGCCAAAATAAAGCACATTGATGTGCAATTTCACTTAGTGAGAGATATGGTGGAAGATGGAATGGTAAATTTGGAGAAGGTAGATACTATAAAGAATGTTGTAGATGCATTGATGAAACCAATGGACACAGAGAAGTTCAAATGGTGTTCAAAATCTATGGGCCTTTCAGCCTATTGTGGTTAATTCTTGTTGTACTCTTGTTGCTCTTATAATAAGGTGTTTTACAAGTGGGAGAATGTTAGGAATAAGGTGTCTCAACCTTGTATAATTCCAATTCTTATTATTTGTTTTGTAAATGTATTTTTTGTAAATAATATAATTAAGTGTGAGTGTACATGTCTAGTTGCAATGTTGATGTGTCACTCCACTTACATGCATCAATATCTTGAATTGTGTGTAAGAAAATCATGACTAAAATAGTTATGATAGATTCATATGATGCATAAGAGATATCTTTGGAATATTTAATTATGTGTAAGGAAATCATGATTGGAATAGTTATGTTGGATTCCTATGATGCCTAAGAGCTATCTTTGGAAGATGCCCTAACAATGAAAAGTAAATTATATAAACACTTTGAGGGCTATAGATAGTGTGTGAGAGGGTGAGTAGTGAATTGTTGGTTGCTATTGGATATGTCTTCGATGTCCTAAAAGAGCTTGCACTGTAAGTGTTTTGTAACCTTTGAGTTGAAGATAATACACTGTGTAGGTTTTAAAGGGGTGGGGTTGTTTGACCAAAAGGTTTTTCCCCACTAGCATATCTTTGTGTTTATTCATTATTATTTCTCTATCTATTTTATCTATTCATGATTGACTACAATATTATTGTTTACATAATATTGAGATATAATTGTAAGGATTTTAAAAGAATTTACACAATACTTTCCTTAAGAGATTAGTGTAGGAAGTTTTTTCCACACGTGAGTTTCTTTACATCTTCTCTACGTTTGAACATATCAAATCCAACTTATATAACCAAAAATAGTGAGCTATAATAGGATAAGAAACATGCACAATGATACAATAATTTTTCAACTGGGGAAATCCTTGATCAAAGAGAAAAAGCTAGTGAGAATGATGCCAATAAGATGATATTCTAATATATAAGTTCCTTGTGAAATGATGTGGCCCTTGTAGAGTTCAATTATAATGTAATCAATATAATTAGTCTTGTTTAAGAGAATTTGAATCTCTATTAGAATGTTTGAACCCTCTGATGTATTCTGAGAAAGATAACTATATATACTATCTAAACTACTTTAGATACTGTCATACAACATATCTTTAAGATAATAAAACCAAGTTGTACACTGACCAAACTACAACTTAATTTCCAATACATTTCCTTTTAAGTCCTAAAACTCCATTTAATATAACTACTACTTTTCTCTTCTTATCTGATATATCTTGTAATCTTGAAACAAAAGTCTATACACAACCAAACATAATATCTACACATTATTACTTAACATCTAGCCCAACCAACTCAGCTCTCCTAGATAAGTTCAAAAGATATAATAATACACATTATATTACAATTGCAACCCTTACAATAAAGTTCCATCACATAGTCAGTTTCTAGTGAACATATCATGTTTTCTAATTTAGTGACTTCACTAGAAAGTTGTCCATGATATTCTAACTCAAAAATTTCATCATCAAACTTTCACCTACCATAGTCCAATATTTCCAATGCTAAGTCTACCTCACTCTAATGATATAATAAAATTGTCAAAAAATGATTTATTTCCCATTGGCATGCTACTGGTATTCACATAACAATGAGTAACTCAATATGTGTTGTTCCAAATTATTAGTGAATAAAAATGCACCATGAATGTTTCTATGATCACAATCCTAAGTTGGCATACTATTAAATTAAAGTGTTAATTTAACTTAATTTATTAAATTACCTTTACTCCCTTCTTAATATTTCACTTATGCACTTTGAATTTCCGTTTAATAAATAATTAGTATATATTAAATGTCATTTATCTCTTAGGGTTTCCCTTGTAGGCTTTCCAATCTTCTTCTATAAGGATTGATCTTTTGTAAATATCTCTCAATTTTTCTTTCAATCTGATAATATGATTTGCATATTTTCAGCAAAACTTTTAACTCTTCTTTGATTTTTCTTCTCTATGATAGGTGATTGCATGTAGGTGTTCTTTAAGTTTTGTGGATTTGTATTTCTCAAATGCTTCATGGTATTAGAGCTTGAATTCTTGTATCTTGTTCAATATTTGGAGAAAAATAAGAACAAGGTTTTGACAAAATAGATCTGGTATTTTTAAAGTATTTTCTATGAAAATAGGCATGTCTCTAATTTTTAGAGCACTTTGAGGTCAAAAAGACCTTGTAGTTAGATTTATAAGGCATCAAAACCTGCATTTTCATAAAAAAAATTGTTAATTTTGGACAACGCTAACTGGGGAGGCAATTTTTTTTCATAATAGGGTCATACAACCTCTACACGCACTCTGAGATAGAGAAAAATTGAAAATTGCAATTTTTTTAAAAGTGTTTTTTTTACCATCGTAGCCACTGTTGCAATTTGTAAACCATAGCAGAATCACTTGTAATTTGTGTTAATGACAATGACTTCCATACTTTACCACCACTTTAGCTCCACTTGCTAGGGTTGTGCCACCACTCCACTCTACCACTCAACCACTCCATTGCCCACATCATTGCTTTGCTCGCACTGAGTTATCACACCACTGAAGCACCACTAGTGGTTTTTTTACATATTTTTAAAAAATAATTAATTTTTGCCTTCTAGAGGCCCTAACCTTATTTTTTTTCCTAACTTGATCGTACATATGTTTTCTGTGATCTGAAAGAAGTGCCAAAAAGATGATTTAGAGATGGAGATGATGGTGTAGGTTTTTTTTTTGAAGTTTTTGTATTTTCGGTAGCTATTTTTCACTTGAAATTAGATGATGTCTTCTATCTTCTAAGATGTGTAACTTCCTCATTTTACCTCCATTTTCTAATTTGAAAGAAGCACCAAAAAACTCTCCTCCAACCCTATCCATATTCTCTATTATTTTCATTAGTATTTCTCAAAGGTACATGTGATTATAAATTTTTTTTTTCTCTCTTCTTGTTTAAGCATTCCTTCTACAAGATGGGGTTCAATTTTTTACATTGTGCCAGGTTTCTTTTAAACATTTTTGGTTACAATATTAGTCTATCAAAAACATTCAAAACACCTTCTTAAGAAATGGCCCAGACCTCTTCTTGTTGAATACTTATAAACTCACATGACTATCACACATGAAAATCTCATATGCAATGAGTTCTTCATTCAAAGGGTTTGTGGTATTTCAAAGTCAATTAAAGACTTTGTAACACATGAATAAGATTGATGAAGCCATTGGTGTGATTTCTTTGGTGTTTTATAAAGCTTATAATTTCATCTTGATGAGTGTTCCACTCCTCAAGAAATGTGGAACAAGTTCAATGACTTGTTTGGTACCACCAGAAAGTTTAATGTTTTTTAGATTGAGGCAGAGATTACCTCTCTTGTACTAGATTCCTTTCCTTCCATTGAGGAATTTTTTATGAAGTTCAAAAAATAAAGATATTTATTGCAAGGTTATGGGAAAACCAAGACTGACACTAAGTCCATCTACTTGATTGTTTCTAAGCTTCATGAAAACTTTTAAATTTTTGCTTCTATCTTCTATTCCACCAAATATTCTTTGGGTAATAGATTTACCATGCCACCGTTTAAGATTTTTCATGATCATTTGAATTGAGATAAAACTAGGCTTTCGTAGTTGGATTCTCTCACAAGCTCATAGACTTATGCATTGGTAGCTTGGCCATCTTCTAGGATGAAGGAGAAGAAAAAAAGGTCACATCCTACAGAGTCTTAGATTGAAACTAGCCCTCATAGTTCTTTGGGGCCACCTCCTCCTAAGGGAGATAAACCAAAGCTAGAAAGACCAAAGTGTGCTTATTGTAATAAGCCCAATCATGATGAGTCATGTTTCTTTGAGAAGAAGTTAGATGACTATGTCAAATAGGTTTAAGATTTGGCATCTCTCCCTCAGAAGAGAAACATTGATATTCCTTCTACTTCTAATAGATCTTCTTCATCATCATCATTTTATTCAGATGGTAAAGTTATAGGAAAGGGTCATGCAGCATGTACAACTACTACTCCACACTCTTCTATATGGTTACTAGATTCCAGAGCTTTACACAATATGACATCTTCTCAAGATTTGTTCTCTTCTTTTGAGCCTTCTCCTACTCCACATATTTTGATGAGGAACAAAATTTTTATGATTGTATGTGGGAAAGGATCTATTGGAATTGATGATGGTACATTTCATAATTTACTTTGTATTCCATATTTATCATCTAACCTTCTCTCTATCTATCAGATTACACACAATGGGATAGGGAAGATAGTTGAGCTTGTAAAAGATTTAGTGAACATCAAAGATAGTGAGACATGCAATATTGTTGCTATAGGTACTATTGATCACTCTTCCTACCTATACATTTTCACTCATTTTGGTCCACCATCTCCAATATCAGAGATTCACTCTCCTTCTTGATGAAAGACTACTAAGGTGAAGTAAGGTTAGTTGAACTTATGTGTTGTTTCTAAGACTAATGTTGTGACTTCTACACCTCAAACTCCTATTTAGATTCCATCTATTACACATGATTTTTCTTTTGTATTTCCTACCATTGTATCTCCAATCATTGATCCACCTAATTTATTTGTTGAGTATATATCAAAGGATAAACATCTCCTCTTAGATGATAGATTCAATTGGAGATTCCATTCCAAGATTCTCATGCCTTCTCTTTTGAGAATCAACTAGGACTTCTAGCTTCACCTTAAATTTAGGGGTTTCATCCTTGTTTTCCACTACCTTTGTCTCTTTCAGATTAGAGCCACATTGGTCTATTCATAAACATACAAGTTATACCATTCTGGGGGGGCTATGGAATCTCAAGCCTCTATCATTAGGGGTTTCATTATACTTATGGTTTTGAGAGAGTCTCTTGAGACATATCATTTTTACTTTTTTATTTTCTATCTCTTTTTGGAGGAGGCTTTTTCCCACCTAGTTTTCCATATTTTTCCCTTTCATAGAGGTTTGGTTTTGATTGGGTACTATTAGCCATTTTAGGACCCCCTTTTTCCCTTGTTTTCATTATTAAAATATGATCAGAGATATCTATTCATGGTGTCAAGTTTGCATAGTGTGCCAAGCATGAGGCTAAAACCTAACTAAAATCCTAGTTATCCCCTTCAATGATATAATTTTTTATTACGTTTTTGAGGGATTGGATTACCCATGCATCATTTAAGTTAGGTCCCCTTGTTAGGTTCATTATCTCTAAGTGTTGACCCCATTCCATATTCATTTAAATCATTTATGCATCTACCCTTATATTTTTTCCTCAGTCCCATTTCAATGTGACCTAGTAGTGGTGACATAGTGATGGAAATGTGTCAACATTTTAGAGGGTATTAATGGATCAAAAGAAGAAATGTTTTAAAGGCCTCTGATCAATCATGACCATTTATCTAGAAGTAGATCAATGCTTGTCATATTCTCACTTTCTAAAGATGCACAAAAATTAGCCAAAATGAGAATGTGACCATCAAAAGCATGGACACAGTGGAGCTAGACTTGGGTGTGGGACATAACAGGGAATGTGTTAGAGAAAGTTGACAAAGTGCCATGTTTTGGTTGGCTAAAGGTACTGGCTATGACAAAATATCTTCAGTTATGATGACTATTAGATCTTGTTAGATCAATGGAAATTGTATTCTCTCTTTTCAAAGTTGAATGAAGTTTAGCCAAAGTGAGAAAGTGATGAGATGAAACATGTCATAAAATCCATGTAGTCAATTTTTGAACCATCACATTTATTAGGCAATTAGATAAATAATTTTCAAGTTGTGAAGGTGTGAAATAAAGAAATAGTTAAGTCAAATGGTTATTGCATCATCACAAGGAGTTAAGAGAAACTTGAGGTTAAGGAGGTGAAGTTGAAAAATCTCATTGATCACACTTTTGTAGGGTTAAAAGATGGGTTAATGTTTCAGGTTGTGAAGATGTGAGCATTTATTTTAATGGTTATCACCAGTTCACAACGATTAGTAGAGGGAAGCAGTAAGCGGCTGCGATGAATGAATCAATAAAATAAAGAGGTTTTCTAAGATTTTTAAGTGGAAACACAATTAAATTTTTATTAGTTGTGAAATTGCAATAAAGAGCCACACATTTAGGATGATAGTTGTCATGACATCACATAGTTAAGCTGTAAACAATGATTTTAAGTTGTGACACTGTGAAAATCATTTGGCAATTTTTTAAAAAAATGTCTTTGCATCGTTGCAAGGGCTTTTGTTGAAGTAAAACTTAATTTGTGATTTTGTAAAAGAGTAATGAAGAGAGTTAAGACTTTTTATGATCACAAATTCACTAGGAGTTAGGGCTAACCTGTGATCAAGGCTATGAAGTGGAAAAATTCTTTGTTGTCTCATTCACAAGTTTAAAGGTAAGGTTAATCTTTGAGGCTATGAGACTATGAACAAAGGGAATAAAATAGTTGAGTTAAGGGCTAGTTGAATTTTCATAAGGTTTCATCTTTGGTTAAAGTTCATGATTGCAAATTTTTGAAACAATGATGGCATTCATCAAGGAAAGTGTTCAAAATTTTGCACGGTTAAAGCATGTTATGTGTTTGACTATTGCAAAGGGGCGACTTTGGTAAAGATAAAGGCATCACAAGCAAAGAAAATGCTAGGTTCTAAACCATGGTGAGGGTGCAAGAAATTAGTTTAATGGTCATCATCAGGTCACATCAATTAGTGAGCTAAAGTGATAGACAACTATAAAGCATTGATAAGGGTTAAAATGAAAAGGCTACAATTTCTTGAGGCCATGCAGTAAATTAAGGAATAAAGTTGCATAGTAGTGAATAAGAGAAAGCATAGGCTTGACATGGCAGTTAGAAAAGCAAGATGATTTGGTGAAATGCTTCAAAGTTATGAGGCCATGTGGCGAGGTTGACTATTGAACGATGAAACAATTGACTTGGCACTATTGTGAACACTATCAAAGAGGCTCATTGATGGAGAGAAAATCCTTTAATCACCTATAACAACCCTTTAGTTTTCTCAAGGCCTAATAAATGCAAAATACATTCTACCCCCACCATGGTAATACATCTACCAATTAGAGCAGTTATAGCTATCATTTCTATCTCTTTAGGGCCCTAGTTGCATGTAAAAATTAGATTTCCTATATAGGAACATGCATCAGATTTGATTTCCCATCTAATTCTTAGTTATTTCTCTCCTTTGCATTTCAACTCCACCTAGTTAGGGTTTGAACTCAATGTAAGCATCAGATTTATGCATGAACTCTATAAAAGGTAGTTATAAATATGTTTTAGGAGTTCTTCTTTATTTTGTTATCTTTACTTGTAGTAGCCTTATGCTCTACAATTGTATTTCTTGCCTTTCATTAATGAAATAATTGGTTTCTTACCTCTTCTTTCCTTTCATTAGTCTGTGTATGTATCTTTCCTTTGTTTGGATGTTCCTTTTATGTTTCCTTTGATTCTATATGTTGTGTTTAATCTAATGATAAGACTTTTATTGTGAAGATTTCTTCCTTTCAATATTTTTATTAGTTTATGAACTTCATGTGATTCTTTGTGAGTAGAATAGAGTTATGACCTATGTATTTTGGATTTTCATTGATGCATTGTACATATAAGGGCAAAGTTCTAACCATTTCAATTAGGTGCATCACCCCCTTTCCCTTTCAACAATTTACTTTCCTACATTTTCTTCTCCCTTTTCCTTTAAAGAAGTCATTAGGTACATCTTGATAGTGAGGAAGCCAACCTTCTCCAAAGGCTCAATCTCAATGTTCAAGTCCCACAACTTGGAGATTATTTCCATGTTTCACAAGGTTTCCTTTAGGTCAAAATTTAGGCAAGGGTACAAACTTTTGTGACAATAGGTACCTCATTAGGCCTTGTTATCGATACCCAAGTTTTCTTTTAGCATTACATTGTAGTTTCCTTTCTTTCTCTACATTATTTGTAGTTGCATTGTTTCCCATGTTAAGGGGTAGTGTTAGAGAAAAGTGTTAATTTAATTTAATTTATTAAATTACCTTTACTCCCTTATTGAGATTTTTCTTTATGAATTTTGCATTTCCATTTAATAATTAATTAGTAATTATTAAATGTCATTTACATCTTAGGGTTTCCCTTTTAGGTTTTCTGATATTCTTCTATAAGGATTGATATTTTGTAAAATCTTTCAATTTTTCTTTTAATCTGGTAATATAATTTGCATATTTTCATAGAGAAACCTTTGACTCTTCTTTTCTTTTTCTTTTTTGTAGTAGGCTCTTTCATGTAGGTGTTCTCTAGGTATTGTGGATTTGTATTGCTCAAATCCTTCACATACCTTATCTTTTTTTAACCCAAAATCACTAATAGAAACATCCTTTATAAAGTACATAATTTTTTTCTATCACAAGCACAAATAAAAATATGTTAGCAATAATAACAAGCCTACCATTAATTCAAAACATAACCAACTAATCCAAGGGCTAACCAAATGACACTGTAAATAATATTCCCCTTTGTCTCATAATAATTATAACAATATTCCTCTTTTGCATTGATGGAAATATGATAAAATACGATGAACTCCAAACCCAAAGAAAATCATCAATATATTCATCTTTGATGATGTATCTATTTAAATTCTCCCACATACACATACTCTTCCCCAAAAATTACAATCAAAAATTTCATGCATTACTCTCTCCCATTGACATAAATGAAAAATATTTTAATATTCCACTATGAGAATATGAAGGTATCTCATTATTATAATCATCTCCAAAATAATATGTCAAAAACTAAGTGCCAAAAAATACTATTGTACAAAACATTACTAAATAGTTCTTCAATAACTCTACACATAGTGACTACTCCCCCATAGGAGAATTACCAAACATCCAATCTAGATACAAAAATGCTTTGAACAACACTAGACTAATGCAATATTTTATTAATTACTCTATAATGGGTTCAAGCATTACCCCAAGCATACCTCTAGGGTACTCAAAAGTATCCTTAGCGAATGGTTTATTAAAGATGTATATAATTCATCCTTAGTACTAATATATTCTAATTTGATTTTTCTTTCTCTTCTTCCTTCTCTCTCAATAAATGCTATTTAATAGAAATATGATTTTTTAATACAATGTTGGGTTATTTGACATTCTAATTGGACATGTGTTTTCACAATGAATAATAATATATTTTGGAAATTTAATTCCTATATCCTTCAACATATGCTTTAGTCATATGATCTAATTAAAATTGTTTATTGCTGATAGATACTCTACTCTTGTTGTAGATTGTGAAATATAGTTCTATTTCTTGCTTAGCCATGAAAATCATATTTCTCTTATGAAGAATGCACCACCATCGATACTCTTGATATCATCCACATTGTCTACCCATTATGCATTAGTGTATGCACATAATGTGAAATGATGTTATTTGTCATATCATAATCCAAAGTCTTGTGTTCTTGTATCTGAATACTCTTGTTATCTAGTCTAGGAAATAAATCCCAAGTCCTATTCTTCTAAATATAATAGTGCTCTTATGTCATTTCCTTTATTCTGTATTCATCTTTACATGCCTCATATGTAGTCTTTAGCTCAACCTCTGATATTAAGAAAATTTCTTCTCTATTTTTTCCCTTAACTAAACTCCTTTGTCAGTACTTTTAATTATGTAATGTCTAGGATGATTCCTGGCTACATTTATAGGTGCTCTTTGTTCTTCTTGTCTTGGTTCAATTCTAGCTCTAGTTCTAGGTTCATCTTTGTGTTCTTCAATATGCAAATCATTATCAATTTCATAGAATATCTCTTGTTCTATATTTTGAATGATAGGTCTATGGATTATTCTTGTTTCATTATTAAAATATTAATCAAGTATCCTCTAATATTCTAAAATGTTCATCAAGTTTTACATTTGCACTTTTACCAATTGTCTTCAATATTTTGTTAAAATATCTACATGCTTTACCTTTCAATGAGTATCCAAGAAATATTCCTTCATTACTTCTAGGATCAAAATTTCCTATATCATCATCACTTTTGATATTAAAATTTCTACAAAATATTATGAAATATTTTATTGTAAGAGTGTCCAAACCAAATTTCATAAGGTGTATTACTAGTTCTTTGTTGGATCTGAACTCTATTCATTGTATAAAATATTTTGTAATTGCTTCTCTACAATAAATATGTGCCACATTTCCTTCTAACAACAATGCTCTAGGTGATTCATTGATTGATCTATTTCTCCCTTCTTCTATACCATTCTGTTGTAGAGTTTTTGGTGTTGAAAGTTGTTTTCTAATGCCATTGTCTTCATAAAAGTAGTTAAACTGATATGAAGTAAATTCTACTCCTCTATTGAACTATAATCCTTAATCTTGATTTATTTTCTACTTTAGCTTTTAAAACCTTAAACTTATCAAATGCCTCAATTTTTTCTCTTAGAATGCTACCCAAATCATTATAGTAAAGTCATCAATGAAAATAATGAAGTACCATTCACCACTAAATTCTCTTGTCATTGTAGGATCAAATAAATTTGTATGAACAATCTCTATCTTCCCCGATGTAGTAAATTTCTTTATTGGAAATGAGTTCTTCTTCTTATCCATCATGCTTTCCTTTCAAATCATGTTAGAGGGTTTCATAATATTTGGTAAATATCTCACTACATTATTATTAGTTATCTTCACTATGTTATCAAAGTGTATATATTAAAATTTCTTATGCCATAACTAATCTTTATAAACCTTCACAACCAAATAAGTGATCTTGTTGGGATTCAGTTGGAATGCATTACCTCTAGTTATGTCACCAATACCAATCAATTTTCTATTTTTTCCCTTGATAATACATGTCTTCTTCATGAATTTAAAATGATATATCCCTTGTCCATAAGTTTTCCAACACTCAAAAAATTATATTTTGATCTATCGACAAAATATGCATCTTCCATGTTAGTTTTCTCATAAAATGTAATATATTATTTACTTTTAATAGCACATGGATCATTATTTCCAATTATAACTATAACTCCATCATAATTTCTAAACTCAACAAATTTATTCCTATCACAAGTCATATGATGTGAACAACCATTGTCTATGATCCAGTCAAAAAAATTTATTTCAACATGAGACACAAGTGATTTTTCTTCTTTAACATGACTTTCTTCCTTAATTGCTACAAATCAAATTTCATCATATCCATCATCACTTTCTAATTTTATTTATTTATTTAATGAAATCAAATTCACCATCTTCATTAACAAAGAAATAATCTCTTGTAACTCTTGGTTTGTAAGGATTTCTATGTTATTTCTTCTTTTCACTCTTAGGATAGTAATACGAATAATGACCAGATTGTTTACAAGTCCAACAAGAAAAGGATTTTTGACATCTAGATTCACTTTTCATATGTAGTTCAATATATTCATCAGTAATCCTTCTTTCTGCTTGAATGATTTTCTAATCTCTAGCATAATCTCCACTAGTTATCACACTTCTAGAACTTTAATGCTCTATTTTCCTTTTTCACACTGGTTCTAAAATTTGTTTCTATCTTGGTTTGATTCTACTTCAATCTACACTCAAAATCTTGTGACTTCCCAATCAAAGTTTCTCCATTGAAATCACATGTAACAATGATAATTTCCTTAATAGATATTATTCTAGTCTCTTAAGAAGGTAGAAAAGATATTAGAATTTTCCATACTACCTTGTCTTCTATGATAGTTCAATCATAAATCTTATTTCCTTGAAAAAATTGAATATATGATCTTATTGATTCATCATCTTGCATCATAGCACTTTCAAGCATAGTCTCCTAATTTTTTAATATAGACTGATTTGAATATTTACCACCTTCATAAAGAGCTTCTAAACTGACTTGATATCATGAGAAATATGTAAAGAAGTTACCTCAACAAATTCTAATTTAGGGAGTATAGGGATCAAGGATTCTCTAGTATACATTATATACATGAATACATCCTTTTCCTCAGTAGTACAAGAACCTAGATATTATTTTTTATTATCTAACAATGTAGTCCCATGTAAAGAAAATATTTTTTCATCTTTTACTTCCAATTTTCATAGTTGAATCCATAAAATTGTGGACTTTCTTTCTTCAATGCCATGGATCTCCTCAAGCTATTAAGATTCCTTATCAATGAGGACTTGATTTTCTAATACTAATTGTTAAAAATTAATTTCATTAATCAAAAAAAGAGGGAGGGGGGAGGGTGAATCATTTGTATTATAATATTATATTACTATAAACATATAAAATCCAAATTCAATAACCAAAACAATGAGCAATAACAAGATATAAAACATCCATAGTGACATATAAATTTGTTAACTAGGGAAAACTTGGTGTGAATGATTCCCAAAAGATGATGTACTAATATATAAGTTCCTTATGAATGGATGTGACCCTATTAGGAGTCAATTGCAATGAAATTGATAATTAGTCCCTTTTAAAATATTTTCAATCCCTATTAGAAGAATCCAAACCTATTAGGAGTTGTGAGGAAGACAACTAAGTCAACTATCCAAACTACTTCAGATACTATCACAAAAAAAATAAAATTAAGATAATAAAACCAAGGTTTATATTGAACCAATTTTAAAATGAATTCAAATAGGGTTCCTTTGAAGTTACAAAATTCTAATCAATATTTCCACTACTCTTCTCTTCTTAGATGATATGTCATGTAAGCTTGCAACAAAAAATAGCACATAACCAAATATGATATTCAAACATTACTACTTGATATCTAGCCCAACCAATTCAAATCCTATATACAATTCCAAATGACTATTAGGTTGGACTTAAGGATTCCCCAATATATAATAGATAATATGGGACTACATTATGTTATAACAATATGTGTTGTATTACAATAGAACCCTTAGAATAAAATTCCATCACAAAATTAGCTGCCAATGAACATACTACATGTTCTATTTGAATGATGTCACTAGAAATATATCCATGATATGCTAATTCAAACATAGAATTATCAACCTATTTTATAACATGATTCAATCTTACCAAGTCCATCTCACTCTAAGGATATAGTAAAAATGCCAACAACTGATTTCTTGCCTACTTGTATGCTACTAGTCTTCATATAACAACATGTAAATCAACTTTTTCTACTTGAAATGATTAGTGAACATAGATGTAGAATTTGAACATATCTTTGATATATTAAGCCTCACCTAATCTATCATAGTATAGATAACATATTTCATTATGATACTTTTGATTCTATGTTTTGATACACTTTTGAGACTATAAGGTTATGCCATTTTAATATGTGCATTTTGATGATCCACACTTATGTCTACACATTAGGACCTAATCAATATATTTAATGATTATATTTCATGCTCTAAATTATTTCAATTGCTTTAATAGAAACTAAATTTTATAAATGCTTGTAATATAAGAATGTAATGTTTAAGTAGAAATTAGAGTTAACGAATAGATTGTGTTATGTACTAGGACTTAATTTGCACGCCTAGGGACACAATAGACATGGATTCAACATTTTGTCACTATGATAGAAAATAGATTATGAAGTTATTTAAAATATTAATTTGATCATGTTAATTAAAGTTTAATTTTGATAAGTAGAGTTTGATATTATAGTATTCTAAATATTTTACGTGAAAATTATTAGAAAATGTAAGTTATTTGGAAAGGATGAAGTATGGAACCCAAAGTTAAATGTGATATGAAAATTTTGATATCTTAATATTTTGAATGATTTATTTGAAATGATTAAGAAAGGGAAATTTAATTGAATTGTGCTAATGTGGACTACATGATATTGGAAATTGTGTGCACTTATAACATGTATTTTATACAACTTCTCTTTGGACTACTGATACTCAAGTTTAGTGTGAAGGAAGTGGAACCATGAAAATTTATCATGGAAACAAGGCCAAAACTCATGTGAACATAGTTTAACCAAGGTGAAGCTTTGGAAGATTCAAAAGCCTTATTGTGATGTATTTTATTTCATAAATGTAAACTTGCATGTGTGTGAAAATTTTAATCTCAAAGATTACAATTTTTGTGTGTTTATGTGTCACTTGACACTTGTATATTTTTGTTTGTTAATGACATCTCACCTATGGTTTTGATCATAGCAACATTTAACCCTTAAACTAATTACCTTATTAAAGATGAAGTAAACCCACTTGATAAGGGATAGGATGAGTTAGACTTGACTAGGGTTTTAAAGGGTCATTAGGTGGTCCCAAAAGTGTCCTTTTTTATGAAAATAAGCTACCCATATGTTAGTATAACATGTTATGGGCCTAAATTTGACCATGTTAATGCTTAGCTAGCCTAGGGGGTCCCTTTACCAATGCATTCTTCCACCAATTCAAAAATTGAGTTGTCACAATTTCTTTACCATGTTTCCACTAAGTCAAAAATAGAAAACATGGGGGGGGGGGGGGGGGGGCAAGGTTGTAAGAGGTAGTGGCTTGATTTTTTTTGCTAAAATAGATAGTGGAAAAGCCTTTTTAGGGAGACTTGGACAAACTAGTGGGGGTGTTCACACACACTCTAACTTTAGAGACACTTAGGGTTTGGAAGCTTGAAGGGAACTCTTCTACAATATTTCATTTCCATTTTGCAAAGGAATTCAAGGTTGGTGTTTCTTCCCATGTAGTTAATTTTTTCCATTTTGAAGTTGAATCTTCATATTTTATTTATGTAAATGTAGGTAGTGGGAATTCCATTGTAAGGAAAATGTGTGGTATCATCTTGTATCATGTTGTATTGTGTTGTGATGAGCATGAAGTTTGGATTTTCATTGTTTTATTGCTTTTGATTTTCCATGATTTTGTGCATGGGTGTTGTTATGGGTGTGAGGACTTCACTCACCCTTTGGGAAGGGAAGATAAATCCAAGGTGAAGGGGTTATTTGGAATTGAAAATGTATTTAAGAACCTTGGAGTATGGGTTCCATTGTATTCCATAATAATTCATATCTTACAGGGGGTGATAAGGGAGGTTTGGTGTACAAAGAGAGTTTATGGAGTATGGGCTCCAAGGAAGCTACAACAAGTGGTAGTGTGTTTGGAGGGTGATTGTGAAAGCCCTAAAAGGGCATGAAATATGTTTGTTGTAGATATTGTTTGATATGAAAAGTCTCCATTTGGAAAGCACACCTTCACCCTATGTTTAAGGTTCTATTGGTGAACAATTGTAAAATGCCCTTGGGATTGAATTGTTCAAGTGTTGTAATGCGATGTATTTGAATTTGTAAGATTGGGATAAAACCTGATTTGAACCTTGTTTCCCCAACTTAGTGGGAGGCCTCTTTGGAGGCCTAGGATGGGAGGTGATCCTCCATGGTTCCAAGTTCTGTGTTGTTTTGCAGGTTTTGTGAGAATAAATCCTATGAAGAGATTAGGGTTTCACCCCTAGAAATGTTGAAGAATCAAGTGTTGTGAAGAGACCAATTTTTCTCATTTCATCTTGTAATCTATTGTGATATTAAACTTCCATTTTTGTTTCCTTGTAATGTGAGAGGGATTTAATTCTTATTGTATATTGTTGTAAATGTGTAAATATAAATTTAAGGTTATGTATATTGTTGTCTTTACAAAAGAAAGATTGTATCACTATCATAGTTGTGTAGGAAGGAAAAAGATAGTTTTCATGTAAAAGAATACCTATTATTGTGCAAAACCATATTGAAGTTATGTAATTTAGTTCTTTTACTTACTTATATTCTTGTATACAATCACTGGTTAAACCTTATGGAACTCTCATGTGAGAAGAATATTGTAATCATTATTCAATGTAGACTTGAGTAATTTCCTTTCAAGGTTCTCATAAATGTATCTTGGTGCAATGGAAATATAAGGTTCTTAATAGTTCTTATGTATGCATTGAAAGTGATTCAATATGTTCTTGAAAATAAATAATCTCATTACTGGGTATATTCATTTTTGGAAACCATTTATTATTAATTTGTATAGACAGTATGCAAATTTTGAGCATCTAGTACCAATAAATCTCTAGAATACATAGATGCATGAAGTCACATTAACTTATCATCAAATAAACTATCTTAAGGCCATATTTTTAATGGAAGAATATAGCTCCACATATGAAAAGGTTTAAAATTCATAAGAGAAAGCATGTTGTAGAGGCACTTTCACTATTTGAAAATTATATGGGAGAAGAAAATAATTCCTCTCCCAATTACACACAATAAAATAATCATAAGTATATCCCAAGTACCTTGTCCTCTCAACAAAGGGGATCCTTCAAATAATGATTTAGGAAATAAACTATTCTTTATTCACCCCATTCAGCATTATTATGGTTATTTCAATCATGTGATTGCATGTCACAATCCGCAACGAAAAAATAATGATAAAAAAACTAATACCTATGAGGTAATATACATATTAATTAATCCATGCAATGAAAAAATAAAATATTATAATGATAAATTATGATATATCCCACCCATGAAGAACCCTATACCTAGGAGCTATATATATTCAAACACCTATGTCAATAAATTGATAAGTCTTGAGGAGCCAACCCTTGGTTAGAAAATATATCTTATATTAACTATTAAATAAAATATAGTTTTAAATCTTTGGAAAACACCCCAAGGTCGATCACCCTTGGATACTTCATGGTCCTCCCTCTCCTAACATGTGGGAACATGTCCCCACTCCTAGAAGAATACATCTAGCCCTTGGGAAAGGTGGAAGGGGGATGAAGTCAAAAAAATAACTTGTCAACCAAAAAAAATTCAAGTACCCCCATCCTTAAAAACCTAGGGGAGAGCACTCCAAAAGGGACCAAGTTGAAAGAAGAGTCCCTCCTTCCATGCCACATGAGCCAAGAGAGAAATTCACTTCAGAAAAGGGCAAGTTGGTTGGTATAGTCCATTTCAAAAGATAGTAGTTAAGTATTCCAATGAGTTAGTAAAGGAACTAGGTGTAGGTATGTATTAAGGGGGAGGTGCTAGGTAAAATAGATATTAAGGTGAAAGGTAGGTAAGTGTAGTTCGGATTTAAGTTGCAAAGTTAGGGGTAAGAAATTATGTTATAAATAAAGTATATGGATTTTTTTTCTATGAAAAGTTGGTTAGTGGGGAGGAAAAGTAAGTATATATTAATCAATAGTTAAACTAGCAAAGGCTACTAGATGCATATAATCTCACTTAGTTTTAGTATTAGGATTTTTGATAAAGAACTTAAATATTAGTTGATGATTAAGGTTTGGAAAATAAAATTATTTTTAAATAGATTCATTAAAGAATTTTATGTAGTTGTGGGTACGTACCTAAATGTATGCATAGTAAGTATTATTAAGTATATAGAATACCTTATGTAGGTTTGTTATAACTTATGAAGGTACTATATTAACAAGTATATTTAATTTAAATTTTAAGTAATAATAATAATAATAACAACAACAACAACAATAATAACTAAATAAATAGATGAATAAATTATTTTTTTTTTAAAAAAATGATATATATAAATATACATAACTAACCTTTAAACTAAAGACCTAATTGATGGGATGCTGATGAGATTAAGGCACAACTAAGGAAAGGTAGGAATCTACCTACACATTGTAGATTTCTTAGTTCTTGCAACTTTTTCAATTAAGGATTGATGTTCCACATCTATATATGCAACGTCTCATTACAAGGTTAGGACATGAGATCAAAATAATAACATCATTTAGCTTTTATGTGATAGTTTAGATTTTCAACAAATGCTAGAAAACTAATTGGTGTCCCTTGAAAACTTAAAGTCTAGAATTCCATATGAAACAAACCCTCCTACACTAGGTAGAATTGTATCTCCAAACTTTACCTTGAAATTCTACTTGTGAATCCTAGGACATGGTTGTAGTTTTACTAAATGTTATTAGAATTACCTCCAACTTGATAATCAAATAAGTGATATCCTAATGTTCTTGAGAAAAAATGAGTTGTTATATTCCAAACACCCCTCCATAGTTTGATAAAGTATTAATAGCAAAGCATTGGTCTACTGGTATCATCCTTTAGTTCACCTTTCAAAAAAAAAATTTGTTGTTTGTGTTTTGCCTTCTAAAATTTGGGCTTGACATGATCACCATCCTAAGCTCACATACGTTATCTTTTTGTAACCCAAAATCACTTATTAAAACATCCTTTGTGAAGTACGTAATATGTCTCTACCATAAGCACAAAAAATAATATGTTGGCATAACTGATAAATTTCTATTAATTCAACACAAAACCAACTAATAGAAGTGCCAACCATATGATACTATAAACAATATTTCCCTTTAGTTCGACATAATTCTAACTAAATAGTTGAGAAATAAAAAGGAAAATGAATTCCAATTTATCACATTAGAGAATTTTGTGCCTCTTTTAGTAGAGCAAACCATTAAAAACATGTCTTATGAGATTTTTCCTCATATCCTTGGTGGAGAAGAAATGAGTAATACTCTAAATTATGTATAAATATCAAATATTGGAATGAGTTGGCAGAAAAGTTTATATCCCACTTTGCTTTCAATATAGAAAATGATGTAACATTGATTGATCTATGGACAAGGAAGTTGTACAATCTTAAATTCAAAGAAATTTAATTTAATGATTTTTTAGATCCTATTTAATGTAGGATCATCATTTATTTTCATCTTTCTCCTTTTTTTTCTCCTTTCTTATTATTCCTCCTAGGAAGAATTAGAGAAGGACCTAATAGATCCTCTTTAATGCTCCTATTTTATGGTGTGAAGCTTGATGCAGGATCTAACCACCTAGGTCCTCCCTATCCTTTATCTAATCACTCACAATATATTTTATATACCATAATTTTCTTATATAAAAATTTGAACCTAATTTCTAGGATCTAGGACTTGTTTTATGACCTTGAGGGAATCCTAAAGATTTTTTGGGATTTTTCTAGAATGCACATAGTGAATTCCTTCTCAATCAAGGACATAGTGCATCCCTTCTTAGGTCCTATCTTCGGTCTACTTCTCAAGTCATATGTCTAGATTGATCTAAGGTATTAATTTCAATGTCTTGCTAGCCTACAAAAGAATGCTAATTCCATCTCCTTTATAAACCCATCCATTTGTCTCATTTTTCATCTTATCTCAATCATATAATCAATAACTCAACTTATCAACCATTCATTAAATCCCTCCATTGAAGATCAAGGATTCAAAATTCAAGCAATTTAAGGGGTTTATCTAGCACCCAAGATCTTTGTCAATACAGTCAATGTCCTTTTATCCATCTTTTACATCAATTCAACCACATTCCTCTAGGATTAATTTAATTGGTCAAGTGATTTCATTGCATTAAAATTGAGAGATCCTACTATTGTAAGGTTAATTTGTTCATTTTATTTACATTTCAACATTTCAATTATTTCAATTGAAGGTTAATTCCTAAACTATTCTTTGACCAAGGTGAACCCCCCATCAACAAAACAAAAAACCCTTTATTTTGTAAGTTTCAAATCTTTGAAGGAAGAAAATGTTACATATTTGGATACCCTTTTTTTCATTCTTCATATATTTAAAAACTATTTTTCATTTGGATGTAACACATCAAGGATGCACTATATCCTTGTTGCCTAAAGTCATCCCTACTGGAAAAAGTTAAATTTACCAAATAATCAAATGATTTATGGGTTTTGGAGATCTTGCAATTTTAGGTTAGGGGCTTAGGTTATTTTCTTATTATATTTTCATATACATTAGAAAATAAAATCAAAATTTATTTATTCTTAAGGTGAGTTCTCTAATAACCTTATTTATTTTAGCATATCTACTTTCTGAATCTAGTGTTCTAATTTCATTCCATATCTTTTTCTACACTTGGGTTTTAATGGATTTCAAATTCTTTCTCTAATTCTATAACTATTAGATATTGGATTTTATTAGTGCTCCTTTATCACTTAGTTAGTACTAATATTCGTAGATCTAGTTACCTTAAATTTGGGATCAAAGGATTAATTTCCTTGATTCCCCTTTGAGGTTTTGAGGTTATTGTTCATATCAAATTGAAAAGATCATTTGTTTAGAGTATTCTTGAGAAGGAGATTTTTGAAGAAGACTGTGTGTTTCAATCATTGTTTTTTTACTGATGTCAAACCTACTATTTGTTGGTAAGATAATTACTTTTATATTTCAAAGTACTATCACTTAGTTGATTGATGAGAAGGATTATATGAACAAAATGTAACAAAAGTACGTAGAGGAAAGCTTGAGTTATGATTATGTAATGAAGTACAATGTTCAGTTAAGATAGTGATAACATAATGTATTGATGATCTAATTGAGGTTACAAAATGGCTGGTTGCACTTAGAAAGTTTAGAAGAATAAGTTTTAAAAAGTTCATTTGTGAAGCTTGACCAAGTGGATAGTAGGTGCCAAGAAAAAAGTCAGTTGGAGTTGAGTGAAAGAAAATTCTAGTGGATGCCAAGCAAGACAATAGATGCTGAGTAACTTTCAATTGATGTCGAGCATCAACAAAATCTAGTTGATGCTAAGTGACATAGTATGTGCCAAGCATTAGAAGATTGATAATGCCAAGCTGCTACATTATGACAAAGATCAAATATTCACTAAATAAAAGTCGACAAGTTTTTTATCTTGGAAATTATGAATCAAGAGGAAGATAATATTGATGAGCTAGTGGCATAAAATCTTATGTGAACCATTTTGGAGGTGAATTCAAATGGATTCTAAGAGAAGCTTCTAGAGAAGACAAGATATAGGGTAGATATATTGTATCTTACCTAATCCATCAAAAACCCTAATTTAGATAATGGTTGATGAACGGGAAAATATTCTAATTTCTACTATATAGGAATATTTGAGCATGAAGCAAAAGAGTGAGAGAGTTTGGTGCAAGAACCTAAGAAGGAGAAAGAGAAAGGGGTTTTGCTTCATCAAGTGACCCAAGAGAAGAGTCTGCAACGACATACTAAGCAAGAATGAATAAGAAGATGAATTCTTGAAGGGTGAACAAGCTATCATAGTTGCAAAGAATGGAAGCCAAGTAGAATTGAGGACTAAATAGAGATCTATAGTCTGCAAGTAAAGTAGTAAGTTGTATTAGATCAAAGCTATAATATTACTTTCTAACAATTGTCTCAGGCTAGGGTAAATTATTTGGAGTAGGTTTGACTTAACAATCATTGGGAAATCCTTTAACAGGGTGGCATTCCAAGTGAATGGCATAGAGTCCTTTGAAAAGACTTGCTTTTAATAAGGTGATTGAAATCTCTTAACTGGGTCAAATTTAATAGTGTGTATTATAACCTTTAATCAGTTGGCCTTTCATAAGGCATCACTTCAGAAGAGTGAAAAAGGAGTAGCATGTTATTGGTGGTTTTTCCCAAATTGGATTTCTATGTTTAATCATTGTATCAAATGTGTTGATGAATGTGTTGTGTTTTATGCTTTATATTTCTACAAATTGATCTGACAGTAACATATAAGTTTTAGTTGTTACACAATGAATGCATGCATGGGTATGAATGTTTTATGGGTTCACTAAATTGTGACAAAAGTTTTATTTTTACATTTAGACCTTGAATAATTGATCCCACCTAGTTATTCTAAAAGAATTCGAACAATTGGTATTAAAGCCATCTGTTTAAGAGGATTAGTTGTAAAGTAGTAGAAGCACAAAGATCAAGATGTCAAAAAGAGAAGTACCCAAGCTCAACAGAAGATAACTTTCCTGCATGGAAAATTTTTATGAAGCTACACCTTGGAGTACTTGGAGATCATGCACAATATTTCATTAAAGTGGAACATGTTGATATAGCAAGAGCCCTAATTGCTAAAGATATGAAGAAAAAGAAAGAACACAATCAAGAAATGTTGGAGATTACATCTACCCTATGCTATGCCAAATTTGATGATATCAAAGGTCTTGACAATGCAAAGAAAATGTGGGATGCCTAGATACAATCTATGGAGGAGACAAAAATGTTCAAAGAACCAAGTCAGAGTCTCAAAGGTAAGTTTGATGACATCAGAATGGAAGAAGGTGAGAATATTGCTCAATATGTTGCTAGGATAAAAGAAGTTGTTAGTGCAATAAATGTGCTACTAGTCAAATAGATGATGATACTATCCTAAGTAAAGTCTTGAGGATATTACTACCTATTTATGCTATTAGAGTTTCTACAATCCAAGAATTATGATAGATACAAGGAAATAATCTAACCCTTGAAGGTTTGATAGGTAGACTCACTACTTTTGAGCTATCTAATTTTGACAATTACAAACTAGAGAGTCTTGAATTAACTTTCAAAGCTAAATTGTTATTGAAGGATTCTAAGGAGGTAAATTAGAATAAGAAGACAAGAAAGATAAAATATGCATCCAGTGATGAAAACACAGATAAGGAAGACATTGAGAAATTGGAAGCACTACTAGAAAGAATATTTCTTAGAGGAAAAGGCAAGTTCAAAGGTAAGTTACCCATTATTTGTTTCAATTGCAATGAAGTTGGTCATATTATTGCAAGATGTACATAGAAGAAGAACTACAAAGAAAGAAACAAGAAAAAAAATAGAAGAGAAGATGATAGTAGAGACTATAGAGACAAAGACAAGAAGTCATACTACATTGTTGATGAAAATGATGATGACGTAGTATATGTTGCAATGAAGGACAAATCTGATGAGGATGATGCAACTACACTTGGGACTTATGTGAACAAGAATGATACATGGATCATTGACAATGGATGCTCACATCACATGGCTAGTGACATAAGTAAGTTCATTACCTTAACTTGTTATGATAGAAATAGTGTAAGGTTTGGCAATTATGCACCATGTTTGATAAAAGGAAAAGGGTCTATCAAACTCATATACAAGATTTCATGTGACAATGCTTACTATATTAAAGGATTGAATTAAAACTTGTTAAGTGTGTCACAATTGAATAATTTTTGATGAAAAGTTGAGTTTGAAAATAAAACTACCAAGATATATGACACAAATAGAAACTTTATTGGAAATGGTGATCAAACTAGAAGTAATCTATTCAATCTCGATGTAGAGGATGTTGCTTGTCTTATTGCAAAATTTGATGATCTATGGCCTTGGCACAAGAGATTATGTCATGTTAATTTTCATTATTTGGTTAGTATTAGTAACATGAAAAGAGTTAGAGGTTTTCCTAAGTTGAAGAAACTTGACAATATAGTATGCAAATAATGTTAGCTAGGCAAAATGAAAGAGTCAAGCTTTAAGAGTAAAGCTTATACCCATAAAGAAATACTAGAAATTGTTCATACTAACTTGTGTGGACCTATTGAAGTGAAATTCTATAGAGGAGATAAGTACATAATGCTATTTTTTGATGATTACTATAGGATGATGACAATCATGTTTCTAAAGAAAAAATCTGATGCTTTTCAAATGTTTAAGTGGTACTTGGCAAGAGTTGAAAAAGAAATAGGTAAAAGTCTAAAATTATTGAGATCAAATAGAGGAGGAGAATTCACTTCAAATGAGTTTGAGATGTTTTGTAATGACAAAGGAATCAAAAGATAGACACCTGCACCTAGGACCCCTCCACAAAATAGAATTTTTGAAAGAAGAAACAAGTCTATAATGGACAATACTAGAACACTCATGATGGAGAAGAATGTTTCTCTTAAATACTACAGAGAAGTTGTAAGTACTATTTTATTTACCTTGAATCATGTGCAAGTCAAGAAAGGTACTCATTCAACACCTTTTGAACTATGGTATGGGTATTCACTAAATGTGAAATACTTTAAGGTATTTGGAAGAAAATGCTATATTCTTAAAGATGTTATGAATAGAAAGCTTGATACAAAAAGTGAAGACATAATATTCCTTGGTTACTCCACAAGAAGTAAAGCTTACAAGTGTTTAAATACTAACACTAACAAAATTGTGGAAAGTGAAAATGTTAATTTTGATGAATTTATAGGACATGAGGATGAACCTACAAAAGAACCAAAAGAATACAAATCATTTGTATACTTCTATGAAGGAATGCCTACTAAAGAAGATGCTACAAATCAAGTTTTACACCAATAGAAAGTCTCAATAATGACCAGGTCACAAACTATGGATGCCAAGTTGCATTCAGGAACTAAGCTGCATTTAGATGCCAAGTTGCAGAATGAAGAAAATGCACATTCTAATACTAAGATCAATATACATGAAAATTATGTTGAAATAATTGATAGATATGTACATAGTGACACTAAAGCTAAGATACAAAATTAGTTACAAAAACTGAGCCAAGATTATCCAAATATGTCAAATGACATCATCCTATAGATCAAATCATTGGAAACAAAGATGCAAGGCCAATGACAAGAAATAGATTGAGAAGTGAATCATGTTTGTTAAACATGAAGGAACCTAAGATAATAAAAGATGCATTGGAAGCTGATGACTGGTACAAGGCTATAGAAGAAGAAATTCAACAAATAGAGAAGAATGAAACATGGAGTCTAGTTCTTGGACTAGAAGAAAAGAATGTGATTGGTACCAAATGGGTATTCATAAACTAGATAGATGACAATGGTGAAGTGACAAGGAACAAAGAAAGACTAGTTTGCAAAGGATATGCATAAGAAGAAGGAATTGACTATGGTGAGACATTTGCCCCTATTGCAAGAATGGAAGGAGTGAGAATTCTACTTGCTTATGCTGCATACAAAAGTATCAAAGTTTATCATATGGATGTTAAATCTACATTTCTGAATGGCATACTAGAAGAGAAAGTCTATATAGAACAACTAGAAGGATTTGTTGATAAAAATAATAAGAACATGGTATGTAGACTGCAAAAAGCCTTATATGGATTGAGACAAGCACCAAGAGCATGGTATGAGAGACTTCATACTTATCTTGTGAAGATTGGATTTGAAAGGACTAATGATAAAAACAATTTGTACATGAAGATAGATGAGGACAAAGGCATACTATTATCTAAATTATTTGTTGATGATATCATATTTGGAGGACAAGATTCTTTGTGTAAGGACTTTGCAAATTAGATGAAGCAAGAGTTTGAAATGTCAATGTTTGAAGAGATCAAATTCTTTATAGGATTACAAGTATATTAGATGAAATATGGTATATATATCACTCAGTCAAAATATGTGAAAGAGATAGTGAAGACATTTGGACTAGAGGATTCTAAACTAGTGAGTACACCTATGGTGATATGTGTCAAGCTATCAAAGAATGATGATTCTGCTAAGGTGAATCAAACATTATATAGATCCATGATTGGAAAATTGCAATATCTAGTACATAGAAGACCTAATATTGCATTAGCTATGGGGATAGTTGCAAGATTCTCTACAAATCCCAAACATAATCACTTGATGGCTATAAAGAGAATAATGAGATACTTAAAAGGAACATAAGTGTTTGGTTTATACTACAAGAAAAATGAAAATTTTATACTAAGAGCTTAAACTAATGTTGATTAAGCTAGAAACATTGATAAAAGAAAGAGCTCTTTTTAGGTAAAAGTAGAGTTACATGGATTAGCAAGAAGAAAAGTTGTACTTCCCAATCTACTACTGAAGCAAAATATGTTGTTGTTTCTATTAACTACACCAACATTGTATGGATCAAATAGCTACTTAAGGGAATGAAGGAACAAATCATAGAACTAGTGACACTTTATTGTGGTAATACAAGTGTTATCAATATGTGAAAGAATCCTATGATGAATAGAAAGACAAAGGATATTGCAATCAATTATCATTATGTAATGGAATTGGTTCAAGATAAAGAGGTGAAGATGGAATATGTAAACACAAAGGAGAAAATTATTGATATCTTCACAAAAGCATTACCTAAGGATGCTTTTGAGTATCTAAGAGGTTAACTAGGGGTGATACACTATCAAAGGCTATGCAAGAGATAGAGGGAGTGCCCTACATCAAACAAGTTGAAATTCATTTAATAATAATTGATGTAGTGGATCTTACTTTAGGAACTACCTAAAGGAATCCCAGAAGTAGAACTACAAATCAGTCACAAGCAAGGTGAGAGAGGGAGAAATTGAAGAACCTAAAAAAGCTTAAATTTTCATATATTAAAGATGCCAATTGTTTAGTATATGTCTTTGGCATTGTTGTCAAAGAGTGAGGAAGTACATTAAACTGATCAAGTGTAGAAGGAACAATCAAGAAAGTACATCATTAGAAGATCAAGAAAGGAAGAGGGAGAAATAGTAGAAACTGATCAAAGGATCAGAAAGGGAGAAAGATGTCAAAGAAAGGATTAGAACAAAGAGGTAGAAATTGATCAAAGAATTCAAAGGATCATTATCAGAGGTAGATATTCTACTAATCAATTTAGTATGAAAAAGAGGCATAAGAAGGAACTTAGAGGGAATTATATTTTGTAACCCAATTAGAAGATAGAAGTTGTTGATAGAGGGAGAAATTTCAATACAAGTTTTCTTTTTGGTATTATCTTACTATTTTAACCTACTTAGTTAGACTAAACAAGATGTTCATCATTTGATTGACTTGGTTGATTAGTTTGATTTGCTATCAATGCCAAAGAGGGAGATTGTTGATATCTAATTGAAAAGATCATTTGAAAAGAGTATTGTTAAGAAGGATATTGTTGAAGAAGACTATGCTTTCCAATCATTATTTTGTCACTAATGTCAAACTTTCTATTTTCTAGTAAGACAATTTCTTATATGTTTCACAGTACTATCACTTAGTTGATTGATGAGGAGGATTTGATCAACAAGATGTAACAAAAGTACCTAGAGGAAAGGTTGAGTTATGATTATGTAATAAAATACAAGGATCAATTAAGACAGATATAACATAATATATTTATGATCTACTTGAGGTTACAAAATGGTTGGCTATACTTAGAAAGTTCATAAGAATAAATTAAACAAAGTTCATCTGCCAATCTTGACCAAGTGGATAGTAGGTACCGAGAAAAAAGTTGGAGCCAAGTGAAAGAAAATTCTAGTGGATGTTGAGCAAGATAGTAGATGCCAAGTAAGTTTCAATTGATGTCAAGCATCAGTAAAATCTAGTTGATGCCAATTTATTTTATAGTTGATGCTGAGTGATGTAGTATGCATTGAGCATCAAAAGATTAATAATGCCAAGCTATTGCATTATGACAAATATCAATGATTCACCAAATAAAAGCTAACAAGTTTGTTTTCTTGGAACTTCTAAATCAAGAGAAAGATAAGATTGATGATATGGTGGCACAAAATCTTATGTAAACTATTTTGGATGTGAATTCAAATGGATTCTAAGAGAAGTTTCTAGAGAAGACAAGATATGGGGTAGATACATTGTATCCTACCTAATCCATCCAAAACCCTAATTTAGATGATGGATGATGAGTGGGAAATGTTCTAATTTCCTATATATAGGAATGTCTAGTCATGAAGCAAAAGAGTGAGAGAGTTTGGTGCAAGAACCTAAGAAGGAGAAAGAGAAAGGGGTTTTGCTTCATCAAGTGAACCAAGAGAAGAGTCTACAATGGTGTACTAAGAAAGAAGGCTTAAGAAGTTGAGTGCTTGAAGAGAAAACAAGCTATCAGAGCTACAAAGAATGGAAGCCAAGAAAAATTGAGGATTGGATAGAGATCTGTAATCTACAAGTAAATTTTTAAGTTGTATTAGATGAAAGATCTACTATTACTTTCTAACAATTGTATCAGTCTTGGGTAAATCCTTTGGAGTAATGTTGACTTAATAGTCATTAATAAATCCTTTAATGATGTGGCATTCCAAGTGAATGGCCTAAATTCCTCTAACAATGCTCACTTTTAATAGGGTGATTAAAATCCCTTAATCAGGTCACATTTAACAAAGTGTATTGTAACCTTTAATAGGGTTGGCCTTTCATAGGGTATCACTTCAAATTAGTGGTAAAGGAGTAGCATGTTACTGGTGGTTTTTCTCAAATTAAGGTTGCACATTAAATCATTGTGTCAAATGTGCTAATGAATGTGTTGTGTTTCATGCTTTATATTTCTGCAAATTTATTTGACAATAACATATAAGTTTTCGTTGATACACAATGAATGCATGCATGGGTATGAATGTTTTATGGGTTTACTAAATTGTGAGAAAAGTTTTATTTGTACATCTAGACCTTGAATAACTAATTCACCCCCTCTCAATTATTCTAAAAGAATTTCAATAGTTACATGATGAATTTAAATTTACTTTCCTTAATTCACATTTTCTACTACACATTATTGGTGAACTTGATTGTGTCACTCTTTCTTTTGTAGTATTAGATTCTATTTAGCATTTGATTGGTTGTTCACCTTACACATTATTGGTGAAGCTAACTAGAGATATTTTTTTACATTTTATTTTGTGTTAGAATCTCCTTTGCATTATATTTAGATTCTTTTCATTTTGGAGTTATATTGTTGCATGATATTACTTTTCAATTATATGCTTCATTATTTAGTTAATACCTTAATGTTAGATTTATTTTGTGTTATCTTTCCTTGCTTGGTGTATGAGTTTCATTACCTTAAGCTCTAGGTAAAATTTTCCCATTACGAAATTCTCTTCTCATCTCTTTATGAACCTTAGTGATCATATGGTTGTTAGAAATAGGGAAAACTAAGAGGGTTTGGTGTAAATCAGTATTCTACAAACTTTTCTCCTAACATGAATATGAAAGTAAATAAAAATGTTGAATAGTAATAATAACCATATACAAAGAGAACTTATAACACCATATTTTGTTAACTAGGGAAACCCTACCAAGGGAAAACTTTGGTGTGGATGGGACCCACAAAATGATTCACTAAACAAAAATATCATGTTACGGATGTTGACCCTATTAGGAATCTATTACATACATATAGTATCTCAGTCCTTGTTAGAGGACTAGGCCCAATTAAAATCCTCAACCCTATTAGGAGTTATTATATACAATTACAAAATGTATGGAAGATAAGACCACTTCTCAAATATGAAATTATACTATATAGTTTCTTGATACAAAAGAGAGATACAAAAACCTCTTTACTATTGCCATCTTTGATCTTTCCTTTATTGGTCTTTACATACCTTTGAACATACATCATAATTTACATCAATATAGTTTGCATATTAGTTCACATATCAGATGCAACTTGTACATTACTCCACATAATACAATATTTTCTTTATACCTTTACATTTTATCAAAATTGTTTAGTCGACGTTCAAGCTTTCACATTCTTGGAAATATAAAAAATTTTCTTCTTTTTCTCTTAGGGTTAACATATAGGAAGTCATCCCTAATTAGTTGAGTAATTATTTCATAACCAAAGTAATTCCTTAACCTATAATTCACCATAATCTATTATGTTGTATTCATTGCCTTTACTAGTGTTTAAACCATGACTCATTCTATACAGTCTATAAAGAATTGCACACTTACATACATCACCTTGACATATTGTACTATCTTTCCTTAACTACTCATATGTGACTAATTAATCTTCCATCTATACATATCAAAACTGATCCTGTTCTACTAGATAACTATCTGATACTTATAATTTTCATGTCTAGTTGTGGAATCTTCATCAGGACATAGTGCCTTCTTTATACAAGGTATATGTTTCCATAAATGAAAAAAATATCATCACACAAAATTATCTTACTTAGCCATATTTCCAATAATCTCTTGCTTTAGCATTGCCATGCTTGACTACTACTTCAATTTTTTCTGGATATTAGGATTTTGTTGTTATAAGTTCCTTTCAGTTGTTATGTTTTTATTTCTGTAGAACTAGGTTATACTATTGTCCTTTGGAACACGAGACTTATGTTGAACATATTTTCTATTTAGAACTAATTTATTAGCATTAAAGGTGATTTAGGATTTTATGATTTGAAATTGGCATATAAATAATTGCATGTTGATTGGGTATCAATTATGTTTATTATGTTTCAAACTCATTTGTAAACTGCATTCTGTGTTTGTATGTATTGGAAAGAAAGTTATAAATTGTATGTTAACTTGACATCGAAAATACATTTGTATGTATTTGGAACTTTTCATTCTATTTTCATATGCGTGATTGAGAAGGGATGGAATTATTGCATTAGATTTGTTTTTCGTATAGCATATAGGCATATGATGTAACGGGTTTAGATACTTTTTATTGCATATATATATATATACTTGTTATTAAAAGGGTCTAAATACCTAAGTTGTGATTGGCATAAACATTTTCTATTTTAAAAAGGGTTTAATTATCTCTTTAGTATTATGTAATCCTAAATGGGTATCGAATGGCATGAAAGAGGGAACATATTCATTGTTTTTGAAAGCCAAATTCATAGCGGTGGTTTTGGCACTACCGAATACAGCTCTATGATAGATGATGTGTATTGAATGCTTGTTTATGAGGAATTATGGCACTTAAGGTTTGGTTGGCCATTTCTTTTTGTGAGTTGGGTTTCTTGCAGAATTTGGGCCAGAAACTTGGCCACATTGCTCTATTTTGTTTAATATTTGTGACCTTGTTGCTGAGGTATCGGCATAATGAAGGGATTTTTTGGAAGGAGAAACTTGCATATGTGGCTAAGCATGATGGAGTTACTCATAAGAAGTTGTCTGTTGTTATTGTTGGGTTCTTTTGCTTCACTCCATTGTGAAGTCATTTGCTAGTTATGTGTGTAAGCATTGTGGAGATTGTTTACTAGTTTTGACTTAGCTTTTGGGGCTTTGGCATCGAGCTTCATTGCAGAGCATTGTATTCAGCATTTTCAATCTTTTGTATTACACGTAGGGGCAATCTCTTACCCTACTCTTTCTCTATTTACAATTGCATTGTTATTTCGATAAGCATGTTATAAATGGTTATCAGTTTTACATAATGTTTATTGACACTCAAGGATGGATATATGCAGAGCATGGCATTGTATACAATGCTTAGCCCTATATATATCCACATTTGAATGTGAAGTTATGGAGTTATCATTTTGGATATTGCTATATGTATATATATTTGGGCTTTTCCCTAAACATATATTTCTTTCTCTAAGTTGAACCCGGTTGAAGCCTCATGCATGTAACAGTAAGTATGCAATTGATTGTGTTATACTTATGGGTATTTGGCTTTGTTAGGCTGAGCTCTGAGGGAACCCATATCTTAGAATTCATAGATATGTGTGGTTTGGCCACAATCATGAGCTCACATTAGGTTGCAGACTCATGACTAATCAAGGGCACAGTCACTCTATTTTAAGTAATAAATAACTTAAACTTGGGGTTAAGTCATTATAATAAACAGTGTACTTGAATTCTATAGCTTGGTCATTATATATTAAAAATAGTAATATAGCAAACAATATATGACAACTGATGGTAATGACATTCTGTCAAATAGTTAAAAGGAAGCTTGAATCAAGTAGAAATTTCTCTGTGACAACATAATTTACCCATTATTATATGATGGAAATTGAGTCGTAATTAACTATTTTTTTGTGAAATTTTTCACAACTGAATAAAGAATTATTTTATAAACAAAGACATAGATAGATGTTGTTATTTCAAATATTGACATGGTCATTATGTGAACAGCTAGTGTGCATCTTATAGCTTAGGGATTTTACATCGTAATCACTTTTGGTCATTGGCATGATGTAAGTTACTTTGCATATTTGTGAATTTCATTTTGAATTGATTTCAAATATTGTATTTTTATATGCTATTGTAGTTATAACTGGGTAGTGGCTTATTGTCAAACAGTGGTATAACTTCAATAGACACTTGAATATTCAATAACATTGTATATGATCATTTGTTAAAGCATTGGCTGAACTTGGATTCAATTATGTTTAATTTTGCTATGAAGTGTCTTAAGAGCATTTATGGATTGTTTTGAGATAAGATGTTTGAAACAGAATCCTTTTATTTATATAGATGTATTTCAGTTCATAATTGAAATGGAAAGTCATTTCAAGTAATGAGGCAGATTTATGATATATATTTGATCATATGTCATTTAAAGCAAGAATATCATATGAACATTATTTTATTATCTTAGGTCATTTTGAAGGATAAGTTTAGTTATATTAACGAGACCGTAATATTGTAGTATTTATTTTTCTTGTTAAAATAATCTAAGTTTACTTTCAAATTTGGCAATAGAAGATGAGATTTTCAAAAGATGAAGAATGTAATATCATCTGAAAATTGACTTGTTATTCATTGCATGTGCATTCTTAGAATATATGTTTGATGTGTATTTTAAGGATATCTGTAATGATCATATATCGAGGTGGCTGAATATCAATTTATCCTATTCAATTAATAATTCAGTGATAATTTTAAGATGAATTGGGTGGGTTAATTACATACAAAAGATAATTGGCCTTACCCATGACTTAAACCAGTAAGGTTAAGTATGGAGAACAAGGAAAGTCTCTATTACATCATTTCATGAGTACCATAGAGAAATCCACTATGTGTTGTCTATGAGCTTACCATATATGGATGCAATATCTTAGAACTATAGTGATGATACCTTAGTATATATATGATTCATTTACTGGTTATTCTTAGTGTGAGTTTAATTTTTCATTGTCAAGAAGATGTTTAATTCTTGCATATTAATTTTAGAATTGCACTATGTTATGTGGTTCAGATATCTGCAGTATGGTTTTGTATATGTTTATTCTAACATGTATGCAGGTGGATTACGCTTTTCAACTCAGTGTGTACTGAGCCCTCGCTGTGTTGTGTTGCATTTTTGTGTGTGTTTCAGGTGTTTCAAGTTGATTAACAAGTAGCTAAGGATGACTGTTGAAGTTACTTCTTGAAACAAAATTTGTTACTTGTAGGGTCCATATGTTGGACATAGGTTTTTAAGAATGATATCTTACTTCATTATTGTATCGAACATTTTATGTATTAACATCAAAATGGAAATTTATTTGGATGATGTCTTCTTCTATTGTGAGGTTTTCAAATTGAGAGTGACTCAATCATTGTTCTTATTCTTGTAAAAGTTGATTAAATAAATTAAAAAATTCTTTTGTTCATTATGCTTGTTCTTTGTTTCCAATTTATTATTTTTATTTTAGTGTAGCATTGCAAGCATTGATGGCAACATATGAGAACATTGGCTAAGTCCCAAAATGTTGTGCAAAAACTTTCTTCAAAATTTGGCCTTAACAATTTTATTTTTTAAAACTTCAAATTTCAAAAATATGTGGATTATATAACCATCATTCCCTATAATTCCTATTAAAATATTTCATATAAATAATACTCCCCCTTAGATTATACCTTACACAATTTTCCTTATACTTATTCTCGTTTGACATCAATGACAAAGGTGTCAAACTTTATTACCTCTCCTAAAGCTAAATTTGAGATTCTAGACAAACAATTTGCAAAATTTCTCTTTAGCATCTCAAATTCCTTCTTCCATGTATGTCTTACTACCTTTTTTGGTGTTGAGTAGAGAACATAATCCATAGGAGGCTACTATTGGCCATTTTTGCATTATATTCAGCCCATCATTGATAATTGATTACAAAAATATTCAATGGATGATTTTGTTTATTGTGGGTTAACATACATGCTATCTATTTTTACTATTTTAGAGAGGCACTCTTATTCCCTTTTTGAAATAGAAAAATTCACTATTTTAGAAATTCATTTTTTGGCTCTTTCCAAAATAGCAAATTTTGCTATTTCAGAAAGCTTCATTTCTTTCTTTTGCAAAATGGAAAAATTGAATCTTTTGACCAATGGATTTGTGCCACATGGTAGTGAGGATAATTGTGTGCTATTCCAATTTTCAGCATTTCACAAGGGTCATTTTTGTTGACCTATGAAATCATGAAATTTTTGTTGCCTATTCTAATGTGCATTGGAGAATATGCCAACCATTAGGTTTAAAGGGTTTCTTCATCATAAGGTTGTGTTTTAATATTTTGTTGGGAGTTTTTTGCAACATCTAGGCCATCCATAATCAAATGAAGATCTATATCAATAGATCACCATTTTTAGGGAAAATTAGATTTATTCCACATAGGTCAGTTTTATATTTTTTGTGGGTGGTTAACCCGCCTTTTAGCCCACCTCACATTTTTTGACATCAATGTAAATTGATTATTTGTGGCCATGACACATGACAAGGACTCTTCCTTTATTAAAGAACAACATTTGGGGCCTTTTTCCATGGTGCCAATGCATCTCCATGCCTCTTTATTACATGTAATGATCAAATCTTGTAAATTTTATCCCTTTTACAACTGGATGCATTTGTTTTTCCCTTATGTCACTTCCAAATGACAAGTTGATTTTATGATCATATTTTATTCTGATATCCATTTATGGCTTCTTAGCAACTCAACTCCACTAGTTGGGGTTCAAACTTAATGTAAACATAAAAGTTATGCTTGATCTATAAAGGCAAGTTGTAAATAATTTTTATGATGTTCTTCTCTATTTGTATTTTCTAGTAGTGTTATGCTCTACAACTTTTTCCTTGCATTAATGAAGAAATCTTGTTCTTACCTATTCTGGCCATTCATTGATTTTTTCATGTTTACTTCCTTTCTATGAATGTTTCCTTTCCATTTTTTAAAGATTTTCATGTTGTGTTAAGTCGTTGATAGTTTTTTCTTAGTGAAGATTCTATTCCTTTCAATATTTCATCATTCTCAAACTTGCATGTGATCCCTTAGAAGATATATTGGAGTCTAGTTAGTGTATTATGGTTCTTTCATTGATGTGTAGTGCAATTATAAGTAGGGTGATAACTATTGTTTCAATCTGGTGCATCAACCCCCTTTCTCTTCAACATTTTAATTTTTTACATTTCTCTCTCTCTTTTCCTCTCAAGTGGTAGTGTAGGTGCATCCTAATTGTAAGGAAGCTGAGATTTTCCAAATATTCAGCCTTAGAGTGCAAGTAACACACTTGGAGGTTGTTTTTATGTTACACAAGGTCACTTAAGAGTCATACCTCAAGAAAGGGTGTAGACTTTTATGTCAACAACTACTTCAACTACATTTAAATCTATATATGCAAATTTCTCATATGATTCCTTAGCTTGAAGATATTTGTTGAGCTTCTTTTACACATTGTTGAACTTTAATGTTAGGTATTCTCTTAGTAGAGATAACTATTTGATTAACCTTCTTTCCTAAGTTCAATGATTTTGATTTCATCATGGACCTTTGATACTATGGCCTCAAGATATTCAATAATTGTTCTCACTCGTTGCAATGCTAATTTTAGTGTCTAAATTTATTTCACCTTTAAACTAATTTTTTCATGCATATATTTTAGATAACTATATGACATAGTGCATTGCCCATACAATCTCCATCCTTCATCTAGACATGTTCTCAATTCCTTGATGCTAGTATCAAGGGTCTATAAATCATTTCTCACATTGTTGCATATAGTAGAAAATAGTTGTTCATAATAATTGATCTAGGCTTGAACTAATGCAATGTCTAATAGATTAGTTTATTCATTATCAAAGACTTTCACTAAATAGTTTGCTTTTAACTATAGATGCTTCTCTATCACCTTGTTTGTGGTTGCTCTCTATAGTTTTTCAACAACCTTTTCCAAGGTCTTCTCAAGAAAATTTCTTAGGGATGATATAAGTCCTTTCTGATCATCATCATCTTCATACTATGTAATGGATAGCATTGTTATCATAGAAGACTTTCCATTCTCAGCTATAGGTAATAGAATGTTAGCCTCATGCTAGAGCTCTACTTTATCAAATTGTGTTATAACATGCTTGAGCTGAGGTTGGAATTTTGATTCATGCATCACAACCTCCTAGTTGTGCTTTACTCTTTCATCTTTTCCTTTCTCTTCTTTCTTGCTCATTTCTTCTTCCTTTCTTTTCTCTTCTTCTTCTTTCTTTTTGTTTTCTTCTTCTTCCTTCCTTTTCTCCTCATCTTCCTTCTTTTTCTTTTCCTCTTCTTTCTTATTCTTTTCCTCATCTACTTTTTTTTCTCCTCTTCCTTCTTCTTTTTCTCATATTCATTCGTTCTTTTCTCTTCTCCTACCATATTTATTTTCTATCCTTCTTCATCTGCTTCCTCTTTAGATCTAGAGTAGCTAGTGATATTTCCAATAATTCTTCTGACATAATCCTTAAAAGGATATTCCTTGTCATTAATTTTTATGTGTGTATTATCCACTTGCATGGTATTAGTACAAATTGTAATCTATAGTGATTATCCTAACATCACAATATCTTTGGTTTCCTTTTCTATTGATGTAGGTACACTTTTCTCTTCTAACATAGGGATTTCTCCCCCTAAATCCTTACTATATTTAGTAATAGTGGGTATAGAGGTCATGTATTTAACTATTGTTTTCTTAGTTTCCTCATTCACTTTCTCATTATTGCCACCCACCAACAAAAGTTTTCTTCTCTTGTTCCTCAATAAGGGTTCAATAACCTTCATTATCCTTTTGATATCCTTATCATTGTTAACTTTGTAGAGTTTTGTTATCTTATTTTCCCTTATTCCTTTATTCTCTTCTACTATTATTCTTAACCTATTATAAAATTCTTGAGGAGTTTCTTTCAGAGTATCCTCAAATCTTTTATTTTCCAAAATTATGTATCTAAAAAAATGCATTCTCTAATTGCATTCTATCCATATTATTATACAAATGATAATACTTTTTCAACTAAAGAAATCTCTTATCATCAATAATTTGAATGTTTAGATTTTTTACCTTTTTCTTCCAAGGTTTCTTACCCATGGTTGTCTTAGCTTCAGTCACAACCTTCTTAATAGATATGTCCTCTAACTCTTTTGAATCTTTATCAAATAGATCTGACTAAATCATTTGCAAAGGTTTCCTTCTCTTTCCTGGTCAACTCGATAGTTGCTTGGTTCTTTTCTTGGAAGGTGACTCTACCTCTTGTTTTACCTTAGAAAGTCTCTTTGACTTGTGCATAGAGGACTAATTGATTGTTTAAAAATTATATTTACCTCCTCTTCATCCTTCTTCTTTTGATCTAGTTGTAGAATAGTAGGTTGTGCCTATGGTACTACAATATACAATACACTTGGTATTTGTGTGGAGGGTCCTACTACAATAATTCCTTCTTCTACTCCTACTATTGCTAGAAGTGTAGCAACCAAGAATTCCATTTGCCTACTTTCTCTCATTTCCATAGTAATTCCCACTCCTTTATATTCCTCCCTTGTCATACCAGTATCCTTGACAATAGTTTCAATCTTCTTCTCAACTTTCTTTTTGATATCTTTTCTATAGAGTTCAATATGAATTTCATTGACTTTTACATAATATGTCCAACATATAGGACATTCCATGTCTCTTTTTGACTCTAAGATAATATTTTCATAGCCTTCTAATAATTCTTCACTCATCTCATAGCCCATGGGGTTTATGAACTTGACTCTAGGCTCTACTTCCTCTATACATGTAACATTAGTTTCAACCATGAAACATATGTCATCCTTATATTTCTCCACTATAGTAGGTTGAATTATGAATCTCTACTTCATTTTAGATTAGAAAATTTTCATCATCTTTGATATGTTTTCTATTACCTTCTCCTCTAATTTTTTCATGTAGGACTATGTTGTTAGTCTCATAGTACAATGATCACTATCTCATTCCTAGTCTGGCATCTTAGGGAGTTATTTGATCACTTGGAAGAATAGGTGCATTAGAAGGGATTGAAACCTAAATACTATATTCTTTGTTCTTTTCAACTTCTTAGTTTTATCCAATAGTTTTTTCTTCACAATTTCATGCATATTAACACCTTGCTTCCTGTTTGTGATCATATATGCTACATGGATGAATCCAATAGGTACTGAGTTTACTCTAGAATTGTGATTCATTTTTTACTCGATGATCTTACTGATAATCCTAACATCTATTTTAGTTATTAGGTCAATTCTCATGTTTCTTCCATATGATTTCATTTTCAAGTTAGTCTCAACTAGTTTCTTCACATTATTCTCATTAACTAGATTATGACCTTCATTTCTCAAACTAGTGAGCTTATGAATTATATTGTTATCAATCATCACAAGGATGTCTCCTACTTAGAACATTTCTTCATGAATTCTTCTTAAAATGATTATACTCCACTTGTGATTTTCAAAGTCCACAAAGAACATATGGTTAACAATGTTCAAATCATTTAGGTGTTCAAACTTTTTCTTTAGTGATAAATCACCTTTACACACTAGGTCTAGGACTTTGTGAATGTTATTGTCCCCAATACTCTCAAACTTGCAATGTATGTATGCACCAATATCTTCTACATATAATACATTGTGCAGAATTTGAAAAATTTCTCCTAATGGATCATCTTCCATTGACATATTGTAAGAATTTGGTATAGCTCTAATACCATGTAAGAATTTACCTTAAGGAAAAATCACCCAAGATCAAAGAACTCAAGCACAAGCACAATAGTAGACCAATAAGGTATGATCGGAATAAAAATATCCAAAATTAATTCATTATCATTCAATATTTCATGATGTTCAATTCATACACACTAGGAGTGCCTGAATGTAAAGGTTTCTTGAATGCTTCTAGAATGTCTAAGAGTTAACACACTAATAAGTCTTACAACCAAACATATGTACACCAAGTATGGGTTATTGTCCATTAAGCATAGGAGTAAGTTTGACGATGAGAGGATAAGCCTACAAAGGCATAGCACATAAAATTATATTGTAGACACCATGTGCTAAATCAAGAGTGAAAATAACTATGTTGTCTACATGAAAACTCAGTTAATTATGCAAACTCTAGTGTTGTAGACACCATATGCTGAATTACAGTTGCTTACTTCTATGTTGTCAACATGATAAATCATAAAAGTATGCAAACTCCTAAGTGTCAACCTAATAAACAATAAAATATTGTATTTACCTAAGTAAATTTAAGTAAAGTATAAATAGTGAATACTTATTTACACCAGCACCCCTCCTTAAGTGCAACTTAGAGGAATGCACTTAAGCTTACAAAAGCTAGCATGAAAATGCATGATGGATCCTTTCTACTAGGCCATGTTAGGTATCCATGTACAAAGAAATGCAATGAAATATCTCATAAAGCAAAGAAAGAGAGAAACCCTCATGGGAAAAATCCTCCCCCAAGAAGAGAGATGAAAAATCAAGATGCACGGATGGATGGAGTAATCAAGACCCCCCACCCCCCCCCCCATTACGACATACATCAAGTATATACAAAAGAGAAGTAGAAGGAAAAAAACCCATAAGAATAAAAAGTCCCCCCATAAAAGAGATGAAGAAGGAGACAAGGTAGTCCCCCACCCATAAATATAGAGTGTTGATTAGTGATAGCTACTCCAATGTAGAATTTGATCCATGATTGCTGAATAATGTTCTTCCCCTTTAGAAGAAACAATGGTAGAGGTATAGGTGAGATGCTTCCCCTATGTGTAGAAATAATCCCAATGATGAATGATGTCTTTGAAACTTGCTCAACTATCCCTATGTCAATGTTAAAGGTCACTCATTCAAATAATATTGAAAAGAGGAAGCGAAAATCTAGCAAGGATGAATATAGAACTTGTCCCAAAGAACCAACTATCTACTCAAATGATAAAGAGACCTCCTACAACTATTGTACATAAGGGTCCACAATCATATCAACCTGGAGAGAGTAATCATGTAGAGAATGGATAGGAAGGTTAGAGTGAGCCCTTATGACAACTAAAGAATATTTTCCTTCATCAAAGAGAGGATGTAGATTATCAAAGATGTCTCCCAAATCTACTATTTCTAGCTTCACGAACAAACCTAAAATATATGTCAAGAAGTCATCCACTGATGCTAGAACTAGAAGACAAGGTGTACCCTATTGTGCTGAAGTACATGAACCTATTATTATGGCAATGGATGAAGTATTTTCCTTAACAAAGAGATGATGAATAGTATTGATGATGTCTCCTACATCTTCAATGTGAGACTCCACGAATAGACCTACAATATTTGGAAGGAAGTCATCCCATGAAGCTAAAGTAGGAGGACATGGTGTTTCCTACTGCCCTGAATTAGAAACATCTATGGTTGGAACTAGATTAGTAGTAGAAACAAGAGCATTAGGAGGTTAGATCTCATCAAGAGAGGATGTAGCTACAGTTAGAGGTAAAAGATCTTTTGGGAATGGAGGAATGTGTGAATCTCCATACATATCCCAAAGATAGATCCAAATATCATATAAATTAGTTGACTTCAAGTCATCAAGTGAATCTATAACCTCCATATCCATATGTAGAAAGAGGGCATAACAAATGATGGAACCAATGTCACCATTGTATAAGTCCTTTCACATATGACAATGCATTATGCTAACTAAGATAAGTGAGAACCAATTCACTCCATTACTTATAGTTTTGTGTTGTCAAGGTAATTAAATCTTCCTCATCCATGATGTACTAATCAATGTACCCCCAAAAATGCAAAAAAAAAAAACAACCCCCTAAATGTATGATTCAGTGCTTTATAGATAGTGCATGTACAATAGGCCACTTGTCAAAATGTACAAAGTGGACTTTTTATTTTGCTATTTAAAACTACCTTTTGATGTTCAAATCTAGAATTAAGCACTATAACTTAGATGTACAACAAATTTGAAAAGTAATCGAAGTAATACAATTTAGAAAAGGTCCTAAGTCCAAAACCTATATTTTTATACACACAAGCCTATAATTTGATTACAAATCTAGAAAGTAGACAAAATTTTAAGCACTTTCAAAATGAATGGAACATAAAAATGCGTCTAGATGAGCCTGTATGGAGCATTTGAAGTTACAAAATGCAAGATTAGAAAGGTACAATCACCAAAAAATGCAATTTTTGACAAATCCATGCACCAAAACTAGAAAATAACAACACCACTAAAAATTTCAGGAAATTCTACCCAAAAATATAAAAAAATTTCACCTAATTTGGAGTCTAGATGACTGAGTTATGGCCTCCCAAATTTAGACTATCAAATCAAAACTAAATCTAGAGAAGGGTCTGGGCAGAAAACTACAAGGTTAAATTTGATGGTCAAAAATCTATCATAGCAGTTCAAATTTTCCTAGAAATGATGGTCAAATGATCCTCAAATTTAATACCATAAAATGCTAATATGAGTGAAAAAAATCCCCCTTACTGGTGTAGTAAGCTGACTGGACATATGACTTGTATGGACTGTATAGTCTTGACACATGGCAATACTAATATGTCAGGTCATATAGTCAAGGGGCAAGTGACTTGGTGACACATGTCAGTAAATGGAAGCACATGTGTTAGTGTTTGATTTGCTGACTAGGTGGTTGTGTCTTGCCATGCAGAGAGTGAGGTGGATGACAGGGAGCACCATGGGCACAAATGTGGTAGCTGGTATAGAGCCACATGGTGAAGATAGACTATGAGTTCATGGACACTATTGGTGCTGCTAAACAAGGAATTTGCTAAGAAAGTGTTATAGTGGGTTGGAGAGTATTTGGAGTCATCAAAAAGTAAGGATGCTAGCAGAGGTTTTAGAACCAGACAGGGAGAAGAAAATGCCAAAGTCAGATTGGAGATCATCTTTTTACCACTAGTGGTCTATACTACTACTGGAGGGGGTTTCACAAGTGTCAAAGGCTGGAGAAGTTTTTGCTAATGGGAGGGAATTTTGGGTTGCACTAAAAGATGTAAAATGTTAGCGGGTTCCAATTGTTATTAGTCCCACATTGATAGTAGACAACATTGTTATTTGCACTCATAATTTAGCACATGATGTCTACAACATAATTTTATGTGCTACACCTTTGTAGGCTTATCCTTTCATCATGAAACTTACTCCTATGCTTAATGGAGGATAACCCACACTTGGGTTTTGGGTTTTGGGTTGCACTAAAAAATAAAGGCTAATAGAGGTAATCTAAACACAAGCTATCGTGCTTTATTGGTGGCAATCTTCTAGGGTGACTTGGCTATCACTAGAAATGTTAAATGTGCTTGCTAAATTATAAATAGAATATTCTAAATGCATAGGGAATTTTCCTTATAAGGGCAAGGGTTCACCTCCTGGTTCCTATAAAAAAAATTCTTTACAAGCCAAACTAGCCTAAAAAATTTCTAAAAATTTGGACAAAAATGGCAAAAAAGTCTGACAGAAATTGTAGAGAATAAAATACTAATCTGAAGCTTAAATTTGTAGATCTAAAAAATGATTATGATAGAATTGAAAATCGGTCTTATAGGTGCTAGTTTGCAAAAAAAACTGCCTTAAATTTGACTATGGCCTAGGGTAGGAAAATTTATAGTCAATTTTCACCAAACTGACATTCCAGATGCAATGGCAAGGTTCGCTTTGGCTCTAGATGCTCCCAATAATTATGATACTCTGGATCTAGCTCAAGGTGTTAAAGCAACAAGATGGTCTCAAACAACTATGTGAAGAGAATTTCCCTTAGCTCTGATACCATGTAAGAATTTGGTATAGCTCTAATACCATGTAAGAATTTTCTTTAGGGAAAAATCACCCAAGATCAAGAAACTCAAGCACAAGCATAATAGTAGACCAACAAGGTATGATTAGAATAAAAATATCCAAAATTGATTTATTCTCATTCAATGTTCCATGATGTTCAGTACATACACACTAGGAGTGCTTGAATATAAAGGCCTCTAGAATGCTTCTAGAATGTCTAGGAGTTAACACACTGATAAGTCTTACAACCAAGTACATGTCCACCAAGTGTGGGTTATCCTCCATTAAGCATAGGAGTAAGTGTGATGATGAAAGGATAAGCCTAAAAAGGTGTAGCACATAAAATTATGTTGTAGACATCATGTGCTAAATTATGAGTGCAAATAACAATGTTGTCTACATGACAATTCAATTAATTATGCAAACTCCAATATTGTAGACACTATGTGCTAAATTAGAGTTGCTTACTTATGTGTTGTCAACATGACAACTCATAAAAGTAATCAAACTCCTAATTGTCAACCTAATAGATGATAAAATAATGCATTGACCTAAGTAAACTTAAGTAAAGTGTAAATAGTGAATACTTATTTACACCAACACATAAAGGGTGCTTCTTGAATTTATATCTTCATCTTTCACTTACATCACAAATTGTATGGTTCACCATTTTACTAATTTAAAACCTTTGAAACTCAACTGTAAATTTAGAAAATACTAGAATTTTGTGTAACTAGGGCTACTTTCAATTCACACTCAAAATCACTTCAATTCACTATCAAATCACTCTTGAATTTTCCTTAAATCTTCACATAGTTGAATAATACACACAATATTTATCGCAAGACATATGTCTTGTCAAAATGAACTTCACTTTAATTGTGCAACTACTTAAATTGTTAAATGTTGCTTCTATTTACTAGTTGACCTATTTTCATTTGTATAACTTTATGTGATCTCCAAATCATCTGTTCACTTAACTATAACTTTTACACATCATCTTCTACCTCATATGAACTTAAAAAATCTTATCTAAATCTCTAACCTTAATTTTCTCTTTCTGATACTCGATCTTCAACAAAAGGTACTTAATTCAAATAAGATGAATCACATACAATAGCTAACTGTAATATTTTATTAGGTGCATCAAAATATTATTATTCTAATACTACATGTGAACTTGATGGATCTTTTTCTTTGACAAATACCTCTTTGAATTCTTCCACATGTTCTTTCAATTCATCTTTCTAACTTTTGTTGCTTCTATCATTCCTTCTGTTGTTCTTGTTATTGTTTCTTCTAAAACTTGGATTCTTTTTTTATGTTCCTCATGTCCATTCTACAAATATTTCTATAAGACCAAAATTGTTGCATAGCTAGCATGCTAGTGTACTTCTTCTCTTATTAGCTCCATTCTAATTAACTAGTTCTCTACAATTTCTATAAATGTGTCCAAAGTTGTTACATTTTTAGTAGATAATGTTTCTCCTTGTTCCATTAGATATTTCTCCTTCATTAGATCTACTAGAAGATCCTCTTCTTTCATTACTTGTAGGGATAGTTTTTCTAAAATTTCTACTTTGCTATTATTACTATCAAATCTAGGTTTCTTACAATCAACTACTTTATGACCAAAACCATGATAATTATAACAATAAAAATTTGTAATAGGTTTGAATGAATTACCTATATAGTCCCTCTTCATATGACCAACTTCATTACATAGAAATAATCTACCTTTGAATTCATGTACCTCACTTCTTTAAGAATATCAACTTGCTTTGACTTCTTTTTCATGTTTCCAAGTTGACTTGCATATTGAACTTCTTTAGAGAGATCTTTTGATTGAATGGATTCAATCCTATTCTGATCATATTTCTTAGGTTTAGGGGTTTCAACAACTAGACCTGGTTCCTTTCTTGCTTCAAATTTCTTTGTTGATTCTTATCCAATGAAATATCCAAGACCAATCTTATCATAGGAAGGTCATTAATAATGTAGTTTCTTGTCAAAATTCTCACTATTGGAATATAACTTTTGTAATTGTTTCTTATCTTGGGTTAACTCTCCTTGAAAATAGTATTGTACTTACCAAGTTTTGCATGCTCTATCTTGATATATTCAATTTCAAATGTCACTTTTTTAAGATGGGACATTAGATCTACATTTTTCAAATTTCAAATGTGAGTAAACATTTCTATTATCTTTCTTCAAACTTAGCATTAGTTCAACAATCTTAACTCATTTTTCAAAATATCATTTTCTTTCTTTAATGTAGGTATGGCATCACTATCTACTCTCTAGGTTCCTTTCTAGATTTAAGATGATCAATCTTATTTTTCAATTTTCCAATGTAGTCTTTTGCATCTTCATATCTTTCTTTTAGGTTATCTCTTTTTTTAGTGAGAACATCAATCTACTCAAGATCTTCCTCAAGATTCCTTTGTAATTATTCCATATTCATAGGGGTCTTATTGAATTTTTAAGCATCTTAAGAGTAACTATTCTCTAGTATCAATTATTAGAAATAGGGAATACTTCTAGGGGGGATGAATTAGTATTCTACAAGCTTTATCCCAAAACTAAATATTGTTAATTACTTTATAAGATACATATGAAAGTAAGCTAACAATGCTGAATAGTAATATTAACCATGCACAAAGAGAAGTCATAACACCATATTTTATTAACTAAGGAAATCTTGATCAAAGTAAAGCCCTAGTGGGGATGGTACCCACAAAATGATTCACTAAATGAAAGTATCTTGTTAAGGATATTGACCCTATTAGGAGTCTATTACATACATTTAGTGTCTTGGTTCTTGTTAGAGGGCTAGGCCTTATTAAAAGGATAAACCCTATTAATATTTTTTATATACAATTAAAAAATGTTTGCAAGAAGAGCCCACTATCCAAACATGCAATTATACAATATAGTTCTTTGATACAAAAGAGATAGATACAAAAACCTTTTTAGTGTCAATATCTTCAATATTTTATCTTTCATTTGACTGATCATACATGCTTGAAAGTAGAAAAATTAATTCTTTCTCTCTTAGTGTTAACATCTAGGATGTTGCCTCTAATTATTTAAGTAATTATTTCATAACCAGACTAATTCCTTAACCTGTAATTCACCATTTGTTGTTATTCTTTTTTCTTCTCTGTTCACTACCTTTACTAGTGTTTAAACCATAACTCATTTGGTACCACCCATATAGACCTGTACACTTACATACATCACCCTAACATACTATATTATATGTCCTTAACTACACATGTGCAAATAAATAATCTTTCATTAGTACATATCAAAACTATCCATGTTCTAGTGCATAATTCTTTGATACTTAGAAAATTTTCTTGTCTAACTATGGAATCATCATGAGGACATAGTGCCTGTATATGTTTCCATAAATAAAAAAACCATGATTATTGTTGGAAATATTCAAGATATGAAAAGATACTAGGAGGAGAGGGGTGAATCAATATCTTTTAAAATTCTTCCATTTAAATTTAGCACAAATCAATCTATCCTACTACATGCATTAATACTAAAAGATAAAATATTCATCACACAAAAGAACACATTGTTTTGGTAACCCAGAAACCTTCCAAATAGAAAGTAAAAATGGGGTGGGATGATACCCACAAAACTTCACTACTGCAGCATAAAGTTGGCCTGTCAAGGCTTACATTGACCACTTCTAGTGATCTACCCTGTTAGGAGCACAAAGGACTACTAGGTCCACCTTGTTAGAGGTTTTACAAACATACAATGAAGTATGCACTCAGTTAAGAGATTTATACAAATATTGTTAAGTCTACCTTGTTAAAGGATTTAGAAACTGATTCACCTATTAAGATGAAGTATTGGATCTACTTACAACTAATTGCTGAAAAGATCCTTTATGCACTGATCACCTTATGTGATAGATATAACTTTTTTTCTTCTGTATTGACCTTGCTGCATTCCTCAAACTATTGTTAATAATTCTTCACATGCACTTCTCAAAAATCAGTTCACATTACTTCTTTATTACTTGATACAAATGATATCTTACAATACACCTTCCATATATACCTTTCAAATTTACAAAACTGCAAGGTCGGCCAAAACAAAAGTGAACAACATATTACAAAGTCAGCACAATAGTAAATAACTCAGGTTCATTGAATTGACTCGGTGAGCTTTTGATACTCGACATCCACTGCATTACATGGCATCATCATGCACTCAATAGAAGTGAAGGCTTAGTCCATACTAATCACTCAAAGTAGTTCTAAACTCAGTGACCACTAGTGACTCAGTAGATGTAGTGTCACTCGGTAGATACTACACACTGAGTTTACCTTGCTTCACTTGGTAAACACTACTTCCAATGTTCAGTTTATTTTGAATCTCTATGACACAAAATTATTTCTTGGTAGACACTGTGAATCTTGGTAGACACTACTAATCTTCACATTTCCTATATTCACCTTGTAGCCACTGTTCTGCTTAGTGAAAATTGCTGAACTCTTCAAAGCTTGGTTAACACTAGAATGCTTTGTGAGAACTACTTAACTACTAAGCTTACAAGGTAACCACTAAATGCCTAGTATAAATTTTAGATTGAGGGATGAGCTCAGTAAGCATTTAGAATTGAATAAGTGTTGTCACTAATGACAAATACAACATAATGCTAACAATCTCCCTCTTTGGCATTAGTGACAAAAACACTTATGAGCCAAAACTTATGTACACTGACATTCTTATTTTTTATTTTTCAAAATTGATCTTTATAAAGCTACTGTATACTCCCCCATACATATGGCATAGTATATACATAGCTTTTATCTGTACATATATCAATCTATTTTCTTCATGATTTCTCCACAAGTCTCTTTACTACCCTTGTTATCTTCCCTTGTTCATCTCATACTCCCCCTTTTTGACAATAATGCCAAATAGTATATGTAGTAAATTCAAATAGAGACACCAAAATGTGAGAGAAACTTAGAGTGCACATTGAGAATAAGAGCCGATGTCTTATCCCACTTATCTTGCAAAATTTTGTAGGTGGAGAGTGCCACTTGAACTTCTAAAAACAGTTCAATCATATGATCTGCTATTGAAAAATTGTTGTCTTGGACCAATGTTTTTGAATAAGCAATATGTTTTTGCATTTGATCCATAACTAGAAGGATCATATTCTAGATGTCATTTAGTGAAGACCTAATCCTGGCTTCCTCTGTGAGTAGCTCTTCCTGTATTTTTGACAAAAAATTCACCTTCATGTGATGTGATGAGCTTGAGCTAGGGTCAAGCTGTAACTTTTGAACACTAGCCTTCATGTTCACATTAGTATTATTTAATTTTTCTTTAATATCCTTGGTATACTCAATAACATCACAAAGTTTGCCAAAAAGTAATGTTACATTTGTAAAGGATTGTTCAAGGGTTCTCAAAATTGTGGATAATTCTACCTGCTTTATTGCAATGTATTGAGCAATGTGCTCGAGCACCTTATTGTCAAATTTATTTTTTGCCTTTTCAATGAGCTTCTCTTGGCTAGAAGTGTCCTCATCGAACTTATTTACAACCTCTTCTAATTGTAACAAAATGTGTTGAGATGGATCAACATCAACACCTATAGCTTCAGTAATTATGTTTTTGGCATCCTCAATTATTGTGAATTCTCTATTCCTCTCTTCTCTTAGCTACTTCTACCTTTTCTTTTGTTCTAAAAGTTGACTGACCAATCTCATTTCGTTGGTTGAGACAGTGCCCAAATCTATCTTAGGGATGATAATTTCTTTATCTAAGTCTATATCTTCAAACATTTCCTTACCAGTAAGAAGAATTTTTAGAGGAGTATTTGGTTTTACTTCAGTGCTTACTTTTTTGAATTTATAAATAGAAAAAATAGTTGATGTAGTTGGACTAGTAGAAAAGACTTGAATTGGACCAACTAGAGGAAAACTAAGAGAAGTACCAATTGTATCCAAAATTGATGTGCTTCCCAAAAATGATGTATCAATAGGTAATATACAAGCTAGAATATTTACAATTGAAGAACTAACTAGAACAAAAATTGGTGTAGTTAGAGTTGTGGTAGACAAAATTGTAGAGTAAATTGGTAGACTTACTATACATGGTGTAGAGGAAGTTGATGCAATTGTGGGACTAATAGTTGTGCACATTGTTGTGATGGATTGCTTGAGTGCTGATGAAGAGGGTTGTAGCTCAGTAGATGAAGTAACTGATACTTCCATTGAAGATACCTAGAGCTATGAGGTTGCATGAGCAGATGATATTTCTGATGTAGATGCAATCAATCCTCCTGAAGCTGACTCCAACCCTAATGATGTTTTTGGCTTAGGTTGAAGTGAGGAAGGGAAGTAATGACTTTTGTTGCAATCTTCAATAGATCATCTTCTTCATCTACTTCCTCCTTGTCTTCCTCTTCAACTTCATTCTCTTCATCATCAACCCTTAGTGCCTGATAGTCTTCAACATCAATAGTAGCACATGGAGTGCTATCATCTTCTTCATCATCACTATCACCATCATCATTCTTGATCTCAACTAGATCATCACTAGGTTTATGCAGATGATAGATATTCTTCCACATGTTTGTTGCATCTCTTACAACAAGCTCAATGTACTTAATTAAAATCAAACATCTGTGGAATCTAATCATCATATTAGCTTTATTATCCTTCATTACTACCTTTAATTCTACGTCAGTAAGATTTGGCAATAGTTTCCTCAAGATTTGTTCATAGATGTCCTTGACTATCTATGCCGCTGACTCCCACCTTGGCTATAATCTTACTAATAATTATTTTGAGATTTGAGGAGTAATCTGGTCTAGGGAATACTTCCACTTTCCCATTTTGGTGAGTATTAGCTCCTCAATCTACATCTTTTCAGCATTAGTTTTTGATGACGGGCCACCACCACCCGTACCAATTCACAACCAAAAATGCAACAATATGGAGATAGAGAGATGACAAAAAAAAATGCTTCATAAAGCATCCATTAATACTTGAAATTTATTAGAAGAGATTACATACAAAGAGCTTTACTACAAGAGCTTACACTTGAAGAGCTTCTATTTGAAGAGCTTGTCTTGAAGAGCTTCCATTTCTCCAACTTCCATTAGAAGAGCTTCCATTTCTTGAACTTCTTGAACTTCTATTTCTTGAACTTGATTACAAATGATAATAGGCCTTTCTTAAATAGGCACTTCTAACCCAAGACATTACAAACAGAACCAATGTGGGATAAAAGGTAAATACAACTACCTTTAAATAAATATTAAATTCTCACCCAAATACAACTAAGCACCCAACAAATATTAGATACATGATTTAAGGATCTTTCCACAAACTTCTAAATTGCCACCTATACACCTTGATTAATGGAATGACAACTATTTTTATTATTTTTCTTTTTACGCCACCTATGCGCCTCAAAAATAGAAATCTCCTTTTCCTTTATTTTCTCCTTTTTATTTTTTTATTATTTCTCCTCTAATTTTCGTCACTTTCTCTCTCCTCCACAATATAATTTTATTTTTTTTCCCTTTTTTTTTCTCTTTTTTTTTTTCTAATAATTTAATTTTCCCATGCAAGATGCTCCTGCATCAGACTCCCTTGGTAGATAGAAAAGTGTGTCCCACACTTTGATGCCAAAAGAATGATATACCACCATCTTCATCTTCACCACAAGCTACGACCTCAATAGGGACAAGAAAAACCAACATGCAAATCTTCCACATTTTTTTTTTTGCTGATGCATGATGCTCCTGCATCTGACTCCCATGGTAGGAAAAATTTTGTGAATATGGATTCACAAAATGAAGTAGCCACTGTTGAAAGTTTTTTTTCTTTTCCTCCAACACATAGCTAGAACAAGTATCTGATGCCGATATATTTCCTTCTTTCTTCTTTTCCAACACCTGGCTGGAACAACTATTTGCTGCTGAAAATACTCCTTTGCAATGAACTCTATCCAAGTATAACTCTCATCCTCATCCAATCTTGTTGAATTAATCACAGCTATAATAAATCCAGCAAAACCATACTAATCTTCCTTTGCATACCATACATCACAAACAAGATCCTCATGCAAACCATCATTAATATCTTTAAAACTCATATCAAAGACAACATCCCATGATTTATAAGAATTTACCTGTTTGACATCTTCATTTTGGCTTGCCTCTTTTATGTCGTCAACAATACACGTAACTACTCCACCTGCTTGATCTCCAATGAAGGCACTATATTCTTCCTCCATTGTTGCAATCTTCAAATCATCTTGCTCTATTTCAGGTTCATAAATATTGCCATCTTCATGCTCTTCCTCTTGTCTTTCATCTTCTTCAACTTTAGGTTCACAAATGATTTCCTCTTCATCCACTTGCTCTTCCACTGGATCATCTTTCTTTTCCACATCCAAGAAATTATCAACATCTCTTTTCTGGTGACATGCTCTTTGTTTCTGCAACTCAACTTCTAATTCATTCACTTGCTTCTGCAAATCAACTAGCAATGATTGTTGATTTCTTGCTCTAGATTTCTCAAGTCGAGGAATCCTTAGAATCCATCCAATCACAAAAGTCATCTTCTTCTTTCTCTTCTCCATAATCAAGTCTTTAGAAGAAAAATCTTGTCCAAAATAAGAACCTCGTGCAAACTGCCTCACAGTCGGCGCTCTGTCTACACAATCAAGAACTTCTTCACAAACTTCACCCAACTCAAGGTCCTGGTGCAAACTGCCTCACGTTCGGTTATCTGTCCGCACACTCAGGAACTCCTACTCTGATACCACTGATGACGGGCCACCACCACCCGTACCAATTCACAACCAAAAATGCAACAATATGGAGATAGAGAGATGACAAAAAAAAATGCTTCATAAAGCATCCATTAATACTTGAAATTTATTAGAAGAGATTACATACAAAGAGCTTTACTACAAGAGCTTACACTTGAAGAGCTTCTATTTGAAGAGCTTGTCTTGAAGAGCTTCCATTTCTCCAACTTCCATTAGAAGAGCTTCCATTTCTTGAATTTCTTGAACTTCTATTTCTTGAACTTGATTACAAATGATAATAGGCCTTTCTTAAATAGGCACTTCTAACCCAAGACATTACAAACAGAACCAATGTGGGATAAAAGGTAAATACAACTACCTTTAAATAAATATTAAATTCTCACCCAAATACAACTAAGCACCCAACAAATATTAAATACATGATTTAAGGATCTTTCCACAAACTTCTAAATTGCCACCTATACACCTTGACTAATGGAATGGCAACTATTTTTATTATTTTTCTTTTTACGCCACCTATGCGCCTCGAAAATAGAAATCTCCTTTTCCTTTCTTTTCTCCTTTTTATTTTTTTTATTATTTCTCCTCTAATTTTCGTCACTTTCTCTCTCCTCCAGAATTTTTTTTTTTTTTTCCCTTTTTTTTTCTCTTTTTTTTTTTCTAATAATTTAATTTTCCCATGCAAGATGCTCCTGCATCAGTTTTGGTTTCAAACTTTAAAGCCTTGAAGTTTGTAATGCCAGCTCCCTCTTCCATCTTTTTTATCCTTTCTTGGAAGGTAAGTTGGGGCTTGCTAAACATTACTTCACCTTTATCTTTTCCTTTGCCTCTCTTGGTTAAAACAACTATGGAGGCCTTTGGAGGTTTAGTAATGACAACCTTCCCTTGCTTCTTAGTTGGCTCTACCTCATTTTTTGATTCTTGCTCTTCATCTTATTTTTCTTGATCGTCTTCTTCATCTTTTCCTTTTCCCTTGGTAAGCATTAATCAACTAGTGGCAATTTTCATCTTAGCAATCTTCCTCTTGTCTTTGTTGATTGCTTGAGGTAGCTTGATTTCCAATTACATTTTGGCTTTTGCCACATCATATGTGCCAAAGACTAGTTACTTGGGATCTACAGGCTCATTTACTAGTGCTTCAATGATGTCCCTAGTTTCATCAATATTTACCTCATAAGAGAGAGGTTTCACCCATGCAACTCAGGGCTTGACTGCCTGAATGTATACTCTATCACAATCCACCATGAAACATACATCATCTTTATAATCCTCAACAAGTTTAGGATGAATCTTGAACCTATTGCTCATTCTTTCTTTGAAGTCTTGAAAATAATTTTCCATTATACTGTCAAAGTTTACACCCATTTTTGTAATAAACTTATTTATTTGATAAAGAACAGGGGTGTGTTTCCTCCATATAACTGTGCCCTTAGATGGAAAGAATTTTTGCACATAAAAGAAAAGACATAAAAAAAGATCCAAATTTGCAGGGATTGTTCTTTGATGACTTGATGCTATCCATATTCTTGTTTAGTTTCTTCCGTAGTAACTCTGACAAGTCAAATTTCATGTTTTTCTTCATGACTTTGAATACTAAGTCCACTGCCTCACATGGAAAACTATTTAAGTGACAAGAACTATAAATTTTGTGGGCAATTACATGAATTCTAGACCTCAACTCCACATCAATAATGGTGCTAATTTTCAAACCTCTATCATGCCACTCAGCTAGGGTTTTCTTCTAGAGTTCATCCTGATCAAGGGTTTTGGTGGTTTTTACTTTGGTCAAAATGGGAAGACTAGTAATCTTGTGAATCATCTTTTTGTTGATCAATATGGGTTGTTCCAACCACAACTGACCATTATGTATGTGGCTAAGAATATACCTAATCCATTTTATTTGAAAGCTTCTTGGTAGGTGTCATATGTGTGTCAATCCTTTTGTTTATAAGTGCTTGTGCTCAGGTGTCAATGAGTCATCAACACACATTTATTCTGAAGCACTATCCATTGGGTTCCTATCTCTTGAATTGAGCACTTAAAATGAGTGTGGATATCATTAATCAGAAGTACGTTTAGTGGAATTTGAGATTGTAGACCATTAGGGTTGAGTGCCTCTACCATTACTAGAACTATCTTAAAATGTGGTGCTAGCCACTCTACACCCTTGACCAACATCTATAATCCCCTTTTGGACTTGCTACTATTGGTGCTTCTAGATGCCATTGCTACTCGATAAGTAAAATAAAATTTCAAACAAAATCCTTAGCTGCAAATTTTCTCTAAATCACTTAAGTGCACTTAGAAATCTCTTAGCTCTGAGAATACTAAAGACGTGGTGAAAAATGAAGTCAAATTTTACCCTTTTTGATGAAAATTCACCAGTAATGCTAGGTACCATACTAACATAGTGCATGATAGACTGTTATCCACTAACCTAACTTGGAAAGAGTATCGACTTGGCAGACGAACCAAATTTCTTTTACTCCTAACCTCACTTGGTAAGGTCTTCATCCAACTTTCCTTGATGGAGTCTGATGCAACTTGGCAAAAGATGACCTTTTGTGATCCTTGTGTATCTTGAATACTAATTAGATCATTTGCATTCCTCATATTTCTTGGAACTACTTATGATTTTCTTGCTAAGTATAACTCCAACACATTCTTAGGAATTTAGTTTGAGGGGATGGAGTCACCCACTTCTTGAGTGACTTCACTTTCATGATTTGAGCTTGTATCCTAAGTAGATTTAGGAATCCATTGCTACCTCATTTGTTTCCTTATGTTGTCAGACCTTACTTTCTTTTCATCTTCAAATTTGCCTATATTCATGTACTTTTTAGCTATATGAATGAGTTCAGTGCATGTGTAACACCTTATAGTAGTATCCTTATTTCTTAGGTGATGCCTTGCACAATTTATGCTAGTGTGTCCATATTCTCCACAATAATTACATCTACACAAGGTATTATAGACCCATCCAAATTGCCTTTACAAGTTGTTCAACTGGATTGAATGATTTGGATTTGCATTGAGATGCCTTGTGACAAGCTTTTTGCATTTGTGACATTTACCTTCATATTTTGTTTTCTCCTTGCATTCATTAGCTTTGTGACCATGCTGATTGTAGTTGTAGCACTTTCCATTGAATTTTTCTTTTCCATGGCTCCAACATTTGTTTGATTTATGACCAGTTTTCCCACAATGATTGCATGATGGTTTTTTATTCCATTTTGCACCTTGCTTGGAAGATTCACCATGTTCTTCATTATATCCAAGTCCTACTTCTCCTTTTTGCCTATGAAGATTCTGCTCATTTTACTAATTCAATTGATTCATTTCTTCTTGTGATTTTATCATTCTCTTATTGATTTATTTTTTAGTATTTAGGTCATTATTCAATTTTTTAATGATTTTCTTTTCACATCTTAGCTCTCTCATTATTCCTTCATTAATTTCCCTTTCATAATTTAGATCACTTCTTATTCTTTCATTCTTTGAGAATCATAATTTCTTCATTCACTCCAGTGATTTGATCAATGAGGTCTTCATACTAATTGGATTGATTCTATTCTTCATTGTTTCTTGCCTCCAAATCTTGATTTTCCTTATTCCTTTGTTCCAAAATGTCACATAGCCTAATTGATTGAATTTCTTGTTCTCTTTTGAGTTTCCTTACTTCTTCTTGCAAAGATCCATTCTTTTTTGGGAGCTCTTTGATTGTCTCATTAGCTTCATTTGAATTGCTTAATGGGAAAAGGTGTTCAACCTTTTATTCAACATACTGATTGTCATTCATTTTTCTTTAAAGTTCCTTTCATCTTTTTAGGGATTTGGAAATATGCTCCTTTGCTTCCTTGAGTTCAGCTATGGTTATCTCTAGATCTATCTTTTCATTTTCAATTGCCTTGTCAAGTATGAATATCTCCATCTATCCTTAGATCTTTGCTCAAGATGTTAAACTTTTATCCTTAGAACCACAAAGCTCTGATACCAATTGTTGCAAATATTCAAGATATGAAAAGATACTAAGAGGTGAGGGGTGAATCAATATCTTTTAAAATTATTCCATTTAAATGTACAAAAAATCAATCTATGCTACTACATGCAGTAATACTGAACGATAAAATATTCATCACTTAAAAGAACACAATGTTTTGGTAACCTAGAAACCTTTCAAATAGAAAGAAAATTTGGGGTGGGGATGATACCCACAAAAATTTACTACTACAACATAAAGTTGGCTTGTTAAGGCTTACATTGACCACTTCTAGTGATCTGCCTTATTAGGAGCACTAAGGATTGCTAGGTCCACCTTGTTAGAGGTTTTTCAAACATACAATGAAGTATGCACTTCATTAAGAGATTCATACAAAGACTATTAAGTCTACCTTGTTAAAGGATTTAGAAACTAATTCACTCATTAAGATGAAGCAGTGGATCTACTTACAACTAATTGCTAAAAAGATCCTTTATGCACTGATCAACTTATGTGATAGATATAACTTTTCTACTTCTATATTGACCTTGTCGCATTCCTTAAACTATTGCTGATAATCCTTTGCATGCACTTCTCAAAAATCACTTCACATTACTTCTCTATTACTTGATACAAACGATATCTTACAATAAACCTTAAATATATACTTTTGAAATTTACAAAACTGTAAGGTTGGCCAAAACACAAGTGAACAACACATTACAAAGTTGGCCCAATAGTAAATAACTTGGGTTCATTGAACTAACTTGGTGACTTTCTGACACTCGATGTCCACTATATTACATAGCATCATCATGCACTTGGTAGAAGTGAAGGCTCAGTCCATACTAATCACTCAAAGTAGTTCTAAACTCAATGACCACTGGTGACTTGGTAGATGTAGTGTCAATTGGTAGATTCTGCAAACTAAGTTTACCTTGCTTCACTCAGTAAACATTATTTCTTCCAATGCTTGATTTACATTGAATCTCCATGACACAAAATTATTGCTTGGTAGACACTATGAATCTTGGTAGACACTACTGATCTTCACATTGCCTGTATTCAATTGATAGCCACTATTCTACTCGATGTAAACTACTGAACTCTTCAAAGCTTGGTTAACACTAGAATGCTTGTTGAGAACTACTTATTTGCTAAGCTTACAAGGTAACCACTGAATTCTTAGTATAAACTATAGACTGAGTGATGAGATCAGTAAGCATTTAGAATCGAACAAGTGTTGTCACTAATGACAAATATAACATAATCCTAACACATTATACCAAGTTATCTTTCTTATCCATATTTTGAACAATGGTTTTCGATGATCCTAATCCTTCCATGGATAATAAATCTTCTCATTTCATGTCTTGATGATGATGAGGCTTTAAGGGTTCCTCCTAAAAAGTTCATGAACTTTCTACTAAGAATGATAAAATTCATGATTGAGTTCTATAAGAGAATCAAAATACTAATTTTATTTCTTCTTTTTGATGCCCTTAAGAAAGTGATCCATAATGATGTACATGGTGTTAATCATGTACATGATCTTACTCACCTTGTACACTCTTATGTTAAACATTTGGCTCAAGTCACATCTAAAATAAGAATGGTTACACTTGTTACTAGTGTTGAACTCTCCTTTCATATGTCCATGCTTATCTATAGAATTCTTACCTATGTTTCTCCTATTGTAACTACTTATATTAAACCATATAATCCTCTTATCTTATGTCTTCCTATTCCTTCCCTACCTATGATTACTCCACCTTCTTCATTTTTGACCTAACAACCTTCATGCAATAGTTCTCCATACACTTATCCTAATACTCCTACTTTGGTTACTAGTATCCCATCTATAGAACCTTTTATCCCAGTCAATTCATACACTCTTCCTAGTCTATTGAATGTGTCATTTCCAACTATTTCCTCTAATAATTCCATTATCATTATTCTTTCTCAAACTATTTATTCCTTACAACAACGACTTGCCTCCCTTAGTTAATCCAAGTTCAATGTACCTATATGTGATATGGGTAGTCCTTTTTTCTTTTACATTAAATCCATATCACTACCCCTCAACAAGATGATTTTCCTTATCTTGATATAAGACTTTCCAATTTCTATGTAGTCATTATGCTCACAATCATAGGATGTTTCCTAAGTTATTTTCTCCTAATTTTTGTGACAACTATTTGCAATGATATTTTCTCATTTCCACCCCATTCTATTGATTCCCTTTACAAAATTTCTAATTATTTCATCCAACAATTTCATAGCAACATTGGTTTTCAAGTGTCTTTGAATAATTTGATCCATTGAAAATAAGGTCCTAAGGAAAACTAATTGATTTTATTGTTAGATTTAATCATTTTTTGGAATTAAGAATTGGAAAGTAAGTTGTAAGGGGGGGGGGGGGGGGGGGGGGGGTGAATCATCACTTAAAAATTTAACCTCTAAAATATTTCACCATACATCAAACTTATAACTTAACATGTAAACTGAAATAAGTAACCATTCATTGCATGCAAAGCATGAAATAAATCGTCACATAACATGTAAGATTTTGGCTACCCAAAAACCCTCCAAGGAGAAGGTAAAATTGCGGTCAGAATGACACCCACAAATTTTCACTACCATAGTTGTAAAGTGTGGCCTATTATGGTTAAAAAGTTTTGATCATAAACTATGATCTACCTTGTTAAAGGTCTACTTTGGTAAAGGCTTACAAAGACTATTAGGTCCCACCTTGATAAAGGTTTTAAACTCATAATAAGGTAAGAACTCAGTTAAAAGATTTACAAAATCCTATTAAGACTACTCTTATCACGTATTAGAATCATTCATCATCTAATACTTTAGTTAGCACTTTATTTCTTCATGTCAAATCTCCTCTTTACTAGTTATCTCTTGATCCTTGTAATCAGATCTATCTTCTCTAACCTTTCACTGCTTGTCTCTATTCTTCTCAGACTAATTATTCATTACAAAACTTTTTCTTAGCCATGGTCTCCATGTTTCTTTTGCACTAGATACTCTCTTTATTATCCTCCTTCATAATATATGTTGCCCTTAGGGTTTTGTTCTTTCATAAAAATCATGGAGACAAAATTAGGTTAGAATCAACAGCTATGCTTGATCCATATTGCTTCCTAATGCTTCCCTCTATTTGAGTGTCTACATGCTTAGCATAGGGATGTGCAATATGAATCCTTTCTTATTTTTTATAATAAAAAATTCATGTTCATGTTGGCCAAAAATAGTTTACATAGAATTTTGTACTATAACAAACATCTATGACATGGATTGTTTACTTGACATCAATAGGGTCTAATGCTCAACCTAAACTGTGCTCTATCTACTAATACTCAACTTTTGAATAGCTTGACATTGACTCTTACTTGGCACTCAAATCACTTGGCACACTTTGTTTGCATAGTTCCTTCTATTTTCTCATCATCTAATTGGCACATACTAGTAGTTGGCACTAACTATCATATTAATCAACATGTATTGTTTAGAGATTTATGCTCAATATGCATTATTCACTTGGCTCACACTGATAACTTGGCTTGCTCTATTTACTCAACATGCACTATTCATTTAGTTGACACTATTCTTTGCTAGATAATGACTATGTATTTTATCACTACAATGTCAAAAGAACAATGAGATTAACAATCTCCCCCTTTGACATGAGTAGAAAAAACACTTTGTTATGGCATATACATTCCTTCATCCATAAGTTAGAAAATGTATCTTGTCTACTTGACTTGTATACAAAATCTCAAAATCTCAAAATTTGCAAAAGTGCTACTATCTCCCATACCTTATTACCCCCCTTGAGTAAATAGTTCATTTCATTTCTATAGCTCCTATGTAAATATTTTCCTTGACAAAATCTTCAAAATTTTCAATTATTGATATAATCCCACTTTTTTGACACTTGTGTCATTTGGGTGGTAGACTTAAAGGGTATTTGTCCAAAAATGGCTTATGCATTTTCATTATGATTCCCAATATGTGATCCCAATTAGCTCTTGCTAGATCTAGTGTTTGAATCTTGTATTCTAGTCCAACAACCATATCAACTAAGCCTTCATGAGTAGAAAGATGTGGATCTTGCTTAATCAATATGTATTGTTTGGTTTGTCTCTTTTGTAAAACTTCCATGTGTGAATTTAGCATGGACTATATGGTGATCAAAGTGGATTTGATATTTGCATTATTTTCTTGTAGCTCGACAAGCCTACTCTATGTCAACATCAATCTTTGAAAGTTTAATTGGCTAGTTGCAAGAGATCCCTATAATGAATTTTTGGTACATTTCAACCCTCCTTGAAAGTTTCCAATTGACTATTGAGTGTCTTGGGTAAAGATATCAACATCACATAGTTTTGTGTATAGATAATAAATGTGCCCAAAAAAGTCTTCACACCTTCTATCTTAGTTTCTAGATAAACTTGACTAAGTCCAATGGCACTAGATATCTTATCCATATCTTTGATGTGAATTTTTTCTTCAAAATATTCCAATAACTTAACATTGGTCTCTATATCTTCATCTTTTATTTTGTCAACTATATGTACAAGTTTCTCTATATTAGGCTTATCAGATAATGAATATGAGAGACTAGAATAATCAATGAAAATGTATTTGATTTCATATAGAACTTTCTTTTTCTTGTACTCTCTCCTTAAAATTTCTTTCCTTTTCTTCCTTTGTAGAGCCTCTTGAACAACATTAATTTCTTTAAGTGTGATTTTTGTTACATCAAACATTAGTAATACAATCACCTCATCTAAACTTGCATCCTCAAATGATGTAACTTTAGTACTCTTGGGTGTGCTAGTACTTAACACTAATATCTACAAGGCTATGGCCTAAGTACCTGGTACATGAAGAGTCTGGCTACTAGGAGGAGGTGTAGTGATTGGTAAGGTAACTAGTTTCTAAATGGAAATTTTCTCCTCTAGCTCAATAGTAATCTTATTCTCTTCCTTCTATTCATTTTCCTATTGTTCTTCACTAGGTTTGAATGGGGCTACTCTTCGGTTTTCTTTCTTAGCATTTATCTTTTTATTTCCCTCTTCATCAACTTCCATAATAGCTAGTAATCTTGAACTTAGTAGACTTGGAAGTGATGTGATAGGTGGTACTACCTCCTTCTCTTTCATTATAATAAAAATTGTTTGTATTAAAAATGGTCCTTGATTGAGCTCTTCTTTTTGTTCAAGAGTTACACTTTGATCATTGATATTTTCTTGTGGCTCATTTTACTTAACCTTAGCAACCTTTGATGGCACTGATGATGTATCTTTCTATTTCTCATACTTAGTGGATGTAACCTCAACCTATTAAGATGAATCAATCCTTACCAACACATGTTTTGTGTTTGGTAGAATAGTATTGGTGGATTCCTATTGTAGTGACTTTATGTCCACCTCACTTAGTAGATTAACATATTATGTAGAGTTATTAGGTATGCCTTCAAAAGTTATGGACTCTTTCTTTTTATGTGGGAAACTGGCTCAACACTTGAGCATCATGTGCATCTTGTGTATTTTCCTTAGTTGTGTCTTCCTTTTATCCTACTATATCCATTTTTTCTCTTGCTACACTGTTGTTTTTTCCTTTTCTTGATTTCCTTTCTCTTCCAAAAAATTGGTAGATAACCAATGCTCAATTCTTAGATGACTTATATACCTACTAACAACTCCCACTACATGTGCAATATCTGGCCTTGTACATAGCATAGCATACATCAAGCTTCCTACATCTGAAGCATAGGGTACTTGGACATCTTATCCTCCTCTTCTTGTGTCTTAGGATACATCTCCTTAGTCAACTTCAAAACAATAGGCAAAGGTGTGCTAACGACTTTAGCATTCTCCATATAGAAACATTGCAACACCTTCTCTACATAATTAGCCTGAGATAGTGTCAATGTTCTATTCATCCTATTTCTACAAATCTTCATGCCAAGGATTTGTTTGGCTACCCCAAAATCCTTCATAGAAAATGCATCCGCTAATTGGCATTTTAGCCCCTTAATATGATCCATGTTAGACCTAGCTAAAAACATATCATCAACATATAAACTTAAAATAATGTAGTTATCATCATCCAACCTCTTAAGTAGACACAATGATCTAAATGACACCTATTGTAACCATGCTCAAGCATAAAATTGCTATATTTCAAATACCATTTCTAAGGTGCTTGCTTCAAGCCATATAAACTTTTCTTCAATTTGCAGACTAAGTTTTCCTTACCTTTGACATCAAATCCATGTGGCTGAGCCATAGATATCTCTTCATCCAAACAACCATGAAGGAAGGTTTTTTTAACATCAAGCTACCCTAAATGAAAATCTTTAGAAGCCACAATACTTAATATAGTATGGATAGAATTCATTTTAACAACAAGAGAAAATATCTCATCAAAATCAATACCCTTTTTCTATGCAAATCCTTTTACAACTAACTTGGCTTTAAATCCTTTCTTACCTCAATCCTCTTCTTTTAACCTATAAACCCACTTATTCTATAAAGCTCTTTTACCTGTAGGCAACTTGTATAAATCCCATGTCTTATTCTTTAGCAAACAGTCCATTTCGTCTTTCATTACAAACTCCCACTGAATCTTAGTATCCACCTACATAGCTCCATCATAACATTCAAGTTCACTATCATCAATAAGTAAAATAGAATACAAAGAGGGAGAAACTCTTTTTGGAGGTCTAATTTACCTTGTTGATCATTTAACATTCATCGGTGTGTGTGGTATTTGTTATTGTGGTTGTTTCATATCATGAGGAATGGCTGGAACATCAGCTTTTGGAGTATTATCTAACACTACATAATCATCTTCTTTCTTCTCATGTTGCTACAATAGATCTTTGTACAACATTGTCTCATTGAATAAGACATTCCTACTTCTTACAATTTTATGATTTTTAAAATCCCAAAGCCTATAACCAAATTCATTAGTGCCATATCCAAAAAATACACATTTCTTTGACTTAGCTTCTAGCTTGGTTTTACTTTTATAATCTATGTGAGCAAATGCTTTACAGCCAAAGGTTTTAAGAAAAGAATAACTCACTTTCTTACTAGTCCATGCTTCCTCTAGAATACCACAACCCAAAGGATTAGAGGGACTTCTATTAATAAAAAAAAAAGTAGTATTGATAGCCTCTACTCACATATGTAAGGGCAACCCAATATGTAACCTCATGCTCGTTACATGCTCCATTATAGTCTTGTTCATGCATTTAGCCACTCCATTTTCCTATGGATTCCTTGGAATGGTTTTCTATCTACGAATACCATTAGTGGAGCAATAATCTTTAAATTCATGACTAGAATACTCACCATCATTATTAGATTTGAGATATTTTAATCTCTTACCAGTCTCATTTTCAACCAAGCATTTCCATTTCTTAAAAGTTTGAAATACATCAGATTTCTATCTAAGAAAATAAACCCATACTTTTCTAGTTGCACCATCAATAAATGTAACATAATAATAAAAGCCACCAAGGGAAGATACCTGAGTTGGTCCCCATACATTGGTATGTACAAGCTCTGATTTTTCCTTTTTGTTTTCCTTCCCAATCTTCACAAACCTCACTCTCTTTTGTTTTCCATACATCCAACTTTCACAAAAATCCATATTAACAAATTTTAGACCTAGTAAAACTTTCTTTGAATGAAGTATTTTCATACCTTTTTCAATCATGTGCCCAAGTCTATTTTGCCACAATGCCATATCAAAATTTACAACAGTTATATGTTTTCCTTGCTCAACTACAACAACTGCTCTCGAACATTCATTTTTATTTGAAACAATTAAAGTAGAAGGAACAATACGACCTGTACAAAGATATAAGGTGCCTACTTTCACACCTTCTGCTACTACAAGGGAACCTTTTGAAACCTTCCATTTTTTATCATTAAAAGTAACTACATAACCCTCATCATTGAGTTGCCTTGCTAAAATTAAATTCCTACTTAGCCTTGGAACATGTCTTACTTCATGTAGTAGCCAATGATTCCCATTTTGCAACTCAATCTTAACTTTTCCCTTCCCAACAATCTAACAGGGTTCATTATCCCCCAAATAAACAAGTCCAAAATCCCCTTGGACATAATTAATGAAATAACCTCTATGAAGTGTAGCATGAAATGAAGCACCAAAATCTAAAACTCATGAATCATCAACACTTTTTAAAGATAGAAGCAAACCATCCTCTTCGGATTTGTTACATACCACATTTTTGTCCTTGTCTCCATCTAGTTTATATCCTTCATTTTTCTTTCAATTCCAACAATATTTATTTCTATGCCTTGTTTTCCCATAGTACCAGTAGTAACTTGATCCTCTCAATTGAGACCTCCTCCCCTTTAACTTTCCTCTTGATTTCTCACAATTTCTAGAATTACTTCCTCTCTCAGTCATTCTGCCCTTGCCTTGTGCATTCAAAGCACTTCTTGATGTAGATCCACTTGAAATTTTCCTACGAGTTTCCTCATTCAAAAAAAATATCGATCACATCATCATATTTTAGCGTAATAGATCTAGGAACAAAATTACTCACATCCATTAACAAGCCATTCTAGCTTTCAGGCGAAGAACACAAAATCAAGAGAGCCCAAATTTCTTCATCAAAATTGATACCTATAGAAGATAACTTACTAGCAATAGTATTAAACTCATTTAAATGATCTACAAAAAATTTTCCTTCTACCATTTTCATATTAAATAAATTCTTCATGTGAAATACCTTGTTTGAAGTGAAGGGCTTTTCATACAGTTTCGCTAGGGTTTGCATCAACTCTTTTGTCATCTTTTCTTTTGTAATATTAAATGCCACTGATGATGCCAAGCATAATCAAATGCTTCCAAGTGCCTTTCTTTGTAAAATATCCCATTCATAATTTCACATAGATCCCTAATTCTTGGCTTTTCCTTCCAACAGCTTCCATAAATCCTTTTGATAAAGATAGTATTCCATTTGCATCTTCCATAATTGGAAGTTCTAGCCATTAAACCTATCAACCCTCAGCTTACCCTTGTCTGCCATCACTCCCACTCAACTGTGAGACTCCCACTCAACCATGAGACTTTCCTACAGAGGATAACTAAAAAAATAACCTCACTTTGATACCACTTGTTAGGATTAAACTATGGACAGAAATAACAATTACATGCAAATATAACCAACATCAAAAAATAATAGATCAAAAAAAAAAAACACAAAACACTAACATTTAACAAGGTTCACCCAATCCCTAGGCTACACCCACCAAATAACAAGCCCAATATTGTTACAATCATTTAATTACAACCTAATTACAAGCTATAATCCATTATAGTTCAATACCACCACAAGAACAAATTTTATATCACAACTATGAAGCAATTCTTAACCCTAAGCCTTTTTATATAAGTATTTTTACTGCTTTAGGGTTATAATTAATAATTACATGTCGACCCTAAAGAATTTATGAAGTGTGTATAGTACTTTCCTAATTAGTCACCACAAGCTAACACATTTTTCCTTTGTTTCTTTGGCTTTTGTAGTGGCAACCCTTGTGCTTGACCTTGTCAAAGGTGCAACTGACTTCATTTTAGTTTGCTTTTCTATTTTCTTTGGTTTATGCACTACCTTTTGTTGTGCTTTCCTCTTCTTTCTAGTTTTTTCATTTTCCTACATGACATCATCTTTACCATCATCATTTTTATCACCTAATTCTTTAGTTAGTTCCAATGGTGCATGAACTTCTTCTTCTTCTTCTTCTTCTCCTTCACCAAATTATTCATTTATCTTATTCACCATCTTGTTCTTCTTGATTATGACTATGATAATTTTCAAGTCTATGGTGATCCTTGACTTGGATTCTTCATAATTCCCAAAGGGTGTGGCATCCTTATCAATCTGTTCTGCCAGTAATGCACTAATAGCTATTTAAGTTTAATCAAAGTTAATTTCATATGGTAAAGGTCTTAACCATCTTACTCTTGGAATTTCTTCCTATACATTTGTGTAGTTGACATAAACTAGAAAATATACATCATTGTAATGTTTTTCAACTAGTGACATAGGAATTATTGATTTTTGCTTCATCGACTTCTTAAAATCTTCAAAATAGTTGATCATTACTAATTCAAAATTATCACCTAATTTCTCAGTGAGCTGTCCTATCTATTGAGTAACATATGAGTTTTTCTTCCATGAAACCTTGCCAAATGTAGGAAATATATTTTTCATATAAAAGAATATGTAAATGATAAGTCATCCAAACGTAGATGAGGCACTCTTTGCTATTATGATAGCTTCCAAATTTTTTGATAGTTACTAAAGTTGTAGCTCAGTTAAGTCATAGTTGTGATCTCTCTTAACAATCTTATAACCTAGATCAACGACAATGCACGCCACACTATTGAGTTGGATTGACTAGTAGAATCTATGTGCAATCACTCTTACTAAAAATTCTATAATAGGGCTTGTGATAGTATCAATTTAGATTCTATATTTTTTCCACATGTCTATAGTGTTCTCAATAATCTTTTTTGCACCGCTCCTCAATGTCTTTTGTCTATCTATGGTAGGATACCCTATGATTCTATGAATGATCCTCTTAGATATTTAGATTGGTCCACCCTCTAACCATATCTAATTTTCATGTATTTGGTTCAATACAATCTTTATCCATTCAATTTTGAATATTTGTAGGAAATCTAGGGCTTGTTTTAACCCTTTTTTCTCTACAATCTTATTCTCTTCTTTCAAAACTATATTCTCATACAACTTTTGATAAGTTTCTCTGATTTCTAAATCTACAACCTCACCTACCTTATAGGTATAACAACATCATACATCCCAGATCATTAAAACCTTTAGTGGTATCATTGATAGCACACTAGAGGGGTCTCCTTTATATGTGATCTCAAGAATGACATAGAATGGAGGTAGTCTCACATCATTGCTAATTAATTAAACATTAAAAACTCCCTTCACCTCTTTCCTAGGTGCTACTAAAGAACTTGCTGTCATCTTAACTCTTTAGGGTTTGAAAAACATGAAACAACATAACTTAACACAAGTTAACTACCTTTAAAATCTATTGTATGATGTTAAGTTGCAGTATAATCTAGTTTGCTAATACTTGAATCTCCTTTTGCAAATCACCTTCATGCTCTTCAAACTTTGGTAAGTGTATTGCCCAATTTTAGTTCATATCTTTTTGCTCTATAATTTTGAGTCTAGACAAGTGTCGTTGTCTTAAGTCTTGAGTCTAGATTGCCAATAGGATGGCCTTTCTTCTCATCATTCCTTTAAGCTAACCTAATGCAAGAAATCATTTGGGAAATGCACCAATCCAATGGCTAGGTGATTAGGTTTAAGAGGATTTATTATGCATCATCCTAATGAGAAGAAGGTCTAGATCTTCTATTGATTCATTCATAATCATGTTGAAGACAAGAATTCATGTTATGTCATAGATTTCATGGAAGTCAATATTGATGATCCATTTTAGGATGCAGGAGAAGAAGATAAATTTTTAGAAATGGTAGAGGAATCAAGTCAAAGGTGGTTTGACTCTTTTTGATACAATTAATGACTAATATTCAATCCGAAAATCTAAGTTACAAATTTGACAATTCAGTATGACTTAGAAATAAAGTCTAGATCATGAAATGAAGGTTAGATTGATGAATGATGTATTAAGAAGGAATTAAGAGACTTAAAAGTTGACATCTCCTTAGTTGTCAGATCTTAGATGATCAACATTTGGCATATTCCCACTTTTCAAAGGTGCATGAAAGATAACCAATGCAGGAATATGAGAACTTGATACATGAAATGAATGGACCCACACTATAGGGAAAAAATGATATTTTACAAATGTTTGAATCTCAACCATTAGATCCTGGAAATCTATGATTATCGCATGGTCATTGATTATTAATGCAAAACCCACGTTAAGATCATGATTGAGAGAAAGGAAGTAATTACATCATCACAAGGATATAAAGGTAACCTTTTGTTAAGGTAGCAACAAAGTGAAAAGTCTTGATCACATAGTCACATGTAAGTTAAGTTGATCATAGGTCAAAAATGCAAAGCCGTGTAAAAAAGTCATCATATGATCTCAAGCTAGAAGACATTCAAGAAATGTTAAGTTGTGACGTGGCAACTACAGTAATAGTTAATCTCAAAAGTTGTCACATCATCATAGGTTATAAGTAACAGTAAAATTTAATGTTGTGAAAGTGTCATCATAGTTAATGTACATTGTTGCCAAGTCGCTACAATTAGTAGAATAAAAACATGTTAAGTTGCAATATATTAAAATAGATTGGAGTTAACTACATGGTTGTAGGTTTTAATGTAGAGTTAAGGATTAAGGAAATGAATAGTGAAAGAGATTAATCACATTGTAAAAGGAGTTTTTAAGTAACCTAAAGTTAAGCTGCGAAGTTGTGAAAATCATTCATCACATGGTCGTGGGTCAAAAAAAGTAGTTAAGTTTAATGTTGTGAAATTTTTATCATAATTAATGAAAAATTGTCATCTAGTCATCATAGTTAATGAAATAGAGGCATGCTAAGTTGCAACCCAGCAAAAAGGTTAAATTTAATTGTGTCATCACCATGAAGGAAAATTCAAATGAATAAACAAAGAAGGTTGTAATGATTTAATCTTGACCATTGATTTGGATTGATGATTAAAATTCAAAACTTTAGTAATTGTTGGAATATGAATTATATGGACTTGGTGGCAAAAGTAGAATATAGAAGAAATGAAGATTTTTACAAGGTTTCCCAAAGTTGCATGAAGATAAACAATCATCTTATGCTATTAGAAGTGTCATAGATTCAAAATCATCAATGAAGAAGATATCACATGTTCCTGCCATGCTATAAATTACATATTTTCATAATTTCTTCCTAATGAATGATTGTTGCTCTAGTAGAAATGAGAAATAGTAGAAAACTATACATGTAATATCTTTTGATAATAGAAAGGTTAGTAAACTTAATGGTGAATTGGTCTGTAATTCCATTTACCCTATTTTCTTGTCATGTTTTGTGGTGCATGCATAAAGTAGTTTTGTATTAAGAGTTGAAAGAGAATCATGTATGATTTTGTGAATAATCAGATGAATTCTATTTACTTTCTTCATGTATGGTTCTATTTCTTCTCTTGTTAGTTTCATAATATGTTAGTTAGTTTCATTAGGAAATAAAAGATAAATGTGTATGAATCTATTAGTTATTGGTTGGATTCCATTTTGTTTAAGGATGATAGTGAAATAAATTCCATTTTCAATCATGTGCAAATGTTCTTAATTCCTCTTCTACATTTAGAATAGAAGAGTTAGAAATATCAAGACAATATACAACAATAAATCCATTGGGAGTGAAAGATTATTCAAATATTATTTTCCTAAATTTTTTTTGTCTACAAATAATTTGGTTATCCTTTACTACTCCCAGGTTAAGAGCTTATAATGTCAAAACTTTTGATCTCATAAAAACATATTCATTGCACATCATTGAACATCTTAAGGGAGTTGTACCTTGTAATTCAAAGAGAAGTGATAGAACACATACAGTGACCCATTTTTTGGTAACATCCTTTTGTATCTCCAAAACATTGGTTAATAAAGAGTCAAGATTATAAAATCTAATAGGAGAACAAACTGTTAACCAATAGTTTTTGTCGACTTTTTTGGTGAGGATTTAAATGAGAGTTCTAAATAAATTTCCTTTATATTAGTTTTCACTCTAATTTCACATATATTTTGAGTTAAAAGAAAAGTCTTGTGGAAGTCAGGTATTTTCCATAAGAACATGATACTAGTTTTACAACCTTAACAATTGATACATCCTATATTTTAAGAATACCAGGAGTGCCAACGAAATAGGAAAAATTGACACAATATACAAGGAACACAAAAATGTCAACTTCCCTATTTTAGAAGATATTTGCAAAAATAGAAGAATACATACAAGGGAACTTATAGTCAAACAAATCCAAGATACTCACTTTCATACAATAGTTCCTAATAGAAAAAAGAGAAGTCATTATTCTACTCCTCCTATTGCCATGAATTGGATTCCTCCTATATTTGATGCTTTTTTGATAATTGGTACTGCACTTCTTGTTTCTATTATTTTTCTTTAAAATTAGAATATTATACTAGCAACTATGGTAGTCCCTTGGGGAATTGCAATCGGTCTTCTTTCCCTAACAACTAATAATGATTTTCTGAGAGCATTGAGGAAAAAACTTCCAAAAGTTAATGGTGATGGTACTATCTCAGCAAAACAACACCTAAGTGCTTTCCATAAAGCTTGTGGTGTAGTGAGCCCTCAACATGAAGATGTGGTTGTAGAATGTTTTTAGATACCCTTGTAGATAATGTGGCTAATTGGTTCCAAGGTTTACCTACAACATGCATCATAGATTGGAATAGTATTAAACAAAGGTTTGAAGAACATTACAAAAGTATAGAGGATGCACAAGTATTGCTGCTACAATTGGCACAAATAAAGAAAGAACCATCAATTTCTATTAGATATTTTAATGCAAAGTTCAATAAAATTATCAATTAAATACCTACTACAAGTGCACCAATAGATGATAATAAGAAGTGTTAACATATCAGTCAAGTTTGTTATTAGTGACACACACTTATTCATATTGTATATAGCTTCAAAGATTATTATATAGTTCTCAATATTTTCCATGTAATTTAGTTGTCATGTAGTTCTATAGTTGCTACTGAATCCTTTGGACACATTCTAGTGATTACTAAGTAGATTTAGTTAATGTAAAGACTAGTAGTGTAAACTATGCATTTTAGTTGATGTTGAGTTTATCAATAGTTACTGAGCAATTTAGTGTTCACCAAGTTCATAGTGTATGTAATGAGAGTCTAGTGTTAATTGAGCTTCTTAGTGTTAACTTAGAGACTCAGTTTATACTAAGATCAAGGTGAGAATGTTTACTGAGTTATACAATGTAAATCAAGAGACTCAATTTATATGATGAGTTTCACAATATCTACCGAGTCACTAGTGCAAGTCAAGTTTAGGACTAATTAAAAGTGATCAGTATGGACCAAGCTTCTACATCTACCAAGTGCATGACAATGCCATGTATTGACAATGGATGCTAAGTATTAGAACCTCACTGAGTCAGTCTTCAAAACTTGAATGTCTTCATGTGCGCTGACTTTGTAATACTTGTGGTAACTTGTATGATGGCCAACTTTGTAATTTATATAATTGGATTGATATATATGTAATGCATCGTGTCATATCCAATGGATGTATGTAATGTGTGAAAAATGATGATATGAATGCAAATTACATCAGAGAAAAGTAGGAGTGAATTGTAAAGGCCATAACAACATAAGGAGCAGTAGAGACATATCTATCATAGAAAGGTGATTAGTACACAAGGGAATCTCATTCAAAAAACTAAGTTGTAGATCAAAGATCTACTACTACTTCATTTTAATAGGTCGATCAGTCAAATCCTTTCACAAGGTAGACCTAATAGTCTTTTGTAAATCTGTTTATTGAGTGCATAATTTATTATATGTTTGTAAATCCTTTCACAAGGTGGACCTAGCAGTCCATCTTGCTCCTAATAGGGTAGATCATCAAAAGTGGTGAATGTAAGCTTTAACAAGCTAACTTTTTACTACAGTACTAAAGTTATGGGAATCATCCCCACCCCAGTTTTACTTTCTATATGTAAGGTTTTTAGGTCATCAAATCTTTGTGTCTTAGTGTTTTGAAAGATTTTAGTTTCTTATGCATGCAATTAGATCAAAATTTATGTAATGGATAAATGCTAATTGAATGATTAGATTAAAGGTTGAAATTGTTGAAATTTTAGAAGTTACTGATTCACCCCTCCCCTCTCAATAACTTAGGTTAGTCTTGAATATTTACAAAAATTGGAATTAAATCTTTTTTGGTTGTTAGGAGAAAGGTTAACATCTTGAGCAAAGATCAAATCCATGGGGATATTTAGACTTCAAAAATCCATTAGCAATGAAAAATTGGATTTAGAAATGGCCATTGCCCAACTCAAAAAAGCAAAGGAGCAACTCTCACAATCCTTGAAAGAAGAAAAAAACTTGCAATTCAAATGAATGATCAACTCTACATTGAAGAAAGAATTGAAGACCTTCATTCAAGTAATTCAAATGAATCCAATGAAGCAATCAAAGAACTCCTAGAAAATAATGGTTCCCTGCAAGAAGAAGTAACAAAGCCAAGAAGAGAATAAGAAATTTAGTCAGTAAGGTTATGTGAAGTCTTGGAATAGAGAAACAAGATAAAAGAAGAGATGGATTGAAGGAACAATGAAATCCAAAACCAATCCCTTTAGCAAGTAGATCTTATTGATTTACTCTCCAATCTAAATGAAGATATCATGAGCCTAAGATTTGAAAATGAAAGAATAAAAAATTATCTAAAATTTGAAAGACAAATAAATGAAATATTGAGGAATGATCTAAACTTTGAGAAGCAAATCATGAAAGAATGATGAAATATCAAGCATACATGAATCAATTGAATGAGAAAAACCTCTATAGGCAAAAAGGAAAAGTAGGAATTAGATATACATAAGAAGGAGAATCATCCAAGCAAGGAGCTCAAAAGAACCAAAGACATACTTGCAACCACTGTGGTAAGATAGGTCATACATCAAACAAGTGCTAGAGTAATGGAAAAGCAAGATTTAGTGGAAAATGCTACAATTTCAATCAGCATTGTCATAGAGCTAATGAATGCAAAGAGAAACCAAAATTTGAAGGAAAATGTCACAAATGCAAGAAACATGGACACAAGTCATCATAATACAAAACCAAGGTATTGAATCCAACAGAGAAAATTGTGAATGCAATATTTGGATGGGACTACAACACCTAGTGCAAATGTCATTACTATAGAGAATTTGGACACATTGGTAGGGATTGTGTTAGACATCATATGAGGAAAAGAGATACCACTAAAAGATGTTTTATTTGTATAGAACTTTGTCATCATTCCAAGAATTGCATGAATACTAGTAGAATTGAAGATGAAAAGAAGGAAAAAGATGATAACATCCAAAAATAGATGAGATAGCAACGGATTTCTAAGTCTACTGAGGATACAAGTCTGAGCAATGATGGTCAAATCACTCAAGAATTGGGTCACTCTACCATTTCCAATTAAGTTCTCATAGGAGAACTGGAACTAGGATATCAAAGATAACATCTAAATCACTTCCAACTGAAAGGTGGCAAAGATCCAAATCTATATTCAGGATATAAAGGGATCATTGAGTTAGATCTATATTAGTTACTACCAAGTTACTTCTCTACCGAGTGAGGTCAGGTCATAGACTCTACTAAGAAAGGTTGAAGTAATAAAGATTCATATGGTTAACAAGTCACAAAGACTTCATCAAGTGTTCAATTCCAAGTAGTAGATGACAGTCTGCAAACATATCTACTTTTGTACTAAGCTATTGCTAAGATAGTTCACCAAGAACATGGAAAGTATAAGAACTTCAAAGAACAATCCATGTAAGTTTAGTTCTTGTTGTCTTGCCTATTATTTTATGTATAGAAATTCTTCCCTTCTAAAGGCACTATAGTATGGAGAAAAGATGTGCCTGCGCTCTATCAAATCAATGAGTATATTGTAGAGATGGGTGAAAATTACAATAGTATCATGGACAATTATTTTGATTTATTTAAGGAGAAAATGAATGATAGGTTTAGAATCCCCAAGAAGCTAGTTGAGGACTAAAAATATGATATATATTTCATGGTGGATAGTGACAAGGTGTATATTCATGTAGCTAAGCCTAGAATTGTGTGGGTAAAACCTCTTGGTTATGAGGTCAACAATGATAAAGAAAATGATATCATTGAAGCTCTTATCAATGAATTAGTTGATCCTAAGGCTACATGCTTTGGAATGTATCATGAAGCAAAGGCTAGGATTGAACTTGAAATAAAGCTCCCTCAGGTGGTCAACAAAGGGAAAGGAAGGATTACAAAATTAAAATTAGATTCAAGTAGATGAAGCAAATCAATTTAAAACTACATTTTTCTACACCATGGGGTACTTTTGCATACAATAGAATGCCTTTTGGATTAATCAATGTAGGTTCAACCTTTCAAAATGGTATGCACTTGGCTTTTTGTGACTTGAAAGATAAAATATTGTCATATATCTTGATGATTTGACAATATTTTCTAAGAGAAAAGATCATATCAAAGATCTAGAAAGTGTGCTAAAAAGATGTAGAGATAATGGTGTCTCACTAAATCCAAAGAAATAAATATTTTGTATGACAGAAGGAATACTACTTGGTCATATTGTATCTCAAGAAGGAGTGAAGATTGATCTAGATAGAGATAAATCTATTCAAAAATTAAGTTTACCCTTGAGAAAAAATGGAGTGAAATCCTTCTTTCACCAAGTAAACTTTCTAAGCATATTTGGGCCTGATTTCTTAGAGATAGTTAAATGTATAGTTGATATGATGAAAGGTAATAAGACTTTAAAATAGAGTGATATTGGGAAGAAGGCTTTTGAAGATATCAAAAGTGCCATTACTAAAGCCCTTATTTTGGTCCATCTTGATTACACTAAAGAATTTATCATATATCGTTATGCCTCATAACATACTATGTCAGCTATATTGATGCAAGAAAACAAAGAAAGAATACAAGCCCCAATTTATTTCATGAGTATATCTCTAAAAAATCAAGAATTGAGATACTCAAAAATGGAAAAACATGCATATAAATTGGTGAGAGCCCTTAAGAATTTTAGGTTCTATGTGCTACATTTTGATTAAGTGATATATGTGCTAGATCCTACTATAAAAAGTATTTTTAACTCAACAAGAGGTTGGTTGTAATAATAGAGGATTTTGGATATCAAGAGTTTAAGAATATGATATAGAAATTAAACCAACCAAACTCATAAGAGGTAATGTACACTATAAAGCCTTAATAGAAGATCAACAATTCAAAGAAGAAGATACTACAAAAGTTCCTATGGTTAGTCTTCAAGATCCTTAGTTCTCACACATTGCTTATTTTATGACATATGGTGAATGTCTTGATGGATTGACTACAAAGAAAAGAAGAGATCTAAAAACAAAAGCCTTGAAATATGTGATTCATGATGATGTCTTGTAAAATAGAGAATTTGATGGAACATTTTTGAGATGTCTAGATAAGGAGAAACATGTAAAGTTGTTGACACCTTTTCATAATGAGGCATGTGGAGGAAACCTCTATTCTACTGTCATTGCATTTAAAATTTTGAGACGATGCTATTATTGGCCTAGTATGTTTGAAGATGCATATATGTGGGTTGCTAATTGTAAGAACTACAAGATGTCTATTGATAAACCTCAGCTTGTTGTCCTTCCTCTTAGGCTAGTGGTAATTGAAGCTCCTTTTCATCAATGGGGTTTGGATTTTATAGATCCAATTAATCCTCCTTCCAGTCAAGGACATTCATATATATTAATTGCCATAGATTATTTTGGTAAATGGGTTGAAGAAAAGCCAATGAAGATGATGTCCTCAGGAGTAGTATGTGAATTTCTTAAAGAACATATTTTGGTCAGGTTTGGAGTTCCTATCAAAATGATAATGGATAATGCATCTTATTTTCTTTATTAGAAATTATTGAATTTTTATATCATAATGGTATTTAAGTTGGGCATTACTCTGATTATTTCCCTCAAGGAAATGGGTAAACCAAGTCTACTAATAAGAATCTGATTAATATTCTAAGGAAGTTGGTCTCAGATAATCAGAAAAGTTAGCACAAGGAGATACATGATGTTTTATGGGCTGATAGGACTACACCTAAAAGAGCTATAGGCATTTCACCATTTGAATTGGTATATGGGGTGGAAGATAATTTTCCATTAACTTTAGAGCTTGTTGCATGTAAATCAAAAACTAACATTGAAGAAGATGTTTTCAAAGATGGATTAGAGAAGAGAGAAGAGAATCCTATATCTTACTAAACTACAAGAAGAAAGGGAAGAAATCATTGATAAAATTACTAAACACCAAGAAAGAGTAAAGAAATTTTTTAATAAAAGGGAAAGGCCTAGAAAATTAATGGAAGGTGATGTGATATTGTTATGGGATAAGAGACATGAACCAAGTGGTATGCATTAAAAAAATTAGTCCTTGTGGAAAGGACCATTTTAGATCATACAGGAAAACTAGAATAACTCTTTCAAATTGGCATATCCCACTTAAGAAACATTGCCATGTTCCTATAATGGGTAGGATTTGAAATTGTATCAAATGCAAAATTGAAAGAAGGTAACCCCTGCATGGTAGCTAGATAGGTAGATTTCCCATCATGTGTTTTGTTTTATCTTAGTTTTTTTCTTTCTTGGTAGTTGTTGTTTTCCTAGTTTAGCCTCTTCTTTTTGTATCCAAGTTTTCACCCTGTTATGCAAAACTAGAGATTGTTTGCTTTAATCCCCAGACATAGCTAGCTATTGTCCAAGTTTTAGTTCATATCTTTTTTCTCTAGGGTTTTGAGTCAAGTCAATTGTCATTGCCTTGAGTCTGAGTCTAGATTTCCCATAGGATGACCTTTCTATTCATCATTCTTTTGAGCTAACCTAATGTAGGAAATCATATGCATAATGCACTAGACCAATGGCTAGGTGATTAGGTTTTGGAGGGTTTGTTATGCATCATCCTGATGAGAAGAAGGTCTGCAGCTTCTATTGATTCATTCCTAATCATGTTGAAGACAAGAATTTATGCTATGTCACAAATTTCATGAAAGTTAGTAAAGATGATCCATTTTAGGATCTAGGAGAAGAAAATAAATTTTTAGAAATGGTAGAGAAACTAGGTCAAAGTTGGTTTGACTCTTTTTTATCCAATTAATGACTAATATTAAATCTCCACATCTAAGTTGCAAAGTTGACAAGTCCAAATCACTTGAAAATTAAATCCAAATCATTAGATTAAGGTTAGATTGATGGATGATTTCTTAAGAAGGAATTGAGAGAGTTAAAAGTTGGCATCTCCTCAATCATCAAATCTTAGATTATTGACATTTAGTGTATTCCCACTTTTAAAAGATGCAAGAAAGATAACCAATGCAAAAATATGAGAACTTGACACATGGAATGAATGGACCCATACTGCAGAAAAAAAAGGATAGCTAAGGCATTTCTAAATATCAACTATGAGATCTTGAAAATATACAGTTATTGCATGGTCATTGATGATTAGTACAAACCCCATGTTAAGGTCATGATAGATGGGAAAGGAAGTAATCACATTATTTCCATGATAAAAATGTAATCTTTGATTAAGGCAATGATAGAGAAAAAAGTCTTGATCGCATAGTCAGAGGCAAGTTAAGTTGATCATAGGTAAAAGACTCAAATCTGCAAGAACCATTCATCGCATGATGGTAGGCTAGAAGACATTTAAGAAATGTTATGTTTTAACCTAGGGATTATAGTAATAGTTAATCTCAAATCATCATCGCATAGTTTTAGGTTAGAAGTAATAGTTAAGTTTAATGGTGTGAAAGCACAATCACAATTAATGTGCAATTGTCACAAAGTCATAGTAGTTAATAAAATAAAAATATATTAAGCTATGACCTAATGAAAAGGATTAGAGTCAATCACATGGTCATAGGGTTTAGTGTAGAGTTAAGGATTAAGGTAGCAACTGAGTGAAACAAAGGAATCACATTGGCACAAGAGTTTCAAAGTAACCTATAGTTAAGTTGTGAAGCTATGAAAATTATTCTTCGCATGGTCGTGGGTCAAAAAACATAGTTAAGTATAATATTGTGAAATAGTGATCATGGTTAATGAATAGTTGTCATCTAGTTACCATGGTTAATGAAATAAAGGCATGCTAAGTTGTCACCCACTGAAAAAGTTAAATTGATTTGTGTCATTTCCACAAAGGAAAATACAAATGAAGACACAAAGGAGGTTGTAATTATTTAATCTTGACCATTGATTTGGGTCGATGATTGAAATTAAAAACTATAGTAATTTTTGGAATATGGATTATATGGACTTGGTGCCAAAGGTAGAATATAGAAGAAATGAAGATTTTTATAGGGTTTCCCAAAGTTGCATGAACATAAAGAGTCATCATGTGTTTCCAGAAGTGTTATATATTCAGAAGCATAAATGGAGAAGATGTCAAATGTTCTTGCCATGCTACAAATTAGATATTTTCATAATTTCTTTCTAATGAATGATTGTTGCTCTACCAAAAATGAGAAATGATAGTAAACTATAAATGTAATCTCTTTTCATAATACAAAGGTTGGCAAATTTGATGGTGAATTGGTCTATAATTTATTTATTCTATTTTCTTGTCATGTTTTGTGGCCCATGCATAGATTATTTTTGCATTAAGAGTTGAAAGAAAAACATGTAGGATTTTATGAATATTTAGATGAATTTCATTTCACTCTTATTGTTATAGTATACTAATTCCATTTGCTTTCTTCATATATGTTTTTGTTTCTTCTCTTGTTAGTTTCATAACATGTTAGATAGTTTCATTGAGAAATGAAAGATAAAAGTGTATGAATCTATTAGTTATTGGTTGGATTCCATTTCATTCAATATTTATAGTGAAAGAAAATCCATTTCCCCTCATGGGAATATCTCCTTTATTCCTTTTCTCCATTTAGATGATTAATCTACATTTAGAATAGAAGTAAGAGTAAAAAATCTCAAGATAATCTACTATAGTCATTCCATTGGGTGTGATAGATTTTTCAAATATATTATGCATGTATTGTTTGTCTATACAAACAATTTGGTTATCCTTTACTACTCTCAGGTTAAGAGCTTATAATGTCAAAACTTTTGATCTCATAAAAACATATTCATTGCAAATCATTAAAAGTATTAAGGGAGTTGTACCTTTTAATTTAGAAGGTAGTGATAGAATGCATACACTGACTCATTTGTTGGTAAAATCCTTTTTATCTTGAAAAAATTGGGTAATAAAGGGTCAAGATTATAAAATCTATTAGGAGAAAAAACTATCAACCATCCAAGTGCAAATGACTCAAAAAATGTATTATATAGCTTTCAATACCTTGCATTTAATTCTTAGTGCATATACAACTATTCACTTAGTGGCTATTGGGTTTTCAAGTATGCACATCTATTATAGTGAGGTTAGATATCACTACCACACTCTCATTACTCAACAATTTCTGCAAAACTTTCAATTCTTAGTAGCAACAAAGAAAGTAACAAAACAATAGTTTTTCTCTTTTTTCTAATCTCTTAATTTCATCTTAATATATGTTGAGAGATTCTTTCCATTAGTTGAATGCTTGAAACTAATACAAAATATATTATTTTCGATGTTAGTTCCACACATATCTTTGATTGCCTAATTGAGGGTGATGTGATCACCTAATCCATTGGATGAACTGATCTCATTTTGGCTTGATGTGCTGCAATATTCTTTCTTTTTCTATGTCTTGTTCATCTTCATCTTTGTGTTTTTAACATCTACCTTTTCTTTTCCTTTGTTGAGTTCATCTCTTGGTTTAGGTGAGCAAGTTGGACAATTTCTTCTCACATGACTAGTCTTAAGACAACTAAAGCATACAACCTCATTCAACCATCTATTGTGATTACCTCTAAAATGTGTCCTAATGAAATTTACAACAACATAACCATACTCACCACAATAATGACAAATGTACCTTGTATTGTAGTCCCAATCATAAGTATTCCCATGATGATGTACTTTGGTTTTCTTTTTTGATGTCCACTTGGGTTTAGATCTACATTCATGTCCCTTGTGTTCATTCTTATAATAGTTGTAATAGTATCCTTCAAATCTCTGAGTGTTGATGGTATTTGTCCTATATTCATGTGCCTAGTGTCCTTTCCTTGAATTTCTACTCAGGGATTTAATATCTCATGTTTCTTCTATAGACATTAGTTGTTTGACCCAATTTTTCACAATGATGACAAGTGGGCTTGTCGATCTTTCCTTTATAGTTCCTTTGTTCACTACTTCTAGATGATTCTCCTTTCTTGGTGATAGAATATCCCAATCCAACAATTTCATTGTTTGACCTTGGTGCTTCTATTAGTTTTTCAGAATACTTTATGGATTCACTAGGCATTTTAATATTTTCTCTCTTAGTGTAGGTATTCTATGTTTCCAAAGTTTTAATGTCAATGTTTTTCCTATTTATCTCTTGATTTGTAATCATCAATCGATTGATCAGATCTAATTGAATTCTTGATAACTTTTGCACATTTGATGATTTCTCATCAAGTCTATTAACTAGTAGCCTTTTGTCTTCATCAATAATGACTCTATCTTCTTCAACTTTCTTTTTTATTTCAATTGTCTCACATAAAAATTTTGACTAATTTTGTTGTTCCCTCTTTAGATCGCTGACTTCTTTATTTAGGGCACTATTTTTTTTCTTCAGATCTATAATAGATGTATCAAATTCATTTGAGTTTTTGTCCTCAAACAATCTAGTAATGTCTTCTTCTTGATAGTGAGTCTAATTTTGTTCAATGACCAAATTAATTTCTTCTTTTCAATGAATGTTGTAGCTAAGTCCATAGGATTTGTACTAACTGTTACAATTGCTAAAGTGTAACAATAAGAGCTTTTGATCTGATACAACTCACAACATATCTTGTAGATTTTAGATCACACTTCAGTTCAATCCTTTGCTTGCCTTCAATCACTGCGGCTCTGATAGCTTGTCTTACTTTCAAGCTTCATCTCCTTGAGTCTTCATGCTCATCATACCAATGCAATCATCTCTTTGGTCATCTATCGAAATAGAGTTTCTATGCTCTCTTCCTCCTTAGCACCTTCTTCATCACTTCATGCTTTCATGCTTGACCAACTCTTTTTCGTCATGACTTTATAACTCCTTAAATAGAAATATGGAATACTTTTACCACTCAATTCTCTATCTCCAACTTTAGGGTTTCCATAGATTAGGTAGGATACAATGTATCTGTCCCATATCTCATTTTTATCTAGAAACTTTGTCTAGAATCCAATTGTATTCACCAAAAAAAATTTACATAGTGTTCTGCGCCACTAGCTCATCATTCTTATCTTCTATCTAGTTCACAAAATTCTAGATAACAACCATGTTGGTTCAGATCTGGAGAAATCTTTGACTTTTCAAAATAATGTAGTAGCTCGACACTTTTGACTTTCTGATGCTCGGCACATGAACATAGCTCGGCACTTGATCTTCATTTGGCACTTGATCTTCGCGTGGCACTTGATCTTTACTCAGCACTTGATCTTTACTTGGCACTTTATTTTTACTCGGCACTTGATCTTCACATATATTGTCAATACATCAATTTATCATTGTCTTACCTAATCTTTGTGCTTCATTCCAAAACCATGACTCAACCTTTCCCTTATGTTCTTTCATTACATCTTATTGATTCCTCATCAATCAACTAAGTGGTAATGCTTGGATCTTATAAGAAATTGCCATTCCAACAAATAGCAGGTTTGACATCGGTGAGAAAATAATGATTGAACACATTCTGTAGCACCAATATCTTTCATACAATGATCTGTTTCAATTAGATTACAACAATCTCCCTCTTTAGCATTGATGGCAAACCAAATAGATGAACTAAAATTGACTGATCAACCAAGTTAACATAATTTTAAGTAGGCTAAAATAGTAAGTCAAATGCCAGAAAGAAAACTTGTTGACTTTTGTATTTCCCTCTAATCTTATTCCTTCTAATTTTTCATTGATTTAGTCTCCTATCTACTATTCCTCTATTTTAGGAATTTTACCAATCGTAGCTATTTTCTCCCTCTTTAATTAGTTCCCTCTATTTTCTACTTTCTCCCTCTTTCTTTTCTTTGATTATTTTCTGCTATTTCTCTCTCTTTGACAATAATGCTAAAGACACATTATTTTAGCATCTTACCAAGCAATTGTAGCATTTTACAATAACTTCCAATATCTCCCTTTGTCACCTTGCTTATGACTTGTTTGGAATGTTATTACTTTGATTACTTTAGGCTAAACCTAAAGTAAGTACCCTCTACATCAACTTATATCATCTGATCAATCAACTTAGTTGATACAGGGTAGTCTTGCTATTACTTAAGTAGGCTTGGTTAGGGGTATCACCCCTAGCTTACCTCTAAGATATTCAAATGCATCTTTAGGTAATGGTTTTGTGAATATTTTAGAAGTTTGTTCTTTTGTATTGATATATTCCATCTTCACTTGCTTGTCTTCCACCAATTCTCTTACATAGTGATACTTGATTGCAATATGCTTTATTTTGGCATGCATTATAGGGTTCTTTGATATGTTGATAACACTTGTGATATCACAATAAAGTATCATAGGTTCAATTATTTCTTCCTTCATTCCTTTCAACAGATGCTTGATCCACACAATATTTGTACAATTTATAGCAACAGCAACATACTTAGCTTCTACTGGGGACTATGATGTACAACTTTGTTTTTTACTAGTCCAAGTGACTAATCTTTTTCCTAAGAAAAGTTCTCCTCCATTGGTGCTTTTTCTATCATCTATGTTACCTCCCCAATCTGCATTAGTGTAGGCCTTTAAATCAAATTTTTTAGTCCTCTTGTAGTACAAACCAAAATCTTCTGTACGTTTTAGATACCTCATCATTCTCTTGACAGCCATAAGATGATTTTCTCCTAGATTTGTAGAATAAAGCAATATCTGGTCTACTGTGTACAATATATTATAGTTTTCCAATCATGGATTTGTACATTTTTTGATTTACTTCAGCTGAATCATCATTCTTAGATAACTTATTTCCTATTGCCATTGGTGTACTTACTGGTTTTGATTCATCTAAGCCAAATGTTTTGAGTATTTCCTTGATATATTTTGATTGGGTTACAAATATATCATGTTTTAATTGATGTACTTGCAATCCAACAAAAGAATTTGATGTCTCCAAACATTGGCATCTCAATTCATGTTTCATTTGATTAGCGAAATCTTTGCATAGAGCATCTTTTCCTCCAAATATTATATCATCAACAAAGATCTCATATATCAAAACATCTTTACCTTTCTCTTCCTTGATATATAGATTGTTATTGTCAACTATTTTCTCAAATCCTATCTTGATAAGATATTTGTGAAGTCTCTCATACCATGCTCTAGGTGCTTGTTTCAAACCATAGAGTGCTTTATGTAGTTTACAAACCATATCCCTATTGTTCTCATCAACAAATCCCTCTAGTTGTTGAATATAGACTTCCTCTTCCAATATACCATTTAGAAAAGAAAACTTTACATCCATCTAATAAACTTTAAAACCTTTATATGTAGCATATGTAAGTAAAGTTCTTACTCCTTCCATTCTAGCAACAGGGGAAAATGTTTCCCCATAGTCTAATCCTTCTTCTTGTGCATAATCCTTACATACTAGTCTGACTTTGTTTCTAGTGATCTCACCATTTTCATCTAGCTTTTTCTAAATACCCACTTGGTGCCAATCACATTTTTGTCAGCTGGTCTGGGAACCAAACTCTAGGTTTTGTTCATCCTTATTTGATCAACCTCTTCTTCCATAGCTTTATACCAGTCACCATCTTGTAATGCATCTTACACTGTCTTAGGTTAAAATTTTCTTAATAGATATGATTAATTTCTTAGTCTATTCCTTGTCATTGGTCTTGCATCTTTGTCACCAATTATCTATTCATTAGGGTGATGTCTTTTCACATATTTGGCTAATCCTAGTTCTATCCTTCTTTCCATGTTTGATCTTTTAGATTTAGGGTCACCATGCACTTCGTTGTTAGGTAATTCTACATTTCTTTCATGTCTACTGACTTTAGAATCAGAATGTGCATTTTCTTCATTCTACAATTTGGCTTCTGAATGCAGCTTGGCATTCACTGGTTGTGACTCAGCTGAAACTAAAACTTGCTATTGAATCCCAATTTTATTGATACCATCCTCGTCAATAGGCATTCCTTCATAAGAATACACAAAGGTTCTGTAGTCATCCATTCTCTTTGGTTCTTCAACTTAGACTTTTGTATGCTCATCAAAGTTTACATTTTCACTTTCCATGATTTTGTTAGTGTTAGTATTTAAACACTTATAAGCTTTACTTCTAGTGGAGTAACCAAGGAATATGCCTTCATCACTTTTTGCATCAAATTTTCCATTTCTATTATCTTTAAGGATAAAACATTTGCAACCAAATACTTTGAAATGATTTACATTTGGTGAGTGACCATACCATAATTCAAAAGGTGTTGCATTTATACCTTTCTTGACTTGTACTTGGTTCAGTGTATGAATAGCCACACTTACAACTTCTCTCCAATATTTTAGAGCGATAGTCTTTTCCATCATCAATGTTCTGACACAGTCAATCATAGATCTATTTCTTCTCTTAGCAATTCCATTCTATGGGGGAGTCCTCAGAGCTGATGTTTGTCTCTTGATTCCTTTTTCTTTGTAAAATGTCTCAAATTCATTTGATGTGAATTATCCACCTCTGTCTGATCTTAGGCATTTCAAAATCTTTGCTATTTCCTTTTCAACTCTAGCCACATATCACTTAAACATTTGAAAAGCATCAAATTTTTGCTTTAAGAACATAACAGTCATCATCCTCGAATAGTCATCAACAAAAAACTTTATATATTTATCTCCTTTGTAGCTTTGTACTTCTATTGGACCACATAAATTAGTATGGACTAGCTCAAGTACTTCTTTAGATGTATAGTTTTTACTCTTGAAACTTGACTTAGTCATCTTTCCTAGTTGACATTATTTGCACATGATGTTGTCAGACTTCTTCAGTTTAGGTAAACCTCTAACTTTCTTCGTTTTACTGATATTGACTAAATTATTAAAGTTGATATGACATAGCCTTCTATTCCATAACCATTCATCATCAAATTTTGCAACAAAACAAGAAGCATTTTCCATATCAAGATAAAATAGATTACTTCTTGTTTGATCTCCTTTTCCTATCAATTTACCATTAGTATCATAGATTTTTGTAGTTTTGTTTCCAAATTCTACTTTGCACCTTACTTTGCCTAACTGTGAGACACTTAGCAAAATATAGTTTACTCCTTCAACATAGTATGCATTATCACATGAAATTTTCTTTATAAGCTTAATGGAGCCTTTTCCTTTGATTTGACATGGAGAATCATTTCCAAATCTAACACTATTTCCATCATATAGAGTAAAGTCAACAAATTTACTTTTATCTCCTATCATGTGGTGTGAGCACCCACTATTTATGATCCATCTTTAATTCTTATTCATACATGTTACTAATACTTTAGGCTCTTCTTCATTAGATTGGTCCTTAGCCACATAAACAACTTCATCATCACTATCATCAGAATTCTCTTTAGCAATAGAGTAGTTCTTGCCTTTTTCTTTGTAATCTCTCTTATCATCTTCTCTTCTATTTTTATACTTGATTCCTTCCTTGTAATCCTTTTTCTATATACACCTTCCACGAATATGTCCTACTTCATTGCAATTGAAACAAACAATAGGCAACTTACCCTTGAATTTTCCTTTGCCTTTGTGAAATCTTCTAGCTAGTAATGCTTCTAATTGTTCCACATCTTCCTCATCAGTGCTATTGTCACTAGATACATATTTCATCTTTCTTCCTTCTTTGATTTCACCTATTTAGTATCTTTCAGTGATAGCTTGGCCTTGAAAGCAAATTCAACATTCTCAAGTCTGTAGTTGTCAATGTTAGATAACTCAAATGCAGTGAGTGTACCCACCATACCTTCAAAACTTAGATTGTTTCCTAGCACACATCTTAGCTCTTGCATAGCTGATACTCTAATAGCATAGATAGGAAGCAAGGTTTTTAAGAACTTAATATTAATAGTATCATCATCTAATTGACCATTCAAACATATTATTGCACTTCCCACTTCCTTTATTCTAGAGGCATATCGAGCAACATTCTCACTTTTCTCCATTTTCATGTCATCAAAATTTCCTTTGAGGCCTTCTTTTTTTTCTCTTTAGACATTTTGATCTCCTCCATAGATGTTTGATAGGGCTTTCCACATCTTAAATGCAATTTCACATCCTTTGATATCATCAAATTTAGCGTAGTTGAGTGTAGAAGCAATCTCCAACATTGTCTGATTGTGTTCCTATTTGTTTTTCAAATCTTCTCTAGTAAGAGTACTAGTGGGATAAACATGTTTAGTAAAAATTGAATTTTGGGCATAATCTCCTATGGATCCAAGATGCAGCTTCATCAAACTTTTCCATGCAACAAAGTTGTCTTTATTGAGCTTGGGAACTTCTCTCTTAGGCATTTTGATCTTTTTTGCTTCTAGTTCCTTTAAACTAAATCAGCAGCAAGGCTCTAATACCAATTGTTGGAAATTTTTTAGAATAAATAAGAGGTGGGGGTGAATTAGTTATCCAAGGTCTAAATGCCCTAATAATACTTTTACACTAATTACAGTAAGCCCATTGAACTACTCATCCATCCAAGCTTAAAAGAACCATCTTAGCAAGTTACAACAAATCAACATGCAGGAATAAAACATGCAAGATCAACACATGAGATAGTGATTTACATGGAAACCCAATTCAAGAAAAACCACTAGTAACATGCTACTCAATTCTCACTTTTTTGAAGTGACACCCTGTTAAAGGCTTATAGCACATTGTTAGATGTGACCTTCTTAGAGGATTTCACCAAACTGTTAGGAATGGGCCTGGTCAAAGGACTTTGGAACATTCACTTGGAATGTCACCTTGTTAAAGGATTTACAACATGGCTATTAGACAAACCTAAGTCCATAGGATTTATACTAACTATTACAATTGCTAGAGAGTAACAATAAGAGCTTTTCATCTGATACAACTCACAACATATCTTGCAGATTTTAGATCACACTTCAGTTCAATCCTTTTCTTGGCTTCAATCACTGCGGCTCTAACAAGTTGTCTTACTTTCAAGCTTCATCTCCTTGAGTCTTCATGCTCATCATACCAATGCAATCATCTCTATGTTCATCTATCAAAATAGAGTTTATGTGCTCACTTCCTCCTTAGAACCTTCTTCAGCACTTCATGCTTTCATGCTTGACCAACTCTTTTTCTTCATGACCTTATGACTCCTTAAATAAAAATCTAGAACACATTTCCCACTCGATTCTCCCTCTCCAACTTTAGGGTGTCCATAGATTAGGTAGGATACAATGTATCTATCCTATATCTCATTTTTATTTAGAAACTTCATCTAGAATCTAGTTGTATTTGCCAAAAAAAAATTTACATAGTGTTTTGTGCCACCAATTCATCATTCTTATCTTCTATCTGGTTCACAAAATTCTAGATAACAACCATGTTGGCTCAAATCTGGTGAATCTTTGACTTTTCAAAATAATGTAGTAGCTTCAAGGCACTTTTGACTTTTTGATGCTTAGCACATGAACACAACTTGGCACTTGATCTTCACTCAGCACTTGATCTTCACTTGACACTTGATCTTTACTCAGCACTTGATCTTTACTTGACACTTGATTTTTACTCAGCACTTGATCTTCTTGTATATTGTCAATACATCACTTTATCATTGTCTTAACTAATCTTTATACTTCATTCCAAAACCATAACTCAACCTTTCCCTTAGGTGCTTTCATTAAATCTTATTGATTCCTCATCAATCAACTAAGTGATAGTTCTTAGATCTTATAAGCAATTTCCATTCTAGAAAATAGCAGGTTTGACATCAATGACAAAATAATGATTGAACACATTATGTAGCAACAATATCTTTAATACAATGATCTATTTTAATTAGATTACAATAATCCAAAGATTGAAATAAATCAATACATAACACATAAGATTTTGGTTACCTAGAAACCCTCCAAGGAGAAGGTAAAACTAGGGTGGAGATGACACCCACAACTATTCACTACTACAATTTTGAAGTGTGGCCTATTATGGCTACAAAGTTTTGATCATAAACTATGATCCACCCTATTAAAGGTTTTCCCTATTAAAGGCTTGCAAAGCTTGTTAGGTGTCACCTTCCTAAAGTATTTAAACTCAAAATAAAGTAAGGACTCTATTAAAAGTTTTACAAAATCCTATTAAGACTACTCTATTAAGAGATTCACTTTGTATCACCTGTCAGAATGATTCAACACATTATCCTTTGGTTAGAACCTTACTACTTGATGTTAGATCTCCTCTATACTAGTTATCTCTTGACCCTCTTGATTAAATCTATCTTGTGTAACCTTTCACTTCTTGTCTCTATTATTCTTAGACTATTTTTTCATTGAAAACCTCTATCTTAGCCATCTTCTCCATGTTTCTTTCACACTAGATACTCTCCTTAGTCTCCTCCTTCAAAATATATGTTACCCTTAGGGTTACTTCTTTTATAAATGTCATGGAGAAAAAATTAGGTTAGAATCAATAGCTTTGGTTGATCCATATTACCTTTTAATGCTTCCCTCAATCTACTTGGTTCCATACTTAGCATAGGGATGCATAATATGACTCCCTCCTTGTTTCTTTTAATAAAAAATTCATGTTCATGTCAGCCAAAAATAGTTTACATGGAATTTTGTGCCATTACAAATATCTATGACATAGATCATTCACTCAACATTAATAGGCTTTGATGCTTGGCCTTCACTATGCTTTAAATACTGATACTCAACTTTTGAATGTCTGGATACTCACGCTTTCTTTGCACCTTAATCACTTGGTACACTCTATTTACTTGGCTCCTATTTTCTCAGAACCTAAGTGACTTGGCACACACTAATTACTTAGAACCTACTAGTGCCCAACACTGACTATCATATTACTCATCATGTATTATCTCAAAACTTATGCTTAACATACTTTGTTCACTTGGATTGAACTGATCATTAGGATTGCTCTATTCACTTGCAATGTACTATGCATTTAGATCACACTATTCTTTTCTAGATAATGACTATTTTTTTATCACTAAAATGTAAAAACCACAATGAGATTAATAGAATTTGCATGCTCATATTTCTTATCATGTGCTTGATATTGATATTGGTTATATGTTTATTTTTAATTTAGAAAAAGACTTTATAGATAATACTTTGCTTGCTGAATTTATTGCTTTTCCATAATATTGTGTAGTGCTTCATAATTATCAATTACAAGTGATTTTGTTTGAGAGAAACACTCCAATGGCTCTTTTACCTCTTGAAAATAATGATGTTTCACCTAGAAAAAATAAATTTCACAAACCTCACAACTATTTCAAGATCAACATAGCCACAAATATAGTAGATGAATAAGTAGTTGTTGCATCCAAAAGTGTCACTACTTCTTCCTCTATCTTTAAGATGAACTATAAATTTACTCATTTTTCTAAGTCTTTTCATTTAGTTATGGGAAGGTTAGTTAGTTCTAATATTATTACTATCCCTCCTATTAAACTACTTCCTCCTTCTACCACATCAAGTTTGCACTTTGATTATTAATAATTTTTTCAGTATCATCATCATCATGGTTATGATACTGAGGTGTGTTATAATCTAAAAAATAATATCAAAGAATTAATTGATTCTAATTCTTTACTATTGATGGTTATAATAATAGAAATGAATCTATGTCACCTCCTAATCAAAATTTTTAAATCTATATCAATATTTTAACTCAAGACACTACCAATGTCATCACTCAATCTTATTCTTCTTCTTCCCTTGATATGAACATTTATTATGAAAAATAATAGGAAGAGAATGACTGCACTATTAATGTTGTGTAACCTACACCTCAACCCTTTCTAGAATTTCCATCTAAATCTCATGATCAACCCAAAACTAAGCATGCTCTTAAGCTTGTTAGAGACCTTACTATTTTGTTTGATGATTCTTACATATTGCATGCTCTTGATGGTGCTCTTTACATTGACAATATACTTGTTAAGTATCCTTCTTATGGTTGTTTTTTTATCCTACTTGCATGGTTATTTTTATCACTAAGGAACATTGTTTTCTAAGAAAGTGTACCAATATTTGTTATGATTCAATTGATACTTGGATTTAGACTTGTAATGGTTTCTTGTATCCCTTCATGGCTCCATTTCCTTAAATATTTAACTCTATGTTAAAGTGATGAGTAGTACCTCTTTTGTCATTCCCACAGCTAATTATATCCATGTGAAGCTAGGTTTACCTCAAATGACTTATAATCAAGCCATTTCTTATCCTATTCATTGGTGAATTAAGTTTCCTCATGATGGAAAGATTAAGATGATAAATCATAGTATTTACCATCCTTCTAGGCCTAGGCATTATGCTACCATTTATTTATTTTGTTCTTTTATTCCTACTACACTTCCTATTCTTCCAAATTATCTTTTCCACTCATATCAAGCTCATAAATGTCAAAAGATTGTTGAGCTGAGTATTCCTAGGGATATTATTCATATTCTTTTTCCTACACCTATTTATTTTTATTCTTCCATTTCTAATGATCATCCACATCCTACATCTAATTCTTCTTTTAGTGTCATTCCTTCTTCTATTTCTCAACTTCATAGTGTTTCTCTTGTTAACCCATCTAATGATGGTAAGTATCATATGATTATTAAACCTTCTTCTTCTCAAATTTTTTTTGGCAAGAAAAGATGTAATTGACATTCTTATGAATCTAAAAATAACCACAAAGTTTACACTAAGGAATGCATGCATGATTCTCATTCTTCTTATTCTTCTTCTGATATTGATCAACTTATGTCTATAGAGGAAGTTGATCATACTAATAAGATAGATAAAATTGATATTTGTATTTTGAATTCTATTTCTATTAATATTGGTAAAGATGATACATTAGGTGATTATGAGCATGTGATTATTGATATTGATTTTGACTTTCCTAACATTATTTCTCTTCAAATTTCACTTACATCTAGTCTTGAGCATAGAAACTATCAAGGGGGTCCCTGTTCAGACCTGGCTATTGTTTCTACTATGTAGAGGAGGGAAATGTGCTTGAGGGAGCACCCTAGCATAGTATTTTTTTTTGTCTTTGCATGTTGTGATATGCTTCCCATGTACTATTATTTATAAATGTTTTTTTAAAAATTTATTTAGATGATCTTTGATGCTATATTGGCATAAGTGATAAACTAGGAATTGAAATATTTTTCATTTATTCTATTTGTATCTTACTTCTTCTATATGTTATGTTTTACATCTAGAAATGTTTGTGCGTGTATAATTTTTTTCTTCTTCTTGGATTTGTGACATGGTAGCACTAATTAGTTTTTCTCAATATATGGTAGTCTAGAAAGACTCTTCTTTGTAAATTTTACATATCCTTCATCCATTGTGTTGTAGTTCTACTTCCTTTGAGGAATGATGATATTTTATAATTGAATAATAAAAATGTATTATCATATGATAATACTAACCACAAAGTTAGTGAATCCCTTTGTGCTCTCTATATGTTGTGCGCTTATTTCTCTTCATTTTTCTTCTTTTGATGGAATTTCATAGTGGAAACATTTCTTAGTGGATGTACATATACTTTGTTAAATCCATTGATCCATTAAAGTGTTAGATAAAACTTTAATGTGGGGCCATACACTCTACTCATTTTATCTTACAGTCATGGAGTATTGAATATGGATTCTATTAGATAACTAAGATTGGGGGCGGTGGGGATGGGGTGAATCAATTATGTCTAGTTATTATATAGTCCCTTTTAAACATTTTGGTACCAACTAAACATCATAAATATTAACTTCAACCACTCAGTATAATCATCACACTTAATAGTTAACACATACATTCACTTCATTCCAAACTATTAACAAAGTATTCCTTGCATTACCAACTAATAGTAAAATTCTAGTTATTACCTAGCGATTTCTTAGTTATTATTAAATTGTAGCAAACTATAAAAACATGTAAAACAACTTGCAACAAAAATAACGTTCACACAATTAGCACCATTATTTTAACATAAAAACCATGTGAAGTGAAAAACCACCTAGGACCAATAGCCCATAAATTTCACTCTTCTTAAGTGAGCTATGGTAGGAGCCAACCTTGTTAAAGGTCTACAGATTATTAATGTGACCTTGTAATAGGATTTCACCAACAGATCATTTAGACCTTATCACTTCCTATCATTGACTAAAAAGAGTGGCCTCATTTATAAGACTTACAAACACCACTAACCAATGTCACCATGTAGGATTTCATATAGTTTTTATGCCCACTTGGTACTTCCAAGATTTTTGGCTATAATGGTTATATAGTAGCAATATAAAGTGATCCATTAGAATAGATACTACATTTTCTTGTTTAGATCTCTATTCTTGCTATTTATCTGTATGATCTCTCTATGATCTTCTTTTCTCTATACTCTAAATTGGATGATTAACTTCTTCTCTTTCTCCTTCAACTACTCAATTCACTTCTCTCAACACTTCTCTCTTTGACCTTCTTCAATAGTTCATACTCATTGTAACTTAAATTCTTTATGAAAATCACCTTCTAACCAACAATATGAAATCAATAGCCTAAACTTTGAACTAGAAACATAAAATTTTGTCCAACATCTCCTTAAATAGTTTTCTCAATGCTTCTAGATCCCTCTATCTTTTACCACTTAATCAATATTATCAATCTTAGGGTTATAACGTAATTCCTTCATACAATGAATTTAGATACTTAGAAAATATAACTTGCATAGAACTTTGTGTCCATCCTTATATTCATCATTTTTCTTCATTATATCCTTCTTGAATTTTCTCAACCATAGATCTTGTAGTTAAGTTTGAATAGTGCCTTAGACCTTCTTGATCTTTCCAAGTTTTCATCAAAAGTAAGCCTTAGCTTCTATTTTTTTGAACTTTTTCATCCCAGTATCACTCAATAAACATATCATTTACTTAGGTCACATAATACTTGACTAATACTAACTCACTTAGACAATACTGTATTTTCCTTCTTCTTCTACCAATCTTTTTGGCAGTACTATAGTCACTCAGTTAATATAGTCTCCCTTCATTAACCTTATAACTAAGTTAACCTTGCATTTTTTAATACATTGCAACAATACATGATTGTAAAATAATCAAATCAATAATATATTATCATTGTCCAACTCATTAAAATATTTATTGAATACCTTAGATATCATTTTCTTTATCATCATACTTTCTTCAAATGCTCTTCATCAATCTAAATGTGATGGGGACACAGCCCAAGAATAGAATGGACACAAAAAAAAAGGGGAAAGTATATTAACTGAGAAAATAAGCTAGTACAAATAGTACAGAGAAAATCAACTTCAAAACATGCCCTAAGGGCTTACAATAGCATAAATCTAGAGATAATTTCTCCTTTCAGTACCTCCTCTGAAACTCCACTCGGAACTGCCTTTTACAATGCCAAAAATCTCCTTATATAGACCCCGGAGGGTTAAGGACTAGGAGTACATTCTAGAAAGTGCTAGTAGGCATCCACCGACCAAATAGAAGGTTCTAGAAGCTGCGTTAGAAGTTGGTGCAAATCTAGAAGAATCTAGAAACGGTAACCAAACTTTCGGGAGGCATAAATTTTGAATTGTAGCTCTGATTGACAAACCATTTACATTTTCAAAAATCTCTTGAAGCGCTCTATAGCCCTATGGACCAGCTTCGCTCGTCCCCCATTTTTTGGCCCTTTTTGAGGTCATTTAATGCCCTTAACCTGACTTTGAAGCATTCTAAAGAGGTCTCCAAAACTTGAAAAACTGCAATAACTTTCAAACCGTGGGGCCTTTTGACCTGATTCTTTTTCTGGAATGCTCTAAATTACAATTGCATTCATCTAGCCAATTTACACCTCCTAGTTCACCAAAATGATGGCTCAATTACATTCTCCTATTTTTTTGAGATTTACACAAACACTGATAGTTGAACTGTGAGAGTTGGAACCTTTATTTGACCCAAATGGGTATCCAAAAATGAAAACACATGAAATAGAAACTAAGTCTAAGTACACTTTTTTGGGTGACACAGGATTGCCCTTATACCTCTGGATGCTCCTACATCAAAATGATATGGTACTTTACTAAGTTTGCATAATGTCTATCCAACTAATACTTTGACATCAATGATAATATAAAAACTGATATGACTCTTTTACATGCATTATTCATTGTAGAATAATAGAAATGAAATTTAACTCTGCAACTAAAACTCTTTCTCTTTCTTCTTATTGTGCAAATACCACACCAAATACCTTCTTGAATCTCAATTTCATAACTTCAAATTTGAATCAAATTGATCTCTTTCATTGCTTACATGCATTTAACAACTTTGCATGCCACTTGCACAATTTAATCACATGTCTTACACACTTTACCACAAGGAAAATAATCTTCCTTTATACCATATCCTCAAAATAATTTATTGAGTTGGTCTTGATGCTTTCCTAATTAATTATAATAGGACCTCATTAATATGGTACATTTCATTACATCTTTTCATAATTATATAAAACTGTTGGCTCATAGCAAATACAACTTCAAACATGTCCAACCTCAAACCTCATGCACTCATTGATGTCATCATTAAAGTGTCTATTGTCACTATGCAAATTTTCTTATCACGATTCTCTCCTTGGTAAGGGATATATTCCAAACATTAGAAACTATTTCTCAGCTACTCTATCTACACATTTTCTACTATAAATCATGAATATCTATCACATGTCTTGGACTCACTTCATGAAAATTTTTCCATGCCATAAGGAAAAATATAGAAAATATCCACAACTTCTCCTAACCTCACCATCTGTACCTATTCTGTATGTCCTTGTTCTCTATCTACTATTCTATCCATCTTTACGAAAACAATACTATGTTGACATCAATGAAAAATATTGTCATGAATGCAACATGTCAATCATGTTTAAAATCTCTCCAACTATTATAGAAATGCTTAGGATTTTTCCCCAAAGGAATACCATCAATATTCATGCTAACAATCTCCCCCTTTGGTATTGATGGAAACATAGGTGAAAAACACCTACGTCCATGAATACCAAAAAAAACTTTGTTGCTACTACTTTCTTCTCAAATCCTCTTCATCAATCAAATATGAAACTCCAAGAATAATTCTTCATCTATTATTTCTCATTATTAGATGGATTATCTTATAAATACTTCTCCCCCTTTCATTCTCTTCCTCATATAAATATCATTCATACTATTATAAGATATTTTTCATGCAATATAATTCCCATTATCATTAATGAAAAATGATTTATTATGTCTATCATCTTCTCAAAGCCTTCAAATAGATCAAGTGTCCAAAGAAATAGTTCCATACTAGCTACCAAGTGTCCTCAATGACTCTGGTCAACTACATATACTCCCCCATACAAGAAGCATCAATATTTAATCTAGATAAACAATCATTCTATATACCACTAGACTAATGCACTCTCTCCATCATCTATTCATAAGTAGGTAGGGCAATAATCCCAAGCATACCTTAAAAATACTCAAATGTATCCTTATGAAAAGGCTTCATAAAAATATATATAATATGATATTTTTTATTCACATACTCTAACCTTATTTCTTTCTTTACAACTTACTATATTAGAACATGATACTTAATTGATATATTCTTAGTCTTAGAATGTAACACAATATTCTTATAAATACTCATTGTACTTGTATTATCACAATATATGATAATAGGTTATAAAAAATATATCCCAATATCCTTCAGCATTTGTTTCATCAACATGATCTGATTACAATTGTTTTCTATAGCTACATATTCTACGTCTTCTATACATTATGAAATATGGTCTTGTTTCTTTCTTAGCCAAGAAAGAAATCTTCTTTCAAGGAAAATTTCTCCATCACCTGTAATCTTTTTATCATCCATACTGCCTACCCAATCTACATTAGTATATGTGCACAGAGTAAAATTATTTGATCTATCATACCATAACCCAAAATTAGATGTACCCTTCAAATATCTAGATATTCTCTTTACCGTTGCATAGTAGGGTCTATGTGAAATCTTTCCATGATACCAACTATATTTGCTATATCTAGTCTTGTGTGAGTTAGAAAATACAAACCTCCAAGCATAGATTTGTATTTCTTCTTCTCAATTATAGGTGTCTCATCTTTTCTAGATAACTTATGACCAATTATCATAGGTGTACCAATAGGATTACAAATTTCCAAACCAAATATTTTTGGTGAGTCTTTCAAATACTTAGTTTGTGATAAGAAAATACCATCACCATTCTACACAATTTGTAAACATAAGAAATATTCATCTCACCAATCATACTCATCTTAAATTTAGTCTTCATTTCATTAGCAATTTTTTTCACTTGCTTCATCATTACCTCCAAAGATTAAATCATCTACAAATATCAAAATAGCCAACTAGCCATTCTCAACTAGCCATTCTATAGTACCTTTAGAAAATCCTAATTTTTCCATGTACTTGTTCAACCTCGGATACCAGGTTCTAGGTGCTTACTTTAGTCCATACAATATTTTGTTCAATATGCATACCATGTCTCCTTCTATTGCCAAAAAAAATCCTTTAGGCTAGTCAATTTAGACTTCTTCTTTGAGTTTTTCATTTAGATATGTTGACTTCACATCCATCTAATATACTTTGAACTTCTTATTGCTGCATAAGTGAAGAACATCCTTACTACTTTAATTTTGGAAAAAGGGGAAAATGTCTCTTCATTGTCTATACCTTCTTGCTATGAATATCCTTACATACTAATCTTTCTTTATTTCTTACAACCTCACCTTGTTCATTCATCTTATTTTTGAAAACCCATTTAGTTCCTATAACATTCTTATCTTTAGATCTAAGAGCCAATTTCCATGTCTCATTCTTCACAATCTGATCTAGTTCTTCATTCATTACTTGAATCTAGTGTTGATCATCCTTGCATGCCCCATCTGTGCTCTTTGGCTCAACTTGAAAAATCAAACACAATTCTTCATGAACTTTGTTTCTGGTCATAAATCATTTTTCTTTCTTCCAATAATTTTATTAGAATCATGATTATTTTTCAAATTCATGTTAGGTGTAGTCATTACTAACTTAACTCATACTTCTTATCTAGGCTCAAATATTGGTTCTTCTCTCTATTCTACAACTTGAATATCATTATGAAAATCATTATTTGTCTCAAAGAAATTTTCAACATTTTCTATGATAGGATTAGGACTGGCTTCTTCTTCATCAAAATTATAATCCAACATTCTTTCTTTGATTCCAAACATTTTAGATCCACTTTTATATTTGTGTACTCAATAGTAGTCTTATTTCTTTGATTAAAACATCTATAAGATGTTATTTTCAATGAAAAACATAAAACATACCTTCATCACTTGTTGCATCAAACTTACCAATGTCATCATCTCTTTTGATATTGGTGCATGTTAAAAAAAAAATTCATAAGGTGTATTTCTCATACCTTATCTTATCTATACTCTATTCATTGTGCATAGTTATGTGCTAACTTCTTCTCTCCTAAATGTCTTTGATACATTTTCAAAAATCATAGTTATAGCTACTTCTATTATAGACCTATTTCTTCTTCCAATGATTTCATTCTCCTTAGGAGTATTAGGTGTTGATAGTTGTATCTTAATGCCATTTTGTTCATAAAAGGTGTTAAACCGATTTGAGGTAAATTATCCACCTGTATGTGATATTAAACATTTCATTTTCACTCTAGACTCATTCTAAACTCTAGTCTTAAAAAAATTAAACTTCTCAATTACCTTATACTTTTCATTAATGAACATGACCCACATCATCCTAGTAAATTCACAAAAACAAATCATGAAGTGACTTTCACCATAGAATCCTCTTGTCCTACTAGGACCACTTCGATCTATATGAATAATCTCCAATTTTGCTGTTGTAGTGAACTTCTTGTTGGGAAAGAAGTTTTTCTTCTTCTTAACTATAATGTTGAAAATTGATTGATTGATACAAGTATGAGAATATGTCTCAGTGCTTCAATCAATATTTTTTCATTGATATCAAACTTTTTACTTGTTGGTAAGATAATTGCCTAAATGATTTGAGAAATATCATTTGTTTGATTGATGAAGAGGATTTGATCAAATGAGGTAACAATAGCACTTAGAGGAATGGTTGAGTTATGAAATGGAAAAGGCGTAGACAACGATCCATTAAGATAGTGATATTGTAATGCATTGATTATCTACTTAAGGTTGTAAAGGATGGATACACTCATTAAGTTTAGAAGAACAAGTAAAAATAAGTAAGTCTTCTAAGCTTAACAAACTACAAAATAGGTGTTGAGCAATGTTAGTTTGAGCCAAGAAAAAAATCAATTAGAACTAAGAAAAGTCAAAGTTTAGTGTATGCCAAGTGATATAGTATAGGCCAAGTAAAGTTTAGTTAATGTTGAGCACTAATAATCTTTAATCTATACCGAGTGATTTGATAGTGGATGTTGAGAAACATAGTATGTGTTAAGCATTAGAAGCAAGTTAATTTCGAGTTTCAGCATTATGAGAAAGATAATAAATTTGATGAATCTGACCTAACAAGTTTTATTTCTTGATTTTTCTAAACTGTGTGGAAGATAAGCTTGATAAGCTGGTGCCATAGAATACAAGATAAACTATTTTGAGGGAAATTCAAAGAGAACTGAAGGAGAAGTTTCTACAAGGGAATACAATTAAAAGATGGTTAGATTAATTGAATCCTACCTAATCCTACCTAACTCTAGAATGGATGATAGAGGTTGAATGAAAAAAGTTCTTAATTCTCTATTTATAAAGATGGGTAGTTAGAAGCAAAGGTTTTCATGTGAAAGAACCTAAGGAAGACAACAAGTCTAAGGTATTGCTTCATTTAGTGATCAAAGAGAAGAGAATACTACTAGCAAGTAGAGAAAGAAGACTTAAAGCTATGGATGCTTGAAGAATGAACAAGCTATCAGAGCTGAAGTGTGCAAAAGCCAAGAAGAATGGAGGATTGAAAACATAGATCTATAATTTGCAAGTGTATTGTAAGTTGTTATTAGATCAAGCCTTATTGTTACTTTGTAATCATTGTACCAGTCTAGGATAAATCCTGTCAATTAAGTTTGACATAACAATCTTTTTAAAATCCTTTAACCATGTGATATTTCATGTGAATGGTCAGAAGTCCTCTAATAAGGCTCACTCTTAATAGGGTGATTAAAATCCTCTAGCTTGGTCACATTTAATAGTGTACATTGTAACTTTTAATAGGGTTGACCTTTCATAGGGCATCACTTTAAAAGAGTGACAATGAGTAGCATGTTACTAGTATTTTTTCCCAAATTGGATTTTCACATAAAATAATTATGTGAAATGTGTTATGAATATGATATGTTTCATGCTCACATTGATGCAAAGTTTATTTGATAGTAAGCTACAAGTTTAATTAATTGTATGATCTAATGGATGCATGCATGATAAAAATATTTTATGGATATGGGTTCACTAAGTTGTGAAAAGTTTTATTTGTATATCTAAACCTTGGGTAACTAATTCACCCCCTCTTAGTTATTCTAAAGTATTCCAACAATTGGTATTAGAGCCACTATTTAAGAGGACTATTTTGAAGGTACTAGAAGGAAAAGATCAAGATGTCAAAAAGAGAGGTACCCATGCTTAGTAGAGATGTACTTTTCTATATGGAAAAGTCCGATGAAGCTACACCTAGGAGGTTTTGGAGATCATACAAAATGTATCATCACCATAGAGCATGTTGATCTTGTTGGATCCCTAACAACTAAAGATCTAAAACAAAACAAAGAACACAACTAGAAAATGTTGGAGATTACCTCTACCCTAAGTTATGATGAGTTTGATGATATCAAGGGTTGTGATAGCGAAAAGAAAATGTGCGATGCTCTTCACAACATTTATGGAGGAGACATAGATCTTCTAAGAGCCAAATCTAAAGGTCTTAGAGGTAAGTTCAATGATATGAGAATGCATTAAGGTGGGAATGTTGCTCAATATTTCTCTAGGGTAAAAGATGTTTTTAATGCAATAAGAGGATTTACTAGTAAGATAGATGATGAGGTTGTACTAAGAAATTTTTTGAGAACATTTCTCCTTATCTATGCTATTAGTGTTTGTATAATTCAAGAACTAAGACGTATACTAGGTTTTAATCTAATTGTTGAAGGTATGGTAGGTAGGCTCACTACTTTTAAGCAATCTAATTTTTATAACTTCAAATCTGACAATGTTGAATCTACTTTTAAAGCTAAGCTACCATTGAAGGAACCTAATGAGAAGAAGAAAAAAAAGGTAAAATATGTTTCCAGTGATAGTGATACATATGAGAAGGATATAGAACAACTTGAAGCACTACTAGCAAGGAGATTTCATAGAGATAAATGAAAATTCAAAGGTAAGTTAACTATTAAAATACCCCAAAGTTGGCTCATTTCCATGATCACCAATTCTAGTCTATTCTAATCAACCTTAAAGTTCTATCTCATAGGCAATTCTCATTTTGATTGTCACTAATTGACTTAATTGTCAAATGCAGAAAACCTCAGTTTGCATTAATTAGATTCTTTATTTAATTCCTAAAGTATTGAGTCATATTAGTCACATTAAACCTATTGATTAAGATTTAATTTAGTTTAAAGTATTTATACTTTAATTAAATTAAATTATCACCTAATACTAATGTATTAAGGGATTAAATTTATCTAATTTAAGAACTATGTTTATTTTAGTTAATTGAATGTAATTATTCAATTACATAAAAAGGGTATTTATGAGATCATATCTCATTTTATTGAATTAAATATCTTTCCTAAATTCTATTTCTCAATTCAAAAATAAAGTTCTTAGTTAACTACTTCTTGAATTAGAAGTGACTCAAATAACTTACTCTCACACCAAAGTAAATTTGAGTTAATTATTTTTGGCACTTAGGATCTGAGGTAGTTAACTGCATCTAAATCAGAAATCTTCCACTTTGACTAAGTCTTTTCTTCAATCTTAACTGTCAATCCAAGTTGATCTCAACTGTTGATGGATTCCAAGAATTCTATTTAAGAAACTCCTAATCCCTCATTACAGAGGTTGAATTGAATCACTATCAAATCTATGTTGAATTGTGCACTTATTTAAGTTCATTATCTTTCATAAGCTTTTACTTTCCTAGATTGAATGTCATTTAGATTTAATATGCATACATCTAGTTAATCTTATTTTATATGTTCTTAGATTAAATTCATATCTCATCTAGAATAATTGCACTCATATAGACTTAATTACATTCAAATCCTTCATTCTAGAATGGTCTGGTTGCCTGCACCTCAAATTTGAGACCATAAATAGGAAAAATCCTCCTAGATAGAATGCAATAGGTCATCTTGCAGGACTCCTCTTAGCTGAAAAATCTCATATTCATTCTAGGATGAATCCACATACAAGGACCATGTTGAAGTGTGTGTGAGGTTTAGAGGCCCATAATTCATGCATACACCTATCATGTGTTTCAATTGTAATGAGGTTGGTCATATTGCTACTAGGTGTCTAGAGGAGAAGAAATAGAGGTAGAGACAAGTACAAAATTAGAAGAGATGATGACAAAAAAATTACAAAGACAAAGGCAAGAAATCTTGCTACATTGATGAAGAGAAAACTAAATATGGATATGATGATCATGATTATGAAGTGGTGTATGTTGCAATGAATGATGAATCTGATGAGGATGAGGTAATTGCACTAAAGTGTTGTGCAAACAAGAACAATAGATGGATCATTGAGAGTAGATGTTCACATCACATGACTGGAGATAAAAGTGAGTTCATTACCTTTAATTATTATGATGGAAATAGTGTAAGGTTTGGTAATGATGCACCCTATCTGATAAAAAGAAAAAAGTTTTATCAAATGTACAGAAAAGATTTTATGTGATAATTCATAAAATGGTGAAGGATTTAACTACAATTTTTTAAGTGTGCAACAACTAAATAGTTCAGGTTGTAAGGTTGATTTTGAGAAAATATTGCTAAAATATATGATACTCATGGAAAACTAATTGGAAAAGGTGATCAAACTAGAGGTAATCTATTCTACCTTGATATGGATGATGTTAATTGTTTAATTGTAGAATTTTATGATATGTGGCTATGCTACAAGAGGTTATGTCATGTTAATTTTGATAACTTGGTTAGTATCAGTAACATGAGAAGCATAAGAGGTTTTCCTAAGTTGAAGAAACCTGACAATATAGTTTGCAAATAATGTCAGTTAGACAAAATGACAAAGTATAGTTTTAAGAGTAAGACTCATACCTCTAAAAGAATATTGGAGATTGTTCATACTGATTTGTGTGGACCAATTGATATACAAAGTTATAAATTTGATAAGTAAATTATGCTATTTGTTGATGATTATTCTAGGATAATGATAGATATGTTTCTAAAATAGAAATATGAGGTTTTCCAAATGTTTAAGTGGTACTTAGCTAGAGTTGAGAAGGAAACAAGTGAACATTTAAAATGTTTGAGATATGATAGAGGAGGAAAATTTACATCAAATGAGTTAGAGATATTTTGTAATGATAGAGGAATCAAAAGATAGAAATCTACTTGTAGGACCTCTCCAAAAAATGAAATTGCTGAAAGGAGGAAAAAATATTTAATGGACTATGCTAGGACACTCATGATGGAGAAGAATTTTTATTTGAAATATGGGAGGGAGGATATAAGTACACCTATCTATACCTTGAACAATGTGCAAGTCAAGAAAGGTACTCACTCAACACCTTTTGAACTATGGTATAGTCACCCAACATAAAATATTTTAAGGTATTTGAAAGCAAGTGTTATATTCTCAAATATTTCAAAAATTATAAACTAGGTGAAAAAAGTGAAGAAGGTATATTCCTTGGTTATTCCACAAGAAGTAAAGTTTAGATGTGTTTAAATACTAACACTAACAAGGTTGTGGAAAGTGAAAATGTGAAATTAGATGAATATACAGAAGTTCATGAGGCTAAACCTATGAAGGAAATAGAGGAATACAAATCACTTGTATATTTTTATGAAGGTATGCCATCTGATCAAGATGTTGTAAATCAAGTTACAAATCAAAAGCTTTCAATGATTGTTGAGAACATACTATGAATGTTGATTTGCATTCAAAAATCATGCTACATTCAAGTGTCAAGTTACAAAATGATGTTGAGGTGCATTCTGACTCTATGATTATTGTACATAGTGATTCAGAAGTTGAGAGACCAAATGAGAAAAATAGAGTAGAACCAAGATTCTTGAAGTATGTTAAGAGACATCACCCTACATCATAAATCATTGGAGATAAAGATGCAAGACAAATGACAAGGAACAATTTGAGAAATGATGCATGTTTTCTTTGCATGCATGAACTAGAAATAGTGAAAGATGACTTAGAAGATGTGGACTAGAGTAAAGCCATGAAAGAAGAGATTAAATAGATTAAGAAAAATAAGACATGGAATCTAGTTCCTAGACGAAAAGATAAAAATGTAATTGGCACCAAGTGGGTGTAGAAAAGTAAGTTAGATGAAAATGGTGAAGTCGCAAGGAAAAATGAAAGATTATTTTGCAAAGGATATGCACAAGAAGAAGGGATAGATTATGGAGAAACATTCACTCCTATTGCAATACTTGAAGGAGTAAGAACTCTGCTTGCTTACTCTGCATACAAAGGTTTCAAAGTTTATCAAATGAATGTTAAATCTGCATTTTTGAATGACATATTGGAAGAAGAGGTTTCACAAAACAACTAGAAGGATTTGTTAATGCTAACAAAAAAAACATAGTATATAAAGTTCAAAAATATTTATATGGTTTGAGACAAGCACCAAGGGCATGGTATGAAAGGTTTCACAATTATCGTATGAAAATTGGATTTGAGAGAACTAGTGGTAACAACAATCTGTACTTGAAGATAGAGAAAGGAAAAGATATATTACTATCTAAAATTTTTGTTGATAGTATCATATTTGGAGTTCAAGATATTTTATGTAAAGCTTTTGCAAATGAAATGAAGAAAGAATGTGAGATGTCTATGTTTTGAGAGGTCAAGTTCTTTTTGGGTTTACAAGTACACTAGATGAAATATGGTATATACATCACTCAGTCAAAATATGTAAAGGAGATAATAATTTTTTTGGATTGGAAGATTCCAAACTAGTAAGTACACCTATGGTGATAGGATATAAACTATCAAACAATGATGATTTAGCTGAAGTGAATCAAACATTGTATAAGTTTATGATTGGAAAATTATAATCCAAGGGAGAATCATTTGATGGCTATTAAGAGAATAATGAGATACCTATAAGGAACATAAGACTATGGTCTATACTACAAGAAAAAGGAGAAATTTTAATTATGAGCCTACATGATGCTGATTGGGTTGGAAATATTGATGATAGAAAGAGCACTAGTGGAGAAGAATTTTTCTTAGGAAAAAGACTTGTTACATGGATTGCAAAGAAATAAAATTCCATAGTTCAATCTACTACTAAAGCTAAATATGTTGTTGTTGTAGTAAACTACACAAACATTGTATGGATCAAACTTGTGATGCTTTATTGTGACAATACAAGTGTTATAAATATATCAAAGAAGCATATGATGCACACAAAGACAAAACATATTGCAATCAAGTATCATTAATTGAGAGAATTAGTTCAATATAAAGAGGTGACGATGGAATATGTAAATACAAAAAAGAAAATAGTTGATATCTTTACAAAAGCATTACCTAAGATGCTGATGAGAATGTAAGAGGTAAACTAGGGGTGATACCCCTATCAAAGGCTATTTAAGAAGCATGAGAAGTGCCTTGCATCAAACATGATGATTAACATATATTACACATTGATGTAGTGCATCTTACTTTGGGAGATTGCTAAAGTAATCAAAGATCTAGAGCTAAAAATTAGTCACAAGCTAGTCAATAGAGGGAGAAATTGAAAATGTTCAAATCTATGTATTAAGATGACAAGTCTTTGGCATTATTGTCAAAGAGGGAGAAAGACAAAGAAAGGGAAAAAAAAAGAGGGAGAAATCCATCAATCCATAAATGGAGATTATAAATAGGGAATACCTACTCAGAGGGAGATGAGATATAAGAAGTAATCAAGAGAGAGTCATAAGGATGAGTTGATTATCTATTGATTAGAATAGATTTTTTTAACCTACTCAGAAGATGAAAATTGGTGATAGAGGAAGAGATTTCAATACAAGGAATTATTTTCTTTTAGGTATTATTTGATGGTTGTATTTATTCTGTTTGGTTTGCCATCAATGCCAAAGAGGGAGATTATTGAAAATAGATTAATTAATACAAGTATGAGAATGTATTGCAATGTTTCAATCATTTTTTTGTCACTAATGTCAAGCCTAATACTTGTTGGTAAGACAATTACCTAAATGATTTGAGTATTATCATTTATTTGATCAATGAAGAGGATTTGATCAAATGAGGTAAGAATAGCACCTAGAGAAAAGGTTGAATTATCCTATGGAAAAGGAGTATAAGGACTAGTTAAGACAATGATATTGTAATTCATTGATTATCTACTTAAGGTTGTAAAGGATGGATACATTGATTAAGTTTAGAAGAACAAGTAAAAGAAATTAAGTCTTATAAGATTAACAAGGAAATTCTAGAAAGTTGTGGATATTATAGAAGGTTGTGGAAATTCTAGAATGTTGTGGATAAATCATGCCTTGGGTGGTAAGTTCCTATTTAAGGAAGGCTTATGTTCATTTGTAATCAAGCTCTTCAAGTGTAAGCTCTTGTAATGAAGCTCTTCGAATGCAATCTCTTGTAAAGAAGTTTGTTAAGTAGAATTTTGGGAAGTAGAAGCTCTTTGAGTATAACCTCTTGAAGGATAGGCTCTTCTAGTTGCAAGCTCTTAGTGAGAAATATCTCTTATATTATAAGAGTTTGGAGTTTTTCCATTTGGAAAATATTGTAATAAATTGCAAGTATTAATAAAATATGCTCTGAAACATTTTGTCATCTCTTTCTCTCCATCTTGTTGTGATTTTGGTTGTGAGTTCGTACGAGTGGTGTGGCCCTTCATCAGTAGTATCAAAGTGTACCTACATTAGTGGTATTAGAGCAGGAGTTCCTAAGCATGCAGACAAATCATCGAATGTAAGGCAGTTTGCACCAGAACCTTGAGTTGGGTGAAGTTTGTTAAGAAGTTCTTGACTGTGTAGATAGATCGTTGACTGTGATGTAGTTTGCACAAGGTTCTTGTATTGCACTAGATTTTTCTTCTAAAGACTTGATTATGGAGAAGAGAAAGAAGAATATGACTTTTGTGATTGGATGGATTCTAAGGATTCCTTAACTTGAGAAATTTAGAGCAAGAAATCAATAGTCATTGCTAGTTGATTTGCAGAAGCAAGTGAATGAATTAGAAGTTGAGTTGTGGAAACAAAGAAAAGAGACATTGATAATTATTTGGATGCAGAAAAGAAAGATGATCTAGTGGAAGAGCAAGCGGATGAAGAGGAAATCATTTGCAAACCTAATGTTGAAGAAAATGAAAGACAAGAGGAAGAGCATGAAGATAACCATATTTGTGCACTGAAAGTAGATGAAGATGATTTGAAGATTTGAGTAATGGGGGAAGAGTATAGTGCCTTAGTTGTAGATCAAGCAAGTGAAGTTATTGCATGCATTATTGATGACATGAAAGCGGTAAGTGAAGATGAAGATGTCAAACAGGTAAATTCTTATGAATAATGGGATGTTTTCTTTGAGGTGAGTTTGAAAGATATTGATGATGGTTTAAATGAGGATCTTGTTCGTGATGTGTGGTATGCAAAGGAAGATTGGTATGGTGTTTTTGGGTTTATTATAGGTGTGATTAATTCAAAAAGATTGAATGAGGATGAGATTTATACTTGGAAAAAGTTCATTGCAAAGGAGAAATTTCAGCAATTGACACTTGTTTCGACTAGGTGTTGAAAAAGAAGAAAGAAGGAAATATATCAACACCGAATATTTGTTCCAGCTATGTGTTAGAGGAAGAGAAAAGAAAAAATGTCAACAGTGGCTACTTCATTTTGTGAATCCATACTCACAAAATTTTTCCTGCCATGGGAGTCAGATGCAGGAGCATCATGCATCAGAAAATAACAATGTGGAAGATTTGCATGTTGGTTTTCTTGTCCCTGTTGAGCTGGAAGCTTGTGGTGAAGATGAATATGGTTGTATATCTTTCTTTTGGTGTCAAAGTGTGGGACACACTTTTCTATCTACCAAGGGAGTCTGATGTAGGAGCATCTTGCATGAGAAAATTTAAAATTAAAAAGAAAAAAAAAATTGTGGAGGAGAGAGAAAGTGACAAAAATAGAAGGAAAATATTAAAAAATGGGAAAAAGGGGGAAAAGAAGAGTAAAACAAAAAGGAATTTCTATTTTTGAGGTGCATGGATGGCATAAATAGGAAAATAGTTCTCATTCCATTTATCGAAGTGTGTAGGTGGCATCATAGAAGTTTGTCAAAAGTTCCTTAAATCATCATTTAATATTTGTTGTGGTCCATAAAGGAAATGTAATTTTCTAATTGGGCCACATGGTGGTGCTTAGTTGTATTTAGGAGGAAATTATAGAAAGTTGTGGATATTGTAGAAGGTTATGGAAATTCTAGAATGTTGTGGATAAATCATGCCTTGGGTGGTAAGTTCCTATTTAAGGAAGGCTTATGTTCATTTGTAATCAAGCTCTTCAAGTGTAAGCTCTTGTAATGAAGCTCTTCGAATGTAATCTCTTGTAATGAAGTTTGTGAAGTAGAAGTTTGGGAAGTAGAAGCTCTTTGAGTATAACCTCTTGAAGGATAGGCTCTTCTGGTTGGAAGCTCTTAGTGAGAAATCTCTCTTATATTATAAGAGTTTGGAGTTTTTCCATTTGGAAAATATTGTAATAAATTGAAAGTATTAATAAACCATGCTCTGAAGCATTTTTTCATCTCTTTCTCTCCATCTTGTTGTGATTTTGGTTGTGAGTTTGTATGGGTGGGGTGGCCCTTCATCAATGGTATTAGAGCAGTACTACATCAGTGGTATCAAAGCATACCTACATCAAATCTACATAGTAGGTGTTGAGAAGTTTTAGTTGGAGCCAAGAAGAAAATCAATTGGAGTTGAGAAAAGTCAAATTTTAGTGTATGTCAAGTGATACAATGCAAGCTAAGTAAAGTTTAGTTGATGTCGAGAACCAATAAACTTTAGTTCCTACTGAGTGATTTGGTAGTGGATACTAAGTAATGTAGTATGTGTCAAGTGTCAGAAGAAAGTTAATGCTAAGTATCATCACTATGAGAAAGATTTTGAATTCAATGAATTTGAGCTGAAAAGTTTGATTTCTTGGATTGTGTTAACCTTGTGGAAGATAAGCTTGATGAGATGGTGGCACAAAATCTATGATAAACTATTTTGAAGAAAAATCAAAGAGGATTTAAGGAGAAGTTTATAGAAGGGAATAAAATGAAAATATGGGTATATTCATTGAATCCTACCTAACCCTAGAATAGATGATAGAGATTGAACAAAAAAACTTTAATTCTCTATTTATAGAGATAGCTAGTCAAAAGAAAAAGTTATAATGTGCAAGAACCTAAGGGAAAAAAGGAGTCTAAGTTATTGCTTCATTTAGTGAGCAAAGAGAAGAGACTACTATTGGCAAGAGAAAAAATGAGGCTTAAGGTATGGATGCTCAAAGGGTGGACAAGCTATTAGAGTTGAAGTGTGTAAAAGCCAAGAAGAATGGAGGACTAAAACTAAAAATCTATAATCTACAAGTGTGTTGCAAGTGGTTATCAGATCAAGCCTTATTGTTACATTCTAATCATTATACCAGTCTAGGGTAAATATTTTAGATTAATTTTGACCTAAAAATAATTTGTAAATCCTTTAACTAGGTGACATTCCAAATGAATGATCAAAATTTCTCTAACAAGGCTCACTCCTAATAGGGTGATTAAAATCATCTAACCAGGTCACATTTAACCATGTGCATTATAGCCTTTAATAGGATTGTCCTTTCATAGGGCATCACTTTAGAAGAGTGAGAATGAGTAGCATGTTAATGGAAATTTTTCCTAAATTGGGTTTCCACATAAAATTATTTTTTGAAATGTGTAATTGAATCTATTATGTTTCATGGTTACATTTCTACAAAGTTGATTTGACTGTAACCTACAAGTTTAAGTAATTATATGATCTAATGGATGCATGCATGATGAATATGATTTATGGATATGGGTTCACTAAGTCATGAAAAGTTTTATTTGTACATCTAGACCTTGGACATTTGATTCATACCCCCTCTCAGTTATTTAAGGAATTTAAATGCATAGCACATTCTTTGCACATAACACTTGTAGATTTCACAATTTTTAGTAAATCTCTAACAACATATGTACTACTAGCCCTCACAATATTATAAAAATTTATATGAAAAAATTTCTATTCCAAAACCAAGTTCCATCCACTTTTACAACTAAGTATATCATCTCTATGTGGTCTATTTGAAAAATATTACCTCTTGAACTTGTACTAGTGCTAATCAACTTACCATCTTTATCCTTGATACTACATGTCTTCTCTATGAATTGTAATTAATATTTTTTATCAGTCAACTATCCAACAGTCAATAGGTTATGCTTTAATCCATCATCAAAGTAAACAACATTCGTGTTAGTCTTTTCATCTAGAGTAATAGATCCTATCCCCTAGATATTACAAGTTGCATTGTTACCAACTCTGGTAATCCCTCTATCATGACTACCAAACTTAAAAAAATTATTCATTTCGCTAGTGATATGATGTGAATACCACTATCTATGATCCAATCATCTTTCTTTTCAAGCTATAAAACTAGGGCTTTCTCTTCTTTGACTTCTATTTCAAGATTTTCTTCTATTTATTGCTACAAATCCTAACTTATCATCACTTTCACTTTGAACTCTTTCATTAGAATCATCATTTTCATTCGCATAAAAACAATCTCTAGACCTTCTAGACTTGAAATTATTATTATAAATTTCTCTCTCTTTTAGGATACTTAGAAGGATAATGACCAAATTCATTATAATTTCAACATTTAAATATTATCTTACCATCTAGTTATGTCCTTACAAGAAAATAAATTCCTTCTTCATTCCTTCTATCCTCAGATCTAGATTTAACTTAATTAACATAGTCTCCATTTGTGCTTACACTTGTTTTCAAGGAAAGGTGAACACTTAATGCACTAAAAGTGGGTTCCACTATAGGAAAATCTCCAGTCTACTTCAAGCTCATTTTTTCCCCTTCTAATATTCTAAGAAGAGACTCTCTGGTAAACTTCTTAGTGCAATGTATCACTTGCTCAATCATCTTCATTGTCTACTTGCTCAATCTCTTAGCATGGTTATCACCTTTAAAAGTAGATTCCAAATCTATCCAAATTTTATGAGATGTTTCTAATGTTTTTAAACAACTATATTCATTTTTAGAAAGAGATAACAATAATGCTTCTCTGAAAAGCATATTGCACATAAATAGATCTCCTTTTACTTCACCATATTATTCAAGTTTTCTTTCTTCCATAACTTTGTTTTTGTTCTTTATCATCAACCAATATCGTGGACCCATAAAAAGAAAACATGTCTTCATCTTCTCTTTCTAGCTATCATAGATAACTCCATCAAAATTTGGACTTTCTCTTCTTAAATGACTCGTAGTTTGTCTCCTTAAGTTGTTAAGCTTTTCCTTTAAGGACCCGATGCTTTGCTACCAATTGTTAGAAAGTAAATTCCACCAAGATAACTAAGTGGGGAGGGGTGAATTAGTTATCAAATCAATATAAATTTTATCAACATTATTAAATATTAAGAATGTGAATAATATAATCAACAACCATAAGAAGATACAAGTATACAATAACACAAAAAATATTTTTTGACAATTGGCTAATAGTGATATGTAATTATTGTCATTTATGGAAATAGATGATGTACATGTTCATAGGAAAGCTTAAAAATAAATATACTTAGCGTTTGGTAATTAGAAAATTGTCTAACTATAGAATTTGGTTTATAGAAGTGTATTATTTTGTTTATAACTCGTTGTTGATGTCATATTATGAGTAACAATGTTATATGTAGATAGTATACAAGTTGGTGATGATGTGTGTAACCTTGAAAGTTAGTATAGATTGTATGAAGCATAGATATTCATGTTTTGATGAAGCATGATAGAAAAATTAAAGGAAATAATTGTTTTGTTTACAAAACAACTACTTGTCCAATTAGGGCCGACATCCTAAATGTTTACTCTAACTTGGAAAATTGGTTTGTTGTCTTGGCCAACCTAGCAGTAATTTTTGTAAAGGCATGGTATTTATGGAAATGACTTTTTGTGATAAAAATTGTAGATGTTGGAATTGAAAAAGCTATCATGTAAGCTTGTGTAGTTGTGAATTATGAATTGTGATGAGCAAACCTTTTGTGAAAGTGATATATGTGAAGTTTGATATGAGCTATTTGGTGATTTGAGGTCAAGTTGAAGGTCAGAGATTAGTTGAGGAAGAAGATACAATACTTGTTTGAGTAGTGAGCTCTTCTTGTGATCGAAAGTGCATGTTTGGGCAATGGGCTCATCTTACATCTATTGTATCACAACTCCTAACAAGGTTGTAATCTCCTAATAGGGATTCAAATTCTCCTAATAGGGACTCCTTATAATAAATTTTCTCATTGAATCCTAATAGGGTCAATCCTCTAATAAGGAACTTATATATTAGTATATTATCTAGTGGGTATTATCCCCACCAAGGTTTTCACTTGACCAGGGTTTCCCTAGTTAAAATGATATGGTGTTATGAGTTATCTTTGTGCATTGATACTATTACTATTCAACATTACTTTATTGGTTTATTATGCATGGTTTAAAATAAGTAATAATATCTAGTTGGTGACTAAAGTTTGTAGATTACTAATTCACACCCCCTCTTAGTAATCCCTATTTCTAATAGTTGGTATCATAGCACGACTATTTTGAAGTGTATTAATAGCTTAAGTAAGATCCCTATGGATATGGAAACATTGATGAAGAACCTTGAAGAAGCTCTTGAACAAATTGATCTCCTTACTGAAAAAAGAGATAAGCTAAAGAATAGATGTAAAGACTCCAAAGTATACAATGGTCAGTTGAAGGAAAACATTGAACATCTCAAATCCAAGCCCAAAACTACTGAATCTGGAACTAGTGATGATGAGTATTCAAATTTGAAGACATAGTACAAGATCTTGAAGCATGAATTGAAAATTAAAAATTTTAAGTTGACTTTGAGAAATGATCCTAGCAAAGTTGAATATAATTTAAAGACTGAAACTGCAAATCTGAGAGCAAATATGGAAAACAAAACACCTAAGTTTGAAACATTGAAAGAAGATCACGAAGAACTCCATAAGTACTATTGGAAATATAATGGGAAAGATAATCTTCTAAGAGAGGGGGGGGAGGGGTGAATCAGTAGTGTAAACATGGATCCATAAAAATTTCACCAAAGATCCATCTCATACATTCAATGAGAAAACTCAAATAACATGTAAAGCATATACATCTAAATCTTGTAAACATGTAAGAATTCACACACATAACACCAGATTTGATTGCCTAGAATCCCTCCAAGTGATAAGGTAAAAATTGGGTGGAGATGACACCCACAAATCTTCACTATTATAGTAATAAAGTGTATCTAATGAAGGTTAAAATATTTTGATCATAAGCCATGATCTACCCTATGAAAGGTCCACCTTGTTAAAGGCTTACTAAGATTGTTAGGTGTCAACTTGTTAGAGGATTTCAACACCATATTAGAAGTGTACCTTGTTAGAGAATTTTAGCTTACAACTAAGTAAACACCCTATTAAAGGATTTCATATAGTCTATTAGGACTACTTTGTTAAGAGATTTTGATTGAAATCACCTATTAGAATGTCTCAACATTGATCCTACAATTAGCACTTATTTTCTTCATAATAGATTACCTATGAACAATGTATTCTTGATCCTTCTTGATCAGATGTCTCTATGTTGTATCCTTTTCTCTATCCTCTCTTTTGCCCTAACTAATTTTGCAATGTACTTTCACTTCATAACTTCTAAGTCACCATGAATGCTTTGTTTGTGCATGTAGATTTCTCTCTTTGCTCCTTCAATTCCTTACACACTCATAGAGAGTTTTGGGGTTTCATCCTCCTTAAGAAGACTTAGTGACCTAGTATTAGGTATGAATCTATGACTGAGATTCATCCATTTTTTTGCTTTAACCTTACCATTTTCTAATTGGTTGCATGTAATTGCACAGGAATCCAACTAGAGATTTGTTCTTATCTCCAAAATATTGTAATTCATCCTTAAGTCATCTCAAAAAAATTTTACATAGTTGTTTGTGCCTTTACAAACAAATATGTCAAAACTATTTCACTTAGTATCTAAAGTCTCTGATTCTCGGCATACACTAGTCTTTCTATTGCAACTCAACACCTATATTGCTTGGCATCCACTATTTACTCAGCTCTTGAATCACATGGCATGGTCTATCTACTTAGCACTTGAGTTACTCGGCACATAAGTGGCTCGACACTCACTATGACTTCGCTTGGTCTAATATTTACATGTTGTACTCGACATGTACTACTAGTTTGGCATGAATTAAGTAAATAAATTAAGTGTATTGACACTCATTAGTCAAAACCAATCTAAGATCAATAATCTCCCCCTTTGACATGAGTGTCAAAAACACTTGAGTATACATTATCATCCTTAATCATATGAGAAAACATATATTGACTTGGCATATATAAAAAACTTCAAAATTTCAAAATTTTACAATAACTTAGATACCTCAAAATCTGATAACTCTCCCTAAGTTGATATGCCTTATTCTATCAAAGCTATCAGATTTCCACAATCCATGAATATTGTATTAATTTCTGGGAAATATTGGGAAAGATGAAAAAATTCTTACACAATCTTTCCCAAAAATTAACAAAAATGTCTTATTCTAAAAAAAAAAATTGTACTCCTACTAACTAAATATATCTCTATTGATACACTTTGACTTTATGTTGATCTTTTACCTAATAATCTCTTTTGTTTTCTCTTATTCTCTTATTCATTCTCAATTATATATCTCCCTCTTTATCTTAATCTCTCTCTTTTGTCTTTTTCTTCCCCAAAAATATATCTCCCCTTTTTGACACTTATGTCAATGGGCTATACACTTATTGTGTATTTTTCTAGAAAGGATTTATGGACATCCAATATCATTTTGAGAGCTGCATCCTAGTTCTCATATGCTACATCTAATGGATTGATTTGTATTGGAAACTCAACAACAAGGTGGACTAGACCATCTAAGGTAGAAAGATTAGGGTCTTTCTTCATTAGAGTTTCAACATAGCCTATCTCCTTGTGCAAAATTTCCATATGGGGGGTGAGGGTTGTTATGATCCTAGTCAGTTTGGCCCTTATGCTAGCCACATTTTCTATCAATACAACTAACTAATTCTATGTTTGAAGCAATGTCCTAAAAGGCTTCTCACTCTAAGCTGAGTTCATTGGTAGATTTTTCACTTGTTGCAGTAATTCTGCTCTCTAGACTTAGAATGTAACTTTTGGTCTCTTGGGTGAAGAGTAATAGGTTGTACAATTTAGTGTACAATGAGAATATGTTCTCAAGTACCTTCTTCATATCCTCAACCTTAGTTTCCAATGTGACTCGTGTGAGTGCTATGTCACCAAATTTTTTATCATTCACTTTGTTTTGGAACTTCTTTTCTAACCATTCTAAAAATTTGGCATTAGTATCAAGGTCTTCATTAATTACCTTCTCCACTATATCTAACAGTTGTTCTAGTAGTGGTTTGGTCTCATTCAAAGTTGGTAGACTAAATACATCTAAAAAGATGTCTTTGATGTCCTATAGTGCTTGCTTCTACCTGTGCTCCCTCTTAAGTATTTCCTAATACTTTTTCTTTTCTAAGGCCTATTGCAATATGCCCATTGGCTCTATTGTTGTAGTATCAAAATCAAAATTTGGTAAAATTATCTCTTCATAAAGGCTCACATCTCCATACTAGATTACTTCCTCTACCTTTGATGGATTTGGGCTTGACACTAAGATCTAAAATAGAGCAGCATCTATGCTTGGCTTCTAAAGAGTTTGTATGGAAGGAGTGTGAGATGTCGGTAAGGCTACCAGAGCTTGAATGGGAACTTGTGCCTTCCCCTTAGGTATTGATTCTATCTCTTCAATATTAGCCTATTCTACCACTATGATGTGAATTGCACCTTGTCCTTGTGTTGTAGGTGTCGATAAGTCTATTTGACCTATTTCCTATTGTCTTATAGTGGTGACTTTCTCTTCTACTATCTCCTTCTCAATAGTATCAATCATGGTGGTTGTATTAACCTTGGTAGATGTAGCTTCTAGAATTTAGACCAAAGGTTGTACATTAGTGAATTAAGGGATGATAGAAGGTGGTTCTTGTGGATTCACCTTTTCCCTTACAACATTAGTCATTGACTTTTGTAGTTCATCTACACTTACCAAAACTAGATTATCAAAAAGTTTGGTCTATAGTGTGGATTGATCCAATATCTTCTTCAAATATTGTTCAATAAGGGGATTGCTGTTCTGAGATGATTGACTAGAAACTTCCTTGATAGCTACTATTTTAGTAATCTTATTTGTGTCATGTGGAGGACTGGCACTCGACAATTGTGTGTCTTGCACACTCTATTCTTCTGGTTGCTTAGGCTCAATTCTTGCCTTGTCATTTACTTCCATTATTGTTCCTCCTCTAATAGTGTTATCTTTGTCATTATCTTCATCATCATCCTTGACTTCAATGGGTTCTTCTTTTCCTTCTTTTACTATTGTTAACCCATAAGTAAGTTTCCACATCTAAGTGGTCTTCTTGACAATGTCCTTAATGTTGTTTTGCAAAATGCTAAAGGATTTCTATTTAGGTACTAACCTAACTACATATTTCTTTACAACCTTAGAAATTTTTTTCTTTTTTATTTCAAGCATCACTTGGGCTAGAGATGTTTCTCTAATTTGTATCTCCAAGTTTAGACAATAGTGCCATTTCTACTCAACTCTATCATTTAGACTCTTTGGCATAGAGTTTGCAATCACTTGATTTTTCTCTACTTTACCCAAATTATCAAAATCAACATGACTAAATCCTAATAAGTCTACACTATTTTTAACATTTTCACATAAATTTTCTAAGTCTAAAAGAGTACTATAACTCACCACCTTAAATTGGTTATTGTCATTTGACTCTGTATTCTCTTCATCAGATTATACTTGTGCCACATACTTCCTTCTTGGTCTCTTATGATCTTAACCTCCTTGTTCTATTTCCTCTATCTTTTCCTTGGCCTTTTTTGTAGTTGCATGTGTGCTTGCTCTTGTGGTAGGTGTAGTGGGCTTGGGCTAACTTAATTTTATAATTTTCTTAGTCCTTGCCATAGGTTATGCCTTGGCCTTCCTCTTCTTTGTATCTTTAGGAGTAGGTGGTTCCTCAACTTGTTCTCCCTTGAAACCTTAAATCTCCTCCTCTTCTTGGTCTTCTCACATACTTTGAGTTAATGCAAGAGGTGCTTGTTCTTGGGTTTCTTCTTCCTCTTCCTCTTCTTCTTCTTCTTCTTCTTCTTCCTCAACACCCTCTCCAAATTTAGCTTTCAATTTCTTCACTAGCATATTGTTTTTCTTGATAATTGAAGAAATTTTAAGCTCCATGGTGATTTGGACTTTGTAACTTCATAATTTACAAATATCTTTTCAGTTTTATCTACCTCTTCTTCAAGTAAAGTTGTTATAGCTATAGAGGTTTCATCCACATTGATTTCATAACCTAAGGGTCTCAACCATCTCACCCTTGGCATAGTAGCTTGCAAAAAAGTATAATCAACATTCACAAGAAAAATAATATCATTATAGTGTTTCTCAACTAGGGATACTGGTATTCTTAGTCTCTCCTTCATTGACTTATTGAAATCTTCAAAGTAACTAGTCATTAAGGATTCAAAATTCTCTTCTAATTACTTAATGTACTCACCAATTTTTACTACAACTAATCTATTGGTCTTCCATCCCATAGTATCAAATGAGGGGAATGTGTTTTGTACATAAAAATATATACAAATCAAAATTGAACCATATTTTTACCGTGCACTCCTAGTTTTCCTGATTGCTCCAAGCTTCTCCATCAATTATTGCAATTGTAGATCTACTAGATCATATGTATGATCTTTCTTTACAATTTTATATCCCACATACATAGCTATATAGGACATACTATTCAATCTACTAGATTGATATAACTTGTGTGATATAACCCTTATAGAAAAGTTTATCAATGGATTAGCGATTTTATCTATTGTCATGCCTCTCTTATTCTAGACAGCTCTAGTGTTCTTCTCAATCACCTCCATAGAATCACTTCTTAGTTTCTTAGGCTGATCTAGGGTTGGGTAGCCAATAACCCTATGGATTATTCTCTTAGTAATTTTGATAGGTCCATTCTCTAGCCATAAGGAATCATCATGGATTAGGCTAAGCACTATTCTCATCAATTTTGTCTTAAACACATTTGGAAAATATAGGGCTCATGTTAATCCCTTTCTCTCAATGATTTTGAACTCTTACTTCAAAACATCATTATTACATAACCTATTGTATGCATCCCTAATCTCTAGGTCTCCAATATTACCAATTTTATAGTTATAACATCTTCTCACATCTTGTACCATTATAAAATTTGATGGAATAATTGTCAATGTGCCAAAATGGTCTTCCTTATATAAATGTTAGGAATAGCTTTGAAAATGGGTTTCTTAACTTCATTACACACTATTTGAACATTCAAAACTTCCTTCCCTTCAACATTCTTTGAACTAGACACCATTGTGTAAAACTAGGGTTTACAAAATTTAAATTGCATAGCTTAGCTCTTGATATACACCTAAGGAGATCTGATGAACTAGCTTGATATCACTACTAAAATCTTTCTACAACTACTTGGATGGATTTCCAGATCATGTTCTAATCTACTTGCTCTTTCTCAAATTTGAAATGATGAAAAATGAGCTAAAATCTATCAAATACCCTTTGAAAACCCTACAATTAATGTTGAGTGCTTACATAGCTATAAGCTCAGCATCAACCAATTTTAGGCTCACATATCATCTATTTACATTTCCATCACTTGGCAACCTCTATGAGCTTGACATCAACTAGCCAGACTACTAGCTTATTATCTTCTAGCATTCCACTCAGTATACATAGGAAATATTTATTGTTTATCAACAACATGAAAAACTTAAAGATTTATCTTGAATTCCTATCAAAATCTTGCATCTTTATTCATGCCAATGTAATATTTTTAGTACTATCTCCTTTTGGAACTAATGTATGATATAGCATTTAAATATCAGTCCTACATACCTCTTGATTACCTAGTTTGATGAGGTGTGATCACTTGACCCATTGGGTGAAGTGATCCCTTCTCCATTTGATGTGCTACAATCATCTTTCTTTTTCCATGTCTTATTCATCTCATCTTTGATGTGTTCAAAATCTACCTTTCCTTTTCCTTTGTTAAATTCACAACTTGGTGCCTTTGACCTAGTTAGACAATACCTACTAATGTGACCAGTCTTCAAATAGATAAAACATATGGTTTGACTTAACCACCTTTTTTAATTACCACTGAAGTGTGTCCTAATATAATTCTCAGGAACATGTCCATATTTTTGATAATAATGATAGCTATATCTTGTATTATAATCCTAGTTATAAGAGTTATCATTGTTCCTTACCTTTGTTTTCCTATTTGATGACCACATGGATTTGGATTTGCATTCAAAAGCTCTATCTCCATACTTTTGATAGCTGTAACAATATACTTCAAATCTTTGTGTATGCAAGGTCTTGATTCTACACTCATGTGCCTGATAACCTTGCTTGCTACATTTTTGGTAGTGAACCATGCTCCTAAGCTTGACATCCTGATTCACAATCTTGCTTTTACACACAATAGCAGTATGTCCTTTCTTACCACAATTATGACAAGTAGGTTTGGAATTCTTACTTTTATTGTCTCTTTATTCAACACTATTGGATGATTCTCCTTCGTCAGTATTTTTATATCCCACTCTTGATGTATCATTATTAGATCTAGGGGATCTCAATAATTTCTCTAAGTATTTGATGGATTTATTTAGCTTATTGAAACTTTCAACAAATTCCTTTTCTTTCTTTAGGTCACTCTACAATTGCTCACTTTGTAGCTTCAATGTAGTTATCTCAATGTCCTTGACATTTAGTTCATAGTTGGCATTCATCATTTGACTTAGAGTATGCAATTGCATATTGGAAATTTTGGTTAGTTCTGATGATTTATCTTCTAGTTTTTTGGCCAAAACTCTTTTATCTTCTTCAATCATGGATATTTCCTCCATGGATTTGATCTTTTGTTTAGTCACCTCACATATTAGTATGACTTGTGATTCTTCCTCTAACTTGAGATTTTTTATTTCCTTAGCTTGGGTTCTATTCTTTTCCATTAGATTTGCAACTATTGTATCAAATTCATTTGAGTCTCCATCTACAAATAGCTTAGTAGTGTCTATCTCTTTGTATTGTGTGTCATTCTCTACAATAGAAATTTCTTTCCTAATCTTCAAGGAATTCTTTAGGTCTTCTCTTGCTTCATTCAGTTGATGTAGAATGAGATGTATTTCAATAATCTAGTTCTCAATGGTATTTTCCAACCTCTACACTTCGATTCCAAAATATTTCCTCAAAGATACAAGCTTCTCTTTTAGATAACAAGGCTCTAATACTAATTTTTGGAAATATAATAGGAAAGATAAACTTTTGAGGGGGGCATAAATTAGTGGTTTAAACTTGGATTCATAAAACTTTTAGCACACATCCATTTCATACATTTAATGAGAAAACTAAAATAAAATGTAAAGCATATACATCTAAATAATGTAAACATGTAATCATTCACACACATAACACTAGATATGATTACCTAGAAACCCTCCAAGTGAGAAGGTAAAATTGGGGTGGGGATGATACCACAAATCTTTACTACTATAATAATAAAGTGTATCCAATCAATGTTATAATGTTTTGATCACAAGTCATGATCTACCCTATTAAAGGCTTACAAAGACTAGTAGGTCTCACCTTGTTAGAGGACTTTAACCTACAACTAATTAAGCACCCTATTAAAGGATTTCATACAGCTTGTTAGGACTACTCTATTAAGAGATTTTGACTAAAATCACCTATTACAATGTCTTAGTATTGATCCCATGGTTATCACTTATTTTCTTGATGATGTATCACCTCTAAACAATATCTTCTTGATCCTTCAAGATTAGATGTCACTATGCTATATCCTTTTCTCTATCCTTTTTTCTTCTCTAACTAATTCTACAATGTACTTTGACTTCACAACTTCTAAGTCACTATGAATGCTCTGTTTGTGCATACAAACTTCTCTCTTCACTCCTTCAATTCCTTACACACTCATAGAGAGTTTTACAATTTCATCCTCCTTTAGAAGACTTAGTGACTTAGGGTTAGGTATGAATCTATAACTAAGATTCATCCATTTTTCCACTTAAACCTTCTAATTTTCTGATTGAATGTATGTAATTGCATAGGGAATCTAACTAGAGATTCATCCTTGTCTCCAAAATATTATAATTCATCCTTAAGTCAGCTCAAAAATGGTTTACATAGTTGTTTGTGCCTTTATAAAAAAAAATATCAAAACTATTTCACTCGAAATTTGAAGTCTGATGCTCGATATACACTAATCTTTCTACTATGACTTGACACATATATTGATTGGTATCCATCATTTACTCTTGAATCACTTAGCATGGTCTATCTACTCAACACTTGAGTGACTCGACACATGAGTGGCTCAACACTCACTATGACATGGCATGGTCTAATATTTACATGTGCTTGACATGTGCTACTAGTTGGGCATGAACTATGTAAATAACTTAAGTGTGTTGATACTCACTAGTCAAAACCAATCTGAGATCAACAAGTACAATACTATTGTGAAAGTTGAATTGACACAATGCAAATAGCAGCTTGTGAAACTTTATTGTAGTAGAGAAAATCTTGATGATTCAATGTCAATACAAAGACCTACCTATGATAAGACTAGCCTTGCTTACCTAATTAACATGTCTACAAAGAAACCTAAGATTAGCTTAGATCTAAAAGAAAAAGACAAATTTGATGATAAGATTGAATCTAGTCAATCTTCTAAGAAACCTAAAGAAGTTGAGAAAAACAAGGAAGTTGAAATGTTGGATGAACCAAAGCAAGTGGAAACTCCTAAGGCAACCAAGTATGAATTTAGAAATAAGTGTTTTTTATGTAATGAAATAGGTCATATGAAAAGAGATTGTACAAATAAGTCATTTAATCATGTTAAGGACTTTTATTGTCATAATTGTCATGGAATGGGTCATAATGCAATTGATTACAAGAAACCTAAGTATGATAATGATAGAAAAAATAGTAAAATTTCTAGAAATACTAACCCTGTAGATAGAAGAATATCTAATGAAAGGACATCAAGAGAAGGAAGATCTTACAAAGGTAGAAGACTAATCATGTGTGATGAGTATAAAAACTTAAACACATTGCTTAGAATTGTCATGCACCTGATGATCACTAGAATCTTAGAAGCAGTGCACCTGTATGTCAGTTATGGAACAACTTTGGATGCACAGCGAACTACTGCAAAATGGATAGGAACTTCAAAGATAGAAGAAACAATGGAAGAAACTTTGGGAATAGAAGGAATAATGGATGGAACATTAGAAATAATAGAAGGAACCATGAAAGGAACTCTAGAACTAGCAGAGACAATGAAGAACAAAGAAACATTATGAGTGAACTTCGAGAAGGAATTAATGAAGCATTTGTAAAAGGAATAGGTATCTCAAAAGAAAAGTGAGATGATGATGAGACAGGAAGATTAAAGTTATATGTTGAGTTTTATTCAATTAAGTTGAATTAAGCCTATTCACAACATTAGAATTTGAGAACTTCATATAGAGATTGAATTAGAGGTAGCAAAGTTGGAAAATAGTGTATCTAGTTATGTTTAGATGGTACCTAACCTAACTTATAATTAGAGCTCATCTAAACAAGTTATGAAGGAATTTAGAGTTACTAGTATTGAAGTAAAGGTTTATTCTGTAACAAAAGATGAAAAGTATGTTTTTACAGAGGATTTCATGATGCAAAGTCTTGAGGATATTTGTTATGATGGAAGGAGGCTATAGTAAACCTCGGGTGACATCTAAAGATCGAATAAATGATGTTAAATAGTTAATTGATTACAAAATGCAAGTAATAGATTTTTCATATTTGCAAAGTACACAATTAATGCAAGTTGAAGTTGATGGAATAAATGGAGTACAAAATTGATTTTCATTTCATTGTAAACACATCCAAAGTGAAGAGCATTCAAAAGCGACTTGTGAAAGTGATTTTGAAGATAACCCTATTTTTGTAAAGAGCTATTTTATCATTTTTTGACAAATTTGTTTGGTAAAAGATGTTGTTTGATAAGAATCATGGATATTTTAGTAGTAAAGAGTGTTGAGAATGAGGATAAACCTAAGTTTAAGATAGTTTCTATAAAACCTAATGAAGGAAACACTAACTCAACTTTGTCTACCACTCCAAACAATGTAGTTTATCTTGAAGATGTAGGAAGTTATTTGAATAGCAAGTTTGAGTCGATTGGTAGTGAATTCATGAAAAAACATATGGAATTGGTTTTTAACCATGATATGATAGTGAAGCTTGGATGTGAATATCTAAGGGAATTAGACTTGTTTAAATATCACTTCTACCATGAGTTAGACACTAATATATGGATTCAAATTATACAAAGTAGGATACATGATGGTAAATTATGGATGCAAGATAATGTAGTTGACTTAGTTTTTGACCTTATTCATGAGGTAATTAGCCTATGTAAACAAGGTAGTGTACCTATAGGGGAGATGGTAAAGAAGAAAGTTGAAAGCTATACTAAAGAAGTATACAATGGAAAGGCTATTGTGAGAAACACCATTAAGAAAGATGATGTGAGATTTTGTGAGGCCCCACCCAAACTGTCATAGTATATGAGATAATTGCATTATGATAATCCAATTCTATGTTTTGATATACTATTGAGACTATAGGGTTATGTCATTTTAATACTGCATTTTGATGATCCACATTTACTTGTACATATTATGACCTAATTGATGTATTTAATGATTCCATTTCCTATTCTAAATTATTGAGATTGCTTTAACAGAAATTGAATGGTAGAAATGCTCGTAATATAAGAATGCAATGTTTAAGTGGAAATTAGAGTTAAAAGATAAATTTTGTCATGCATTGAGACCTAACCCGCATACCTAGGGATTCAATAGTTGTGGAATCAACATCTTGTCTCAATGATAAAAATAGATTATGAAGTTATTAAGAATATTGAATTGACCATGTTATGTTGATAAGTAAAGTTTGATGTTATAGCATTTTGAGCATTTTACATGGAAATTATTCGAAAAAGTAATTTAATTAAAAAGAATGAATTAGGGAACTCAAATGCCGAATGTGATATGTAAGTTTTGGTATTTTAATATTTTGAATGCTTTATTTGAAATGATTAAGAAAGGGAAAGTTAATTTGAGATGACAATTATTTCACTTATGTACTTATTGTTTACATGATTTTCTTGGACTACTAATGCTTGAGTTTAGTGTGTAGGAATTTGACCATGGGTTTAACGGGGAATTAAGGCTCAAACTACTACAAACATGACATAGCCAAGGTTGAATCAGTGGAAAAGATTCAAACCTCATTGCAATGTGTTTTATTTTGTTTATGTGAATTTGTACGTGTGTATAGTAGCCTAGTTCATGTATTATTGTAAAACAAGTCATTTTTAATGTAATGTGATATTTTGTGTGTGTCACCTGACACTTGTGTTGTCCATGTGAAGATGCCATGTCATTCAAGGTTTCTCAAGAAGTAACCTAACCTAAACCTAACCCCAGTGAAGAACCCAAGTTAACTTCACATAGAAAAATGCCATGAGGGGTCTCAATCAAAGGAAATTCGAATTTGGACTTGGCTAGGGTTTTTAGGGGTCATTAGGTGGTCCCAAAGTGTCTTTTATGTGAGAATAAGTTATCCATACGATAGTACAACAAGTTAGAGGCCTAATTTTGATCATGTGAGTGCCTGGACAACCTAGAGGGCCCCTTTACCCATGCATTCTTCCATCAATTCGAATTTGGAGTTGTCATATCTATGTCCCCACTAAGTCAAAATTAGAAAATTTAGAGGAGACAAGTTTGTAAGAAGTAGTGGCTTAGTGTTTTTGCTAAAATAAGTTAGTGGGAAGGCTTTATTAGAGAGTCTTGGCTAAACTAATGGGGTGTCTACCCACTCTCTAATTTTAGAGACTGTTAGGTTTTGGAGGGAGATTAAGGGAGCTCTACTACAACTATTCTTACCATAGCTTGGACCAAGGTTGGTGTCTCAAAACTTGTTTCTTTCTCATTTCTTGCTTTTAGCATAGTTAAACAAATCTACAAGTGTGAGAGTTCATTAATAGAGTATGCATCTGCATTGTAAATCTTGTGATATGGATGTTTGGGTATTGTGCGAAAGTGTGGTGTCCTTGTTGCATTATGAGCATTGATTATGTATTGTGACAATGTGAGAATGTGTGACATTCTTGTAAATTTCTTGGTTCACCTTCTTGGTTTTGTTTTTGTTGGAATGGAAAGTGAATGTGTTTTGTGCTTTTGGAGATCCTTTCTTGGTTTTCTTTTGTTGTTCTTCATTTGTTTTGCTGTTGTTCTTGTTTGAATGTGAGTGTTGATTGTGATTATGGGTGTGAAGGCTTCACTCACCCTTTGGAGGGTAGAGAAGCCTTGGGTGAAGGGCATAAGTTGGGCTTGACATTGCAGGTGAGAAAGAAAATTTGTTTTTTTACCTCATGATGAGGTTGTTATCATGGAGCATGGGCTCCATCATGGCCATGAATCTTGTTTTTTGGAAGGTACAAGGATGTTTGGTGGATGAGGAGAAGATGGTTGTTTTGAAGGCCTTGAGAGGCAATGTAGTGGCAGTATGTTTTGGTGGCCTTGAGAGGCAAAATGCATTGGCACTATGATACTTATGATGTTAGAATTTCTCCTCCTTGAAGAGCCCACCTTCACCCAACGTTTTATGATTCCAATGGTGAATCATTGTGCAAGCCATGGAAGGGTTTTGATTGTGTTTTGTGTTCTGTCTTCATGCAAAACTTTGTGATGTATGTGTGAAACCCACTTTGAGCCTTGTTCCCCTAGCACGGGGGTGGTCTCTTTGAGGCCTATGGTTGGGTGGAAAGCACCCATGGTCCTTGTTGTTTGTTGTGATGCATTTGCAGGTTCTTAGAGAAAGATCTTGGAAATTTGGAGTCCTTGTTATCTTCCATGTGCATAGGAAGAGAAGACAATAGTGCATTGAGATGAGATAGAGAGAAGAAAAAAAAAACTCCATCTTGTCATGTGATCCTAAATGTACTGTAAGAGAAAGCTACTGTCCTAGTTTGATTTTCAGTGGAAAGGTTGTGAGTACTCATGTGTAGTAAAAGCATGTTCCATTGTGTATATTAGGATATGTTCATTGTAATAATATTTTTTTTTTATTGGATAGTAATACCAATCAGGGATTCAAAATACTTGATGCTCTTGAGTGGAATGCAAAAGAAATTCAGAAGAGATATATTGATAGGAAGATTATCCTTGTCGAATGTTATTATCATCTCAAGTTATATAGCATATTAGTTGATTTCCAGTTAAATCTTGCATGAGAATACAATGTTAATCCTTGAGCAGTGTTTTCTAAACTTCATAATTCATAGTTAGAAACGAATCAGATAGTCACATGTAACCTTGTCATGAAATGTATAATATCTATTGCATTATTTTAACTTTGAATGTTAAAAGAATCAACATCCTAGACTATATATATAATCTAATGAGTAACTCCAAATCATCATCATCTAAGTAAGATATTTTGAATCTTAGAGATAGAAATTCTATAAATGTCATAGAATGTATAAGTGCATAGAAAATAAACTTGTTGTATGTGCCCATTCAACTCACTAGAAATTGTATGGAGAAGGTGGAAATAAGGTTTCTTGTCAATACAAAGCAATAAAAATAATAGGCCTGAATAATATAAGAATATCTTGGAAATTTATAGGATAGAAATAATAATTTAAAAATCACCCATCAATGTGGTGTCAGCCTTGAGTTGAAGTCCTTGATTTACGATAGGGCCTAGCACATCAATAATAATAATAATTACAGCAACATGCATATAACATGATTAGTTTATGACAATATCAAAATAAATAAATAACATAAATGTTTCCACCAATCAATAAAGTGAATTCTAATATATAAAAAAGCCCATTGCACATCATTCTAGCACTCACCTTGATTTGGGCGTAAGTGTAAATTAATTATGGGGTAGGAAGAAATCTGACATGAAGTCAGACCCCCAATCCCCTATCACATCTACCTTGGGCTTAGTAAAAGGCTCCTGCCTGTTTTAGGCGCTAAACTTTAGGAGCAGCCAGTAAGTATGTAGAATTTGATACAAAGTTAAGCGAATCACTTTTTGTTCTAGCCCCCACATGCCTAGACAGGTGAACCCATGTGCTTGGGAGAATTGGGGGGGCGAGGGCAAAGCAAGTCAATATGGGTGTGTGATCCAAGGCAAGATAGACATAATAAGACCTTGCTTCCATTGGTTTGAAAAAAGTGCAGAATGTAATTTATCAACATTTTGGAAAGATGGGATAATGTGAGCTTAAGGCTATCCTCTCCCCTTAGGCGCCATCTTTTTGGGAAAAAGTAAAACTAGTATTGTGTGTTTAAATGTTTATGTAAATGCTCTTCCCCATCAAAAATCACCATCACGCCTTGGGAGAATCCCCGTGTCATAACCACTTGTATTAATGCCTCCTTAGAAGTAAGGATACCTCCTGATTGTCTTGTCTTGCTCCAAACTTTTCAAATTGATGCTTTGAAAGAAGTTATGCAGATTTGACCACATTTAAGGATAAGAGATAAAAGTAATTTCAAAATCTTTTGAAAGCTTTGGAAAAGGACACGTGACTCTCTATAAAATTCGATTGGGAATTAAGAATAAAGTTTTGGATATAATGGGTTAGAAGATTAAAGGTTGGGCTATTAATAAGTTGATAAGATAACCTTAATAGTAAATGGAAAACTGAAATAGTAGGTGTATATAAATTGGATAAAAATCATATAACTAAATTATCTAGTGTAATTTTTCTTCATAGGGAAGCTTAATGGAATAGAGTTAAACTTGAGATTTGTGGATGCTTGAAATTACTAATGTTTGATTTCTTGTTTGAAAGATTAATTTTTGGGTAGTAAGGTTAAATGGATGGATAAGCTTTGGTTAGTATCATATGTTGCTATTCTTAAGGATTAGTGAAGGTAAGGGTTGGATGTTAGGATGTGGTAGAGGTTAAAGTAAGATAGTTGTAATTAATGTGGAGATATTTGCTAGCGGTTAGTGAGTAAATGATCTAGTTACATTTATTTGGGGTAGTGGTAATTAAAGAAGTTAGAAATTAGAAATAGGAATTATATACATACATTTTATTAATCATAAGGAAGAAATTTTACCAGAGGAATTAGATTGGTTAGAAAATTAAGTGGTCAGAACACTAAGGCAAGAAACTTAATAGATACTGTTAAACTTCAAATTTTTGTTTTTCACAATTAGTGTCTATGGATAACACCCTTATGTATAGAAAGGTTGTGTCTTCATAATAAAAGTATAAGATAATTATAACACGTTTGAAGATATTATTGTATACGTTAAAACTTATTAAGGTAATTATTTGTAATAATTTCACAACTTATATTATGGTTTTAGGGTTGAAAACTTTTGTGTCAAGGACCAATATAAGTTGTGAAGGGATAAACATACAAATGGAATTTTCAAAAAAATAAAATAAAATAATAAAAATAATAGTAAATAAATTTAAAAAAAAATTGTTGGTTGAGTTTTATCTTGTAAATTTTTGGGCATGACAGATTTCTTAGTAGAATTGTTTCTTATTCTATTTGTGCAAGTTCTAAGATTGATGAACTGTCAGCAGCATTCATTTATGTAACATATATGATATGCATTGAGAAAGAACAAGTGAATGTGAGTGGAATACTGAGAATGCAACTCCTAGAAAAAATTGGAAAAGATTAAGAGAACCAAGAATGGTGTGTTTAGATTCTAGTCATTGACAAATCACATATTCTTTCATGTACTTAAGAGATTTCCCTACTTATTAGTCACAAACATAATGAGTAGTAACAAATGCACAATGGAGAAGATTACAGAGGTATGTAGAAGGCATCCTGCAAATGAGATATTAGATAGTAGCAACCTAATAATGAGAATATTTTAGAATGAAATGAAATAAAGATTTAGAATTACACCTATAATTTTGGATAGATTCAAGGAAGTCATGTGCATATTAGTTGATACAAATCATACATATATTCAAGTAGTAGAACCTCGGGAGGCATTTCTTCATCCATTGAGATATGAATTTAATAATGATGTTGCATTTGGTTATATTGAGTTTTTGATAAATTAAAATAGAGACAAAGAAAAATATAGATTTGGTACATTTGATGAGATCACACAAAAAACTCATCGAGCAACCCTAGAGAGGGCATCACACAAGAAGGTTGAAACTATAATTAAGAAGGCACTATCAGAGGCTAGAATGATAGAGAGTGAATTTGAGGTTGTCAGAAAAACAATGAGGCAAGGTGTATTGAACATAAAATCTTTGTCAATATTAGTTGCTGAGACATCTTTAGAATAGAGCATTCCATTTGCAACAATTTCCAATGTTTAGCCCATTGAATAGAAGAGAAAGTCTAAGAGATTGATTGAAGTAGTATCTATTAAGACAAAAAGAGTCAAACAATAGGCCATTGGACCTGGTAAAAGGTAGAAAACATTGTTGACAATTGTCTCTAGTGATGAAGAAGATGAGGAACAAGAATCTAAGCAAGCTAAAAAGGTGAATCTACCTAAGCAAGCAGTAGGCAAAGCTCCACAATGTTTGAAGCCAAAGATTGAGAAAATCAATACAATAATTGCAAATGAAGTAAATTTTGTTCAAATGAATAAGTTTTATGATTTATATAATAATTTTGAGAAAGATTAGATAGACATATCTATTGTGACATATATTTTATCAAATAATCTAAAAGTGAAGGACCTTGAGAGCATTATAGACTAGAAAGTCTATGAGAGAATTATTCAGAAGAAGGCTCTTGCAAGGGAAGAAGAACTTGAACTTTAGAAGTCTATGCTATGAATAATTTGCAAGATTGAAGATGAAGATGAAATAAAAGGACCATTGAATTACCTTGCACCATACTTTAGGAACAAATTGGGGCCATCACTATTTATGATTGGTGAAAAGGATAAGTTAACAAGAGAGACTGCAGTAGCATCCAGTCAAATGATGTTAGAGTTACAAGCAACATCTTCTCTAGTTGCTAGAACTTCATAAGTGTTAGTAAGTGGTGACACTATGCAAATTGATCAAACTAATGTTACCCTTAACATTGATGATACGAATCCATTTGATGGTTTTAAACCAGATGAACTAGACACTAAGGATATTGAGAAAAATTGAAACAAATTGAGGAAGGGAAAAAGGTACTAGAAGAACATAAGAAGAAAATAGAGGAAGCCAAGGAGAAATTGCTTTAGGAAGATAGGAAAAGAAAGGAAGAGGAAGATAAGAGAAGGATTATAGAAGAAGATAGGAAAAAGAAAACTGAAGGAGATGAAAAGAAAAGATTGGAAGAGAAGAGAGAAAGAGAGGAAAAGGAGAAGAAAGAAGAGGAAGAGAGAAGAACTAAAGAAGCAACAAAGAAATAGAGGGAGGATGAAACTAAACCATCTAGTTCATCCACTCTACTATTTGTTACTAGTTTATCTATTGATAATGATGATTAGATAGATCCGATCTCATCCCTAACCAAGATGATTGAGAAGAATAGAAAAGTAAAGAGTTTATAGAGAAAATTAATGGAAGTGATAGATGGACAACATAATACATTGGCAATTCAACACACTAAACTAGATCTAGAACAAAGAACAAAAGTAGTGCTAAAATATTTTGATGAAGAGTTTACAAGTTTGTTGTATCTTGTTAAGGTGGAGACACAAATTTCTCATGATTCTAACTTGTTTAGTCTTAGGATAAACCATGGACAGAAATAAAAAACTACATGCAAATATAACCAATAACAGAAAAAATAATAGATCACACAAAAATGAACACAAGGCACCAAAATTTAATGTGGTTCACCCAATCCCTAGGCTACGTCCACCAAACAACAAGTTCAATCTTATTACAATCCAGTGATTACAACCTGATTACAATTTGTAATCCCCTACAACTCAATACCGCCACAAGAACCAATTTTGCATCACAACATAATGAAAATACCCAACCCTAAACCCTTCTATACAAGTACTAAACCACTTTAGGGTTATAACATTTAGGCCATAAATTATCCATAACTTTAGTGGAAAATCTACAAATGGAAAATCTATGAATAGTACCAAACAAAAAATTTTGGGGCAATGCCTCGAACCCCACTAATTATGGAGTATGTATAGTACTTTCCTGATCAGTCACCATCATCTAAAAATCTCCCACTTGGGGACTGATCATGCTCCACACTAAACAACAATCTCCCATTTGGAGACTGATCCTATAGCAATACCACTACCATATGGGGCTCCCACTAGATCAAACCACCCTGGACTCTGTTATTCTTTTATTCATGTTCCATCTAGAAGACCAACTAAAACTGAAGAGGAGTTTAGCTTCTCCATTGTTACAACCTTTGTCAACATATCTACTAGATTGTCATTTCTATTTATCTTCTCTAGCTTTAACTAGCCATCCTCCAAAAATGACCGAATGAAATGGTACCGCAACTATATGTGTTTAGTTTTAGAATGCAGAGCTGAATTCTTGGCATGATGAATGACACTCTGACTATCTATGAACAAATAAGTATCCTTCTAAGGATGTCCCAATTCTTCCAAGAAGAACTAAATCCATATCATCTCCTTGACTACCTTTGTAGTGGATAGAGCATTAATCTTCTGTAACCTAGAAACCTAGCTCACAACTACCCCACCAACAGTAAAGACATAACCTATAGTACTCTGCTTGGTATCAATATCCCTTGCCAAATCTGAGTCAACATAGCCCTGTAAATTAGTAGTAGAGCCCCCAAAGTGTAAATACTTATTGGATGTGCCTCTCAAATATCTGAGAATCCATTTGACTATATTCCAATGCTCAATTCCTGGATGACTCATATACCTACTAATGACTCCCACTACATGGGCAATATCTGGCCTAGTGCATACCATAGCACACATCAAGCTTCCTATAGCTGAAGCATAGGGTACCTTGGACATCTTATCCTCCTCTTCTTGTGTCTTGGGACACATCTCCTTAGCCAAATTCAAATGATCAGGTAAGGTGTGCTGACAGCTTTAGCATTCTTCACAGAGAAACATTGCAACACCTTCTCAACATAATCAGCTTGAGATAGCATTAATGTTCTATTCTTCCTATCTCTGTAAATCTTCATACCAAGGATTCTTTTTTCTGCCCCCAAATCCTTCATAGTAAATGCATGTGCTAACTGGCATTTCAACCCCTTAATATGATCCATGTTAGACCCAGCTACAAGCATATCATCAACATATAAACATAAAATAATGTAGCTATCATCATCCAAACTCTTAAAATAAACACAATAATCTGAATGACACCTATTATAGCCATGCTCATGCATAAACCTATCAAATTTTAGATACCATTGCCGAGGTGCTTGCTTCAAGCCATATAAACTTTTCTTCAATTTGCACACTAAGTTCTTCTTACCTTTGACCTCAAATCCCCGTAGCTGAGCCATATATATTTCTTCATCCAAATCACCATGAAGGAAGGTTGTTTTAAAATCTAGCTACTCTAAATGCAAATCTTCAGTAGCCACAAGACTTAAAATAGGACATATAGAATTCATTTTAACAACAAGAGAAAATATCTCATCAAAATCAATTCCCATTTTTTGTGCAAATCCTTTTACAACTAACCTGGCCTTAAATCTTTTCTTACCTCCTTCCTCTTCTTTCAACCTATAAATCCACTTATTTTGTAAAGCCTTTTTGCCTATAGGAAACTTGCACAAATCCCATGTCTTATTCTTTAGCAAAGAGTCCATTTCATCTTTCATTGTAGACTCCCATTGAATCTTAGTATCCACCTGTACAACTTCATCATAACTTTTAGGTTCACCAGCATTAGTAAGTAAAATAGAATACAAAGAGGGAGAAAATCTTTGTGGAGGTCAAATTTTCCTTGTTGACCATTTAACATTCACTAGTGTATGTGGTATTTTTTGTTGCAATTGTTGTACATCATGAGGAATGGCTAAAACATCAGCGTTTGGAGTATCATCTAGCACTACATAATCATCTTCTTTCTTCTCATGTTGCTGCAATAGATCTTTGTACAACACTTTCTCATTGAATATGACATCCCAGCTTCTTACAACCAAATCCTATAACCACATTCATTAATGCCATATCCAACAAAGTCACATTTCTTTGATTTAGCTTGTAGCTTGGTTCTATTTTCAGAGTCTATATGAGAAAAAGCTTCACAATCAAAGGTCTTGAGAAAAGAATAACTCACCTTCTTACCAATCCATGCCTCCTCTGGAATACCATAGCCCAAAGGAGTAGAGGAACCTCTATTAATCAAATATACTATAGTATTGATAGCCTTCGCCCACATGTGTAAGGGTAACCCAACATGCTCCTTGCATGCTCCATTATAGTCCTGTTCATGCGTTCAGCCACTCCATTTTCTTGTGGAGTCCTTGAAACAATTTTTTGTCTATGAATACCATTAATGGAGCAATAATCTTCAAATTCATGACTGCAATACTCACCACCATTATCAGATCTAAGACATTTTAATTTCTTACCAGTCTCATTTTCAACCGAGCATTTCCATTTCTTAAAAGTTTGAAATACATCAAATTTCTATCTAAGGAAATAAACCCATACTTTTCTAGTTGCATCATCAATAAATGTAACATTATAATGAAAGCCACCAAGGGAAGATACCTAAGCTAGTCCCCATACATCTATATGCACAAGATCTAATTTCTCCTTTTTGTTTTCCTTCCCAGTCTTTATAAAACTCACTCTCTTTTGTTTTCCATACACACAACTTTCACAAAAATCCATATTAACACATTTTAGACCTGGTAAAACTTTCTTTGAATGAAGTACTTTCATACCTTTCTCACTTGTGTGCCCAAGTTTGTTGTGTCATAGTGATGTATTAGACTCTACAACAACTATTTGTTCTCCCTGCTCAACTATAGCAATTGTTCCTGAACATTCATTTTTCTCTAAAAAAATCAAAGTAGAAGGAACAATATGACTTGTACAAAGATATAAGGTGCCTACTTTCACACCTTTTTCTACTACAAGGGAACCTTTTGAAACCTTCCAATTTTTATCATTAAAAGTAACTACACAACCCTCATCCCCGAGTTGCCCTGCTGAAATTAAATTCCAACTTAGCCTTGGAACATGTCTTACCTCATGTAGTAGCCAATGATTCCCATTTTGAAACATAATCTTAATTTTTCCCTTTTCCAACAATTTGACAGGGTTCATTATCACCCAAATAAACAAGACCAAAATCCCCTTAGACATAATCAATGAAATAACCTCTATGAGGTGTAGCTTGAAATGAAGCACCAGAATCTAAAACCCATGAATCATCAACACTTTCTAAAGACAAAATCAAAGCATCCTCTTTGGATTTTTTACTTACCACATTTGCCTCCTTGTCTTCATCTGATTTATCTCCTTCATTTTTCTTTTGATTCCAAAAATCTTTCTTTTTGTGCCCTGGTTTCCCACAGTACCAACAATCATTTGGTCCTCTCGATTGAAACCTCTTCCCCTTTGACTTTCCTCCTGATTTCCCATGATTTCTAGAGTTACTTCCTCTCTCAGTCATTCTGCCCCTACTTTGTACATTCAAAGCACTTCTTGATGTAGATCCACCTAAGAATTTCCTATGAGTTTCCTCACTCAAAACAACACTGATCACATCATCATATTTTAGGGTACTAGATCTAGGAACAAAATTACTCACTGCCATTACTGAGCCATTCTAGCTTTCAGGAAAAGAACACAAAATCAAGAGAGCCCTAATTTCTTCATCAAAATTGATACCCACAGAAGATAACTAACTAGTAATAGTATTAAACTCATTTAAATGATTTGCAATAGATCCACCTTCTTCCATTTTTATATTAAATAAATGCTTCATGAGAAATACCTTGTTTGAAGCAGAGGGCTTTTCTTATAGTGTCGCTAGAGTTTTCATCAAATCTTCTGTCATCTTTTCTTTTGTAATATTAAATGCCACCAATGGTGCCAAGCATAACCAAATGCTTCCAAGTGCCTTTCTGTCCAAAAAATCCCATTCAGCATCTAACATAGTTCCCTGATTCTTGGCTTTGCCTTCCAAGGGCTTCCATAAATCCTTCTGATATAGATAGTCTTCCATTTGCATCTTCCATAACTAAAAGTTCTTCCCATTAAACCTATCAACCCTTAGCTTACCCTCATCTACCATTTCTCCCACTCAACTGTGAGACTGCCACTTAACCATGAGACTTTCCTACAAAGGATAACTGAAAGACAACCTCGCTCTGATACCACTTGTTAGGATAAACCATGGACATAAATAAAAAACTACATGCAAATATAAACAATAAAAGAAAAAATAATAGATCATACAGAAATGAACACAAGGCACCAAGATTTAATGTGGTTCACCCAATCCCTGGGCTACGTCCACCAAAAAGCAAGTCTGATCTTATTACAATCCAATGATTACAACCTGATTACAATATATAATCCCTTACAACTCAATACCACTGCAACAACCAATTTTGCATCACAACATATTGAAAATACCCAACCCTAAACCCTTTTATACAAGTATTAAACCACTTTAGGGTTATAATATATCGGCCATAAATTAGCCATAACTTTAGTGGAAAATCTATGAATAGTACCCAAAAAAAAATGATGTACAATACTTTCCTGATTAGTCACCATCATCTAACATTTAGCACCATCTTTCAGAATATCAAGAATGACTTAGTTAATCTTAATACTCGTATAAAAGAACTTTGTAAATGCAAGTAGGAAGGGAAAACTTTGTATATCAAGTGTACCCTATCATACAAGCTAACTAAAGACATGGATAGTTAGATAGAGATAAAGATGAATGAGCCAAAGGCTTTATCCAACTAGATCCAACATCCATCTTGTAAAGTAGATGATTTTGAAAGTCAAGTTGCTAGTATTCATAGTGACATTAGGAAATTGGAACTTCAAAAATAATAGATTTTGAAGAGGACATGTGATTTTAGAGAATCCATTGCTCTAAAACTATCTTTTATTGAGAAACAACTAGATGATTATATCAAGGCTTAGGAAACATATTTAGAATTTTTATATTTAGACATTAATGCAGTTGTGATTGCATCATATGCTTTATGTGCAATTCTCACATCAACTAAGTCTACCAAAGAAACATGTACCAAAGGTATGGATATTTTGAAGGCTAATTTTTTTATGATTGTATGAAGATTATTTTAGCATAAGGAAGGACAATAGTTTTTGATAGTTTTTGGACAAAATCTTGACATTTTGACCTTTGCCATTGATGTCAAAGGGGGAGGGATACATGTGAAAATTGTATACATGTTGAAAAGGGAAAGATATAATGTATAGAGAAGATAATAGTGTAAAGTATATTGCAAGGGGGAGCATATGTAAATTCGAACAAGTTATAATAGATGTAATGTTTATATGTTTGTTTTTGTCACTTGGCCAATTTTCCCTATTTTGTTGCTATCAATGCCAAACAAGGAGATTATTGACAATTGGCTAGTAGTGATATGTAATGTTTGTCATTTATGAAAACACATGATGTACATGTTCACAAAAAACCTTAGAAATAAAGATAGTGTTTGGTAATCAAAAAATTGTTGAAGTATGGAATTTGGTTTACATCAGTGTATTTATTTGTTTATAACTTGTTGTTGACATCATATTATGACTAGAAAAGTTACATGGAGATAGTATACATGTTGGTGATGATGTGTATAATCTTGGAAGTTAGTAAAAATTGTATAGAAGATAGATATTTATGTTTTGATGAGGCATGAGAACAGAATTAAAGGAAAAAATTGTTTTGTCAACAAAACAACTACTTGTCCAATTAGAGCTGACATCCTAGATATTTTCTCTAACTTGGAAAAGTGGCTTTTGGTCTTAGTCAACCCAATAGTAATTTTTGTAAGGACATGGTATTTATGCAAAGGACTTTTTATGATAAGAAATATAGAAGTTGGAATTGAAAGAGCTATCTTGTAAGATTGTGTAATTGTGAATTTTGTGAAAATAATATATGAAAAGTTTTATATGAGCTATTTGATGATCTGAGATCAAATTGAAGATCAAAGATTAGTTGAGGAAGAATATATAATACTTATATCCAATTTGATTACACGTTTCAATAGTGAACTCTTCTTGTGATCAGAAGTGTATGTTTGGGTAGTGGACACATCTTGCATCTACTATACCACAACTCCTAATAGGATTGGAATATCTTAACAAGGATTCAAAGTCTCCTAATAGGGACTAATTATACTAAATTTTATCATTAAATCCTAATAAGGTCCATCCTCTAAAAAGGAACTTATATATTAGTATATTATCTAGTGGGTATCATCGCCATTGGGGTTTTCCCTTGGCCAGGGTTTCCCTAGTTAACAAAATATGGTGTTATGAGTTATCATTGTGCATTATTACTATTAATATTCAAAATTACTTTATTTATTTATTATGCAAGGTTCAAAGTAAGTAATAATATCCAATTGGTGACTAAAGTTTCCAGATTATTGATTCACCCACCCCTCTTAGTAATCCCTATTTCTAACAATGTTAACTAGGGAAACCCTTGATCAGAGGGAAAATCCCAGTAGGGAAAGTGCTTACAAAATGATGTACTAATATAAAAGTTCCTTGTTAGAGGATGAAATTTTTTAAGAGCCAATGAAATACATTTACTACATATTAGTCCCTATTAGGAGACTTTGAATTCCTATTAGGAGTTGTGCCAACCCTATTAGGATTTGAAGAAGGTAGATGAAGCCACTCTCCAAACAACTTCAAGGGAAAAACCACTGAACTAACTTTTCAATTGGCCTCTATATTATTGCTTACAAAATAATAGAAATGAATTTGAACTCAACAACTTAAAATCTTTGTCTATCCTCATATTGTACCAATACCACACCAAATACCTTCTTAGAACTCAATACTAGAACTTTAAATTTACATCACACTAATCCATTTGATCTCTTACACACATTTACCAACTTTTTATACAAATTGCACAATTTTCACTTGAAAAACTTAATTACATCTCTTAAAACAAAATAACCTTCCTTTATACCATATTTATAAAATAATTTACTGAGTTGGACTTGAGTCTTTCTCTATTAATTATAATAAGACTTCATTAAGATATTACACTTCATTACATATTTTTGTAATTATAAAAACATTGTTGTGTTATAGTAAATACAATTTCTCACATGTAAAACCTCAAACCTTCTGCACTTACTAAAATCATCATTAGACTTTCTACTATCATTGTCTAACTTTTCTTATAATTATTCTATCCTTATTAAGAGAAACAATCAAAATTTCATAAACTAGCTCTCAATTACTTTGTCTGCACACTATCCTTTGTAAATCATGAATATCTCTTATAGGTCTTTGAATCTCTGCATGCCCACTTGTCCATGTCATCAGAAACAATCTAGAACATGTCCTCAATTTCTCTTGACCTCACCATCAATAGAAAATCCATAAAACCTCATTCTTCATCTTCTATTCTACCAGTATTTATACAAATAATACTATGTTGATAGTAGTGAAAACCACAATCATGAATGAAACATGTCAATCATGATAACAATCTCTCCAACTATTCTAGAATTGCTTAGGCTACACCCCCAAAGGAATACCATCATAATTCATCCTAACATCTTCATCTCTATAGCATTCCCCCTTTGGATACTCTCTCTTCCTTTATTGTTTCTCTTAGTTTAGAAATTATCTCCTCCTTTGACATACATTTCTCTTTACCATTTAGTATATTCTCCCATTCAATAGGTATTCACTTATTTAAGATATTCTCTCCCTTTGATAACAATGCCAAAGTTCATTGTAAATTTTGACATGAAACTTGTAAAACCTTGTAGTTATCCTTGTACCTTGTGTGTTCACATTACTTCAGTTTCATCACAATAAATTTCAACACTTCATAAATGGTCCTAAAGTGTGAACACTTCTACATAGACTCCATAATGATATAATATTTTATCCATGAATTTATGCAACATGTAATTTGTCCCAATGAATTTTTGATTGTGAAAGGACTCCCAATTTACCTCTTAGATACTCAAAAGAATCCTTAGGTAGTGGCTTAGTAAATATTTTAGTATTTTATTCCTTAGACTTCTCATCTTCAAGTCTCACTTGTTTCTCATGTACTTTGTCTCCCAAGTAGTGATACTTGATTGATATGTTCTTTGTTTTTTCATGTATCACCATAGTTTTAAAAATATTTATTACACTTGTATTATTAAAGTAAATAGTGATAGGCTTAGTTACATATTCATGCATTCCTTCCTAAATTTATTCGATCCATACAATATTTGAAAAAATTATAGAAGTGGCAACTTATTCAACTTCAATAGTAGATTGTGAAATATAAATTTCTCTCTTTCTTATTGATGCAATCAATCTTTCATCTAGAAAGAAAGCTCCACCACTTGTGCATTTTTTCATCATAAACATTACCATCCCAATCAAAATCCATGTAGACTTTAAGATTAAGGTTATTCTCTTGTTTATACCATAGGCCATAATCTTTAGTTCCCTTGAGATATCTAAATATCCTTTTCACTATGGTCATGTGATTTTCCCTTGGATTACATGAAAACCTTGCAAAAATTCTAATAACTAGGGTAGTGTTTTGTTTACTATGTTTAAGATACTATAGATTTCCAAGAATTGATCCTCACTAATAGTTTCTTCTTTAAATAATTGACACATATCACCATAGGTGCACTAGCTAGTTTAGACTCATCAATCCCAAATGTCTTCAAGATATATTCCACATGCTTCAATTAAGTAACTGTTAGAAACAATAGTCCACCAAGATATTTTGGGGTGGGGGGGTGAAATAGTTATCCAATAATTAAAACATTTATCTTCTTTAAACAAACTTAACCATTCAACCAAAGTAAACATCAACCATAAAAAGATGCACATAGACAATTACACTAGATATGTTGACTAGGGAAACCCTTGATCAGAGGGAAAACCCCAGTGCAAATGATGCCCACAAGATGATGTACTAATATAAATATTCCTTGTTATAGGATGGACCTTATTAGAAGTCTATGACAACATTTAGTACAATGAGCCCCTATTAGGAGACTTCAAATACCTATTAGGAGATTCCAACCCTATTAGGAGTTGTAGTATAATGTATGTAAGAAGAATCCACTACCCAAACATGAAATTTCAACTACAAGAAGACCTCACTTCTCAAACAAGTAATTTACTAGTATCTTCTTCTTTCCTCTTTCCTTTCCTCTATCCTATTAACTAACCAATCACTGTTAGACCTTGTAGACTAGGTTATGAACCTTAAATCCAAATACCAAACCTCAAATCACTCAACAAAACCTCAACAATGAAGGTTTCTTCACTTTTGCACTGCTCTACTCAACTTTAAATTTTGCACTCTTTGCTGCTTTTTGAACATCCAATCATATCATCACATTTCTTTGATATCAAAATGTCCTCAATACCATGATAAAGGAAAATATCCTTCCTTTATACTAAGTCCATAAAATAATTCCCTGAGTTAGTTGTTAGTCCTTCTCAATTAATTATTATAGGACCACATTAAGAGCATGTTACACTTAGTGATAACCTTAATCTTCTTCCTTACAACTTGAATAACTTTCTATAGACACAATATTATTGCAAGTGAACTTAGCCATGTCATCCTCAAGATGTCTTCTCTATGTCCTCAACCTTGATCCTCAAGATATCAACTCTACTAAGAGATATAAAAAGTTTACCAAAGCATGCCTCTATAAACTCTATCTCATAATAGACATCACCAAAACTTACATAACTTCTTCTAGACTTACCCTTTCTACTTCTAACATTAACTACATATACCAGATACTTAGAATTATCTCCCATAACCTTAGGTGGTTATCATACTCAACTAGCCATCCATACCAACTTATTCCTTTTGTTGTTCTTCTATTAGATACCACAAAAGATATCACACATGCTATGTTGACATCAATGACAAACTCAGTCACGAATGTAATTTATCATCAACATTTATGTTGTTGGAATTTTAAAACTACTAAGCAAAAAAATGCTTAATACCAAAATGATATCACTCACACAACCTAAGGATTAGCCAATTCCTATTAACAATTATATGTGCAAACCATTTGGATCCAACTTTAACAAAACCAAGAATGGTTTTCTTCTCTTCAGGCTCTGTAAAACCAAGGTGGGTGTACCCAAGGGATGATTAAATCTAATTGTTGTTGTATGCAAACCATCTTAGTTTCATTCTAATTCTCATCCTTAATCCATAATTACACAACTAGTTGTGACATTTTAAACAACATATATCCTATTTTAATAGATTTGGTAATAAAATCTTCTATAGATCTGCAAGTATTCTTTGCAACAGTGGCTACCTATGGCTAGAATATTTCATGCAAACAAGTATGGACCAACTTTGAAAATCTTTAAGAAATAAAAGTAAAATAAATTGAATTTTTTCATTTGATACCACTCTAAGATCTATTTCTCTTCCAACTAAATTAATTTGACCAGTGCCTAGTCCATTGGGGTTCAGAGTCTACTACAAAGTCTCTAGATCTAATTTTTTTCCTTACAACAAATATCATCTACAATTCTTACTGAAATCCATCATTCACAACATCATTCTCATTACTTCAACAACCTTATCAAATTCATCAAAGGTTCTACTCAATTCATTGAACTAATAGCATTGATGGAAAGATATATAACCTAAAGGATTGCATTCAATTGCATAAGTTTTACTCATACAATATCAAGTTGACTAAGGAAAAAAAAGGAGAAAAAATTTAGAAAGAACTGATATGGGGGACAACTCATAATTTGTATTCATTTTCTTTGAAAATTGTATACACTTTGCAATAAACTCAGAATGACCTTAGGAAGAAACATAGAGATCATTATGTATTAATGTATTCCCATAAACTTACAGAGAAAATACATCACAAAGCTTGTTCAAATTACTTGGATAGAAAAAAACTAAGTATTACTAACAACATTACAAATTAGACCATCATATTGCCTTGAAAAAACATTTATATAGGCATAAGTTGCAACAAGCAAAGGGAAAATGTGATTGATAGGTGTCTTTCAAAAGATTTTACATACACCTATCACAATAAGACAAAACTGTGAATAACAGAAAGACTGGTATATTGAAAATCCTTTTGTGGGTCTACTTCTATTATTTCCCTTGGGAAGAAAAAAAACACTATGATCAGATTCTTTTCTCATTCTATTTCCTCGAGGTAAGTGGCCATCAAATGTGAAAGTGATGAGTCATCTCCTACTATTAGAGGATTTTCTTTATCTTTATCATCAATAGTAGGGGTGTCTTCTATTTTTTTACCTTCTTCTTTTTCATCATCTCCTACCATCTGCTCTACTGACATAAATTTTTCTTTCCACTCATTGTAGGTAGTGTCATCTGGCCAATCAAAATTTAGAACCTCTCTTTGTACAGTTATTAAAGAATTTGCAACTACCTCTATATCAACAAGGTTTTTCTTGACATTATTATAAAATAACTATACTTTTACCAACTCCTCATATGTCCTTGCCCATAACAAATGACCAATTTAATTAATAGTTTTATTCATCCTTTCAAAAAGAATTTCATCTAATTCTCTTTTTTGCTCCTCTTTTTCTTTCAATTTATCAACACTTTTTAGAGCACAAGGAAATAAATCAAATTTCTCTGCAAGAATATTTGGAAAAGAAAATAATTAATCTTTTTTGAAAAGAATCTTGTTTTTCATCAAAACCTTGCAATTTATTTAGCAAATCAAAGATCTGTTGTATTTGAGGACATGGTAATTGGATGACAGATATACACATAGTAGTGATATCTTTATTTCTTTCTATCCATTTCTACATGACAGCCTACCTCAATTTTTCTTCATATTGATCATTTAGTTCCACATGGAGCACATATAATTTATTCTTTTCTTCCTCAAATTCCTCTATAGTGTAGAATGGTGGCCTTTCTAGGGTGTTGGGTACTTTAACAATTGGAGTTGATTTAAAAGGCTCAATAGGTGGTCGTGAATGGTATATAATCCTTTTTTTACTGGTTTCTTGTACTTTTCTCTTCCCAAGTACCTTCTCCATTTTCAATATTTTGTTCTCTAATGATTGTATCTGCATACCCCTCTCCTCATATGATTTCAAAACTTCTTCAAACCTAGCATTGAGTTGAGAAATTCTATCTTCTTCTTGACCAAATACAACACTACCAAATTTTAACATTTTTGAGGCCATTCAAATTATTTGTTTACTACCTACCTCACTGGCTCAAAACATTGTCAATGCACCAGTATGCTTTGCAGTTGAAATTTCTTGCATCTTGGTCTTATCCCTTTTTTCAATGGAACAAATAACAAGAGCTTGATGATCATAACTAAATTTGACTCCTCTATGAGCTTGTAATACCTCTTCTTTAGTTTTAAATAGCACGCCCATTTTCTTCCTAACTGAATCAAAAACCATGGCATTCACTATATCCCATTCTAGAAAAATAAGGACTCTTGACTATAGAATTACTTGCCTACTAGCCTTAGGGGTAAATTGAGCAAAATCATTCAAAAATTTAGACTTTACCTCCTCCTTAATAGAAAAACCCAATTTATCACGTTCTTTTGCCTTTATGTTTTCACAAGTCTTCTCAAAATTTCATATATTTAGCCTCCATAAAAATTGACCAAATGCCCTAGATTTCACAAAAATTTCATCATTAATAAACCTTTCTAAGGCTTGGGTAACTATTGGATCAATTTCCTTACCTTGGTAATTAGCAATAGTTAAATCCAAGGAAGGTGTAGGTCGTTCTCTTGGCTCTCCAATCTCCAAATCTATGGAGGTAACAATTACATATCCCTCTCCACCAATTTGTCTAAGCTGCTCTCTTAGAGATGTTTCATCAGCAATTCTAATTGGAGACTGGCTTGGGGAATATTGCTCCATTTGAGAAGAAGACCCTTGCTCTAGTTTTTGTCTTTTTGGAGCATTGGCTATAGGTGGGCTTTCTGGCCTTGGCCTTCGCTATAGGGGAACTTGTTGCACATTTTTAACCATCACATAACCTACTCATTTTTGCAAAGTATACTAACTAGGAGACACCATATTTCTACTATTTATTCTCCTCTGCACCTCTATAGCCTTGTTTGGATAAGCCTTGACATATGCATCCTTCTTCTCATTCATGGCTTGTATTAAAAGAAAAGTTAGTCATCAATGTTCGCATCTTGGCTCCCCAATATTTCTTATCTTTTAATGGATCATAATGGGGGTCAAAAGCATTAATGAATTCTAGGGTTTTGATAAATACTATCCATTTATCCTTCCTCAATTCTTGTTCTAGCAAAGTGAAAACATTTCTACTCACATCCTCTGGGAAGTAAACTTGTTGAACCATTCAAGAAGCTTTTGTTCTCTCTCTTAAGAGGTCATAGAATCCTTCAAGATCAATAAACCTAGCATGAGATTCTACCATGTTATATCTATCTAAGAACAAATTCACATGCTTCCACCCTTTCCTTACAAAGACAAAATCATGTGCCGCAGTAATAATTGGAAAAAATGTACCCTTCTTAGGCAACTCCCTCTCATCTATAGTGCCTATTTTCCATAACAACTTAGCTATTCCTATCTTCAAAGGAAAATGAAATGGTAGCACATGAGGTTTTCCCAAAAAGCCATATACTCTTATTACTGTTGAAACACTATAGGGAATTATATCCCCCCAATTATGACTAACTAGTAGCCCTTTTGTATGGTCCTTGGGTCTAACCAATTCTAATAGTGCTTTTGGAATTCTAGAGCTGTCTCCTATCAAACACAATCTAAACTTTGATGCAAAATATCTATCAAATCTCACATAACTAGCATCTGTGGCTTCTGAGGTCATAGCCACACTCCACAAATGTACTGGATTCCACTATCCATTCCTAGTTGTTTCAAGCTCCATACCCTTAGAAAAAAAGGCAAGTCCCTTATTCAAACATACATACATGAGAAATGAATGCCAACAGAAAGGTTTATCCACTTTTCCCCTTGCTATCCCCACCAAACTATTGTAAATTTCCTTTGTAAGAAAAGTAGCAAAATCTAGAATAGTTCTCATTTGAAATTGAAGAGTTTGAGCCATTATGAGGACAATTGAGCTTGGGATTTTCTTCGCTTAATCCATTCAAAAAATTTCACAAAGAGAAATATATACTATCTGAGCCCTAGGGTTAAAATGTCTTCTCAGTAATGGCTTGGGTGTGCTAGCAGTAATCAGAGACAAAGTTCCAACTTTAGCAGTATGCTCCTGCAATGGCCCTATCCTCAAATATATTATTTGTGCATCATATCTACCTTTCAAATCATCCATATCAATTATTTCATGCATAGCATGGTTAGAGTTGAGGTTAAAAACCTCACTAATTAGTTCAGGGAAAATCCTGAAAAGATTCACTATAGAATGATTCTTCACCCACCCTATAATAGGATCCAATTTCTTAGCCAAGTCAGTCAATAGATCACTATCAAAGAAAACTATAGGGATTGTTAATTTTCCAATGTTGAATTCCCAAACACTGTTCATGGGGGTATCTAAATTCGTTTCTAAAAACCATTTTTTGAACAATTGCAAACCCTCGATAGACACTTGGGTGTCTCTTACCCATTTTGCCTTATCATAGAAACCCTCATCAACATCTACCCTAGGGTTCTTAGGAATGAGATCCCTTCCTTTAGTTATTTCATTTACTAATAAGGGAAATTTTTCCAAGAAATTGTCATGCACAACCCTTTTTAAATAATTAGTTTGCCTAGAAAATTCCTTCTGTGGAGGCATCTTTTAAAATTTTAAGACTTCCAAAACACCAAGTTCTTGATTTTTACTGGTTATAGATTACTTACTCACTAAAATTTTCCCTTCTTCTTTTGTAACTTTCTCTGCAAATTTTTTGAAATCACTATGAAGTTCTATGCCTTAGCTCTAGAAGTCTTTTTATGCTAAGAAAATCTACAATTTTGTGACTCAGTAATGACAAATTTTCATGTTATACCTATGCATTAAGGTCGCATGAAAGAACTCTAAATCATATTAACACCTATAGCCATTATTTTCATGTTTGTATTGATCCTATGATGATTGGATGGCTTTATTTGAAAACACAAAAGGCTTTTAAAATTTTAGAGCACTCAGCCATGTGTCAAAAGGGTGCATGCCCACATTATTTAAAATTCCTAAAACTTCTTATTGTGGGCATGCACTCTTTGTCAATTTTGGCCAGATCAATGGTGAGCCAAAATCCTTTTCTCTAATGGCCCACTCAGTTGGCTTAACCAATAAAATATCATCTTTTAACCAACATGTTCTGACTAATTTGAATGCAACATTTAAAGTTTTTGTGCCCATGACATCATTGCTTCCAACTTGGCATACTTGTCACCCGCTACCAATGAGCATGCTTTACTTCATCTAACCTTTCCAACATGGCATGAATCAACATTCCTTTCAAGCCTTGGTCCCACTTTGCCACACGTCACAAAGGCACTTGCCTGCGTTATTTAAAAGTCAAGTAGTTCCATGTTGCGAGCAAGCCCCAACCCTCAATCTCAAAAGGATCTATAGTGCTTGAAAGATATTGCAATTAAGACAAGCTTTATAAGTTTTATCAAAAATATTAAAAGGTCATGCTTATGTAAATAAACCTTTAGGATAAAAATGTCTCACCAAAATTTATTTGAAATGATACTTTGTAAGGCTTTCAAAGGCTAGCACCAAATAGGGCAAGGTACAAGGTTACCTAGTGAATTTTGCCTAGGGTTTTGACTAAATTTCAAATTATTTGGAGTACACATTTAGGGTTTTTTCACTACTGAATACAACAAAACAAGGGTGGTGAAAAACCAGGCCAATAGTGGCTCTATTTGGGGACAATGAATAAGCAAGATTCATATGAGGGATTAGAATCCCTGGGAGAAGCAAACCACAAGCTTGACCTCATAATTATGACAACTTAGAGAGAGAAAAAACATAGAACAAAAGAATATACAAGGACTGTACATAAGACACAAAGATTATATAGAATGTACAAGGAAACCTAGACTACTATTCATGGATAAAATAAGTAGTTTTGAAGAAAAATACCTCTTGAAGAACTATCCATGAAATGACAATTCAAGAATGTTTCCTGATAGATCTTTGAGATTATAAGATTTTTCTCCCCATGTGTTTTCAATTAGATAGGGACCTAACCATATGGGATCAAACTTACCTTGTTTTCCTTTATCCTCTATCTTGGCATTCCACATAAGGACTAAATCTCCATCTTTAAATTTCTTGCTCACTTTCCTTTTATCATAGAGTGCTTTAACCTGTAGTTGCAACTTTTGGTTTCTGATTGATGCTTCTTTCTTGGTCTTGGTTAGCCTAACTAGTTCATCCAATCTTTCTTGCATATAATCAATGATATCCTTGTCATACATTTGAATGTAGTTATACAGACCTACTAGGTTGTTCTAATGCATTCTTGCTTGAATTCCATATACCATATCAAACGGAGCTACACCAATGATTTCTTCATAGTTACCCTGCTAGCCCATATTGCTAATTGTAACTTGGAATCCCAAGCTTTCTTATTATCATCCAATGTCCTTTTTATTATTTTCAACAAACTCTTATTTTTAGATTAAGCTTGTCCATTTCCTTGTGGATGATATGGGGAAGATGTTGATCAAGTGATTCCATATTTGTCATAGAATTTCTTGAATTCTTTAGACCTAAAGCACATTGCATTATCTGTTACAATTTTCTGAGGACAACCAAATGTAGAAATAATGTTATTCAGCAAGAAATTTTTAATGACTTTACTAGTGACATCTCTTGTAGGGATGGCTTCTACCCACTTTGTGAAATAGTCCATAGTAACTAGAACCCAAGAATAGCTAGTACTAGATTTGGAAGAGATTTCACCTATGCAATCCATACCCCATTGTTGGGAAGGTGCTTGGACTTCAACTGTCTTTAATGGAGTATTACCTAATAATTTCATTTTTCTAGTAAATCTTTGGCATGCATCACATTTTCTAATCATTATTTGGGCATCCTTGAAAAGAGAGGGCCACCAAATCCTACTCTCATCACCTTATGTGCAGTAGTCTTAGCCATATAGTGTCCTCCACAAACTCTAGCATGCATTTCATTTAAAACTTCTTTTGCCTTTTCTCAATCAATACACTTCAGTAACACTCCCTCAAAATTTCTCCACCATAGACTGCCTTTGAAAATTATGTATCTAATAGCTTGCAATTTATTAATCCTCCTTTCATTTTTTATCAATTGGGAAGGAGCTTCCATGTGTTGAAGATAATAGATAACATTTACATACCAATCACAATGATCCATATCACATAAGTAAGATCTGAGGTCATCAACTACCACATTTATCTGATTAGCATCCAAATTAGATTCAACCATAAGTTTAGCCAAACCTTGATCTCTTACAAACTTAGTTATCTGTATTTCAATATTAAATTCTTGGATCTTGTTTATCCATCTACATCTTCTCCCTGAAACTTCTTACTGATAAAATATGTCTTTGACAACAACACTAGGCACAAATGCAATGAAAATAATACCTATCAAGTAGCATCTGGAAGCCTTAATGGCCTTTACTAAAGCATATAATTGTTTTTCATTTATCTAATATTTCAATTTAGTAGGCTACAGTGACTTACATAAAAAAAGAAATGGGTTGTTCATATCCTTCTTCATTTTTCTACAACAAGACTGCAGCTACAATGTGAAAAGATGCAAAAGAGAATATATGCATGGGTTTTGTGTAATCTGGAGTTCTAAGGACTGGAGCATTTTTTATGGTAATTTTAATATCCTAAAATGCTTGTAAAGGTTCACCATCCTAGCTGATTATAGCTCCTTTCTTAAGCATTTTTGAAATAGGCCTACAAATTTCAGCAAAGTTTGTAACAAAACTCCTCAAAAAATTGACTTTTCCAAAGAAAGACTATATCCCTTTCACATTTTTTGGCTTTGGCACCTTATAAATGGCTGCCACTCTCTTAGGATCTATCTTTACACCATCTTTTGACACTATATGTCCTAATAATCTGCCTTCTATCACCCTAAAAGTGCATTTCTTTAGGTTTAACGATACTCCATATTCCAAAGCTTTGATAAAAAATTTCTCCAAATGCCTACAGTGATCCTCAACCTTCTTAGAATAGGCTGTAAGATCATCTTGGTATATAACAATAAATTTTTTGATATAATCATAAAATGCCACACCATAGCTCTTTGGAAAGTAGCTCCTGCATTAATCAAGCCAAATGGCATCCTTAAATATACATAGGTTCCCCATGGGGTTGTGAAGGTTGTCTTAAATTGTTCATTTCCCTCTACTAAAACTTGATTGTACCTAGAGAAACCATCCATCATGGATATTAGCTTAGAACCAATTACTTGCTGCAACATGGCTTCCATATTTGTTAATCCATAATTATCCTTGAAGGAATCAATGTTCAAATTCTTGAAATCCACACATAATCTTATGTCTCCATTTTTCTTTCTGATAGGTACCAAATTTGAAACCCAGGTGGAATGTCTAATTGGTTTGATTATCCCACCATCCCTTAACTTCATCAATTCTTCTTGCATTTTGGCAGCTAGGGTAGGATTTATTGGTCTTTGTTTCTATCTAAAAGGTTTTACATTATCCTTTAGTGGTATGACATGTTGGAAAAAATCTTCCCTATAAGCCTTAAGGTCATCATATGACCATGCAAAAACATGTCTATACTTCCTAAGTAAGTCAATTAATGGTTTTCTAATTTCAGCAGGTATATTTTGGCCAATATAAACTTTTTTGGAAGCTTCATCAGTACCAAGGTTTATCTCTTCTAATTCCTAAGGCTTAGGGTCCTTAACTCCTAGTTTGACTCTATCCTGATTATCAAAAATACTTTCCAAATCCACTAACCCCTTAGGAATCTTGTTGGTTTTCAACTGCATAATTTCCTAGCCAAAAATGGTTTCCTTACCATCTAAGTTTCAATTAAATCACTACAATCCATTTCTTGACCATGGTATTTGTCTTCATTTAATAAAAAAAAATATAATGTCTTTGTCATCTTCAAAGACTTGCCAATTTTCAATATTATCAAGTATTGAAGGTCTACTTTGTACCTCAATTAGAGATTCCTACAAATGATATCTCCTTAGGTTTGATTGCTATGTTTGCTAATAAGTTTTCCATCTTATTTTGACTTCTGTCTCTCCATGAGATACCAAATGCATCAAAAAATTATATTTGATCCCAAACTACATTTCTATATTGTTTCAACCTTTTATTTTTAGAGGCATAAGTTTCCCTTATCTGTGAAATGACTAGTTCAAAATCACCTATAACATGTAGTTTCTTGATTCCGTGATGGGTATAAAATTACAATTCTAGCAAAAAGGCCTCATACTCTTCTATGTTATCTATGCAAGAAAACTTTGAAGTGAATGAGTATCTGAAAGTATTTTTCTCAGCAGAAACAAAAACTACCTCTGCCCTTTAACCTTCTTTTAAACTGGCCCCATAAAAAAACATCGTCCATAATATTGGTGAGTCCATACAACACTCAACTTTATGTTCAATTATAGCAGGAAATTTCTCAACTTCTTATATAATCAATTCTACTCTAAATGCATTCACACCAATTTCTAAGAAACAAGTTGAGTCTCTATCAATTTCCTCCCCTAAAAGGTGACTGACCCTTGGCTCTCTATCCACTTTGATAGCCTTATCTCCTATATGAAAAGTTACATAAGTCAAATCACATTGTAGGCTTCCTCCCATAGCAACACTCCATTTTCTAGAGAGTAACATTCCATAATGTGGAGGAATATCAACTACAAGGACTAACATAGTCAGTTCCACCTCAAAGTATACAGCTAGTCTAAATGGTAAAGCAATGATACTTCCTATGAATAGAACTTCCCTAGCATCTATACCTCTACATCTGCCTTGCTTAGTGTCTACATTCAAATGTAATACTTCCATTATCTTGAAAGGCATAATGGTATTAGAGGCTCCTAAATCTATCATGCAATTTTTTAGGGTCTTTCCATTTATGATTAGGCTGAGAAAAAATGGGTCAATATCTTCTATATATGCCATTCTGAAATCATCTAAAAACATTTTGAGAATCTGAGATATGATACCACTATCTTCAACTACCAATGAGGTTTTTTGGGTAACACTTTTTTCTATGACTCTATTGTTGTTTCCTAACCCTCCCAACCATGATAAAGCCTTGCTTTTATGCTCTTCAATCCTGAGAAGTTCAGACAAAGGCACTTTTATAGTTATTTGGGACAACATGGATATCATATCAGTAGGTTCAACAATAGTGGGTTTTACATGAATACTTGGAGTTGAAGTCTTTTGAACAACAAGCACCATTGTTTGCTTGATTGTATTAGGTCCTAATTTCTTTCCTTGCACAACTACTTTTTTTTGTTTCATTTGTTTGAAATTGGACCTTCTATTTTGGTTCCCACTTCTTAGTCTTGTTATCTTTGATCTTAGAAATGTCTATATTGATCTTCTTACTTTCATCATTCATCTTATGGGTAATATCTTTAATGAATACACTAGATGGATTTCTTGTATCATTATTTACTACTCTATTCCTCAAATTGTAGTTACTATGAACTTGGGAAATCATTTCTACTATGATTCTATCAATCTCTTCTTTAGAGGGAATTCTTAAGCTTATATGACCTACATTAGAAGATGTAACACATACCTTATCTTCATCATAACCTTCATCATCTAAAAGTACTTACTAATGATGTAAATGATTGAAATTTTCTAACTGGTAATATCATTTTCAAGTTCTTCAGAATCAGAATCTTCAAGTTGCACACCTTGATCTAAAGAAAATGATTTAGCAACAACACAATAATTAGAGGAATGAGGTGATTGACATAAAATGCACCATGGTACATCATCATTCATATTTACAGCGTTCCTTTGCAAGGGGTCTGGGGTACCCTTATCCTTCACATTTTGTGTCTGGTTAGGGACTGGCTTACCATCTTTCCACTAAGTGGTGTAAGGGTAATTTTGCATTCTAGGTTGCCTATTTAAACTATTTTTATTCACAAGGGCCTTTTCTCCAACATTAGGATTATGTGCATTGAAATTAGTTGGGTTCATCTTTTTCAGAAAATCTAGCACTTGACCTATTGTAGGTTCTTTAGGTTTATTTCCTGCAAGAGTTTTATTATCTTCTTTTCTGTTATTATTTTTTGAATTAAATAATTTTGGATCATCCCTTCTCTCAAGATTTCTTGAAGCTTTCCTATTATTTTCAATATTTACTGCAACCTTTTAAGCATCCCTCAAAGTTTTAGGATCTTTATCTCTCAACTAATAAGCTATTTTTCTATCAAATGCATTAAAATATGTTGTAAGAAAAACATCCTCATTCAATTTCATGACCTACGATAATTTATACACACCTTTCTAGAATCTTACATTGAAATCAAATGTAGATTCATCAAGGTTTTTCTTGATGTTATTGAATTCATTCAACATGAACCTAGTATTGGTATTATCTCCATACTGCTCTTTAAATAATTTCTCCAAGTCACTCCATGAGGTGATACTATCATCAGGTAGCCTTCTGAACTAATCCCTTGCATCCTTTTTTAGTGAATGAACAAAAAACTTCTTGACCACATCTTCATGTTCAAATTCATAATCACTTAACATGTCTATGAAAACTCTCAAATGTTCTTCACTAGTAACAACATTATTTCTAGAAAACTTAACCGCTTTATCTCTTAAATCAAAAGATATGGGATGTTTAGAACTAGGAATACCTGCAAATGATATTTTTCTATAATTTTCCATGTATATAGGTTTCTTCTACAAACAAGTAACATTTGAGGTACTTTCTATATTATCTTGGTTTAGAGGAACATTTTGGGATTATTAAGGTTGGACAATAGGGGCTTGAGTATAAGTGGTGGATGATGAGGTAGGAGTAGACTAAGATATTCTTTAAACTAAGACTACTAGTCCACAAGGAGGTACAAAAATTGAGGTTGGGGTGGATAAATTTTGCCATGAGGCTAATACAGAATTAGTCTCAAGGAACTAGATTTTTCTCCTAGTTTCTACAGCTTGAACTTCATTTTCCACCTTCTCAACTTATTTTGCAAAATCTTCCTTCTCCTTTCTAGCCTTCTCTAGATCTAAATCTAATTTTCACATAGAAGGTTTTATGGATTTGCTTGGTTAAGTTTGAGGTTCATTTATTTGGACTCCTATAGTTTTACCCTTTCCTTTTTCTGCAACTTTCATGGTGGGTTCTATAAGATTTACTTGTACTAGTTTATAGTCTTAGACTTGAGCAATAATTTGTTCTTGCTTTTGATTCAGGCATTGTTCTTGTTCTTGAACTTTAGCTCTCATATTGTCTATGTCTCCAAATACATCAGTGCAAAGAGTTGTGGTATTCTCTTCTAACTTCTTGTTCTATTCTTTCAAGGCAACCATCCTTCTTAGTAAAGGATCTCTTTCTATTATGGAATCCAAGGTGGCTTTTTCCTTTTTCTTTTCAAGATGGATGCACTTAGCTTCTTCCTTAGCAATCCATTTCTTTAGAAATCTTATCTCTGATTGTAATTATTTAGGATCTACAGAAGTAGCTTTGGAATTAACAGGGTCATCCAAATATGTTAGGTTAGGTTCCTTGTATGAGGTGGCCTTGGGGTTAAAAGGATCTCCAAAGGAGCTGTTGAGTCCTAATCATTGATTCATGTCAGCTATTAGTCCTAGTCTAGGGGATGTATTTCCTACTTGTGACATATCTTTATCTTGATATGTTCTTTCATCTGGTATTGGGGTACTAAAAATGGCTCCTAAGAGTCTTGTGGTTTTTGATTTAGAACTGAGTGAAGAAGACTCTCTCCCTAATACTGGTTGGTACAAGGAAGTGATGGATACACTACCTCTAGGTTTCCAAGTTGGATTTGGATCTATCTTTTTCTTATTTAGGTTCTTCCTACAATCTTTTGGTAAATTAGTATACATTGGTTCATCAAGATGAGTTCTTGTGTAAGCTCTTGTGTTTCTCCTTTTGTCAGCCATACTCACTATTTATAAAATTAGCACTAGCTCCAAAACCTTGACTGATTCACCACCCTTTTCTTGGTAAAATACACAATTACAATCACTCTTGACTTTGAGGAAAAACACAAGTAGAGATAGAAAAATCAAATATACATGGACCAATCACTGATATTGTATGACTGCAACTCTTTCTTGTTAGATAAGACACTTGGAGAAATTGGATATGTTAGTGTGTCATTGTGGTATTTGGGCTATTATCTCTTTAAAATCTCAAGGTTTGTCACTAAAATATCCCCTTATAACCATAAGAAAAACTTAGATAATCTAACACACATGTACACAATAGGACCAAATAAAATTGCAGTTCTTTTCACAAAAACATTGGACAACTCCCCAGTAGAGTCGCCATTTTGTTGGATTTTTAAAACTACTAAGCAACAAAATGCTTAATACCAAAATGATATCACTCACACAACCTAAGGATTAGCCAATTCCTATTAACAATTATATGTGCAAACCATTTGGATCCAACTTCAATAAAATGAAGAATGGTTTTCTTCTCTTTAGGCTCTACAAAACCAAGGTGGGTGTACCTAAGGGATGATTCAATCTAACTATTTTTTTATGCAAACTATCTTAGTTTTTTTCTAATTCTCATCCTTAATCCATAAACACATAGCTAGTTGCAAAATTTTAAACAACATACATCCCATTTTAATAGATTTGGTCATAAACTCCTGTATAGATCTGCAAGTATTCTTTGCAATAGTGGCTACCTATGGATAGAATATTTCATGCAAACAAGTATGGACCAACTTTGAAAATCTTCAAGAAATAAAAGTAAATTTGATTGAAATTTTTCATTTGATACCACTCTAAGATCTATTTCTCTTCCAACTAAATTAATTTGACTAGTGCCTAGTCCATTGGGATTCAAAGTCTACTACAAAGTCTCTACATCTGATTTGTTGCCTTACAAAAAATATCATCTACAATTCTTACTGAAATCCATCATTCACAACATCCTTCTCATTACTTCAGCAACATAATCAAATTCATCAAAGGTTCTACTCAATTCATTGAACTAATAGTAGTGATGGAAAGATATACAACCTTAAGGATTGCATTCAATTGCAAAAATTTTACTCATACACCATAAGGATGACTAAGCAAAAAAAAAGGAGACAAAATTCAAAAAGAACTGATATTGGGGACAACTCATAATTTGTATTCATTTTCTTTGAAAATTGTATACATTTTGTAGTAAACTCATAATGACCTTAGGAAGAAACACAAAGATCATTCTGTATTAATGTATTCCCATAAACTTACAGAGAAAATACATCACAAAGGTTGTTCATATTACTTGGATAAAAAAAAAACTAAGTATTACTAACAACTTTAGAAATCGGACCATCACATTGCCTTGAAAACTCATTTATATGAGCATGAGTTGCAACAAGCAAAGGGAAAATGTGATTGACAAGTGCTTTTCAAAAGATTTTACATACACCTATCACAAAAAGACAAAATTGTGAATAACAGAAAGACTGGTACATTGAAAATCCTTTTGTGGGTCAAATTCTATTATTCCCCTCTAGAAGACAAAAACACCATGATTTGATTCTTTTCTCATTCTATTTCCTTGAGGTAAGTGGCCATCAAATGTGAAAGTGATGAGTCATCTCCTCCTATCGAAGGATTCTCTTTGTCTTTATCATCAACGACAGGGGTGTCTTCTATTCTTGTACCTTCTTCTTCCTCATCATCTCCTACCATTTGCTCTATTGACATAAATTTTTCTTTCCACTGATTTTAGGCAATGTCATCTGGCCAATAAAAATTTAGAACCTCTCTTTTTATAGTTATTAAAGAATTTGCAACTAGCTCTATATCAACAAGGTTTTTCCTAACATCATTATAAAATAAGTGTACATTTACCAACTCCTCATTTTTCATGCCCATAACAAATGACCAGTTTCATTAATAATTTTATTCATCCTTTCAGAAATAATTTCATCTAATTCTGTTTTCCACTCCTCTTTTTCATTCACTTTAACAACACCTTTTATAGCATAACGAAATAAATCAAATTTCTCTGCAACATATCTAGAAAAGAAAATAATTAATCTTTTTTCAAAAGAATCTTGTTTGTCATCAAAACCTTGCAATTTATTTAGCAAATCAAAGATCTATTCTATTTGATGACATGGTAGGTGGATGATAGATATACACATAGTAGTGATATCTTTATTTCTTTCTATCCATTTCTGCATAAGGGGTCTAAATGTAGCTTCATTTTTCTTCAATTCATCCTTGACGGTTGCAATCTCTGATAACAAATCAAAAAAGGATGGTCATTCAATTCTATCTGCCAAATACATGACACCTTGCCTAAATTTTTCTTCATATTGATCATTTAGTTCCACATGTAGGCCATATACATTATTCTTTTCTTCCTCAAGTTCCTCTATAGTGTAGAATGGTGGCCTTTCTAGGGTGTTTGGTACTTCAACAATTGGAGTTGATTTAAAAGGCTCAACAAGTGGTCGTGGAGGGTACACAATCCTTGGTTTACTGGATTCTTGTACTTTTCTCTTCCCAAGTACATTCTCCATTTGAAATATTTTGTTCTCTAATGATTGTATCTGGATACCCCTCTCCTCATATGCTTTCAAAACTTCTTCAAACCCAACATTGAGTTGAGAAATTCTATCTTCTTCTTGACCAGATACAACACTACCAAATTCTAACATTTTTGAGGCCATTCCAATTATTTTTTTACAACCTACCTTACTAGCTCAGAACACTATCAATGAACCAATTTTTTCTACAGTGGAAATTTCTTGCATCTTGGTCTTATCCCATTTTTCAATGGACCAAATAATAAGAGCCTAATGATCATCACTAAATTTGACTCCTCTATGAGCCTGTAATACCTCTTCTTCAGTTTTAAATTGGACATGCTTTTTCTTCCTTACTGAATCAAAAACCATGGTGTTCACTATACTTGCCTACTGGCCTTAGGGGTAAATTGAGAAAAATCATTCAAAAATTTAGACTTTACCTCCTCCTTAATAGTAGAATCTAATTGATCACATTGTTCTGCCTTTATCTTTTCATATGTCTTCTCAAAATTTCCTATATTTAGCCTCCATAAAAAGTGAGCAAATGCCCTAGATTTCACAAAATTTTCATCATTAATAAACCTTTTTGAGGCTTGGGTAACTATTGGATCAATTTACTTACCTTGGTAATCAACAATAGTTAAATCCAAGGAAGGTGTAGGTGGTTCTCGTGGCTCTCCAATCTCCAAATCTGTGGAAGTAACAATTACATCTCCCTCTCCACCAATTTTTCAAAGCTACTCTCTTAGAGATGTTTCATCATCAATTCTGAGTGGAGACTGGCTTGGGGAATATTGTTCCATTTGAGAAGAAGACCCTTGCTCTAATTTTTATCTTTTTGGAGCACTAGCTACAGGTGCACTTTTTGGCCTTTGCCTTTGTTACAGGGGAACCTGTTGCACATTTTTAACCATCACATAACCTGCTCTTTTCTACAAAGTATATTGACCAAGAGACACCATATTTCTATTATTTATTCTCCTCTACACCTCTACAGCCTTGTTTGGATAAGCCTTGACATATGCATCCTTCTTCTCATTCATGGCTTGTATTATCATAGCAAAATTATTCATCAATTCCTGCATCTTGGCTCCCCAATATTTCTTATCTTTTAATGGATCATAATGGGGGTCAACTAAAGCATTAATGAATTCTAGGGTTTTGCTAAATACTATCCATTTCTCCTTCCTCAATTCTTAGTTTTCCAAAAGTAAAAACATTTCTAATCACATCGTCCAGGTAGTAAACTTGTTGCACCATTCAAGAAGCTTTTATTCTCTCTCTTAAGAGGCCATAGAATTCTTATGGATCAATAAACCTTTAATGAGATTCTGACATGTTATATTTATCTAAGAACAAATTCAAATGCTTCCACCCTTTCCTTACAAAGACAAAATCATGTGCCACAGTAATAGTTGGAAAAAATGTACCCTTCTTAGGAAACTCCCTCTCATATATAGTGCCTATTCACCATAACAACTCAGCTATTCCTATCTTCAAAGGCACATGAAATGGCAGTACATTAGGTTTTCCTGAAAAAGCCATATACTCTTATTACTATTGAAACATTATAGGGAATTATATCCCCCCAATTATGACTAACTAGTAGCCCTTTTGCATGGTCCTTGGGTCTGACCAATTCTAACAGTACTTGTGGAATTTTAGGGCTATCTCCTCTCAAAAGAAATCTAAACTTTAACACAAAATATTTGTCAAATCTCACGTATCTAGTATCTATGGCTTCTGAGGTCATATCCACACTCCACAACTATACTAGATTCCTCTCTCCATTCCTAGTTGTTTCTAGCTTGATACCCTTAGAAAAGAAGGAAAGTCCCTTATACATACATACATACATGAGAAATGAATACCAATAGAAATGTTTATCCACTTTTCCCCTTACTATCCCCACCAAATTGTAGTAGAAAAATCCAAAATAGTGCTCATTCTGAATTGAAGAGTTTGAGCCATTATGATGACAATTTAACTAGGATTTGCTCAGCTTAATCCATTCAAAAAATTCTACAAAGAGAAATATATATTGTCTAAGCCCTAGGGTTAAAATGTCTTCTTAGTAATGGCTTGGGTGGGCTAGTAGTAATCATAGACAAAGTTCCAACTTTAGTAGCATACTCCTACAATGGCCATGTCCTCAAATATATTCTTTGTGCATCATATCTTGCTTGCAAATCATCCATATCAATGATTTCATGCACAACATGGTTAGGGTTGAGGTTAAAAACCTCACTATTAAGCTCAGGGAACACCCTAAAAAGATTCATTCTAGAATGATTCTTCACCCACCCTGTAATAGGATCGTATTTCTTAGCCAGGTCAGTCAATAGATTACTTTCAAAGAAAACTGTTAATCTTCCAATGTTGAATTCCCAGACATTGCTCATGGGGGTATCTAAATTCCTTTCTGAAAACTATTTTTTGAACAATTGCAAACCCATGATAGACACTTGGGCATCTCTTACCCAATTTTCCCTATCATAGAAACCCTCATCAACAACTACCCTAGGGTTCTTAGGAATGAGCTCCTTTCCTTTAGTTACTTCATTTACTAAAAAGGGAAATTGTTCTAGGAAATTGTCATGCACAACCCTTTTTAAGTAATCAATTTGCCCAAAAAATTCCTTTCATGGAGGCATCTTTTACAATTTTAAAACTTCCCAAACACCAAGTTCTTGATTTTTACTGGTTATAGATTACTTACTCGCTAAAATTTTCTCTTCTTCTTTCATAACTTTCTCTACAAATTTGTTGAAATCACTGTGAAATTTCATGCCTTAGCTCTAGAAGTCTTTTTGTGATGAGAAAATCTTCAATTTTGTGACTTAGTAATGGAAAATTTTCATGTTATACCTATGCATTAAGTCACATGAAAGAACTCAATCATATTAACTCCTATAGCCATTATTTTTGTGTTTGTGCTTCAACATTGAATTTCACCCATTGATCCTATGATGATTAGACGACTTTATTTGGAAACACAAAAAGCTTTTAAAATTTTAGAGCACCTTGCCAAGTGTCATAATGGCACATGCCCGCATTATTTAAAATTCTTGCAACTTCTTATTGTGGGTGTGCACTCTCCATTAATCTTGCCTAGATCGACAATGAGCCAAAATCCCTTTCTTTGACAGACCACTCAACTGGCTTAACCAATAAAATATCATCTTTTAACCAACTTGTTCTAACTAATTTGTATGTAGCATTTAAAGTTTTTGTGCCCATGACATCACTGCTTCCAACTTGGCATACTTGTCACCCACTACCATTGAGCATACTTTACTTCATCTGACCTTTCCAGCATGGCATGACTTAGCATTCCTTTCAAGGCTTGGTCCCACTTTGTTATGTGTCACAAAGGCACTTGACCACATTATTTAAAAGTTGAGCAGTTCCATATTGCGAGAAAGCCCCAAACCTCGATCTCAAAAGGATCTATGATGCTCGAAAGATATTGCAATTAAGACAAGCTTTATAAGGTTTATCAAAAAGATTAAAAGGTCATTCTTATGTAAATAAACCTTTAGGATAAAAATTTCCTGCCAAAATTTATTTGAAATGATACTTTCTAAGGCTTTCAAAGGCTAGGGAAAAATAGGGCAAGGTACAAGGTTACTTAGTAAATTTTGCCTAGGGTTTTGAACAAATTTTAAATTATTTTGGGTACACATTTAGGGTTCTTTCATTGTTGAATACAACAAAACAAGGGTGGTGAAAAACTAGGCCAACATATGCTTCCAACCAATCTTCGAACAATCTCTCCCTTTGGCATTGATGGTAACATAGATGAAAAACATCTAGTTCCAAGAATACCAACAAAAGACTATTAGTCTTCAAATCCTCGTTGTCGATGATACTCCCCCATTGATATACCTCAATGCACTCTATACCAAATTGTTATTACAAATTCATGCCAAACTTTTCTTTCAGAATACTTCTCCTCTTAGTATAATGTTTTTCATGCAATACTTCTCCCCCATTGACATCAATGTCAAAGGTTTCTGCAACTAACATCTCTGAATCAAAACTCTGCAACTACTGATACTTACTCAACTTGAATTTCAAAAGAAACTATTCAAAACAATATCAACAAGAGTCCTAAATGACTTTATGTATCATAGATACTCCCTCATATAGAAAGAATTAGCATCCAATCCAAAGAAGTATTGGTGCTCTATTAGGACTAATAGACTCTCACATCTTCTACTCTGATGTAGGAAGGGGCATAACCCCAAGCATATCTCACAAATACTCAAAAGTCTCTTTGGGAAGAGGCTTAGTGAATATATCTACAAGGTTTTCTTTAGTGCTCACACACTACAATCTGATTTCCTTTCCTATAACTTTTTCTCTCAATATATGATACTAATAGAAATGTGCTTAGTCCTCAAATGAAATACTAGATTCTTAGACATATCTATCATGCTTGTGTTCTCACAATGTATAAAAATAGGTTCATTGATCTCTATCCTTCTATCCTTTAGCATCTACTTCATCCAAATAACTTGATTGCAATTATTTTCTGCTAGAACATACTTTTCTTTTGTTGTACTTTGAGATGTATAATCCTACTTCTTGCTTAGCCAAAAAAATAATCTTCCTCCAAGATTGAAAGCTCCTCCACTAGTGCTCTTTATATCATCCATACTACCCATCCAATCTTCATTAGTATAAGCACTTAGAGTAAAATCATTAGATCTATCATACCATAATCCAAATTGAAATGTTCCCTTTAGATATCTAAATATCCTTTTCACTACTACATAATGCGCTCCTCTAGGATCAACCTAAAATCTTGCAACAATTCCAACTGCATTCGCTATATCTAGCCTTGGGTGAGTAAGATATTGTAATCCTCTAGTCATAGATCTATACTTCTTCTACTCAATAGTAGGTGTCTTATCCTTAGTAGATAACTTGTCTCTAGTTACCATAGGTGTTCCAATAGGTTTACATGTTTCCAAAACCAAACCTTTTTCAGTAAATCCTTTACGTAGTCTGAGAAATAAAGATTCCTTCTTTATTTTGTACAATCTACAATCTTAGGAAATATTTTATCTCTTCTATCATACTCATTTCAAATTATTTCTTCATTTCTTCTTCAAACATCTTACTTTCCTAATCATTTCCCCCAAATATAATATCATCAACAAATATTACCAAAATCATCAAGCCATCATTAGTTTCTTTTCAATACAAATTACTATCTACCATACCTTTGCTATATCTGAGCTTTGCCAAATGCTTACCCAACCTCACATACCAAGTTCTAGGTGCTTGCTTCAATCCATACAATGCTTTACTTAGTTTTCATATTCTTTCAAAGAACATCCTTTAGGATGCTCAATGTATACCTCCTCTTCAAGTTCTCCATTCAAAAATATTGACTTGATATCCATCTAATATACTTTAAATTTCTTTTGTTCTGCATAGGCTAAGAATAATGTTACTACTTCTATTCTAGCCATTGGAGCATAAGTCTCCTCATAATCTATTCCTTCTTGCTATGAGTAACCTTTACATACTAGTCTTTCTTTTTTTCTTACAACTTCTCCTTGCTCATTCATTTTGTTCCTAAATACCCATTTGGTCCCTATTACATTCTTATCTGTTGGTTTAGGGAACAATTCCCATGTCTCATTCTTTTCTATATGATCCAATTCCTCTTCCATAGCTTGCTTCTAACAGTCATCTTTACATGTTTCATCTATATTCTTAGGCTCAACTTGAGATATCAATCATAGTTCTTCATTAATTCTACTTCTTGTCATCACACATTTGTCTTTGCTTTCAATGATCTATTCAGATGGGTGATTCTTTATCATGTTCTTTCCTAAAGTAGGAGTTTCTATCTCAACTCTTGGCTCTACTTAAGGTTCTGAGCTTGATTCCTTCATTTTCTTTTCTTCATTCTACAAATCATAGTTAGTCTCAAGAAATACCCCGTCATTCCTTGGCTTAGTAACAACATCATCATCATTTGAATTGTAATCAACTATTCTCTCTTGTATTCTAAACTTTTCATCAATACTCACATTTTCACTATCCATAATAGTCTTAGTTCTCTGATTGTAACATATATAATCCTTACTTTTTAATGAATAACCAATAAAAATACCTTCATCATTTCTAGCATCAAACTTACCAATGTCATCATCTCTCTTTATGTAACACTTACTTCCAAATATTTTAAAATACTTAACTATAGGTGAGTGACCAAATCATGGCTCATAAGGTGCCTTTTTTGTGTCCTTCTTGACATGTACTCTATTTGTAGTGTAGACTATTGTGTTTACAACTTCTCTCCAAAATGTCTTGGATACATTATTCTATGCTAACATAGCTCTTGTAGCTTCTATAATAGACTTGTTTCTTCTCTCTAAAATGCCATTTTGTTTAGGGGTTCTTAGAGTTGATAGCTATTTTTTAATTCCATTTTCTTCATAAAACATGTTAAACTCATTTGAAGTAAAAATTCCTCCTCTATTTGATCTCAAACATTTAATCTTCACACTAGATTTATTCTCAACTCTATTCTTGAATATCTTAAACTTGTCAAATGCCTTAGATTTCTCTTTAATAAATGCAACCCACATCATTCTAGAAAAATCATCAACTAGAATCATAAATTAGCTTTCACCATAGAATACCCTAGTCTTTTTAGGATCACTGAGATCTATGTGTACAATCTCCAATTTCACTGTAGTGGGAAACTTCTAGTTGGGAAAGAAGTTATATTATTCTTTGCTAAAACAAACTCCTTGCAAATTGTGTTAGTAGGCTTTACAATCTTTGGAAAATCTCTAACAACAACCACTCTACTAGTCCTCATAATACTATCAAAGTTTATGCAATAGAATCTCTTATGCATAACCAATTTTCATCTACCTTAGCAACCAAACATGTCATTTTATAAGGATTCAACTGAAATACATTACCTCTAAATCTAGTTCCTATTCCAATTACCTTTCCATCTTTATCCTTGATCATGCATGTCTCTTTTGTGAATTGTAACTAATAACCTTTGTCTATAGTTTTCCAACACTCAAAAGACAGTGCTTTAAACCATTAACAAAGTATACATCCTCAATATTAGTTTTACCATTAAGAGTTATAGATCTAATACCTTTTAGTTGGCATGCTACATTGTTTCCAACTTTGACAGTTCCTTCATCTTGATTTTTTAAGTCAACAAACTTGTTCATATCAATAGTCATATGATGTGAATAACCACTTTCAATTATCCAATTAGATTTATTCTCAGCTTGCGATACCAAAGCTACCTTCTCTAGAATTTCTTCTTTAATTGCCATGAATCCAATATCATGATCACTCGCACTTAATGCTTGATCATCAAAATCATTATCTTCATTTGCATACAAACAATCTCTATATTTTCTATGTTTATGATTTCCTTTATACTTTTTCTTCCTTTTAGGACACTTAGATGCATAATGACCATATTCATCACAAGTCCAACATTTAAATATTTTCTTACCTCCCTTTTCTCTTCTTACCAAAAGGGCCATTGCTTCATCAATCTTTATGTCTTTGTCAGATCTACCAATGCTAGCAAAATCTTCTTTAGCACTTGTGCTCCTTGATAGGTTAGCTTGAATATTCAAGGCACTAAAAGCTATCTCCATTTTGGTCAATTCTCCAGACTATCTAAGTTCATTCTCAACTACTTCAAGTTTTCCAAGTAATGTCTCTTTCGTGAAATTGTGAGTACATGATATCAACAATGGTATCATCTAAATTGTTGAGTTAAATGGTTTTGTTAGATTCTTCAATATCTTCCATGTAACCTCATCATTTTTTGGTTCCTCCTTGATCTTTAATACCTATAGTAATTTCTAATATCCTGCCTATCTATGTTCTTATAGATTCATCTTCCATCATCTTAGCATCTTGAAATGCACAAATCGAACTTTGCAACCTCAACTTATTAGAATGTGCATTGCCTTCAAAACTATTTTCCAAAGCTTTCCAAATTAAATGTGAAGTAGCAATTGATTTTACCTAATTTTAATCAATTTCATGAAGTGCAGTCAATAGTGCTTCTCTAGCTCTCATGTTACACATGAAAAGATCTCTTTCTGGCTTCAAAGCAAATTTCCAATTTCTTTTCTTCAATTATTATCTTTTCTAATTTTGTCAAGATCCAATATCCTAGACCCATACATTACAAATGTGTCTTCATATTTTCCTTCTAGCTTTCATAATTTGTTCCATCAAACTTTAGACTATCTTTCCTAAACATGTTTTCCATGGATCTCCCAAAGCTGTTAAAATTTCTCTTCAAGGACCTGATGTTCTAATACTAATTGTTAGAAACAATAGTCCACCAAGATAGCTAGGAGGGGGGCAAGGGTGGGGAGGTTGGGGGTCAATCAGTTATCCAATAATTAAAACATTTAAATTCTTTAAACACACTTAAACATTCAAACAAATTAAACCATTACCATACGAAGATGCATATAGACAATTACACCAGATATGTTCACTAGGGAAACCCTTGATTAGAGGGAAAACTCTAGTGGGAATGATGCCCAAAAGATGATGTACTAAAATAAATATTCCTTGTTAGAGGATGGACCCTGTTAGGAGTCTATTGCCACATTTAGTACAATGAGTCCCTATTAGGAGACTTTGAATCCCTATTAGGAGATTCAAACCCTGTTAGGAGTTGTAGTATAATTTTTGCAAGAAGAGACCACTACCCAAACATGCAATTTTAACTACAAGAAGAGCTCACTACTCAAACAATTAATTTACTGGTATCTTCTTCTTTCCTTTTTCCTTCCTTCTTTCTTATCAACTAGACCAATCACTACTAGACCTTGTAGACCAGGTCACAAACCTTGGATCCAAATACAAAATCTTGGTAATGAAGTTTCCTTCTCTTCCATACTAATCTTCTCAACTTCACATTCCACAATCTCTACTTCTTTTTGAACATTTAATCATATCATCACATTTCTTTGATATTAACTATTGTCTTCAATACCATTATAAAGGAAAATTTACTTCCTTTATACCAAGGCCATAAAACAATTCTCTAAGTCATCTATTAGTCCTTCCTAATTATTATTATAGGACCACATTACGAACATGTTACACTTAGTGATAACCCTAATCTTGTACCTTACACCTTGAATAACTTTTCATACATGAAATATTATGATGAGAAAGGTTAGCCACATCATCCTCAACATGTGTTCTCCATGTCCTCAACCTCAATCCTCAAGATATCAAATCTACGAAGAGATATAACAAGTTTACTAGAACATGCCTCTATAAACTCTATTTGAGAAGAGACATCACCAAAACTTGCATAACTTCTTCTAGACTTGTCCTTTCTACTTCCAACATTAACTACATATACTAGATACTCAAAAGTCTCTCCCATAAGCTTGGGTGGTTATCATGCTCAGCTAGCCATTTTTACCAACTTATTCTTTACGATGTTCTTCTATTAGATACCATAGAAGACATCAAACATGCTATGTTGACATCAATGACAACCTTGGTCATGAATGTAACATATCATCAGGATTTATGCTTCCAACTAATCTTCCAACAATCTCTCTAGTCTTCCAATAGTAACATATATACCCTCCATTTTTTGATGAACTTGTAAACCAAAGAAATATTATATCTCACCAAATATAGACATCTCAAATTTAGTATTCATTTTTTCGACAAATATCTTACTTAACATATCATTTGCACTAGATATTATGCCATTGAAACAACTATCTTGGCAATTGACACCTTATTCTCAAATTCATTCTTCAAATATTGATTACTTTTTTCACTTTTTCTAGCAAATCCAATCTTAATTAGATAAGAGTTTAATCTTTCACACCATGCTCTATGGGATTTCTTCAATCCATACAATGCTTTAATCAACTTGTAGACTATGTTCTTCTTTTCATGTTTAATGAATCATTTATGTTTTTCAATGTAGACTTCCTCTTCAAGTATTCCATTCAAAAATTCATATTTTACATCCATTTTATAGACCTCAAACTTATCATAAGTAGCATAAGAAAATGATATTCTTACTCCTTTGAATATTTCTACAGGTGAAATTTTTTACCCATAGTCAATTGCTTCTTCTTGTGTATATCTTTTACAAATTGATATTGCCTTTTTTCTTACCACTTCTCCATTATCATTCAACTTGTCTTGAAAATCCACTTGGTTCCAATCACATTTTTGTTAGCAAGCCTTGGTACTAGTGTCTAGGTATTGTTCTACTCAATTTGATCAATCTCCTCATTCATATAATTAACCCAACATTCATCATCCAATACAACTTCTATTATTCTAGGTTACAAATTAGCTATTAATCATGTACCTTTTCTTATTTTTCTTATTATTTATACTCCATCACTTGTATCTCCAATTATTTATTTAGGTGAATGGTTCTTCCTCACATATTTGTACAATATAGTTTTAGTTATTTAATTCTCAACATTATCTTCACTTAGTAGAAATTCAACTTCCTACTTAGGTTGTATTGTTTGATGCTTAGGAAAACTATCTATGACTTAGTTGTCCTTATCTAGTTCTTGATAACTTTATGGTGTAACTTGGGTAGAGTATTAGGTTCCTCTTCATAGAAATAGAAAAACTTCTTGTAATTTTTAGCCTCCCTCTTTCTTTCCACATCATTCCATTCTAGAAACTCATCAAATCTTACATTTTCTTGTTCAAATCTCTAATCTTTCTCTTTCTCTATCTGATCTCTCTCTCTCTCTTTGATCTTCTTTTCTTTTTACTTTGCTTGGCTGATTAACTTCTTCTCTTCCTCCTACTTCTTAGTTCATCTATCTCAAAAAATTTGCTTTCACATTCTTCAATAGTTCACACTCACTACTACTTTATGTTTACCTCTTTAATTTTTTTATCTATTACTATCAAACACTTAGTCATATAGATGACAGAGTTGGTTGGTCATCATTGTAACTGAGTCACTCTATATAGGCTAAGTTATGTATTTGTTAGACTTTCAAATAATCTTTTATATGTCAAGTTCTATAGGATTTGAAAAAGTATATGGTTGTTAAGTATTCAAATGGAAGTCAAGTACAATGAATATCAAGTAATGTAGAAAAAGTTAGTGTTGAGTTATACAAAAGGAGCCGAGCTAGTTGAGGTTGAGTGTCAACAAGAAGAATAGTTATGAATGAGCATCAAGAACTATATGTGTTGAGTAACACTATTTGAACATCAATGATGGGAATGGAAAAAAATATGAGGTAAACCATTTTGGGCCAACCTAAAAATGACATTTAATGATTGTAGAGTTTTTTATAGAGTTTGTTACTTGTTTTAGCATGGATCACTGATCCCTATGAATGAAATTTAGTCAATTAGATTGAGAGGAAAAAGGGGAAATATATAGATCATTGATTGTATTTTAGAAAACTCTACAAATTTATATTAGGATAAATCCAAACCCTATTCAATAATGATGCAAATTGTAGTGAATGCATATATCAAGGAATTGTGTTTTGTAGGTTGCAAAAAAAGTTTTGAAGTAATAGAGTATAGTGACTGAGTGAAGAAGTGAAGAGAATATAAAATAGATATCATATATTAGAAAGAAAAGATCCTTAATCAACATTGTGAGTACAAATTGAAGGATTAGGTACTGATGCACTTTAGCAAGTGAATCAAGGTAAATCTCTTAATAGAGTGGTCCTAATAGGCCTAAGCAAATCTCCTAAAAAAGTACTTACTTCATTGTGAGTTTTAAATACTTTAATCAAGGTAGACCCAATATTTATGTAAAGCTCTTAATAGGGAATATCCCTCACATAGTAGATCACCAAAAATAATCACATTTGTAGCTCTAACATGCAAAATTTGTTACTACAATTCTCACTATCTCTCTTTCCCAATAAACTTCCAACAATTGATACCAGAGCCTAGTTATCTTAGATCAAGTTCAACCACTTGAGAATTGAGATATTGGATATGGAGGCTTAAAAATTGGGAAAAATCATTGAAAATCATATTCTTTACATCTAGATCATACTGCAATAGCTTGAAGTGGGAAGAGGGGAATTGAAGAAGTATTTAAAGAAAAGGAAAGATATGACTATTCAGTAAAATGAGACACTCTATCAAGGAGTAGATACTAAAGGAATGTTTGAAGATGGGAATTTGAGTGAAATTAATGTAGCTATAGTAGATCTATTAGGGAAGAACAATAAACTACATAAAGAAGTTAGAGGATTAAAGAGAGAACATGAAATCCAATTAGTAAGGCTAAGTGAAGTGACTGAATAGAAAAATTAAATTAAATAAGATAAATTCATGTCAAAAGAAGAGAAAAGAAAAATGGCTATAAGAATTTATGAAAGATTATCTACTATGAAAAATATTACAAACAATTAGCTAGACATGATGAATTGATTCCTACTTGTAAATAAAGAGTTGAACATAAAAGACATAGAGATCAAAAACATGATATCACAAAATGACCAAATACGGAATGAGTTAAGATCTAAGAAGGAAATCTTTGAAAGGATGAACAAAAATAGTGAAGCTATAAGATACATTAAAGAACTGACGAGGTCACCAAGGTCATCTAGTGACACCTCTGGTTTAAGACATATCAAGCACTCTTATAAAGAAGGAGAATCATCCAAGAGTGGAGAGGAAAGAAATGACAAGCCAAAAAACCAACCTACATGCTATCATTGTCAAAAACTTGGACACACAACAAAAATATATAGAAGCATGATTTTTAAGGAAAATCCTAAGCCCAAGTTTATTGCTAACTATTTTCATTGCAAGAAACAAGGTCACCAGACGCATGATTATAGATCAAATGCTAGAAATACACCTATTCCACCTATATTTGATAAATATTTCTACAATGATCAAAATTATAGACATAGAGCATAAGAATGTTGATCAAAGGAAAAATATGACTAGACACCCAGAAGGAAGGAAAATTCACCAAAGAAAGGCAATTGCTACAATTGGGTTCTTCCCTATTAAAAGCTATTAAGACTAGGCTTACAAATTTGATCATTTTGGATGATCTACCCTATAATGGGTCTTCCCTATTAAAAGTTATTAAGAATTTTAGGTCTTATCTTGTGTGAGGATTTTACAATAAAGTAGGGACTAGATTAAGAGATTTACAAAAAGGTTTGTTAAAACTACTTTGTTAAGAGATTATCCCTAACACAGTTATGATTCAATACTTGATCCTTTAGTCTTCACTTTTATTATCAATTATAGATCTCTTCTCTTCAATTTTGACTGATCTTAAATCTAATAAATCTTTATTCTATCCTTCACTACTTGAAAAGGTCTCTATCTCTATTCTACAATATAAAAACTTAACTCATTTGTCTTCCTTGCAATATTCACACTTTCACAATCCAATTTTCTCTTTGATCACACACATAACATGCCTACTCAATCTCCACATATATAAAAATAGGGTTTATAACTATCTATTTAAATATTTATAAAGTTTTTTTCTTGACTCTTTCCTCTTGCCTCTTCATCTAATTGGTTGATCACCAATCTTAGGGATTTTTGATCAATGTCATAAACACATAATAGCCTCTGTAAGAACCTCTATAAATATTAATTGTCATGCCAATATTGGCTTGAAATGGTTTACCTCAAAGTTTTATTCATTTATGAATTGAATGTAAATTTTGTATTTCTTCACCCTTACTGTCTCAAATGCTTGACTTTCATTGTTCTTGCTATTGTACATAGGTCTTAACTTTACTTGTCACCTTCTATGCAAATAGGCACTAATGTAATTTGTCTACTCGGCATTCACTAGGCTTAACTTATAGTGAAAATAATCTATGACCAAAGACTTGCTTGCCTCCTCAAGATCTTGACATATACATTTTTATTTACTAGTCTTTTACATGATTCAACCTATATAGAGTATCTTGATCAAAGTGATGATCAACTAAATCTACCTTATATATGATAAGTATTTGAGACTAATAGAAAACAAGATTTAGAGCTACCAAAAATCTCCCCCTTTGACATTAGTGGAAAAAATACTTTGTCATGATTACATTGCTACAATAAAATAATAAGAGTAAGAGTAATTCCCAAAGCCTATGAATTAGTTTTTATATAAATTTAAAAACTTTTACCAACTAAATAATACAACAATACATATATTTACATGAATCTAAATAGTCTGACTATGTCTATGCCATACCATGTCTTTCTATTGATCTTTGACTCTGAACTCCTATGTAATCCTTGATCTCATCACTATGTCATTAGGTATGTGATTATTAGTATTATATTCCCCCCATTTTTGTCACTCATGGAGTTTTTTAGGGTTCAGTGGGTGGAATCAAACCTTATTTTTCAATAAATGGCTTGTGTACCTTGTTGATTATGGAAAGAGGATGATGTCATGTGGTTCTTGTTGATTTCAATACATGAATCTTCAATTGTAATCATCCAACCAATTCAATGAAACTATAGCCAATAGAAAGATTATGATCTACCTAAATTAGATCTTTTGTTTATTTTATTGCACATTGCATAACCTCTAGATGAGGTATCAACATTGACTAGATTGAGGTCAATTTGGATGGCATGATGTTGTTATCTGTTTGTTTTTTGACAAATTTACCTTGTGCAAAAAATAGCTTATTGTATATGAATTCTACTAAGTGTTAAATAGAGCTTCCTATTTGCTTGAAAATCATTTGTAAATGTTGGTATATTACATAAAATACTATACATTTTTTCTATATTATGTACAAGATCTTCTACATTTTGTACATTTGCCTATAGTTCAATCTTATGCTCAGTAATCATTGTAGGGATTTTCACTATAACTTTATTTTCAAATTTCTTTGCTAACCATGACATTAATTTCTCATTAGCTTCTATATCTCCAATATTTATTTGTTCAACAATTTGTGCAAGCTAGAAAATAATTGGGGCTTTCCCATCAAAATTTTATACATCAAATGCATCAACAAATATGTCCTTTATGTCATGCATCACTTGTTTTTGTTGTAGTTCCCTTCTCATTTCTTCCCATCTCTTCTTATTTTCCAAAGTCTCCCACAACATGATATTTTTCTCCAAATTGTGATTTCTTAAATCTCATTTTGGCATGTCAATAATTTCGTCTAGATGAAAAAAAATATCTAGACAACTATCCTTTGTTGCTTTTCCTTTTCTAGGGGATGGAGTGTTGGTGCTTAACATTTCTTTTGTAGGAGTAGGTTATGGGGTGTCACCATTCAGTCTTGTTTGAAATTTAGTGCTTGAGAAAATAATTGAAGTACTTGGCACTATATGCACTTCTCCTTATCCTATTTATTGGACTCCCTCACTATGAGGTTTTGAAACATTTGGTCCTTCTTGACCTTTAGTAGAAGTTTTTACACTAGTTTCTTTTTCTGAATGTTTTGCCACTTGCTCTTCTACTTTAGCATCTAAGGGACTTTGTTGCTCACCAAATAGTGTGTTAGGAGTGGTGGCATGAATGGGTCAAATTTTGTCTTATGGGATCAACACACTTGAACTCTCTTTCTTACAATGATCATCTTCTATGGTCACAATCTCAATTTCTTTCTCCTAATGCACTCCTTTAGTGGTTAGACCAAAAATGCTTTTCCACAATTACTTGTTTTTATATACTATAGCTTCAATTTTATTATGAAGAATTATAAAAATATTCCAAACTCAAGGAATCAATCAGTTCCTATACATGTCAAAAAATTTTGACTTTTGATCTTTTAACAAATTAGGCATGACTTTGGCTAATGTGCCTTGTCTTATTGGCTTCTCTACTTGAGATGCATGTTGCTACTTCCATTTTAGTCTATTGTATAGATCAATTGAAATATTATTCTCCAATTTAGTAGGAGCCAATTTATTGTTATCCATCATATGTATCATGGCCTCCTCTACTTTTTTTTTATCAGTGTTATTCAATGTATCATATTTTACAAATGTAAAAGTTGGTAAGCTTGCTAAACTCTTAATATTTGCACATAACTCATTAATATTTGTTTGTATTTTAGGTAATGTGACTCAATGACATTTTGGTTCATCTAATTTGGCACTAACTATATTTCCCTTTTACCTTCTTTCTTCTTTACCAACTATCTTCTCTTTATTTGGATCACAAGGGCCTAAGTTTTCTTATTTTTTGTGTTGGAGACACTTTGTCTAGTAATCTTTGCTACCCCTTTCTTTATTGAATGCTCAAAACTATCTGCTATCACCCTAGTTCTTGGCTTAGTTACTATAGGATGAGAGAGGGATGTCATTGCTAGCTTCTTTGTAACCTCCTTTTCTTTAGGCTTTATGATTTTCATATCTTTAGCCTTCTTTTCTAGTGAAGCAACCACTACTAAGGATTTACCTTGATCTTCTTCATCCTCTTCCTCATCATCACTATCATTTTCATCATCTTTAGCAAGTCCTAGTGTAATCTTCAAAGGTCCCTTGGCTTTGCTACTTGTGCCTAGTTTCTCCTCTAGGTCTTTTTAATCATTTTCTTTCTTTTCCTCACTTCTAATGTTGTCTTGATGTCAATTGTGAATCTTTATTTGGCTTCATCATACTTTCCAAAGGGTTATAGTTCCACATCAATATCTTCTTTAAGTAGTGCATCAATATTTGTACTCACATTGTCACTATCAATTTTATAATCAAATTATTTGATCCATTCTTTCCTAGGATTCACTATCTATACAAATATATTATTTGTGTCTACTAGAAAGCATACATCATATAGTATTTTATTACTATAATTGTTTGGATCCTCATCCTTGTTTTCATTCTATCTTTAAACTCTTCAAAATACATATCCATAACATTCTCAAAATTTTCTCCTAATTGAGTTATTTATCCACTAATTTATCTTGGGATAGGTTTTACTTTCTCCCAAATGATATTTCCGATGCTAGGAAAATAATTAGGAACATAAAAGAAAATACACATAATTAGTGATCCAAACTTACTCATCAAATTCTTTGTCTTTCTAATTGATGCTAGGTTTTATGCCAATTGTGATCATTGCAAATTGGAAAGATCATATTCATGATCCTTCATGACAATATTCGATGCTTGATCAACTACCATACATGACACACTATTTAGTTTACTTGACTAATAGAATTTGTGAGAAATCACTCTCATAGAGAGCTCAATCATTGGATTAGTAATGGTAGAGATGGACAAGCCTCATCTATTCAACTAAACCTTTGTGTTAGCCTCAATCTCTTCTCTACTTAGAAAATGTATAGTCTACTTCTTGTCCAAAGTAGGATAACTTGTAACTATGAGTGCTAAATATGGCCTATAAAATAACCACACTTCAACATAATCATTATATGAAGGATCATCCTACAATGAACATGGGATTTTTCATCCAAAATAATCCAACAAGTCAATCTATTGCTTCCTAAATAGATTGATTTTTCTATTTACTCTTAGATTCGAGAAGCTAATAACCAGACACCTAATAGGAAGGATTTAATATAAATTAGATGCAATAGTTAACCTAAATGTACATACAATTTTAAATCTAATAATAAAAAGAGAACATTAATCTAAATTAATGCATTATTAAACTAGGTGAGATTAATATGCAAGAATAACAAAAACTATGAATGTAAATGTGTGAATCAACAATTCGACATAAGTTTGATACTTTTTCTATGCATCCTCTAAAATGATGAATTGAGGGTTTCTTAAATAGAATCTCAGAATTGATTAATGGTCAAGATCAAATCAAATGGATGGTCAAGATTGGAAATGAGATTTAGTTACAATAGAAATTTCCCTTGTGAAAAGAGAGTTAACTAATTTCTTTTGGGTGGAATAAAGAGTTAACTAGCTTAATTCCTTTTCTAATTCCAGCTCACTCAGAGTTTCTAATTTTAAACTAAAGAGAGAATTTGGAGAGTATATTTGATTTAATAAAATTGAATATGACCTCATAAGTGAATAATATCAATTAATTGAATAATTAGAGTGAGGATATATATTAATTAAATCAAATACATTTAATTTCTTATTATGTATTATCCAAAGGGGTAAATTTAATTTAATTAAAGTGTCATAAATCATAATTAGATTCAATTAATTAATAGGTTCACCTTTGATAATTCAATTAGACTTAGGAATTAGATAAATTATGTAATTAATGCATATTAGGGATTTTCTACATTTGACACTTAGCTCAAGTAGAGATTGTCAAAATCAAAATTGCCTAGTACAATTGGACATTGAGTAAATCAATAGACCAAAATTATTTTAGAATAGAAATGTGCCAATTTAGGGGTATTACTTTTTCCCCTCTTTGAATGAATGTGCAAGTTGCACATTGATTCAAAGTTAGAAGTCTACAATTATAAACCAAGAAGTGAGGTTGGTTTCAAGATATATGACATAGAGACCAATTGATGAGCTTTTTAAGGTTATCTCTAGAACAAAGCTTGGACTTAGGGAATCTAGATAGAGCACCTAGATACTGATATGAAAGAAAAAAGATTATCAATCTTCACAGAATTGCTCAATCACATTACAAGATGACAAGATCAATCTCAATTCATAGAATTATCCCTAAAATGAGGCTTAACCCTCAGGATTCAGGGTTAGATTTCCCTGATACTTGTCCATGAAATAGTGATTGAAAGGAGGAGTTTAGTATTATCTCCAAAATGGAGCTTAATTATCAACAAGAGTTAGGATTATGTCCATAATGAAGCTTATTCTTGAGCAAGAGTTAGAATTATCTCTAGAATGGAGCTTAATTCTCTAGAGTCTAGATAAAATACCTGAATACTAGTCCATTAAAGATAACAAGATCCAATCATGAGTCATAGAATCATCCCTAAAATGAGGATTGATCCTGAGGAGTTAGGGTTAGATTGTCTAGATATTTGTCCATCAAACTATGATATGGATTCTTATAATTGTGATCAACTAATCAAAAGATAAGATCGATGATATAGATTCTAGATAGAGGGAACAAAGATGCCCTGAGTGATGAGATTCCCCTAGTGATTAGGACATAGTGTTTAAGTTGAAGCAAGTTTTGAAAGATTCAATGATGTAATCATCTTGCCCCCTTGAGGAGTAAAATTGAAAGATGACATGCCAAAATAGTGAGGCAAGGCAGTATATTTGAAGATACAGATGTGATCAAAGATTTAGAAGAATGTAGATCAGATTAGAAGAGAACGAAGAAAATTTGATGTTGATTCAGATTGATTTCAAGGTCCAAAAAACCAAGTCTAACTAAAGTTGACTAGAGTTGACTTTTTATAGAATTTTTAGAAAATTTGAATAAAATGTGATTTGTAAACATTCCAAGATTTGCAAAGCATTATAAAAATGAACTACACAAATGTTTGATCGTATTGGTCCCAAAATTTTAAAATGTAATTTTGAGTTGTTTATGTGTGTTAGATTTTGAATTCGATCTCGAATATGAGTTTAGAGCAGCCAAATTAGCTAAGGGGGTGATTTTCACATCAATCAGAGCACTTTGAAAAATTAGGTAAAAACCTATATAGCTATTGTCTTTTGTGAAGAAGAGAGCTTTGAGGAGAAAGATGCTAGTGCTTGTGCATATCACCATTTTGAGCATTCTAGGTGACACAGTCAGTCTATAGAGTACAAGCCTACAGTGAGTAATCGAGTACCTACCTTATCATTAAAAATTTTACACATTTTTAGCATTTTTTCAATTGTTTATAGTCAAGTTTCATCTAGAGACTTTCTTTTTTGGGTGAGGAAGTACCTTAACAATACTTCTTTGCATGTAATGGTGGGTTTCCTCATGTGAGAGGTACCCATCTCTTACATGAGGGACCCTATACCTGCTTTTTTTTCTCTTTTTGTGTTAATGTTTCTCATGTGAATAAATGAAAGTTTATGCAAGAAAATGAAATCTCATGTGAAAATCTAGTGTTCTATGCAAAAAAAAGTTGTCTAAAACTTGAATTTTTTCCTCATCCATTTGCATTGTCATTAGTCATTGTTGTGTGTATTCAATATGTTTTTATGCATTTATAGATAGTATGATGTGTCACATATTGGATATTGATTGTGTTCATTTTGTTTTCATGTTTGTAGGTTAGCTTTCCAAACATCTCATTCAAATTGTTCTATTCCCCTTACAGAGCATTGATTTCCCAATTGGATGCTATAGACATGGTCCATATTGACTCCCTCAACCTTTCACATCTTTTTGGTATCTCCGATCTCTAGGTGAACCATGGGTTGCTGATTGCACTTGTAGAGCATTTTTACTTGAATATTAAAACCTTCCATTTATCATTGGGAGAGATGACCATCATGCCAAAGGACATATATAGGATAGTTTGGATCCTATTTCATGAACCCTGGATAGAGTATGAGACACAGTCATGACTGGGTACATTGATACTAAGGGACATCTTCCAGGAGGACCTCATCATGGGTTGAGCCATCCCATGGGAGGAGTTGGTGCAGATATATGGTCCCACAGATAGGTTACCAATAGTACTTGGTGTTTTTATTAGTTGATTTTTGATGCCTAATAGAGGTCAACATGGGCTCGAGTGTGGTTGGGGATAGATGCTATAGAGGATGTTGGAGTAGCCAACATGTTTTAGATGGGGTTAGTATATGTTTTCCCATATGTTCTACGAAATGCCTGAGATGGTATATCATGAGAAGAAGAGCATGGCCATAGGAGTTTATGTTCTCTAGGTGCAGGCATGGGAGAATTTCCCATCATGAGGCACATTTTTACCAATAGGAGATAGGGCCATAAGCCATACATCTACAAATACCATGGGTAGATTACCCATACAACTCTTGGTAAGATTGAGTAGTGGAGAACATAATTAGATGATTTAGTAGTAGTAGTATGGAGGCCATGGAGAGGCACTAAGGTGTGGGATGATGCCCGAGTGGAGCTGAGACATATATTTTCTTCCTAACCACTGATTGGTTGCTTGATCTAGGTGATCAAGAGATTTCCACTAACTTGTGTGTGGTAGTAGTATGGCTGACCACAAGATATCTCATAGAAGTATTGCACATATGGCTACTTTGCCTCATAGATATAGAGAGGATGGTTATATAGACAAGACCTGAGGAGGTCTATGATTAATGTGTATTCCATTGCTATGACTCAGTAGGATTACATGGCAGGAGTCACAGATGGGGGGATGACTCTAGCATATATGGAGCACTTTGTAAGTCATCCCTTCCCCTGGTTCATAGATCTAGTGGGGATGGTAGTACCAATACAAATAGTATAGGCACCCTAGAAACAATGACATCAACCACCAAAATAGCCACCATAATATCCACAATAGTAGCAGCATAGATTGTGACATCATACAATACAGGTACATATTCCTCCCTGATAGATGGGAGATGATCTAGATGTTGGTGGAAGGGGGTCTAGGTAGAGAAAAACTTAGGGAGAGATGGGTACTTTGGGTGCCATTGGCAGAGATATGTAAATGCTATGTAATGCCCCACCCGGAGATCCTTGGAAACAATGATGAAAAACAAGTCAGAATAAAATTTTTTTTACAAGTGTAAGTGCACATGATACAACCTACACAAACCAAAAGATCGCAACAGAAGACTGAAAGACAACCAAGCACCAACGAATCTCCAAACGCCACTACCAACTAGAACACAATCAAAAAAACCAAAAAAGGCTACCAAGCTGAAGGACATAAGCTGACTCTTGGAAACTGGCTAAGTCTGAAATCCTGAAGCCCTAAAATTTGGCTGAGTTTGAATTTCTGAAGCCCTGATTTTTCCTATAATCTACACCTTAGCTCGTAGAGGTCTAAAACCCATCTCAAATGAATCGTCGCATATATTACAATATATCTTAAGTATAAGGAATTAAATATATGTCAACTTATACTTTATTTCTATGGGCATGTGATACTTTAACAGTGTCGCACAATGCTGAACAAATGTTGCCCATAGAAAATAAAAACACTTACAGAAACTCAAAAATGGAAAAAAATGACAAGAGAACCTCCACACCGAGGAGTACCAGATCCACATCTCGAGGCCAACACACTCGAATCAAAATTGAGTAACAGAAAATGAAATCTAACCATTTATCAAACAAAGAGGGGAAAGTATAGAAAGGAAACATCACGACAACTGAAATAACATCGCAATAATATAGATAACATTGCAATAAGAAAAATAACCAACTAAGTACGCGGCTCCTCCCAACTATCAATGGCGTCATAGAACCATCATGGGCCCTAGCCATCCCCCGTGCATAACATCCCAAGCCATCAATTAGATCATCGGTGCTGTCATGATAGGGACATCACTACTAAACATGCTACAATATAAGTAATGAAATCTAACATGCTAGTAGTAACATAAGATAACCCTGTAATTAGATAACATCATTTACTACAGGCTAATCATCATAATGAGGAAAGCGTTAAAACTAACATCATCTAAGAATGATTAAATTGTAATGAGAGCATAAATCACAAGAAGCATACTCCGTATACCGAAGTACCAAGTGACACATCCAGCAACGATCACGCTAGAACAATAGACCATCTCTATACACCAGTCCCTAGCAGTGGTGAAGGTAGCTATGCCTCCCAACCACGTGGCATCCATAGGTCCACACCCATTGTGCTAATGGAGATAATGATCCAACCACACACACACAAAACAACAACCATGGCTAACACACACGCCAAGCAGTATGATGACTGAATCCAAGACAAAGACAATGCATAAACTACAGGTCCTAGTCAGACACCTCAATGGGCTACTACGTAGGGACTGACATCATGGAGAGTCGCTTGGCATCAAAGCCCAAGCTCAGATCTGTGTAGCTCAACTCCCTTAATGGAAGACCAATACACTATGTAGCGCAACTCCCTCAACGGAAGACCCATACACAAAAGTACCATTTATTATTTCTAATGTTATTACCACCCCAAGTTTTAATTTAATTATCACTTATATAAAACTTCCTCTACCAACCGGGAAGTAGTCACCAGGTTACAGGATAGAAGGCCCCTCCATATGCTACCCTACCCTACCCATGCTCATCCAACGATGAGTGCCCGAAGGCATGCAAACTCCCAACCCAACCCCAATGATCACAACTTCCGAAAGTACCATAGAAGATCAGGCCCCGCAGGTCACCCGACAATATACATGTGTGTGGCGCACCACCATCACAGAGATCATACACAAGGACAGGATGAGAATGCAAACAAAAGTCAATCGACCAAAAACATAATCGAGATGACGGATGTTACACGCATCCCAATGCAACAAAAGATGCAAAAGTGTTTAGACTGGTATCCAAATGGATCATCCAGGTCCAAAAACCACAATGTGCCAAGAAAACTCGAGAAAATAGGGCGACATGGAAAACGAGGTAAAAACCCCAAATTTTGGAAAAATTCCAAAATTAAAACCCATTTTTCCTTTGGGTTCAAAAACCCAAAAATTCCAAAAATAATAAAAAATGGACACTGTATGCAAAAATGGCCAGCATAACGGCCCAAAAACCCAAACCCCCATTTCAAAAATAGGTAAAACGTTCATACCCGACCAACTGGGTAGAACTAGCAAACAAAAACAGAGGGAAACACTAGTTCACAGCCTCCTAACATATTGCTACAAGAACCGGAAGTAGAAATAGAGAAAAAACATTAAAATGAGAAGGCCCTACTTGACAATAAAAAGGGCTGAAACTGAAACCCGTAGAATAAAATAAATACTTCACCGAAACTGCTGAAACTGTCGGCAAAGCGAGAACTCCTCGAGCCGAATCCAACGAGACCAATCTCGCAAAGATCCCACGCTCATAGCTCCCGAAATGAGAAAAACAATAATCCTTTAGAAGAGGATTTCCAAATTTGCTCTCCAAATTCAATTTTTCCAAAATGTGAGAAGTGAATAATGAATTCACTTTTCCAATATTTATTCATTTTGAGTGAATAGCTGATAATGGAAAATAGCTAGCTAGAGTAGTTAAACTCCGAAACAACCCAAATGAAAATAGGTTATTATCTGTAATGGAAATTCACCTAAGGAAAAGTTGCTAGAAATTAAATCCAAAAGATTAAAAACTCGAAAACCCAAAATTACAGAAAAACACTTAACACTTTCGCGAAGAATGAGAACTTCTAAATCCACAGACATGTTCACTGGTCTAATCACATAATGCAACTGAGTTCATATTTGCTAGTCACCAAAAGGTTTTATTATAAAACAACTAAATAAGGATACATCGACCATATAGGAGTGACATTGGAAAAATATGAACAACTGGATCACTAACTCCATAGGCCACTACAAGGGATATAATTCCTGTACACTAAAACACATGATCAAGTGCAATGGTAAATAATATCATAGCCAAAGAAACATGTATTAAAATACCTATTTAATCCATTTACATCACTCACATTCACAAAAACCGTAAAAGACGAGAATGAAGTAAATAACCATAATATAGAATCCATCTCTTAGCATAGTCAACAAATAGGTCCAATACATCATATAACTAGATAATCAATTCTCATAGATCTACTATCATCTCAAAATAACATCAACATGCAAATATGATAAATTGAACAACATAGCAACAAAGCATCTATGGTACGAAAATCAAAATATAACATTTGACCTTCAGGTCGTCTCAAGGTACAAATATCAAAAGAGTATCAAGTATCTCTCGAATCAAAAATAGACAAGGTACAGACTGCAAACACAAGAGGCACTACATCCTCCCCCACTAGCATAGGCTTACTCTTGGAAGCCAGCAAAAAGGTAGGGGTAAAATCCCCTTAGTCGTGTAGCATCTTCCCAAGTCGCAGAGGCCTCATCACTCGAGTCCCATTGGACCCTTACATGCTCTATGTCCTGACCTCACAAGGTCAGCCTCTAGTACTATAGGATATGAATGGGCTCAAAAGTAAGCTATGCGTCTGCTACCTGCAAAGCATCCCAATCAAGAACATGGGTCACATTAGGGATATACTGCCACAAAACAGAAACATGGAAAACATCATGTATGCGCGATAAGCTAGGTGGCAACGCTAGATGATAAGCAACAAGACCAATCCTCTTGAGGATCTCAAAAGGTTAGACAAAATGTGGCACCAACTTAGAGCCTTTCCCATAACGGATAGGGCTCTTCCTCGGCCGCACTCTCAAAAACACCCTGTCACCAACAGAAAAGTGACGATCCAACCTATGGGCATCTGCATACTTCTTCTACTTGTCCTGAGCAGTAACAAAATGCTCCCTAATGCAAACAACCTGCTGCTCCATATCCTGAAGCATCTCTGGACACAAAAGAACATGGTCCTCCAAACAATCCCAACTCAAAGGGGTATGGCATGGCCTACCATACAAGGCCTGAAAAGGTGACATGCCAAGAGAACTATGATAACCGTTGTTGTATGCAAACTCAACAAGGTATAAATAGTCCTCCCACTTCACTTGCCTATCCATAACGTACATGTGAAGCATATCCTCTAGAACTTTATTTAATCTCTTAGTCTAACCATCGGTCTCTGGGTGATAGGCTAAACTGAAATTGAGCTGAGTGCCCAACACATGCTAGAGAGATGTCCACAGTGCAGAAGTAAACACTGGATCTCTATCTGGAATGATACGACAAGGGATCCCATGCAAACGAACAATATCCACCATGAAAACATGCACTATGGAAGAAGCAATGTAGGATGCTCTCATGGGTGAAAAATTTGTTACCTTGGACAACTTCTCCACTATCACCATGATACAATCATGTCTCTGTGATGACATAGGCAACCCTGTGATAAAATCAATAGATATCGTATCCCACTTCCACTCTGGAATGGTATGTGGCTGCAAAAGACCCGCTGGATGCTGATGCTCTACCTTCACTCTTTGGCACTCAAGACATCTAGCAAGAAAGTCAACAACATCGCATCTCATCCCTGCCCAGAAGTATAGCTGTTTGAGATCAGCGTGCATCTTCTTGACTCCAGGATGTGCAAAATATGGTGCATAATGCGCTTCTGACAAAACTAAGGTACAAAGATCACCTGACAAGGGTACATAAATATGCCCTGAGTGTCGCAATAGTCCATCTAACTCAAGCATATAACCTGAAAATCTCCCTTCAAGGGTACGTCCAGACTTGATCTCCGCCCTCACCTCCTGATACCAAGAGTCACTAGGCAAAGCCTCCAAAATACGGCTTCGCAAGTCCACTCCCAATGACATCACTGATACCTCATGTTGCCTCCTACTCAAGGCATCTGTGACAACATTCTCCTTCCCTTTGATGTAATGAACATCAAAGTCATACTCGCATAGGAACTCCATCTAATGACGCTATCGTGCATTCAATTTTGGTTGAGTAAAGATATACTGCAAGCTCCTATGATCGCTATGCAACTCAAACCTGTGTCCCAAAAAAAAATGCTTCCAATGGACAAGGGCATGCACTATGGCCACAAGTTCCAAATCATGAGTGCGGTAGTTTAGCTCATGGTCCTTGAGTTTTCTAGACTCAAAAGCAATCACTTGACCATCCTGCATTAACACCGCACCCACGCCTTCCAATGAAGCATTTGTGCAAACCATGAAATCACCTACAGGATTAGGCACTACAAGGATTGGTGCACTGGTCAAACACTCCTTAAGAGCCACAAATGCTGCCTCACACTGGTCTGACCAAACAAACTTCTTCCCTTTCCTCTGAAGAGAAGTGATGGGATGGGCTACTTGTGAAAAATCCTTCACAAAGCGACGGTAGTAACCCGCTAATCCCATGAAACTACAAACCTATGAGACATTAGTGGGTGCCGGCCAATCCATGATAGCATGAATCTTCTCCAAATCCACTACAATTCCATCACCAGTGATGATACATCCCAAATACTTCACCTTTGACTAGAAGAACCCACATTTACTCAAGTTTCCATACAACTAATGGTCTCTCAAGCACTGCAATACCTAACGTAAATGAACTTCATGCTCCTCCATAGTCTTCGAGTAGATCAATATGTCATCCAAAAACACAATGACACACTAATCGAGGTACATGAAAAATACCCCATTCATCAAACTCATGAACACTGATGGTGCATTGGTCAACCCAAAAGGTACAACTGTGAACTCATAATGCCCATATCGTGTATGAAATGCTATTCGATGAATATCAGCCTCTTGGATACGAAGCTGATGGTATCCCGACTTTAGATCAATCTTTGAGAACACTCATGCTCCCTTCATCTAATCAAATAGGTCATCTATCCTTGGCAAAGGATAATGGTTCTTCACCATCACCTTATTCAATTTCCGATAGTCAATGCACAAATGCAAAGAACCATCCTTCTTCTTCACAAAGATGACTGGTGCACCCCACGGGGATACACTAGGATGAATATGGCCCTTGGCCAATAATTCCTCCAACTGCAATTTGAGCTCACTCAACCCCTGAGTAGTCATGTGATAAGGAGCTCATGAAATAGGTTCTGCTCCTGGTACAAGATTGATCCAAAAATCAATGTCACATTGCAGTGGCATACTTGGAATCTCATTAGGAAACACATCAGCATACTCACGAAGGAGTGGGTGATCATCGAGTGTTACCATATGGCTCTTGGCTTCCTCAAGATCACTGAGAGATACAAGAAACAACTGACAACCCTTTTGCACACTCCGCTTCAGCTAATTAGCTGAGATCATACGAAGTGAGACTGGTCGTTGAACTCCCAAAAGTTCCACCTATCCACCTTTGTCATCCACACACTGTACCACCTTACGATGGCAATCAATATTGGCCTGATGGCCAGTTAACCAATCCATGCCCAACATAATGTCATACGATCCTAGAGGTAGAATGCATAGATCCACTATGGTGGTGAAGGTTCCCAAATCCAAACAACTCCTAACCAATGAGTCAACAGCCACCTTGGAACCCATGGCCAACTCAACCTACCATCTATCAACCTGACGCATTGCCACTAGCCCACATAGATGAACAAGAGATGGTGAAATGAAAGAATCGGTGACACCAAAGTCAAACAAAATTGAAGTTGAAATACCATGCAACATACCTGTAGCCTCGACTACCGTACCTTGATGCTTAGCTTGACGATTGTCAACCGCCACAAAGACTCTATGATTCTGACCCGTATCTCCTATAGTAGGCTCAGATCTTGATGTGCCCTTACCAGGTCCTGTAGATGGTTTGATGGGACAATCATAAGATTTATGGCCAGGTTGGCCACAAAAATAAAAATTCCCAAAAAAGTTGGGTCCTATCCCACGACCACTCTGAGTAGCAATAGGATATGGTGCACTACCTCTGCTGGAAGTCTGCTGACTGAACTCAGGAGGACAATCCTATTGAGATTCCTGTCCTTTGCTCTGATTATCTCCTTTCTGCCCTGAATTACCAGAAGACTGACCACCTCTCTTACCCCAAAAATTTTTTTGAGGGCCATTACGTTTACCACCCTGAGTCATATCTGATAGGGCTTGACCCTTTCTTGAGAATTGGGTAAACTATGCATCCTGCCCTACATTCCTAGCACCCTGGTTCTGAGAACCAGATCTACTACTGAAACCTCTAGCTAGATTTTCCTCTGCAATACATGCCTTCTCTACTGCAAGCACAAGAGTCTTGGGCTGATGCATCTGGACTTCTCCAATGAGGGAATCCTTAAGGCCTTGGATAAAATGATGTGCTAAGAGCAAATCATCATTGTTGTAGCATGAATACTGCCTAAGTTCAAAGAACCAAATCTCGTACTGATCCACAGTCATATTCCCTTGAAAAATAGCATGGAACTCATCAGCATGGGCCTCCCTATACTGAGGAGATAAGAATCTCTCTCAAAATCTCTCCTCAAAAATCTCCCAGGTGAGATCTGCGACGCTAAGCTGAAGCTTCTAACTCTCAATATTCCATCAAATGGATCTGTGGTCCATCAACTACATAATTGCACAACGGGCCCTCATGTTGGTTGAATATGGATACATGGTGAAGCAGCACTCCATGTCCAACAACCAAGTCTCAGCCTTCAGGCCACTTCCCCTACCATCGAATGGTGGTGGTTTGGAACTCTGAAGGGACTTCATGATATCCAACCTGATGGAGTCCTCACTATTGCGGTCTCTACCACCCCGACGATGTCCTCTGCCACCGAGTGGAGTAAGAGAATGCTCACGTTCATGTTCCTCCTCTCTATGCTCAGAGTGATGGGAATCTCCATGATTAGGTCCCTCTTCCTAATTTTGATTTTGCTGTCGCTCCTCAACACGAGGGCCCAAAAGAGCAAGAATTTGCTGAAGGATAGGCATCACCGCCCCTCCGCCATTCTGATCACCAATATTACCATGCTCTCCCCCTCCTCCTTGATGTTCCTCTTCATGGTGATCATTTCCATGGTAACCACTACGGGTACCACTATGACCACCAGGTCTATGTGTAGGAGGCATCACTGAAAGGAAGCAACAAGACCAAGTCAGAACAATCGGATCACAAGCATAAGAGTAAAAACCATGAACAAGCAAGATAACAAATAAATAACATAACAAAGCAATCACACAACAAAAAACAAAACCATAGTGGAAGCATAACACAGAGATCCCTATGTAGCAAAATGGGCTCTGATACCAGATGTAATGCCCCGCTTGGAGATCCTTGGAAACAAGGATGAAAAACAAGTCAGAATATTTTTTTTTTTACAAATGTAATTGCACATGATACAACCTACACAAACCAAAAGATCACAACGGGAGACTGAAAGACAACCAAGCACCAACGGATCTCCAAATGCCACTACCAACTAGAACACAATCACAAAAACCACAAAAGGCTACCAAGCTAAAGGACATAAGCTGACTCTTGGAAACTGGCTAAGTCTGAAATCCTGAAGCCCTGAAATTTGGCTAAGTCTGAATTTCTGAAGTCCTGATTTTTCCTAGAATCTACACCTTAGCTCGTAGAGGTCTGAAACCCATCTCAAATGAATCGTCGCATTTATTAAAATATATCTTAAGTATAAGGAATTAAATATACATCAACTTATAGTTCCCAAAAACTGAATTTCAAAAGAAACCTCCTCAATTCAAAATGCAACAACATAGGCTTCAAGAATGCCCAAAAGGGTATCCAGATCAACTCTCAAAAAGATCAGAACACTACAAAAAGTGCTTGCTGTTGGCACGCACAGGTTTTTACTAAAAGGCGTGCGACACTTTTCACTAAGGGAGGATGACACTTCTCCCTTACTGCATGCGACACTTCTCAAGAAGGCGTGCGATACTGGAAAAGTATCACGCAACATTTCTCATAAAGCCATGTGACACTCTTCCAGTGTCGTATGACACTTCTTCAATAATGTGTGCAACACTTTTTAGTTTCATGCGACATTATTTCTATGGGCATGTGATACTTTATCAATGTCGTACAATGCTAAACAAATGTCACCCATAGAAAATAAAAACACTTACAAAAACTCAAAAATGGAAAAAAATTGACAAGAGAACCTCCACACCGGGGAGTACCGGATCCACATCTCGAGGCCAACACACTCGAACCAAAATTGAGTAACAAAAAATGAAATCTAACCATCTATCAAACAAAGAGGGGAAAGTACAGAAAGGAAACATCACGACAATTGAAATAACATTGCAATAATATAGATAACATTGCAATAAGCAAAATAACCAACTAAGTATGTAGTTCCTCCCAACCGTCAATGGTGTCATAGAACCATCGTGGGCCCTAGCCATCCCCCACGCATAACATCCCAAGCCATCGATTAGATCAGCGGTGCTGTCGTGATACGGACATCACTACTAAACATGCTACAATATAAGTAATGAAATCTAACATGCTAGTAGTAACATAAGATAACCCTGTAATCAGATAACATCATCTACTACATGCTAATCATCATAATGAGGAAAGCATTAAAACTGAAATCATCTAAGCATGATAAAATTGTAATGAGAGCATAAATCACAAGAAGCATACTCTGTATACCGAAGTACCAAGTGACACATCCAGCATTGATCATGCTAGAACAATAGACTGTCTCTATACACCGGTCCCTAGCAGTGGTGAAGGTAGCTATGCCTCCCAACCATGTGGCACCCATAGGTCCACACCCGCTGTGCTGATGGAGATAATGATCCAACCACACACACACAAAACAACAACCATGGCTAACACACATGCCAAGCAGTATGATGACTGAATCCAAGACAAAGACAATGCATAAACTATAGGTCCTAGTCAAACACCTCAATGGGCTACTATGTAGGGACTGACATCATGGAGAGTCGCTTGGCATCAAAGCCCAAGCTCGGATCTGTGTAGCTCAACTCCCTCAACGGAAGGCCAATACACTGTGTAGCTCAACTCCCTCAATAGAAGGCCCATACACAAAAGTACCATTTATTATCTTTAATGTTATTACCACCCCAAGTTTTAATTTAATTATCTCTTATATAAAACTTCCTCTGCCAATCAGGAAGTAGTCACCAGGTTACAGGATAGAAGCCCCCTCCATATGCTACCCTACTCTACCCATGCTCATCCAATGATGTGTGCCCGAAGGCATGCAAACTCCCAACCCAACCCCAATGATCACAACTTTAAGAAGTACCACGGAAGATTGGGCCCTGCAGGTCACCCCGACAATATACATGTGTGTGGCGCACCACCATCACAGAGATCATACACAAGGATAGGATGAGAATGTAAACAAAAGTCAATCGACCGAAAACATAATCGGGATGACGGATGCTACACGCATCCCAATGCAAAAAAAAGATGCAAAAGTGTTCAGACTGGTATCCAAATGCATCATCCAGGTCCACAAACCACAATGTGCCAAGAAAACTCAGGAAAATAGGGCAGCACGCAAAACAAGGTAAAAACCCCAAATTTTGGAAAAATTCCAAAATTAAAACCCATTTGGCCTTTGGGTTCAAAAACTCTAAAAATCCAAAAATAATAAAAAATGGATACCGTATGCAAAAACGGCCAGCATAACGGCCCAAAAACCCAAACCCCTATTTCAAAAACAGGTAAAATGTTCATACCCGACCAACCGGGCAGAACTAGCAAACATAAACGGAGGGAAACACTAGTTCACAGCCTCCTAACATATTGCTAAAAGAATCGGAAGCAGAAATAGAGAAAAACATTAAAATGGGAAGGCCCTACCTGACAGCAAAAAGGGCCGAAACTAAAACCCGTAGAATAAAATAAATACTTCGTTGAAACTGCTGAAACTATCGTCAAAGCAAGAACTCCTCAAGCCAAATCCAACGAGACCAACCTCGCAAAGATCCCACGCTCACAGCTCCCACAACGAGCAAAACAATAATCCTTCAGAAGAGGATTTCCAAATTTGCTCTCCAAACTCAATTTTTCCAAAATGTGAGAAGTGAATAATGAATTCACTTTTCCAATATTTATTCATTTTGAGTGAATAGCTGATAATGGAAAATAGCTAACTGGAGTAGGTAAACTCCAAAATAACCCAAACAAAAATAGGTTATTATCCGTAATGGAAATTCACCTAAGGCAAAGCTGCCAGAAATTAAATCCAAAAGATTAAATACCCGAAAAACCAAAATTATAGAAAAACACTTAACACTTTCGCGAAGAATGAGAACTTCTAAATGCACAGACATGTTCACTAGTCTAATCACATAATGCAACTGAGTTTGGATTTGCTAATCACCGAAAGGTTTTATTATAAAACAACTAAATAAGGATACGTCGACCATATAGGAGTGACATTGGAAAAATATGAATAGCTGGATGACTAACTCCATAGGCCCCTGCCAGGGATATAATTCCTATACACTAAAACACACGATCAAGTGCAATGGTAAATAATATCATAGCCGAAGCAACATGTATTAAAATACCTATTTAATCCATTTACATCACTCACATTCATAGAAAGCGTAAAAGATGAGAACGAAGTAAATAACCATAGTATAGAATCCATCTCATAGCATAGTCAACAAATAGGTCCAATACATCATATAACTAGATAATCAGTTCTCATAGATCTACTGTCATCTCAAAATAACATCAACATGCAAATATGATAAACTGAACAGCATAGCAACAAAGCATCTATCGTACGAAAATCAAAATATAACATTTGACCTTTAGGTCATCTCAAGGTACAAATATCAAAAGTGTATGAAGTATCTCTCGAATCAAAAATAGACAAGGTACAGACTGCAAACATGAGAGGCACTACATGCTACATGTAGAGGAGAAACTATCTCATTAGTGTGAGTCTAGAGTGTGTGATGAGGATATGTTGGATCAGCCTACTCTTGAGCCACTAGGTGGAGATATCCTGGCAAAAACATAGGATGCATTATGGAGAGCAAGGGATAGATTGAAAGAAACACAACAATAGATGGAAGATCTATAGATGTAGTTGGAAGTGAGAGACACCTAGTTAGCAAATCAAGAGTGGGAGAGCCATGAGCTATGGGAGAAGTTGGATCAACACTAGGATGAGGCTCAATTGTAGTTAGCAAGATAAACTTACTATTATGCAATGTATGTTTTGGTAGTTCCAGATCTATGAAAGAAGGTGACCTAGTTTTCAAAGTATGTGAGAGAGTTAAGAGGTGCACATCCTCAACTAGAGTAGATGTTCCACCTCCTATACCTCCTCCTCCTCCACCACTTGGGGATGAGGGAGAAGAAAATAGTTAGATATCCATCTTTTGATTTTGTTCTAGCTATGTATCAATTGGTGTGCTAGCGTCATTTTGTATCATTTTGAGATCAACAATTCTTAATTAGCATTCATTTTTGTATCAATGTACAGTTGACTACATTGAAGATATTTATATATGAGATCTTTTAATTCAAGTATCTTTGCATCTATCATCTCTTCTCTTATAGTTTTTTATACATGAGATGTTAATGATATGATATGATTGAATGCAAATTGATATGATGTATGAATGTAGTGTAGGTGAGATGACTATGAAAATATCTATGTGAAATGCAAAATGTGAATGAACTAACATCTCATGTAAGTTTCAAGTTTTTTTGATAATCACAGGTATCCCATGAAGATCAAGAGTATGAACCAAGGAGCTAAATTCTTGTGAGTTGTGAAGAAACATGATACTTTGAAGAAACCAACAACCTCTCATGTAGAAGGATGCAAGTGAAGTAGTGATTAAAAAAAAATTCTTATTGCAATGGAGCATGCAATGCATCCCTATGCTAGATGACACCCTATGTTTGGTCTCCAAAATCATAAAATTATCATCACTGAGTGTTTAGCTAAACCCACAAATGTCATACAATTCTTACTGACATTTGAATCATAAGAATATGAATGTGACACATATCCTAGTTTTGTTAGAATTAAATATAAGCATTCGAGGCATAAGAAGAAAAAATGACTAGAACATTTGTCCCTTTTGATATAGCCAGCAAACATAAGCATTAGAGCATAAATGCTATGATGACTAGAATGTTTCTTACATGTACACACACACACTAGACATACAAGAGATCCTTCTTGTGCTAAGTAATTAGCAAATATTTTGTCTATAATGACCCTTGTATTCATAACCTAAGACATAAGTGTGCTATGTATACTCGCAGTGACCCATATGTTCACTTAGCAAGACGAGTATCAATATTTACTATAGCGTAGGGAACTCACTCAAATAAGCAAAGAAAAGAACCAAACTTAATGAAGAGCCTATATAAAATAAGTTGAGGTACACACAACCATCTAATACAGGATAGAGTGTCTTATAGTGGACAGCCCTTTTACATGGATGCTTTAGATCATTAGAACTAGGCCATCAAACAAAAAACAAAGAAACAATCATGCCTCTGGTCCTTGTTCTCTATTAAAAAAAAGACATCCTTGAGTTTCTCAAAGGGAAATGATAAAGAAAACTAAAAATAATCAAAGAAAATCTTAGCATATCTTTAAAAAGTTGAATATTTCCATTTCATTTTCATTGTTATAAGATTGATATCAAGTGTCAATGTTTAGAACATATGTGCAAGAAATCTCTTCACTAGGGTGAGGATGACACACTTAGTTAGGAAAATTGTTGACTAACATCATAGAGAAATCTTGAGTGAGAAGAATCTTAGTAGGAAACTAAATGATAGTAGATAGATGTAGTTAGAACAAATTGGTGACTAACACTAAAGAGATCTCCTTCAAGAGGAATCTCTATAATGAAGCAAGTTACAGTAGCTAGATGCAATGAGAACAACTTGTGACTAATGTGAAAGAGATCTTTGAGATTAATTTCTATAGTAAAGCAAGTGATAGTAGGTAGATGCATTAGAAAAACTAGTGATGACATGAAAGAGATCTTCTATAACACTATAGGATGTTGCTCCTTGAGACTATGACAAGATTTAATCCATGGATGAGTGAGCAAAAATAAAAAACTAAAGAAGGAAAGCAATTGTACAAGAGCTAGAAGATGTGCTACAAGATGTGGAATTTGAAACAAGAGGTTCCTATTTACCAAGTTTTCACCTTCTTGGTGGAGATTCATTGTTTGCTACCATGATGCCTATTTTTCAGGTTTTCATCAATGACACTTTTTTTTGTTTTTCAATTTTTTTTGTTCTTTTTCTCTTTTTTAATTGTATTTTTTGAGTTTTCACTTTTTTTTTGGTATTATCAAGGTTCCTATTGCTAGATTTCCACCAAGATAATGATTTTTTTCATGACTTTTAAGTATGTACAAAGAGCTTTGGTGAGCATGTTAGCTATAGAACCACTTTAGATGAAGAGTTTTGATGGGCTCCTTGAGTCCCTCTCTCTCAATTGTTGAAAGTTGGTAAGCACCAGATCCAAACACTACAATAACTATGTATGGACCAATCTAGTTGGGTTTGACCTTCCCTTTCTATACTTGTTGTTGTTGGCTATTAAGGTTTTCCCTCATAATGATATGATCCAGTTGGAAGTCACATGGCTTAACTTTATTATTGGAGCTTCTAGACATATGTTGTTGATAAGCTCGAAGATGATCGCACACCACTTTTTGGCACTCATCTAATAATTCTAGCTCTTGGAGTTGAGATATTCAATAATTATCATTAGTAATGAGGCCTTCCATGGAGATTTTCAAAGTAGGAATCTTGACCTTAATTAGAAGCACAACATCTACTCCATATACTAAAGAAAAGGGTGTTGTTCCCATTGGAGTTCTAATACTTGCTTTATAAGCCCATAATGTTGGATTAATCTAAAGGTGCCAGTCCCTTCTAGATTTCTTGATTGTGTGATGTAAGATCTTAAGGATATCCTTGTTGGACACTTATACTTGACCATTATCCTAAGGGTAAAAAATAAAAGACCAATATTGTGTGATTCTAAACTTTTTGGACAACTCTTTAAGATCCTTGTTTTTAAATTGTCTTGTATTGTCAGTAATGAAGGAGGATGGTACACCATACCTGCATATGATGTAATTCATAATGAACAGAGCTACAAATTTTCCATTTTCTACAAAGAGAGGGACTACCTCTACCCATTTAGTGAAGTAGTTTGTAGCTATAATAATGAACTTATGCCCATTTGAAGAAGATGGGTGAATCTAACCTGCTAGACCAAAGGCGCATTGTTGAAATGGCCACAACATGATAGATGGAATTAGCTCTATCACTAGAGTGTGAATCATATTTCCATAGAGTTGGCATTGTTTGTAGGATTTGTCATATTTGATTACCTCTTGCTCCATATTCAGCCAATAGTAACAAGCTCTGATATGTTTACAAGCTAGTGTCAAGCTATTAGAGTGAGATCCAAAAATTCCCTTGTGTATATCAATTAATGCACACTTGTACTCAGTAGGTTCTAGACACCTAAGGAGTGTTCCATCAAGACCTCTCCTAAATAAGTCATAAGTAATAAAGACATACTGTGAATCATTTCAAATAAGGTGACATTTTCATTCTGGGTTAGATTGTTTAGGATTATTTGGTCATGTAGGTAAGAGTAGATATGGTGGTAGTGGGATGAGTCGTTTTGTATAGCAAAATAGATCATCCTACACTTAGGGGAATTATAGGCAAGGTAGAGTAATGTCTCCACAAGAAATTCATGTGAAAAGTCATTCTCTAACATCTATAGCATGGAAGCAAGAGTAGCCATTGCATCAGCCATGTTGTTGTGGGACTTGTTGAAAAGTGACATGAGAAAATTATTTCTTTAGATCATCAACCATTCATTTATAAGGTATTAGTTTCTCATCCTTCACCTGATATACATCATTGACCCATTTGATTACTAGCTATGCATCACCAAATATATTCAATTCATCTACTCTCTATTTGACTACAATCTTCATGCCATTGATTAGGGCTTCATATTCTATAATATTTTTTGTACAAGGAAATAGAATCTTGCACATCTTAGACAACAAGTACTTCTCTAGTGTTATGAATAAGAGCCTAGCACTAGATCCTTGTCATTTGAAGGAACCATCAAAGAACATCACCTAAGTTTGATGTGTTAGCATTAAAATTGATTCATTGGGGAATTCAATAGCAATAGTATCAGACTTTACATTGGTGCTTTTGTTAATTTATTAGCAATTGCCTATCATTTAATAGCCTTTCTTTCAACATACTAAATATCAAACTCACTTAGTATCATGACCCACTTAGCTAACCTTCCTAATAAAGATGCTTTTCTTAGTAAGTACTTCCATAGATCAATTTTAGCAACCAAACATGTAGTTTGAGTGAGTATGTAGTGTCTCAAATTTTGAGAAGCAAAGACAACTACCAAGTAGGCTTTTTCAATGATGCTATAATTCATCTCATAAGCAATCAACATGCTATTGAGATAATATATAGATCATTCCTTGTTATCCTTATCCTACTAAGCTAGAAAGAGACCAAGATATGACTCTATTGCTAAGATATAAAAAATGAGAGATTTCCAAAAAATAGGTAGCATTAGGATTGGTGGATTAGCAAGATACATTTTTATCTATGTTAAGCTCTAATCATAATCTTTGTTCCAGTCATGTTTTACAACTTTATGTAGAGTCTTTTTAAAAGGCTATGAACTCTCTACCAATTGTGAAATGAACCTATGAATAGATTGAAGTCTCCCTTGCAAACGCTCATTCGATTGATATTATGGGGTGGATGCATTTTCATGATTTCTTGCAATTTTTCTAGATCCACCTCAATTCCTTTTGTAGAGACAACATAGCCAAGTAATTTCTAAAAAGTTACACCAAATGCACATTTCTTAGGGTTTAGTCTAATATTTAACTTCTCCATATGATCTAGGATAGGACCCAAATCTTGCAATAGATTGTGGCATTGTGTACACCTGACCAAGGCATCATCGACATAGTCCTCCATTGTCTTATGCATTAGATCATGGAAGATTGTTGTAACTACTCTTTAGTACATGGTACCAACATTTTTAGAACAAATGACATTGCATTGCAATAGAAGCTTCTCCATGTGCAAGTGAAAGTAGCTTTCTCTTGGTCTTCATGTGTAATTGTAATCTGATTATAATTGAAAAAACTATCCATGAGTACATTTCATATCCTACTTTCATATCCACTATCATATCAATGTTTAGGTAAGAGTAGATATGGTGGTAGTGGGATGAGTCGTTTTGTATAGCAAAATAGATCATCCTACACTTAGGGGAATTATAGGCAAGGTAGAGTAATGTCTCCACAAGAAATTCATGTGAAAAGTCATTCTCTAACATCTATAGCATGGAAGCAAGAGTAGCCATTGCATCAGCCATGTTGTTGTGGGACTTGTTGAAAAGTGACATGAGAAAATTATTTCTTTAGATCATCAACCATTCATTTATAAGGTATTAGTTTCTCATCCTTCACCTGATATACATCATTGACCCATTTGATTACTAGCTATGCATCACCAAATATATTCAATTCATCTACTCTCTATTTGACTACAATCTTCATGCCATTGATTAGGGCTTCATATTCTATAATATTTTTTGTACAAGGAAATAGAATCTTGCACATCTTAGACAACAAGTACTTCTCTAGTGTTATGAATAAGAGCCTAGCACTAGATCCTTGTCATTTGAAGGAACCATCAAAGAACATCACCTAAGTTTGATGTGTTAGCATTAAAATTGATTCATTGGGGAATTCAATAGCAATAGTATCAGACTTTACATTGGTGCTTTTGTTAATTTATTAGCAATTGCCTATCATTTAATAGCCTTTCTTTCAACATACTAAATATCAAACTCACTTAGTATCATGACCCACTTAGCTAACCTTCCTAATAAAGATGCTTTTCTTAGTAAGTACTTCCATAGATCAATTTTAGCAACCAAACATGTAGTTTGAGTGAGTATGTAGTGTCTCAAATTTTGAGAAGCAAAGACAACTACCAAGTAGGCTTTTTCAATGATGCTATAATTCATCTCATAAGCAATCAACATGCTATTGAGATAATATATAGATCATTCCTTGTTATCCTTATCCTACTAAGCTAGAAAGAGACCAAGATATGACTCTATTGCTAAGATATAAAAAATGAGAGATTTCCAAAAAATAGGTAGCATTAGGATTGGTGGATTAGCAAGATACATTTTTATCTATGTTAAGCTCTAATCATAATCTTTGTTCCAGTCATGTTTTACAACTTTATGTAGAGTCTTTTTAAAAGGCTATGAACTCTCTACCAATTGTGAAATGAACCTATGAATAGATTGAAGTCTCCCTTGCAAACGCTCATTCGATTGATATTATGGGGTGGATGCATTTTCATGATTTCTTGCAATTTTTCTAGATCCACCTCAATTCCTTTTGTAGAGACAACATAGCCAAGTAATTTCTAAAAAGTTACACCAAATGCACATTTCTTAGGGTTTAGTCTAATATTTAACTTCTCCATATGATCTAGGATAGGACCCAAATCTTGCAATAGATTGTGGCATTGTGTACACCTGACCAAGGCATCATCGACATAGTCCTCCATTGTCTTATGCATTAGATCATGGAAGATTGTTGTAACTACTCTTTAGTACATGGTACCAACATTTTTAGAACAAATGACATTGCATTGCAATAGAAGCTTCTCCATGTGCAAGTGAAAGTAGCTTTCTCTTGGTCTTCATGTGTAATTGTAATCTGATTATAATTGAAAAAACTATCCATGAGTACATTTCATATCCTACTTTCATATCCACTATCATATCAATGTTTGGGAGTAGAAAATCGTCCTTTCAACGTGCTTAGTTCAAATCTCAAAAATTGGTACAAACTCTGATAGATTTTTCATGCTTGGAGTCTGGAATAATTTTTGAGATCCATTCAGCATAGTCAATAGCATAGATGAAACCAACTTTCAAAAGCTTTTCTAGTTCAGCTTTAACAAGTAATGCTACATGAGGATGCAACTTCCTAAGTTTTTGTTTGATTGGTTTTCCTCCTAGTATAATAGATAAATGAAGCATTATGAGATCAAGATCTAATCCTAGCATATTTGAGTAGGTCCATGCAAAATTAACCTTTTTCTGTTGGAAAAAGGAAATAAATTCCTCTCTTTATTTAGTAGACAAGGATTTTGCAATATGTATCATATGAGGCTCTTCTTCTATTCCCAAGTTGATTAGTTGTGTTGGCTCTATGAACATTGATGATCTTTCTTGAAAATGACTAGGAAGTGCATCAAATATCTCATCCTTAGGAACCTCAAAGATGTAATTGTAATTTAGAGCATTCTAGAAAAAGAATCAGGTCAAAAGGCCCCACGGTTTGAAAGTTATTGCAGTTTTTCAATTTTTGGAGACCTCTTAAGAGTGCTTCAAAGTCAGGTTAAGGGCATTAAATGACCTCAAAAAGGGCTAAAAAATGGGGGACAAGCAAATCTGGTCCATAGGGCTATAGAGTGCTTTGAGAGCTTTCTAGAAATGTAAACGGTTCATCAATCGGACTAGAGTTCAAAAGTTATGTCTCCTAGAAGTTTGATTATCGTTTTTGAATTCTTCTAGATTTGTGCCAACTTCTAACGCAGCTTCTGGAGCCTTCTACTTGGTTAGTGGATGCCAAATAGCACTTTCTATAATGTACTCCTAATCCTTAAACCTCTAGGGTCTGTTTAAGAACATTTTTGGCATTGTAAAAGGCAATTTGGAGTGGAGTTTGAGAGGAGGTACTAAAAGGAGAAATTATCTCCAGATTTATACTATTGTAAGCCCATAGGGTATGTTTTGAAGTCTATTTTCTCTTTACTAAATGTATTAGCTATTTAAAAAGTTAATAAAATTTTTCCTTTCCTATTGTGTCCATTATGTGCTTGGGTTGTGTCCCCATCAAGTGGTATCAGACAAGGTTTTCCTGAGTGTGTAGACAAAGCACCAACTGTGAGGCAGTTTGCACTAGGACTATGTGGTTGAGGGTTTGATTTAAGAAGATGCCTCCATGAAGAGAGTGTGGTGGAAGGACCAGAGCTATTAATCCTAAGGAGGTTAGAGCCCTCCAAAGGCAGGTTCAAGCATTGCAGGAGGAGCTCCGTAGAGGAACAAGTGTTACCGCAGGCGACGAAAGTGAGGATGACAATAAAGAAGAAGAAATTGGACTAGAAGGGGAATTTGATAGGGAAGTTCTGAATTAGGTAGAGGAAAGGCTTTTTAGGGCCATTACTAAGTTTGGGAAAAGACCTACAATTGATGTGGGTGTATTTTCAGGAAATCTGAAACCAGATGAGTTGATCGACTGGATCAATCAACTGGAAGAGTACTTTGAGTATGAGGATATCAAAGATCTAGATAGGGTTAAGTTTACAAAGGAAAAACTAAAAGGCCATGCCAAAATATAGTGGCAAGAGGTTCAATTGGAATGAAATAGAAGAGGAAAGGAGAAGATCACAAGGTGGGATCGTATGGTCATGGACAAATTAAAGAAGCAATTCATTCCTGTTGATTATGAGCTTGATTTGTTTAAGAAGATGTGTGGGTTAAAGCAAGTAGGAAAATTAGTCCAAGAATATACAGAGGAGTTTTACTGACTTCTTATTAGAGAAGGGCATGCAAAAGAAAATAAGGAGAAGGTTGCTCATTATATCAGTGGGTTGCGACCTAGCATCTAGGAGGAATTAAGTCTGGTAAGAATGACCAGCGTTGAAGAGGCATACTAGTTTTCCCTATGAGTTGAAGATAAGCTAAATAACAAGTTTGAAGGGAGGCAAAGAGGGCATGGTCAAGGAGGAAGGGGCAGCGGTAGGTCATCTGGAGGCCAAAATGAAACCCAAAAGAAAAATGAAGATGTGGGTACTAGCAGGAACCAGAGGAATAAGGGTTTCAACCGCTCTTGAGATCAAGACTTTGGAAATCAGAGAGGAAGAGGTAGAGGATGTGGAAAAGGAAGAGGAGGCTTTCATGGTACCTATTTCCATTGCAATGAAGAAGGTCATCATGCCTTTAAATGCCCTCAAGGACAAGAAAGGACAGATAGGAGAGTTGAGTGTCAAGCTAGGGTTGCTCATGTGGATGAGGATGCACAATCATCACATTCAGAGGATGCAAAAAGAGGGGAGACTTTAGTAAATGAAAGGGTCCTACTAAGTGGTGATATTAAACCAAGACAAAGGAGGAGTTTATTCCATACCAGGTGCAAGTGTGAGGATAAATGTTGTGATGTGATTAATGATGGTGGTAGCACTGATAACTTGGTATCAGAGGAGATGGTCTCTAAGCTAAAGCTCAAGAGGGAGAAACACCCCTAGCCCTATCAGATTTCTTGGGTGAAGGATGATCATAAGGTCTTGGTAAGTGAACAATGTTTAGTGAAATTCAAAATTGGGAGTTACCATGATGAAGTTTACTGTGATGTTATTCCAATGGATGTTTGCCATCTATTGTTGGGAAGATTGTGGCAGTTTGATAGGCATACAATACATGATGGTCATCCAAACACATACTCTCTAACAAAGGATGGAGTTTGCCACAAACTGGATCCCATGAAAAAGGAAGGTGAAAAGGTATGTAGCAGTGCTAAGATTTTTCTTGTTGATGGAAGGAAGTTTTTAGATGGCATGAAACATTAGTGTATGTGCTATGCTTTGATTCCTAGGAAAGATAAAGAAGGTAGTAGTGAAATACCACTTGAAGTTTAAGATTTACTAGGTGAGTTTGGAGATATCATCTTTGATAATGTTCCAGAAGGATTGCCACCAGTAAGGAAAAATTTTCATCAGATAGATTTAATCCCAAGAGCTAGTTTTCCTAACAAGGCTGCTCATAGGATGACTCCTACTGAAACTAAGGAGCTAAATAGACAAGTTCAGGAGCTATTGAGGAAGGACTTGATTCGAGAGGGCCTGAGCCCATGTGTAGTACCTATAGTATTGGCACCAAAGAAGGATGGAGAGTGGAGGATGTGTACAGACTCTTGAGCTATAAATAGGATAACCATCAAGTATCAATTTCCTTTGCCAAGAATGGATGATCTTATGGATTTCTTGAGTGGAGCTTAGTACTTCACAAAGATAGATCTCAAGAATTGCTATCATCAGATATGGATTTGAGAAGGAGATGAGTGGAAAACTGCCTTCAAGACCAAGGAGGGTCTTTATGAGTGGTTAGTTGTGCCCTTTGGATTGACGAACACCCCAAGTACCTTCATGCAGCTTATGAATGAGGTACTTAAGAAGTTCTTGGGAAAGTTTTTTATTGTCTATTTGGATGATATTTTAATTTTTAGCAAGACTTTGGAAGAACATTTATTGTATATTTGTAGTGTCCTTGAAAGGTTAAGGGAAGAGAAACTGTTAATTAATCTGAAGAAGTGTATCTTTTCAAAAAAAGAATTAGTCTACTTGGGGTTCGTTATATCACCTGAAGGTCTCAAAATGGATCTAGAAAAGGTAAAAGCCATCTTGGAATGGCCTACTCCAAGGTCTGCTACTGAGGTAAGATCATTTCATGGTCTGGTTAGTTTTTATAGGAAGTTCATTAAGAATTTCAGTGGCATATGTGCACCCCTGACTAACACAATAAGAGGGGATAGAAAAGAGTTCAAATGGACTGTGGCAGCTATGAGAAGTTTTGAATTGTTGAAGAAGAAGGTGACAGAACAACCTATGTTGGCACTTCCAAATCCTAGAAAGGTTTTCCAGGTGGATTGTGATGCTAGTGGCAGTGCTATTGGAGATGTATTGAGTCAAGAAGGTAAGCCTATTGCATATTTTAGTGAAAAATTGAATGATGCGAAAAAGAAGTATTTAGTTTATGATCAAGAGTTCTATGCAATAGTTCAAGCCTTAAAGACATGGAGGCATTATTTGTTACCAAAGGAATTTGTTTTATATACTAATCACCAGGCATTATATTGCCTAAATAGCCAAGGTAAATTGAATTAGAGGCATATGAAGTGGGTAGAGTTCTTGCAGAGCTATACATTTTTATTGAAGCATAGAAGTGGAAAATCTAATAGAGTTGTAGATGCGCTAAGTATGATACATTTTTTGCTTACAATAATGCAGGTTGAAGTAGTTGGGTTTGATGAACTCAAGAATCTGTACCCTATGGATCTTGATTTTGTTGAAGCGTGGAAAGCTTGTAAGGAGCTTGTTGCTATAGATAGAATTAAGTGGTTACACTATCTGATTTAGGATGGTATGTTATTCAAGGTCAGTTAGTTATGCATTCCAAGGAGTTTTAGGAGGGAAAATATGATTAAGGAGAAACACAGTGGAGGGATGGTAGGAAATTTTGGTCGAGATAAAACCATTTACATTCTTAAAGAACATTATTTTTTGCCTCAAATTCACAGGATGTGAAGAAGTTTGTACAGAGTTGTCAGATTTGTCAAGTTGCCAAGGGAGTTAGTCACAATACTGGACTATATAAGCCATTTCCTGTTCCATCAAAGCCATGGGAGGACATAAGTATGGATTTTGTTCTTGGATTGCTAAGGACACAAAGGGGTAATGACTCAGTATTTGTGGTGGTTGAAAGGTTCTGCAAAATGGCACATTTCATTCCATGCCACAAAACTCATGATGCTATCCATATTGTAGACTTGTTTTTTAGAGAGGTGGTAAGACTACATGGTCTCCCAAGGAGTATAGTTTCTGATAGAGATACTAAATTTGTGGGGTATTTCTAGAGAACATAGTGGAAGAAGTTGAGAACAGACTTGAAATTCAATTCCACACATCACCTGCAGACTAACGACTAAACAAAAGTGGTAAACAGAAGTCTGGGCAATTCGCTGAGATGTTTAGTTGGTGATAAACCCAAGGGGTGGGATTTGATTCTACCACAAGTAGATTTTGGTTACAATAACTCTATAAATAGGAGTACTGGAAAATCACCATTCCAAATTGTATATGGAAGTAGCCCAAGGACTGCACCAGAATTGAGGAAGATAGAGCAAGGGGAGAGGACAAGTGTTGAAGCTGAAGAATTTGCTGAACATATCAAGCATCTACATGAGGAGTTTCAAGCACACATTACCAAGATGAATCAAGAGTATAAAGTTAGGGCTGATCAAAGGAGAAGACATAAGGAATTCCAAGTAGGGGATCTAGTCATGGTACACTTACGAAAAGAAAGATTTCTAGTCGGTACTTACAACAAGCTAAAAATGAAGAAATTTGGCCCTTGCAAAATTCTCAAAAAACATGACTTAGGAAATGCATATGAGGTGGACTTGCTAGATGGAATTCACATTTCTCCTAGTTTCAACATTGTAGACTTAACAAAGTATCATGATGATGGTGCAGATGAGGAGCCAATGTTAGAGCCATATCCAATTCCTTCTTCTAAGAAGGAAGAGATAGAAGAAATTCTAGATCATCATGTGGGCAGGAGTACCAGACATAGGTAGTGTGAAGAGTATTTGGTCAAGTGGAAAGGATAGCTGATAGAGGACTCAACTTGGATTTCAGCAGCTAAGGTTTCCCATTTGGAATTTCCTCTACCATTCATAAAGTGATAGGGTCACTTTTCAATCTTCCTTGGGTAACTGATGCAAGAGCATCTAGAGGAATAAGGGCAATCCTGTGTCAACCAAAAAAATGTACTTAGACTTAGTTTTTGTTTCATGTGTTTTCATTTTTGGATACCCATTTGGGTCAAATAAAGGCTCCAACTCTAGATCATCATGTGGGCAGGAGTACCAGACATAGGTAGTGTGAAGAGTATTTGGTCAAGTGGAAAGGATAGCTGATAGAGGACTCAACTTGGATTTCAGCAGCTAAGGTTTCCCATTTGGAATTTCCTCTACCATTCATAAAGTGATAGGGTCACTTTTCAATCTTCCTTGGGTAACTGATGCAAGAGCATCTAGAGGAATAAGGGCAATCCTGTGTCAACCAAAAAAATGTACTTAGACTTAGTTTTTGTTTCATGTGTTTTCATTTTTGGATACCCATTTGGGTCAAATAAAGGCTCCAACTCTCACAGTTCCACTATCAGTGTTCTAGGATAGAGTATTTGAACACATTGGGATACGTGTAAATGCCAAAAAAATAAGAGTATGTAATTGAGCCATCATTTTGGTGAACTAGAAGGTGTAAATTGGCCAGATGAATGTAATTATAGTTTAGAGCATTCCAGAATAAGAATCAGGTCAAAAGGCCCCATGGTTTCAAAGTTATTGCAATTTTTTAGTTTTTGGAGACCTCCTAAGAGTGCTTCAAAGTCAGGTTAGGTGCATTAAATGACCTTGAAAAGGCCCAAAAAATGGGGTACAAGTGGAGCTGGTCCATAGGGCTATAGAGCACTTTGAGAGCTTTTTGAAAATGTAAACAATTCGTCAATCGAAGCTATGGTTCAAAAGTTATGCCTCCCAAAAGTTTGGTTACCATTTTTGGATTCTTCTAGATTCGCGTCAACTTCTAACGCAGCTTCTGGAACCTTCTATTTGGTCAGTGGGTGCCAGCTAGTACTTTCTAAAATGTACTCCTAATCTTTAAACCTCCAGGGTCTATTTAAGAACATTTCTGGCATTGTAAAAGGAAATTCGGAGTGGAGTTTGAGAGGAGGTACTAAAAGGAGAAATTATCTCTAGATTTATACTATTGTAAGCCCATAGTGCATGTTTTGAAGTCTATTTTCTCTGTACTAAATGTATTAGCTATTTAAAAAGTTAATAAAATTTTCCCTTTCCTTTTGTGTCCATTCTATGCTTGGGTTGTGTCCCCATCAGTGACCACCTAGGAAGTCTCAGTGCTTCACCCTTGTGGGCATCACCTAGATCTAATGAGTTCTAAGTGTTCTATTTATTCTCATGAGAGATGGATTCATGTTGAATCACTACACATGAAACATGGGTTAATGAGTTGGATTCAAAATCACATAGTTAAATCCTGATAGTAATATCACAATTGTGACTCATGTTCAAATGAACTCTTAGATTTTGGTATGAATTTATTAATCCCTAGATGAAGGGGAATCTTCTTGAAACCTATGCTTGACATATCCCAAGACCATCTAGATATTTCTTTGATAGGATCAATCAAGCCATTTTGTTACATTCAATTAGACCATTTTCTTTGTACCCAAAGCATTTCATGAGCTTAAGACCTAGACCATACTTTTAAGAAGTAATCTCATGAGATTATTCCATGAGATCAACTCAAGTTTCCTCTCTCTATATATCCATGCAACGATGGCTCTGTATGTTTCTTCCTCTTCTAGAGATAAAGTAACTTTGAGAAAGGTACCATTCAACTTAGTCTAAGGTGATAGAACAATAGGACTCTTCCCTTTAGATGACCTCCCATAATGACAACGAGCCTCAAGAAGAGATGTCAAAGATAGAATAGGTTCATTAAGATACTCTCCCATTCTAATTTCTGTCATCTTGAATGACTTCTCCACTTCTTTTATTTTATCAATCTAATGATCCATAGATTCCCTATTAGCAAGTACAAGCTCTTAGTAGATTTTAGCATGTTACAAGTGTAGCTAGTATTAGCATGTATGATAACTTTAGAGCCTTGGAATGGGAACTTGACACATCGATAGTAAGTTTAAGGTACAACTTACATCTCATGGATCCATGGTCTCCCTACTAGGATATTGTACACTAATGGAATGTGAGTGACTTGACAAGTGACATATCTTTCTACTAGACTAGCACAAAGTAGAAACAAAACAAGACTTAGCCTAATTTCTTGAGAAATATAGTAGAACATGTCTTTAGATTGGCTCCATTATTAATAAGCATACGACAAACATGCTTTTAATGTATCATAAATTCAATGTACAATGGTTGGTTATGTAGATGACTTAATGACTTATTATCCTCTTCAAAGAAGGACAAGTAGTGAGGTGAGGTCACATGACCCACCATAGATTGAAACCTATCAAGATCAAGATCTTGAGGTACATTTTCCTCAATGAGGGATTTGTCAAGAATCTACCTATGAGCAGGGAAGATTTTGAGTAATGTGAGGATTGTTATTTCAGCATTTATCCATTTCAATTGGTCAAGAATACTATATTTTGTAGCTATGGTAGATGTCACTATTTTTGTACCTTTGGAAAATGGACTAGCAATAGGTTTGTCTTTATGTTGTTCTACTTTTGGAACAAAAGGCAGAGGACCTTTAAGTACTATCTTGTCACAAGAACACATAACAACATTAGCACAAGATTATGAGTGTTTCTTATTAGATGTAGTAGATGTGGCACCTCTTAAGAAAAATTTCATCTTAGGTTTCATTTTTTCATGGTTTCCTTTGATCATGATAACATTGTAATGTTCAAACTCCACATACTTGGACTTATCCTTACTAGAGGTAGATCCTTATTTAATGCCCTTTTGAAGGGTTATTTCACCTTTTTTGATCATGAACTCCTCTATACATATAGCTTATGTAACCATATCTTCAAAGGTGCATGGACCTTGAAGTTGTATCTTACACAAAAAGTTAGAAAAAAGATTATTTGTGAAGATATCAAGTTTCTTTATCCCATAAATTTTTTGCGAATACTTGGTATACAGTTGTCGCCACCTTTGAGGAAAAGTGAGGAAAGGTTCTACAACTTTTTTTTTGAGGTTATATAGATTAGGTATGGTAATTGGATGTTTTATGTTGCGTGAGTATTGCTGAACAAATAGATTGGCAATCTCATCGCATATTTTAATACCAATAGGTAACTATGAAAACCATTCCATGGCCTAACCATCTAGACTCCATGGGAATTAATGCATAAGATACATTTGATTGTGCATGAATTCCATAGACAAAGTACTAAATTCCCTCAAATTATCTTGGGGATTAGAAGTTCCAAAGTATTTTTCATACTTGGATAATCAAATCCTCTTGGAAAAGGGGGCATGTCTAAACTCTTTTCTAATGTAAATGGACAAAGAGTGTCTAAGGTGTATGATTTTGTTAGTTTTTTTGGTATTTTGAAACATCACAGTTTGAAATTACCTCGATGAGAAAAAGATACATCTAGGGGCAGCTACTTCCCATCTTCAACATACCATTTTAGACACCATGCCAACTATAAGGCTAGACCTTTCTTCTACTTCAAGCTCTACAAAACCTAGGAAGGTGTACCTCAAATTCATTTATATGGTACCAATGCTAAAACATACACTTGAATCTAACAAAGAAAATTAAAACCCTTAATCTTCTAACACTTATGAAAAGATCTTAGATATGAAATAATTAATAATATGACCAAAGGAATTGCTAAGCTAAGTGAGGGAATTACATTTCAATTCTTTCAACATTTAAAGGGAAACATATTTTATTAATGATGTTGATTTTAGAAAAAACATAACATGAACAACATAACACTTTGATCCTATAGCTGATTAGTGCCTTATCTACTAGGCAATCCTACAAACCACTAACTTACATCCTTGAAAGTCATTGACATATCCCATACATTTGGACTTCCTAATCTAAATATTCACCTTATGAATCAGACATTTGCATCTTTTTGAATCTCATACTCAACCTATCCCTTTATGAGATCTACAATCCTATGATGATAAATCAAGCATTTACATGACTACTTGAGTCATAAGAAAAATAAATCAACATATATAACCACTAGATTGCAATTGAGTTTCATACCATTTTTTTACAAAACACAAAAGATCACAAACACCATGATTAGGATACAAGATATCAAAATGAAGATTAACTTGGTGTTGCATTTTCATTCATTTCTTTGAAACAAATACAATAAGATGCATGAAATTGAAATGTAAAATTGCCTAAAAAATCAAAGCTATCTATATTCTTATTTATTGTTGTTCATTACAAGGGAAATTGTTAAACAATGTGGTGGCATCACAACTCTAGATCCAACAATGTGGTCTCACAGAAAAAACTAGAACCAATAATGTGGTCTCACACTGAAAACTACCAACATGGTATCATAGTAGTGAGAAATTTTCTCCAAAACTAATTCTCTATTTAACATTCTTCCAGCCTACCAAAAATTATCTCATGAAAAATTCTCAGTCAAAAGATATTGATTGTCAAAGTTTCCCTCTCAGAACCGCTTGCAAGGAAACATATTAGAAAACTAAAAATCATGTTTGGATTTGGCTTCAAAAATTGGGGAAACTAATATTTGGGGAAATTGGAACTAGGGTGTTGGTTCATTGTCATGAAGAGAGTATAAATCTAGGGTTAGGGCTCATGACAAATAATTGAGAAAATTTGGCAAGTAGTCAAAGTGGGCTACTAAGATTTTTAGGACTAGAAACACTAGCATAAAAGAGGTTTTTGCAAATGAAATGTACCTAGGAAAGTGTGTAGACAGATTTGTCAAAGCTTGTAAACTAGCACACTAGAAAAAAATTTAGAGTAGAACACAACAGTAAAATCCATTTGAACTTACCTCTCATAGATTTAGAGTTTTGACATCATGAACAGGGTACCAACCAATCTGTAGTTTATGATACCAGTAAAACTTTACACATTACTTTTGGAATCATGTTCAAAAACTGATCAAACAGATTTGTCATAAGCTCAAAAATAAAACATAGAAAGTCTCTTACCTCTAGAATTCTATAAAAATGAATTTTCTCATTTTGGTTAATTGGGTCAAAGTTATAACAAGTCAAGCAAGGCCTCGTAGAATTCTTAATAATTGGTATCAGCATCAAAACAATAAATAACCAACTTTGAGGGATAAAAATCATATTCAAACCATATAGAAATGACTCAAAATATGAAACATGGGTTCTTTGGTATGGATACTAAATGATCCCAAAGTTGTGACTCATGAAACATTATTAGGTGCAAGATATTCAAATGCAAACAAGGCCTCCTGTCGCTGTTTGACACTTAGGAAAAAATGTAGATTTAGACATTGCTCAAATGGAACTTCATAGAATGACTTAGAATGGAAATTTATCTTCATGAGATGAGTGGATATATTTAATTCAAGGTTTTAAAAACATTTAACACATCTTAGGCCATAGAAAGATAGCTAAGTACACATGCATTTAAAAGTGCTTATAGGGCTTGACTTTTAGGATGGTGCTTAAAATCGAGGCTTCAATTTTGAGTCCCAATAGGTTTATATCAGAGCCCAGGTTTCTACATTGGGAGATCTGGGTATTTTTGAACAAACTAGGACTTTGAACTACTATGTGTATCTCTTTCAAACTTGAAACTAGGTGAACTAAAATAGAACTTGAACTATTATTTGCATATTTTCATACTTCAACACTTAGCTTTCAAGACTAAAAATTCTACTTAAAACTAAACATAGGAAAAACTTAAATAGAACTTAGTCTATCACAAACATGTGTCTTTTGGGTTGTAATAGTAATTTCTACTACTGTAGGATGGTATCTAGGACTAGGTCTTTTGTTGGAGGTCATGGTAGAGGTCATGGTCATGGCATAGCTATTAGTGTCCATGAGTCTGCCCATGGGGGATCTAATCATGAAGAGAGTGGAGGAGAGAATGCTAGTAAGCAATAGGAAGAGAGTGTTAGAGAGGACCAAGTTGAGTCTAAGGAGGTTAATTTGAGATAGATGATGCAGACCATTCTTAATCGTCTACCTCCTATTCAAGAACAACATAAACCACATTAGACAGAACAAGAGCATAGACCCAGGTCTAGGAGCCCTCGAAAGTATCGACAGAGATCCATTGTATCTACTTAGATGAAGGACCTTTTGAGATCCAAGGTCAAGCCCTTTAATAGGCAAGGTTTTGGATATGTGGCCGAATAGTGGCTTATCACCCTTGACAAGATTTTTTCTATTTAGGACTTTGACAGTAATGTTAAGGAAAGATTTTCAATTACCAATTTGGAGAATTTTGGGGCCACTTGGTGGAAAATTGAGGAAAACAAGTTGGGTATTGATATGAGTAGTGTCACTTTGGAGCTATTCTTAGAGAGTTTTTGTGGATGATTCCTACCAGAGGAATGGAAGTAGCAAAGGGCAGATGAGTTCCATAATCTTAGGTAGTATACTATGACAGTGATCGAGTATGAGCACAAATTTTAGGAGTTCATGTCCTTTTTAGGATTCAGTGAAAATTCAGCTCAGTTGACACAACACTTTATTAGGGGTTTGAACAATCGTATAATTAGGCGTGTCAAGGTATTTGAGAAAAAAACTCTCAAGGATGTGGTACGTCGAGCCATCCTTGTTGAACATAGTGTCAACCTTGGTCAAAGAGTTTTTGTAGGAGTGCCGGCAGCATTAGGATCTAAAGGCAACTACAACTCAAGTGGAAACACGAAGCCTTCTTTTTCTAAGGGGAAATAGTATTCAATAGTAGTCTCAACAGATGCAGCAATAGAAGGGATCAAATTGTTAGGTTCAAGGTGGTGGCAGAGGTTCTAACTCAAGGAACAACCATAATACTCAGCACAGTAAATAGAATCAACCCAATTAGCTAGCCCAGAGTAGTTAGTCTTTTGTTAGCAGGAACAGTCGTCAGCAATCAAATGCACCACCCATGGGTAACAGATCTGGCAGGAATATAAGACGTTTTTCATTTGGATAGATTAGACTTTACGTAGTTCAATGTCCACAATGAGCACCTCAATTTTTAGGGCCTAGGCCAACATCTTCAGAGCCTACAGTTGGAGATGCAAGTAGAGCTCATAGAGTGTTTGCAGTAGTAAACCACCGTCAAGCAGATCATCAGGGAACCATGGTTGAGACCACAGGTGCTATCCTAGGTATATCTCTTTCAGTATCATTTGATTCAGGAGCTACAAATTCATTCATTTCACCATCTAGAGTTTCTAAGTGTAAGCTAGATGCGGTGAAGCAAGATCATGGTTGGCAAGGGAAACTATGTAAGGAAACTTGGCAACAAAGAATATAACCGTTTCCACATAACCCATAATAAATCTGAAATAAACACAAAATTAAAATCCACATGTAAGAGAATAGACAACATACCCACAAAATTGTGACACAAGATATACCCTGGGAAACCCTCATTGAGGGAAAAAACCCAGCCTCCAAAAGCATCCATCACCATGTATTATTCAGCAAAAATACCATTGCCATACAACCATGGAAGCCTTCATTGCCATAGCCACAACTGAGAAAGCTATGTGAACAAGCATGAATCCACACATCCCATGCCATACTTTCAACCTTCACAAATGCTCCCTTGGCTAACCTGTCAAGCCTTGTCCCGCTCGACTCTTACCTTTTGTCTTCTCCTTGTCACTCTCTCTACAACAACTACCCTTGTGGCTGCTTATATAATAGGAAGTCCCACAAAACTACTAAGTGGTATTACATAAACCATGTGCTAATACCATGTGCTACCTAACCCACTGACCCCACATTTAATATTGGGCATTTAATTCTTTTTCCCCAATATTAAATAATTACATGAAATATTATCACAATGTTACAAAACAACTCATCAAGAATATTCTATGGGAATTTTTACATGTTGCACGTCCATCTAGGTAAAACATTACATAATAAAAATAAAATAATAAAATATAACAATATTATGCAATGTGTGTGACACCCATTATCTCAACAATATCCCACTTGTTGTATACATTGCATAGGGTCAATCTGTAGCCACATAAATGAACAAGGGAACAATCCCTCCCAGCACATCCACCATCATGGATCAAAATGCACCAAGTGCTCCATCCTGGTACCCATGAAAAAATCAAAGTATCCAGCATCTCAAACATGAATGATGCCACCTCCTATTATGCCACTACCACTAGACATACATAGAAGCCATCCAAAAGAGAAAGCCATCCAACCTGTCACATTAGAAGATCATAAAATCTTGTACCAACTAAAATTCCAAGCACAAAAACTTGATCCAAAGGTAATCACATGTATCCGTAATTGTCAAAATATCCATAGCTAAAATAGTACCCACAGTAAGTGCCAAACCCATCCAACTATCCATACCTCAAAAAAGTATAACAAGTGAATCTTATATCACCAACATATCCAATCTATAACCTGAAATCACAAGCCTCAAGAGCAATACCTGCCACATATATACCAAGAAGCTCCCACTGGAAAAGATAATGTCAAATCTATAAGCAATCTACTCACAACATCTCAAAGAAGTGAATCCATGTAGTATCAAGGATATCCACAATAAATAAACTAATATCTTGCAAGAACAACTCTCATAACAAGTCTCCAATGCTCTCCCAAGTTCACCACAACCAATAGAGGAAAGAGTTAAAGTAATAACCATGTCATCTCTCACATGACATACATGAGCACAAACCAGTGATCACAATCTCTAACCAATCTCAACTCTAATGTTGTCAAAACTAAACATCCAGGAAGATAACCAAGACCAGAGAACCCATGCAAATCATAACCTGTATCATGTCCTTCCACACACACCTCTAGATGTAAACTGTGCAAGTATGATCTCCTCCATAAAACCCCAACAAGAAGCCTCAACAACACCCAAACCATACCATATAACTCATCATGGATGTAAGCCTCTCACAAGAAGATCAAACTCATAAACCATTCCTAAACCAAGGAATAACCATTCCTAATCCAAGGAATATGCCCAATATAAAACTATCTCCCAAACTCAACCAACATAACAACATATGCACATGGAGATAATCAATACTAAACCATCTCTCAAATGAACCCTCCAGAACTAGCTCATGTACCATAGCTCAAGATCCATATCCATGAAAGATAAGCATAAATATAATGCAACTAAGAGAAACAATGGGCTATACCTCTCAAGTAGCAAATTGTTGAGTAGACCAAGAGTTGGGAATGAGAATGCTCATCAAGATACCCAAGTCTCCAACCAAGACTCATCTAAGAACAATCTCCTCTCAAGTCCATATCAGGTGACTGCCCCTCGAACTTCCTACTAAAATCATCAACTGTCCCAACAAATACTTCTCTAATCTAAGAGAAATCAGTATCACCACCGTCTCTAAGTATCCATGAGCACCTATAACCAATAAATCCATGCCAACTCCAAATGCAACATAGCAATAACATGAAGTATCCAGCTTATGATCAGTGTACTCAATACCAAGAAACTAAACCAAGATCAATGTCAAAGTTCCAACCATGGCCTCAGGAACATAAACATGACAACATGATCTTACCATCTCAACCAAAGAGATAACATGCTCCATATGAACACACCATAACATGTCACAACTCTAAATGTGTATCACGAGTTTACCATGACATAATAATGAAACCATCCTCATACCAAGGATAACATGCCAAATAAAAAATATAAATCACACCTTTGCCAAGAACCCTGTGAGTCCTCAAGATGCAACCATCTCCACAGATCATGAAGAAAACCATCTCCACATACCAAGAAGAACCATCTCCACATACCATGAAGATAACCAAGAACTCCATGAGTCCTCAAGATCTAACCATCTTCAAACACTATGAAGATAACAAGTGCACCATGCAAATGTCAAAGATGCTTCTACAGCAACAGGATCTAAGACAAACCTCCAACATCTGCAAACACTCAATAAATATATCAATTCCAACAACTCCCACTCAACTGTGGTACCAAGTCACCTATGGCATCATAAAATCCATCTCCTATATGAAGATCCAAATCAAACCAGGAACTAATCCTACACTATCACCCCATCACTGTCACAAGCTCCCACTAAACCATGTATCCAAGCTATCCATGACATCATGATGAAAACCCATCCTCTAACCATGAGAATCAACCAAGGCATCAAACTATCAAAGAACTCAAAGTGCACATCATGAGCTCCTCAAAAGAAAACCAAATAACCATGATCCTCAACCAAGAAGATACACCACCATAACCAAATCAGAAAATCCAATCTAATGAACATCAAGGATGTACCTGTATAACCAATCATGTCATGCTAGAATCCATGACACCATGATCACATTCATGAACCGAGCATCTGGCTCTCAAAGTATCCATCTTGTCAGCATAAAATAGTCAACCACAATCCTCCACCATGACTATACCTGGTAAGAATATCTCATCCCTTCTACATGAAGATAAAATCATGTGACTTAGGGCATAGACAACCCAAATCCAAGCCACCAATCTGAATATGCATCAATAATGAAAGATCAATGGGCAAAGACAACCCATAACCAAGCCATAAATGCAACCTATAAGTATAGACTGCTTACAACACTGCACAACTTGTAGACCCAACAAGTCATCATGCATATCCAAACCAAACATTGATAACTATATCATCATGAGACCAATTTGAAATATGAACTGAGTATACAATGACATCAAATCTTAAATCTCCAATGCCATAAACTCATAATGTTACCATAGTCAAAATATACCTATAAACTGTTTAGATCAATATATCAACAAATAAATCATGCCAAACCTACACCAAATCTAAACCAATTTGTAGAGCTCTCCAAGAGCTTTTTTTTGACTACTTGAAGTCCAAAATCTGACTCCGTATGCCCAAGTTATGCCCCAATTCGTGCTCAAAATAAAAAAATCTGACTTTAGGGCTCTTAAAACATAACAAAATCTCAAAATCATAGAACCAAACCTACACCATGTTGTAGTTCTCTGAATTAGCTTTCCAACGCCTATAAGAACTCTAAAATTTGATATTCTGAGAGAAAGTTATGGCCATTTTACTAAGATAGTCTTTTTACCATTTTCAGTATGATTTTTCATTTTTCATTTTTTTAGTGACGAAAATTTTGACAGGATTAAATTTGATGGCCATCATGGGCTGAAACCAAAAAGCTCTTTCATTTCCTCTGAACATGGCCAAACTAGAGCATATTATATATCAAAATTTATGAAAATGTCGACCCGGATCCAATGGTGAGGTCTGTTTTTACCTAGGAGGTCATTTGTGCAAGCTACCCCCCAAAAACCTCATTTAAATGAAACATCCAAAAAAATATTTTTGTCCAACAATTTCACATGCCCAAAATCTTTTAACATCCCATCATAACAACAAACCCAAAACCTTCAAATCTGCAATAAAAACTCGTATATCTTGCCCTTTCTTTTATCCTCTCATGCATTCCCATGGATTCAATCTAGGGTTACAATAATAAAACTATAGCTCTGATACCACTTGTAAGGAAACTTGGAAACAAAGAATATAACCGTTTCCACATAACCCATAATATATTTGAAATAAGAATGAAATTAAAATCCACATGCAAGAGAATAGACAACATACCCACAAAATTGTGACACAAGATATACCCTGGGAAACCCTCATTGAGGGAAAAAACCCAGCCTCCAAAAGCATCCATCACCATGTATTATTCAGCAAAAATACCATTGCCATACAACCATGGAAGCCTTCATGGCCATAGCCACAACAAAGCAAACTATGTGAACAAGCATGAATCCACACATCCCATGCCATGCTTTCAACTTTCAAAAATGCTCCCTTGGCTAACCTGTCAAGCCTTGTCCCGCTCGACTCTTGCCTTTTGTCTTCTCCTTGTCACTCTCTCTACAACAACTACCCTTGTGGCTGCTTATATAGTAGCAAGTCCCACAAAACCACTAAGTGGTATTACATAAACCATGTGCTAATACCATGTGCTACCTAACCCACTGACTCCACATTTTAATATTGGGCATTTAATTCTTTTCCCCCAATATTAAATAATTACATGAAATATTATCACAATGTTACAAAACAACTCATAAAAAATATTCCATGGGAATCTTTACATGTTGCACATCCATCTAGGTACAACATTACATAATAAAAATAAAATAATAAAATATAACAATATTATGCAATGTGTGCAACACCCATTATCTCAACAAACTAGCGTCAAGTATTAAGGTCTCCATAGAATCTATAGTTCATAAGTGTGGGCTTAGCTTAGGAGGTTTTGATATTGTAGTTGACCTTCAAGTTATAGCTTTTGGTTCCTATGATGTGGTTTTGGGTATGGACTGGCTACGATCTCATAGAGCTAGTATAGATTGCAAGAAGAAGATTATTATGTGCCAAGATGACCAAGGGAATGATGTGAAGATAGTTGGGATACCAAGGCCTATATCTCTGCAGATGATTTTTGCTATGAAAATGAAGTGGAGTTTTCATAAGGAATGTTAGATATTTGTTGTTATGGTAAATGATCTTGATGAGGAAGATCCTGTGAGGAATACATTAGATCACCCAATTTTATAGGAGTATGCAGATGTCTTTCCAAGTGAGATTCCAGGCATGCCTCCAAAGAGGGATATCAATTTTAGCATTGACTTGATTTCTAGAGCAGAGCCTATCTCTAAAGCTCCTTATTGTATGACTACATAGGAATTGGGTGAGTTATATCTTCAACTAGAGGAACTTCTAGCCAAAGGGAGCATTCAACCTAGTGTATCACCATGGGGAGCTCCAAAGCTCTTTGTGAAAATAAAAGACGGTTCTTTGCACCTTTGTATTGATTATAGACAGTTGAATAAGGTGACTATTAAAAATAGGTATCCTCTACCTAGGATTGATGACTTATTTGATGAAATCAAGGGAGCTACAATATTCTCCAAGATTGACCTTAAGTTAGGATACCACCAACTTCATATTAAGGAAGTCGACATTCATAAGATTGCCTTTCAAACTCACTATGGGCATTATGAGTTCACAGTGGTACGTTTTGGGTTGACTAATGCTCCATCAATTTTCATGAGTTTGATGAATGGGGTGTTTCAATCTTATCTATGCAGGTTTGTACTTGTGTTTCTTGATGATATATTGATATATTCTAAGTCTCAGAAGGAGCATGAGGAACACCTGTGATTGGTTTTACAGTGTTTAAGAGACAATCAACTTTATGCCAATGCAACTAAGTACAAATTCTTCAAATTTGAGATTTAGTATTTAGGGCATGTCATTTCAGTTGATGGTATTCTAGTAAACCCTTCAAAGATTTTGGCAATAGTAGATTGGCCTACACCTACTAATGTGTCAGAGATTCATAGCTTCATGGGCCTAGCTTGTTATTATCGAAGATTTTTCCAAAACTTCTCTAGGATAGCACATCCTATCACTTCCCTTCAGAGGAAAGGAAAGAAGTTTATATGGATGGAGAAATGTGAGGAAGCATTTCAGAAACTCAAGGAGCTTTTGACTAGTGCACTGATCTTAGCAGTACCTAATTCAGAAGGTGATTTCATGGTGTGTACAAATGCTTCCTTAGAAGGGATTGGAGTATTTTTGATGTAGAATGGATGAGTGATTGCATATGAATCATGCAAGCTCAAGGATCATGAGCTAAATTATCCTACACATGATCTTGAGTTTGCAGTAGTAGTTCATGCTTTGACAAGGTGGAGATACTTCTTGTTGAGGCACAGATTTGAGCTACATAGTGATCATCGCAGTCTTCTGGTACATTTTCATGCAGCCTAATTTGAATGCTTGCCAAAGGCAATGGATGGAATTTATATGTGAGTATGACTTTGAGGTAAAGTACATCCAAGGAAGGAGAATGTGGTGGCAGATGCTTTGAGTCACAAGAGACATGTGATATTATCTATGACTCTTAGTGTGGATTTGAGGAGTCAGATTCTTCAGGAACTTCCTACAAATTTTTGGTATCAAGAAGTGTGCAGAGAAATAGATTTAGGAAGACCTTTGGAAGGTAAGTTTGCAAGCTACATCTAAGAGTCAGATGGTCTTTTGAGACATTTGGGCAGCATTTATGTGTCATTACTGGATGAGCTTCACACCTTGATTCTAGCAAAGGCCCATTTTACACCTTACTTGGCACATCTAGGTGTCAAGAAGATGCATGCTGATTTGAGGCATTTTTTCTTTTGGTCTAGGATGAAGCCAAAAATTGCTAATTATGTGGCCAGGTGTCTTGAGTGTCAGAGAGTTAAGGTAGAACATCAGCACCTGACTGGACTTTTGCAACCAAATCTCATTCCTTCTTGGAAGTGGGACATCATCTCTATGGACTTCATTGTAGGATTACCTATGACTGTTCATCATCATGATGCTATCATGGTCACCATTAATCGGTTGACTAAGGTGGCACATTTTTCACCAATTATGTCTTCCTACACGACAGCTTCTATAGCTAATGTCTTCATGCATGACATTGTGAGACTACATGGTATTCCCCGAAAGAACATTTTTGACAGGGATCCTGTATTCACATTCACATTTTGGACATTGCTACAGCATGAGCTTGGAGCTCAATTGAATTGTAGTTTTCTATATGATCTAGAGACAGATGGATAGACAGAGAGGTTGAATCAGGTTCTAGAAGATATGTTAAGGATGTATGTGATGGATAGGCAGACACATTGGGAGGACTATCTCTACCTAGTGGAGTTTGCTTACAACAATGGCTATCACAGTTCTATTGGCATGACACCATTTCAGGCTTTATATGGATTTCCTTATCATACACCCTTGAGTTGGGATAGTCTTGAGGATCTCATCGTGTTGGGTCCTAAGATGCTTCATGATATGGAGCAACAGGTAGTGCATATCTGCGAGCACTTGACTACGGCACAAGATAGGCAGAAAAAGTATGCTAATGCTCATAGGACAGATAAATAGTTTGCTATGGGAGATAAGGTTTTCTTGAGAGTGCATATGTGGAAGAGTTTGATCCAATATGGAAAGGGTTCAAAGCTAGCACCTCACTTTGTGGGACCATTCGAGATTCTTGAGAGGATTGGCCCAATTTCTTATCGCCTTGCTCTACCACCCAACCTAGCTCGCATTCATGATGTTTTCCATGTTTCAGTACTTAGGAAATATATCCCTGATGTTGTACATGTTCTTGATTGGAATGTGTTGTAGGTAGAGGATGGGTAGCTGGCTTTGGAGCCACTTTCTATTCTGGAGCAGCGGGAGTTGACCCTCAAGGGTCAAACCATCCAGTAGGTAAGGGTCCAATGGGACCCTACTGATGATTCTTTAGCTACATGGGAGGATGTAGCTAGGTTATGAGAGTTATATCCCTACCTATTTGTAGGCTTCCAAGAGTAAGCCTAATCCAAGGGGGGCTGGATGTAGTGCCTACCCTCATTCACATCTTTCTAGACATATTGTTGCTATTATTATCAAACTATGTTAGACTAGTTTTATGTTGATGGATTAGTAGCATTGTTTCGAGACTATCAGACATTATGTTATGGATTCAGTTGTTGTATGATGAGATTATTTAGGTTCTACATTTTATGTATGCATGATGATTATTATATTGCTTTTAGTTATTGATGATGATTAGTTAGATGGTTTATTATCTCATGTGTTTTATTATATATACTTACCCCATACTTGCATGTGTATGGTGTGTGTGTGTTTGTTCTTATTGTATGGCATTTCTAATATGGTTAAGGAAGAGATTCATAGTCACCTACTAGTCAGGATCTACATGATGCACCACTTCCTGCCATTGCTTGTTTAGCTTAGTATTATATATATATTGTATGTACATGCATGGATTTTATGTAGGTTGCAGGTACCGGGTATTGACTTCCTTGAATTGCCAGGATGAGTGTACCCTATGATAAGAGAAGGGAGATAAATTCTCAAGTCCAAATCCCAAACCCTTAAACCATTGTCCTAGAGAGATAGGATAAGTATCTAGATATTTAACCCACCGAATGTTTTGGATTACATAATTCGTGATTTTTAACCCTTTAGATTGATTTTGTGTGAATTGTTCTATGATGGGTTTTCATATTTTATCTTGGAGGTCTATGATGAATTTTCTATTAATTAAGTCTTAATAAATAGATTTAATTAATAAATTAATTATTTTAGAAAATTAATATAATATCATGATCTTTGATATTTTGACTATAATTAATTAAATGAGTATTAATTGAGAAAAAAAGAATTAAATAAAAGAAATTAGAAATTAAAATTAATAATAATTATAAAATAATAATAAAGTAATAAATAAATAATAATAACAAAAGTTATAACAATTAAAAGTAAAAGTTATAAGCTTTCCTAGGAGTTAATGCACCCTTTTATTTCTCATATGTCAACAACATAGAGGTTAGCGCACAAATTAAGCACATGGTGTCTACAACCTTATGACTCATCTAGAAGGTTGGAAAAAAGCTCGTGCTTAGTTGTCTACACCTTCTAGTTGTTTCTAGAGAGATTCTAGGAGCTTCCTGAGAGTCCTTTATATTTGGGCACTCCTAGAGGCTTAGGGAGAGCGGTTGGAGAGTGTTTTTGGAGGACTCAGGAATGTGGGAGAAGGAAGGAGCTTTCGTTGTAGTTTCTAAGGAGAAGCAAATTAGCATTATAATCTAGGTAGACTCTTGTGATTTTGCCCATGTTATTTCCACATCTTGCACTTCCTATCATCTTTGTGTCTTCCATATGCTTTCTTAGGGTTTTTCCAATTTTGGTTGTATGCATTCTTGATATGGGTAGTTAAAATCTATTTGAGGAAACCTTATATGCATAGATCTGAAGAGATTACGGGGCTAGGGTTTAAATTGATAGCCAAATCCATTAGAGAATTTATTTAGTAAATTTGGAGAACAAATATTTTATGGAATTTCTTAAAATTGAAAGTCTTTAAAATTATGTAGATAAAGACATGTTTATTCAGATCTGCATACATATATGTATATATATATATATACACACATGTTATACTTAATAAATCTCTGCATATATATATATATATATATATATATATATATATATATATATATATATATATATATATATATATATATATATATATATATATATATATATATATATATATATATATATATATATATATATATATATATATATATATATCTACATGTTAAAATTGCTATGAAAATATACATTTGAAAAAATCCAAATCGCAGTGATGACAAATGTTTTTAAAACATTATAATTAAAAATTTATTTCATATTGCATAAGTTTGGGGGGGAACGGAATCCACACCCCCATACTTGTTGACGTCGTGGGTACTTGTTGCTGCAAGTACTGTGACGATAGAGGGTATGTAGTACCATTGTCATTGCAGCCTTGCGACTGCAGGGTACCGCATGCTGACGATGGTGTTTATATATGTGTGTGTTATGTTGTATGCAATTCGGTGATGATAAAATCGAATTTCTCCAGTTTGAATTTCTTAAAATAGTTTTAAATATTTATCATTATATATTAATAATTATATATATATTGTTAATTATATATGTATGTATGTATATATATTTGTATATAAATATATAAATATATAAATATATATATATATGTATTTATGTAAGTATGTATATATGTTATTAGTAATTTATCAGTTATCCTTAGATTACTTTTATCATTGATCAGTTATCACTCTTATCATTTGAGATCTGTTTGAGAGATTTATATCTAAATGGATATATATATTTATAAAAATCCACATGTTAAAATCACTGTGGAAATAAACATTTGAAAAAATCCAAATCGCAGTGATGACAAACATTTTTAAAACATTATAATAAAAAATTTATTTCATATTGCATAAGTTTGGGGGGGAACGAAACCCACACCCCAATACTTGTTGATGTCATGGGTACCTGTTGCTGCAAGTACTATGATGATAGAGGGTATGCATTACCATTTTCATTGTAGGCCTTGCGACCATAGGGTACCGCGTGCCGACGACAATGTTTATATATATGTGTGTGTTATGTTGTATGCGATTCAATGGTGATAAAATCAAATTGCTCCATTTCAAATTTCTTAAAACATTTTTAAATATTTATCATTGTATATTAATAATTATATATATATATATATATTTATATTTATATATGTATGTTTGTATATATATTTTTATATAAATATTAAAATATATATATATATAGGTATTTATGTAAGTATGTATATATGTTATTAGTAATTTATCAGTTATCACTCTTATCATTTGAGATACGTTTGAGACACCATGGCTGATGCATTCATGATTATGATAGTGGACATGTATCCTTATATGGATGATTTGCATATGGTAGATGATGTTATCTTATGCTTACTTTGTATGTTAGAGTAATTTCTACATATGATGTAGTATGTTTTAGGAGTGACATTCCTACTATGTTAATACCAATGATCTCCTCAGTGATTTGGAATGTTATGCACAGAGGGATGGCTAGGACGACCGATGGTCTAATGATGCTATTTACAGTTGGGAGGAACTGTGCACTTACTTTATTATGTTTGATCTTTTATGATGGATGTCTATATCTTCTATGATGTTGTATGACATGTGATTATATTTACTTTGTTGTATCATGGATTGGAATAGGATGATGTACTTTATTTCACATATGTATATTCTTTTAAACCTATCATACCCTATGACATGTACAGTGGATGATTGAGCATTTGGAAATGTAATTTATGAACATTGGACTTTTCATTATTATTTCATGAGGATGTGATGATAGATGAATAGATAAATTAGATGTGATTCAACGTTAAGGGATGCATGGAGAATGTAACCTGTTATGTTTATGTTTACTTTTAAATGGTTATTGTTATTGCTTCCATTGTTATACATAAGTTGTATATGGTTTTACTTCCATGTCTATTTTTTTCATAAAAAAAAATGCTACCAAACTTAGTGAAATTATAGGTTAATTCTTTGGATCCCTTGGCAGGGCATTATAGTTTATCCTTGTCACACATCATTTGGGCCAATTTCTCTTGCATGATATTTAGTTTTTTTTTGTAACTTGGACATTTTAGTTTCCTCTTCTTATGTGATAATTGTTTCAACATTAAATTTTTTAGGTAATTTTTCTCCTTCTTGGGTGAGTTTGAGAAAGTATTTCTCTTTCTTTTCATTGAGTATGATTTCTATTACCTTCTAAAATTTTTTATCCTTATGAATTTTTTCTATGTCTTTGAGAGGTATGTCTTCTATATCTGCATACTCATTTGTGTAGTTGTAAGGTTCTTTTAATCTTTCATTTCTTTTGTAGACTTGTCTTATATTATAGTCTCTTATTTCTTGATCTTGATCAACCATTTTAGGAATGTGAAGAGTTTTAGTATGTGTTTGTTGAAAAGGTATTTTGAACATGAATTCAGCTAGTTAATTTAAAGGTGTAGATGTTCCATCAATTTTAGGCTACTATTGATATAAGAGATTCCTAGTTTGCCAAATTTATGGAAAATGTGTTTTGAGAACTCAATGGACTAACAAGTGAAAGAGATCATGATGATCCTTCACTAGATTTAGAATGTGTGTAAACTTGGAAACAATATCTATTGTTATTCCTACCTCTAGCTCTACCACATCATGGTCTGTAGGGAGTAAACAAGTTTCCACTCCTTATGGAAACAGTCATAGAAAATGACCAAAAACAAAGTTTAAATAGGGATCGCACTAGAACGTTGTCTCAAAGTGAGTAAGCATGTTGTGTATCAAGGTATGAGTAGTCTAAGAAATGGATAGAACAACTAATAATTATTACTATCATGATATAAGGTATAAAAAACACAAGAGAACAAAATAGAACAACCAAGTAAGGAGACTAGTTCATGTGTAAATCACAAGTTATCAATTAGGAAAGAAATTAGAGTTTGACATTGTTCTAGATAGATAAATGACTAAGTGTTTCAAAGATAGATTAGACTTGGATCATTTTTTGATGAGGGATCTTGGAATAGTTCATTTTTTTGGACAAATTTAGGTAGACTCATGTGAGGAAATGACTCCTAGGTGAGATGAGAAAACACCTGTTGTAGAGTAATGTTGACAATTTCAAAACAAAACCTTGTGTGAAGATTCATAGGAAACTACATGAGAGAACACAATGAACCATGAAAATATTTGGAACATCAATTTTAGACTTGTTTTCTTGCATGAGAGTTTGCAAAAGTCACGTGAGGAAAGGATAATTTGACCAAAAAATATAGGTTTTATGACTAAAAAAATGCAACATTTTGGTAAACCTTCATGCAAGGATTCAAAGACAACCACATGAAGAACTATAGAGAATACCACAAGGAAATGCAAAGTGAAAGTTTTCTCAGATGAAGTTTTGTAGAAAAACAAGCAAGAAAATGACCAAATTGACAGATTTGATTTTACTTGAAGATATTTTTAGTGATTTGATAGTTTCTGAATAGAGGACTAATAATGTTTAAAAGTTTTAGGCAAATATCAACATTTTTTTCAAATTTTGGACATCATTTTTTTTGTATGTAGACAATTGTTTTTAGACTTGGGAATCAAGCAATAGTCACAAATAATCAATCTGAGGACAAAGTAACTCAAAAGGATAGGGGAGTCTTGACCTTTTGTTTGTTTGCATGATTTGGACAATTTAAAGACACCAAAAAAAAACTCTTTATCCCTATAACCAAAAATGGTAGAGGAAGTAAAACCTTTGTCTCACAACTTATGTGCATGTATTCACCTCACACAACTATGTCACTCCACTAGAGGGTGCCCATGTTTTTTGTGTATTCCAAGGACTCAATAAAATACATGCTCAATGAGAACCCTTATGGTAGGGGTCAAGGGTGTATATCACCTTCCAATGTCCATGTACATGCCTATGGTGAGAATTTATAGGAGAGATTCTTCCCCCTCCTTGCACAAAGATTATGCCCCCTTTCAGAGGTGAACTAGGTAGCAACTATCTAAAAGTTTTTTCTTGGATTCCGTTCACATTAATCCTTTGTTACTTTGTGAAAAAACTTGAGGCTAGTAGCTCACACTAGCATCTAAAAGTGCACACACTTGACTAGCAAGGTTAGGGGTGGAACTACCTAGTGTAGTAGACATAACCTCTTCTTGATATGCAATATCAAAATCAAGAATAAATTAACATGGATTTGGAGTCTTTCACTCTATGAAGCTTCTTTATTATAGTAAATTGGAATTATTAGTTAAATGTGTGTGCTCGGTTGGGTCATTCCTATAGGTTGGATCACTTTGGTAGGCCCTCTAATGGTTGACTCAGACTAGTGATTTAGATTGAAGGGTCAAAGTTTTTTATTTCCCCAAAGGGAAAAGAGCATAGTCCTCTACCTCATTACCTTACCCAAACACACAGAACATTTTTATCACCGAGTTAATTTATTAATTCCAACATTTTTATTCTCAATATTTTGATCTTCCTAAAAGAAAGCCATGATACCTTCATAAAAATAATTTGTATGAGAGAACTACTAACTTTCTTGCCTCCCTTAGGTATTATCTTCCAAAGGTGTCTAGGTTTCTAATTTACTCTTGGCCATCACTTCCAAGTAGCAAAGAGCATACTTTCCATATTCCTTTGTCTAGATCCCTACAAAGTTCACAAGCCCTATTAAATAATTCTTGTAAGAAAGAGTTAGGATGATACAATGTTTAAGTGGGTTTGAATACATTCTTTGATGAGAGAATCTTCCACTAAGTTTCCTGGAATCAAATTGCCAGTACTGTTTGCATGTTTGTAACAAGGTATCTTCAACAAGTGATTTTCACACCACTGTTAGGCTATTTAAAATCAAAAAACTAAAATAAAATACTTTAGAAACAAATGTCAAATTTAATTAGTATTATGAAAAATAGAATCTGAAAATTGCATTTTTACATTTATTGGTGTCATGTTTCATGCGAAGTTGTGCATCCTCTTGCATAAAAATATGTTGTATATCACATCAAAAATTGAACAATTATATGCTATTTCATGCTATAAAGTATAAAACTAGGATTAGAACTTCAATTTACTCATGGGAGAATTGGATTTTTCACATGAGAAACCAAGGAATTGTAGGGACAAAAACAACCAAACATCAAAATTTTGAAAAATTAAAAACAGATGAGGCTAGAATTTCTTTTTCTCAGCCCCATAGTGGGTACCAAAAATATGAGTGATAATTATGGCCTATAAATTAACCACACCTTAACATGATCATTATATGAAGAATCATCCAAGAACGAACATGGGATTGTTCATCCAAAATAATCAAAAAATTTGATCTATTGCTTCCTAACTAGATTGATTTTGATAATCACTCTTAGATTCTAGAGTGACCAAACATCTAATATAAATAATTTTAATATAATGAGATGCAATAGTTAAGCTAAATATATGAAATTTTAAATCTAATAATAAAAAGAGAAAATTAATCTAAATGAATGCATTATTAAACTAGATGAGATCAATATTTAAGAATTAAAAAAAACTATGAATGTAAATGTATGAGTTAGCAATTTGACATAAGTTTGATACTTTTCTATGCATCCTCTAAAATGATGAATTGAGTATTTCTTAAATAGAATTCCAAAAGTGATTAATGGTCAAGATCAAATCAAATGAATGGTCAAAATTGGACATGAGATTTAGTTAGAATAGAAACTTCCCTTGTGAAAAGAGAGTTAGTTGATTACTTTTGGGTGGAATAAATAGTTAACTAGCTTAATTCCTTTTCTAATTCCAGTTCACTCAAAGTTTCCAATTCTAAATTGAAGAGAGAATTTGGAGACTATATTTGATTTAATAAAATGTTATATGACCTCATAAATGAATAAATCTTAATTAATTGAATAATTAAATCCAATAATTAGAATGATGATATATATTAATTAAATCAAATACATTTAATTCCTTATTGTGTATCAACCAAAGGTGTAAATTTAATTTAGTTAAAGTGACATGATTTATGTTGTGGCTACACAATGTATGCCCCATTTTGGTTATAAATGGGGACCCCTTACTTTTTTCTTTTTTTTTCTTGAACCCTAGTCTAGGGTCTAAGTCCTTTTGAGGTTTTATCTCATGTCCTACTTCACAACTAGGTCCTATTTTGCAAACCCATTCTTTGAAAGTCAACTTTTTAATAAAATTCTTTTGCAAAATAAAAAGGTACACCAACATACCTCAAGAGGTGTGCTAGTGTGCTAAATTACACCAAAGGGGATATTCACCCTTTGGTGCTATGCACCTATGTACCTATGCAATAGCAAAGATTCAAGAGGTCTATATAATCCCTCCACCTTCTCTCCATATTTTCATTTCATTCTTCCTTTGTCAAAGCTTTTAGTCATAGCAACACACTTGATCATGTGCACCATGTTCTGTCTTCCCACTTGTGCAAAGACACTTAAAGAAAATGTTGAAAACCTTAGGTGTGGAATAGCATAGCTAATTAGGTCTGCTACTAGGTACTCTCACAACCAAAAAATATTCTAAAAAACCTTTAAATAAAAAAAGGGTTAAATTACAAAAAATAAGGTGTGCATTAACACACCTCATTAGGTACACTAATGTGCACTTTATCTTCTTCACACAATTAAAAAATCTTAAGATACCTAAAAAATAAAAGAAAAACCTAATTAAGGTGTACAACAGTGAATCTAACTCGGTGTGATGATGCACACCTTAAAAAATGCAAAAAGAAAAGCACCTAGATTGAAGTATGAGTCGTGCATTAGCACACCTCATGAGGTACATTTATGCACAACACATAGTAAGGTTTTCTCATTAAAAAGGTGTAGTAGGTGCACCTGTTGTGCCAATTTTTTGTTTTGCCATTTTAAAGGGTTTAAATCAAGTTTCTTCACATTTTCAAGTACTCTGATTTTAGGGTTTTTGTTCGGGTCAATACTAGGGTGTCATTAATCCATTTTTCTTCAATTTTGAGCTAATGGACATGCTTATTGTGTATATTTGATGGTGCCTTCATCATCCTCCCTTGCTGAGAAAATGGCAAAAAAACTAGTATTATTCAAGTTTTAGGGTGTTCCTACAAAATGACAGTTTTAGGATGAGAACTTAGAGATTCAAGACATAGATTTAGGTCACACAGACTTGGGTGAGTTCCAAAAACTCTACAATAGACCAACTAAGAGATCTCAGATGATATCCACATTGATTTGATTAGGGCTTGTTAGTGTAGCATCACACCCAATATTAGTCAAGTCCTCAGAGTTAATCATGACACTCACAGAGCATTTTATTTTCGAAGAAAGGGTAGTAAAGAGCATTATTGGAGAGATCATTCTCAATCTTAAACCCAAGAACATTGAAAAAGTATTCCATCTCCCAAGGGTGGATCAATTCATTATATTAACGTATGAGAAAGTAGAGAGATGGTATAGGGAGCATATTGGTGATGCTTTTGAGATCATCCAGTCTTTGTACCTTATAGAGAAGACTCCTCTTGGAAAGAAAGTAGGCAAAGTAGAAATGACAAGAGGATACATGAAGGAAGATATTAGATATTTAATCATACTCTTGAGTAGAGTTATGGGTTTTCCAGTAGCCAAAAACATGAATATTTTTATGGTGCATTTCATTAAGACAATAAAGAAAGTAGAGATGCCACTTGATTGGGCTTCTACTCCCAATGAGAATTTAGGTGACTAGCTAGTGGTGGCAAAGAGCTACAAGAAATTTTACATGACATCATACTTAGTGTACTTGTTAGCCACAAGGGTGAAGGATTATCTAGGGCTCTATATAAGGGTTGGCATGTAGGATGCAAACACATGGCCTTATATTGTATATCCTTAGCTAGTAAAGAAGAGGCTTTTAGAGAAAATCAAAGAATAAAGGATTATAAATGATGCTTTAATAGTTGCAATAATCTAGTTAAAAGAAGGGGATTATGCAAATTGAATATCAAAGGAGGTAGCTGCATAGATATCACTACTCAAAGCCTATTATATCTTTTGGTTTAAATATGCATATACTATTTACACTTACTTAAGTTTACTTAGGTTAATGCATTATTTTATTATATTACATTATTTTATTATTTTATTTTGTGAGACACTTTAGAGTTTTTGCACCTTTTTGAGTTGTCATGTTGATAACATAGAAGTACACAACTTTATTTTAGAAAATGGTCTCTATAACACTAGTGTTTGCATCATTCACTAAGTTGTTATTTAGACAACATCATTATTCACACACCCTTTTTAGCATGTGTTGTCTACAACACTGATTTGTGTGTTACACCCTTGTAGGCTTATCCTCTCATCATCGCACTTACTTCCATGCTTAATGGAGGATAACCCATATCTATTGGACATCTGCCTAGTTGTATGAATTATCATGTAGCTGATTTTGAGGCATTCTAGATGTATCTTAGAGGCCTTTATATACAAGTACTCCTAGTGTACTCTTAATGCATATTGAATGAATATATCATCATTCTCATCATGCTCTCTCTTTTTGGTCTACAGTTGTGCTTGTGTTTGAGTTCTTAATTCCTAGGTGAAATTTTCCCTAAGGAAAATTCTTACATGGTATCAGAGTTTGGCAATTTTCTAGCACCTCGGCTTAAATCTAGAGTACTACAAAAATTGGGAGTATCTAATGCTAGATCTGACCTTGCCATTGTGTATAGAATGTTGAATCAATGAATACCAACTATAAAATTTGCTACCTTAGGCTAAAGTTGACTATAAGGAAAAAAAATTTCAAATCGACACTCAGAGGCCCTGATTTGCAAGTACGGCTATGGTCATGTGTAGATCTATTTGATTAATTTTTGGATCTGTAATTCTATTTTTCTCTACATTTTTTCCAAAAAAAATTCAAATATTTTTTAGGCTAGTTAGCCTTGCAAAGAATTATTTTTACAGGTATCGAGCAATCACACCCCAAGCCTATATAGTTGGTGGAATATTTTCATATAGTAGAGATATTCTATTAGGATTGGCAAACCACATTCACATTTTGGCCAAGTCACAATGATAGCATCTCTACACACATTTTGATGACTAGTCAAATAAATCTAGCATATGCCCCAGCACACTGGCAGCTTCCTCATACTCCTAGTCGTGTTGTTTATTAAAACACCCATAGATTATACTTTTAAAATAGTAGGCAAGTTCTTCACACATTACATGTGGGACAATTCCCACCAAATTTTGTTCACCAAAATTTGAAAATCAGCTTCGGTCCATGACAGACACAAGTGACATTAATTATTATTGTGATAAATTTTTGGCACAGTGGTCAGTCTCCAACAACTTGTTTGATTTTTTTGGTGTGTAGAGTTTTTTGGTCTTGAGCTGTCATCTTCCAGCTTTCATAGATTTTTTGGTGCTTAGTAACCAAATACTTGCAACATTGCTACTTCTAGTTCTGGCACCCAATACTAATTTGCCACATGGACGACCTACCCACCTCCATATATAACAGACCATGTGTACTACCATGGTGGACCATCTTTGCTATGACTAAATATAGTCACCAACATCCATAGTATTTTGTATAGGTGACATAAATAGCCGTATAGTGATATGTTAGATTTCTATATTGCCATGTTAGTAGGGGGTCAAATTTTTTTTGCTGACATCAGCATTTCACTAGATTAAATTTGATAGCCATCTGATCATCAATTCTAGTCATTTTTCAATTACTATGATGGTTGTTTGACTATCAAATTTAAGCTAGCAGTTTTCCTTCTAGACCCCTCTCAAGATTGCTTTTTGATTTGGTAGCCTAACTTTGAGAGCCCATAACTTGGTCATTCAAATTCTAGTTTAGGTGCAATTTTTTTGAAATTTGCTAGAATTTTCTAAAAAATTTAGTGGTGGTGTTCTTTTCTAGTTTTGGTGCAAGGATTTTTCAAAAATTGCATTTTTTGGTGCCTTTACCTGCTTAATCCTACATTTTACAACTTCAAACGCTCTGTACAAGCTCATCTAGTCACCTTTTCAGGCTCTATGTTTTTCAAAAGTGTGTATTTTTTCTCTACTTTCTAGATCTATAGTTAGATTCTAGGGTTGTGTGGACAAAAATCTTACTTTTAGAACTAGGGCTTTTTTTTACATTGTAAAGCTTTGATTACTTTTCAAAATTGTTATACATTTGAGCTACAATGCTTAGTGATAGATTTGGACCTCAAAAGGTAGTTGTAAAAGGAAAATTGAAAAGTTGACTTTGTTAATTTTGACAAGTGAACCATTGTACATGCACTACTTATAAACTGCCAAAAGCATTTTTTGGGGGGGTCTTTTGATTGAGTGAAAAGGTGGGGTGTCTACTATGTTCTTGTGTCTCTCTTTTGTGCTCTTTTCATTTTCTACATCATGGGTTCATTTAAATGTCCACCTCTAACTTCATTCAATTATTCTACATGGAAAGATATTGCATGGAGTAGATTAATGGAAAAAGGTTATAGTCTTTATATTGATGGTACAATTACCAAACCTAGTGATGCTAAAAAAATCATTGAATGGAAAAAAAAAAAAAAAAGACCAATAAGCTTTAGGAATTATTAGGAGTTGTGTTCATAGAGATATCTTCTTTCACATTTCTAGTTGTATAGAATCCAAACCTGCATGGGACAAACCTGAATCATTGTATGGTAAAGTGGATGAGGAAAAGGGATTTCAATTTGAGGACAATCTACTTCTCTTGGATCCAAAGAACTTTGACACAATTCAAGATTAAATAAACAAAGCCAATGAGTAAAGGGCACTACTTAAAGATTGTGGAAATCCCATGAAGGGTGACAAATTGATTCATCACATCCTAAAGAGGCTACCTTCAAAATATGTTTCCTTTGTTCTAAGTTTTAATACTCATAGGTTGACCATGGGAATTACTTACCAGAAGCCTACATTTGATGTATTTGCAAAGATGTTGATTTTTGACCAATCTCGCTTGATGGATTTAGGACAATTCACAACATTAAAGACCAAAGCCTTGGTGGCTAGTGATGAGCACCAATCAAGTCAAGGAGAGAAAATTTCTAGCAACAACAAGAAGAAGTAGTGGAAGCAGAAAACACAATTTGAGACACAACAATCCTCCTCACAACAAGGCAATTCTTCTTCCAACAAGAAGGGAAGTAATGAAAAGGATAAAAAAATTTGTGCATATTACAAAAAGCTAAATCATGATGAACATCATTGTAAGAATAAAAGAATTGATGAGTTAGAAAATCTAGTCAGGAAGAACAAAATTCAAGTGCCACGTACTTCTAGGGATTCAACTCAAATCTCTTCAAAGGGAAAAGGACAAGCACTTATGGAAAATTCAAGTTCTTCTTTAGAATTGATACTTGACTTAGGTGCCTCCTACCATATGGGTTCTTTAAAGGGAGACTTTTATTCATTGAAGTAGTGATAGGTACCACACATCTTCATGGGAGATGATACTAAAATGGAAGTTAAAGTGAAATGACATGTGGAAATGGACAATTGGGAATTCAAATATGTTCTCTACATTCCAAACCTTTTCTCCAATCTCCTCTTAGTTTACTAAATCACTCACCTTAGAGATTGTCACAAAGTTGAGTTACTACTAGATTCAATGATGGTGTGTAGTCTTAGAGATGATTCATTAGTTGTAGTGGGTAAAATCAATCATGACAAGAGGATTTATTCCTTCTCCCACTTTTTGCCTAAGTCTCCTTCTCAATCCTTTTTGACTCACTCTACTTAACAAACAAAACTATGGCATGAGCAGTTTGGTCATCTTGCCTTCCACCATCCTCAACAACTTTACTTTAAACACATGGTCAAAGGTCACCTTAAAATCAACTTTTCTAAGGGCTAGTGTTCATCATGTTTAGTGGATATGCATCTTGAGGAGAAGTATGATAAAGGGAAGTCTTCTTGAGCACCAATTTTTCTCCAATTGGTTCACATGGTTTTAGCAGGACCCTTTCCAGTAACTTTAGTCAGCCAAGGTCACTACATCCTTACTTTTGTTCATGACTTTTCATGATTCACCTAGGTCTACTTCATTCATCATAAGAGTGGAGTTGTTGATAAGCTTCAAGCATTCAAGACTCATGTTGAACACAAATCAAGGAAAGCCATAAAGTTTCTATGGGTGGACAATGAGAACAAGTATGTGGATAGAAGACTTAGAGACTTTTGTAAACATGACAGAATTGATCTTCAAAATTGACCAGCATTTAGTCCACACAAGATAGATGTTGTAGCACTGAGAATTAGGACTCTCAAAACCATGGCAAGTTGCATGATACAAGCCAAGTCTCTTGATCCAACACTTGAAGTTGAAGCCATTAGTAGTGCCACTCACATACTTAATAGGTCTCCTCATAATGCCTAAGATGGGAAGAATCCTTTTTAGGCATGCTACAATAGAAAACCAATTTTGAGTCACTTTAGAGTCTTTGGTTGTCCAACATGGGTGAACCTATCTTCCAGGGCATGCAAGGCACCAACACCTAGGCCTTGTACTTTCATCAGTTACAAAGATAATGTAAAGGCTTATAGACTTATGGATCTTGAGATATGAGATTTTTGTGGAGAAGGATGTATACTTTGAGGAAACTTCACCCACCTTATCCTCTAATCCTCTCTACACTTCATAGATAGTGGAAACTAAGAGTGACACTAGTGATAGTGCTTCAATAGATTTAGAAACATGGAGTTCTATCCATAGTTGTAGTGAGAGGTCATGACATTAGTCTAGTCTACATGCATACATTTCCATAGTGAAAGGTCTAGCACAATGAGGTACTTGTTGTCTTCTAGCTCCAGCTTCAATAGATGACTACATGGCAGACATTGCAAGTTTGTTCATGGAGTCACACACTATAGACTTGGGAAACAACCTTGAGGATTTACATCTTCTCTTTGATGAAGATGATCCTTCTATAGTTGTTGTGAGGGATCATTATAAGCCTCATGTCCATTCTCTACATGATCAATCTTCATAGGTTGGCATGATTATGGATCCTTATGTATGGTAGTTATTAGAGGTCTCTTTATTGGTTGAGGAGATAGATGGTTCTTGAACAAGTTCTACAGACATTTGAGTAGGTTTCAAGGCCACCATACAGCTTCAGGATTGTACCTTTGCCATTATTTCTTCCTAAGGGGAGGAACATCATCCAACATTTATGGACTAGCTTCTTCCTTGGAGCAACACTCACTAGTCAACATTCTTCATTTGAGGGGGAGGGACTACCTTGTCTCTCTTCCTCTTCTTTCTTATGGGAGGGACTTTTTCCTCTTATGAGGTCTTGTTTTTCTCATTCTTCACCTTTGTATATACTAGATGTATGTTGTAATGGGGGGTCTTAATTAGTCCATCCATCCATGCATTTTTTTTCATCTCTCTTTTTTGGGGAGGGTTTTTCCCATGAGTTTTTCCCTACTTCTTTACTTTATGAGAGATTCCATATCATTATGTAAATGGGTACCTAACATGGCCTAGTAGCCAGGACCTATCATGTATTTCATCCTAATTTTCATAAGCTTAAGGGAATTTCCCTAAGTTTCACTTAAAGGGGGTGTTGGTGTAAATACATATTACTATTTACACTTAAGTTTACTTAGGTTAATGCATTATTTTATTATTTTATTTCGTGAGACACTGAGGAGTTTGTGCACCTTTTTGAGTTGTCATGTTGACAACATAGAAGTATGCAACTCTATTTCAGCCAACGGTGTCTACAACACTGGAGTTTTTATCATTCACTAAGTTGTCATGTAGACAACATAATTATTTGCACTCCCTTTTTAGCACATGTTGTCTACAACACTAATTTTCATGTTACACTCTTGTAGGCTTATCCTCTCATCATCGCACTTACTTTCATGCTTAATGGAGGATAACTCATATCTAGTTGACATGTGCAAGGTTGTATGACTTATCATGTAGCTAATTTTGAGGAATTCTAGATGTATCTCAGAGACCTTTATATACAGGAAATCCTAGTGTACTCTTAATGCATATTGAATGAATATGTCATCATTATGATCATAATCTCTCTTTCTAGTATACAATTGTGCTTGTGTTTGAGTTCTTATTTCCTAGTTGAATTTTTCCCTAAGAAAAAATCTTACAATATCTAATTCTAAACATTTAAATATTTGAGGGTAGTAGGTACAACTATCAACCCTAAGAAGCTCCCTAGGTACCGCAGTGTCAGACTTATTCTCCTAGAGATCTCCTGAAAACTCTTGTCTGCATATGACAGAGTTAGAAAGCAACAAAAGATATGTTGGACATAGCCTATGACTATAGGACCTTTCTAGGTGGATCAAAAGTAATATATTCCTTCTTTTGAGTCTGAATGGCATCAATATCCCTTAGATAAATATAGTTCTCCTTGGCCATATTTTGATAACATTGGGAGAGTACAACACTTAGGTGGTAAAATATCTTAGCATAAAGATGCCCTCAAAGATCACTGGATGAATGCAACAAATGACTATGATGCCTACATAAGGGATTATTGTAGAATGAATTTTTATATGGTAGAGAAGGCTTTGAAGATAAAGATTGTGCAACAAGACACTAAGGAGTTTCTCAACAACTCTTGTCTACATATGATAGAGTTAGAAAGCAACACAAGATAATGTTGGATGTGACCTATGACTATAGGACCTTTCTAGGTGAACCTAAGGAAATATATTCCTTCTTTTGAGTATGAATGGGATCAGTATCCCTTGAATAAATATAATTCTCCTAGGTCATATTTTGATAACATTGGGAGAGTACAACACTTTGCTGGTAAAACATTTCAACATGAAGATGCCCTCAATAATCACTGGATGAATGCAACAAATGACTATGATGTCCACATAAGGGATTATTGTAGAATGACTTTGTATCTGGTAGAGAATGATTTGAAGATAAATATTTCATTAAATATTGTACAATAAGACATGCGGGAGTTTCTTGATCCATTTTTTACCAGGTCTAAGATTGGTGAACGACCTATCATGAACTCTAAGATTGACCAAGAAGAGAACTCAGACATTAACGACAAGGAAATGCATGTCAGTAAGTTGAAAAATGATTAGATTAGGAGACCTTTTAAACTTGATCCAATTCCTTAGATAGTGATCTTCCATGCTCAAGCTCATCTAGCTAAAGGTAGAGGAGAAAAGGTCATAGTCCCTACATTTATAGACCAGTCACCAATGAGATCAAAAATGGTATACCAACTTGATAGGCCAATTTGGTATTATCAGCCTTAGAAGGGTAAATCTAAAGGAAAAAGGAAGAGGAATTCTCCTTAGCAAGAAAAACTAGAAGAGGGAGAAATTTAGGCACCTACATAGATTGGAGAAGAAAATGTGCATGGGATAGAAAATGTAGAAGCTATACAAGCTCAAGGTGACCCCCAAGTGCCACCAGCTGAACAAGGTCAAGTAGAAGTAGAAACTAAAGTACAAGAGGTTTCCCCACCTCAACAACTAGAGCAAGCTTCACCCTTTGCACCTAAGAAGAGACAAAAGTTAAGACTCTAGTAAAGAGGAGGAAAAAGGTGATCAAGAAAGTAATTACTTTCCCATCAAGGCCAAACCCTATTTTGGAAGAGGCAAAACAAGAAGATGATGAGGATGAAAAGGATAATTTTCCTTATAATTGGAGGACTTAGCTTACCAAAGCCGTAGGAGAGAAATGGGGAAGAAGCTCCATGATCACACTTCCATCTATCCTTGATGAACCCATTCAAACTACAACATTAGAAGATGAGATGAAATAGTGGTTAGATGAGTGGGATGTAGAGGGCACTATGTTGGGAATATAGATGGAGTAACTGAGAAGTGGGGAGGGTAGGGGGGGGGGGGGGGGGGCGGGGTGTGGGTGGTAGGGAGGGTGGGGGTGAATTCATTACTACAAAAAGATATCCATAGATCCCTTAGATGTATTATAAAGCTAGTTATTGTTGTCACTTTGTAACCATACAGAAAAATGTTGTAACTTGGTAGATGTACTATGTGTTTACTAATCTTTAATCATTCTTAGAGATTTAATATGCATGCATAAAAGAAATAACATGAACACATAAGACACTAGATTTAATGTGGAAACTCAATATGGGAAAAACCACCAAGTAACTAGCTACTAATTTTCACTCTTCTAAAGTGAGCCCTGCTAGGAGCCAACCTTCTTAAAGGTTACAAAACACACTATTAAGTGTGACCTTGTTAGAGGATTTAATAAACCTACTAGGATTTCCCTTACTAGAGGACTTTGGAAAAATTCAATAGAACTGTCACCTTGTTAGAGGATTTACAAAATGGTTTTTAAACCAACTCTAATAAGAGATTTAGAAATCACTACTGCAATGGTAAAAAAGTAACAATGAAGTAACCTGAATGAGATGCAACTAAATTGTTGATATAAATATTTGTTCTACTTCTCTAGATCCTCTTTGATCAAATACAACTTTTCTAGTACTCCTCAAGGATATTTTATCCTTCTTCAATTTTCACTCACACTTTCCTCTTCTCACAATCAACACACTTGCATGCTTGCTCATTACCATTTAGAATTCACAACTTGACCATTTATTTATACCTTACAAAATGTCAATTCAAATCATTTAAAAGTTATAATTATCAATAATCATTACATCAGTCGACTACAAATATTTCATGAAATGATTAAACTTTATTTCCCAAAACAATGAAATCTTGATTGACTGACCTTGCTCAGTAAATACTATTCTAGAAATAATTTTCAGTGTTAACCAACTAGAGCTCGATGAACATTGCAAACTCTACAAAATCCTTTGGATACCAAGTGAACTCAGTAAACACTAACTTTCCTTCGGTGACCTTGTGAGCTCATTAGAAACTAACTTCTGCCACAGAAACCTTCAATGCCTAAGTGAGCTTAGTAGAAACTATTTCCACAGAGTAATTTTTGGGAATGCTTGATAGACTCTATAATTTTCTTTTCTGACTAACTGAGCTCGGTTGACTCTATCTAATAATTGATATGACATTTATGTAACATCAAAGATAACACACAATTGAACAATTGTATCCAACAATCTCCCTCTTTGGCATTGATGGTAACACAACATGTCATAGCACAATGAAATTTGAGAACAAGTATTTTCTTGAAAAAATATTTCTCCCTCTTAGATTTTATGTCACAATTTTCTCTAATGTTATAATCTCTCTCTATGAAGGAATTGCATAGCTTCTTTTCAAACAGTAAACTCTCCATAAATAGATTCAAATTTCAAAAAGATATGATGGTACACTCTCCCTCTTTGACAACACATGCCAAAGACAACACAAGCCAAATGAGTAACAATGTACCTTGAGTATTGATTAATATGAAATGTTTCAATGACTATGTTGCATCAACTAATAGATCTCCAACTTAGTACCTATTGATGCATCACTAAAATTTATGTTAGTGAGCTTCAAATAGGGTAATGATCCCTAACTTACCTCTTAGATACAAGAATCCATCCTTAGGTAATGGCTTGGTGAATATGTTAGCAATCTATTCCTTTGTATGGATATATTCCAATTTGATCTCCTTATCTTGCACCAATTCTCTAACAAAGTGATACTTTATTGCAATGTGCTTGGTTTTGGAATGCATCACTAAATTTTTATATATGTTTATTGCACTTGTATTGTCACAAAACATAACAACTAATTCTTTTATTTTTACCTTCATGCCTTCCAATAGCTATTTGAACCAAACAATATTAGAACAATTTACTACTACAACATCATACTTTGCTTCCATTGTATATTGGGATGTACAATTTTTCTTTTTACTTGTCCAAGAAACAAACCTCTTTCCATGAAAAAATGCTCCACCACTTGTACTCTTTCTGTCATCAATGTTTCCTACCCAATTAGTATCAGTAAACACTTTCAAATCTAGATTACCTCCAAATTTGTACCATAATCCATAATCTTCAATATCTTTAAAGTATCTCATGATCATTTTGGTTGCCATCATGTGATTTTCTCTTTATTTTTCTAAAAATCTTGCTACAATACCAACTGCAAGAGCAATATCAAGCCTTGTATGAACTACATACTACAACTTTCCAACCATTGATCTTTATCAAGCTTGATCTACCTCTTTTTATTCATCACCCTTGGTAAGCTTTAGTCTAGTACACATGGGAGTCCCAATTGATTTACAATGAAAATACCAAACTTTTTGAGTATTTCCTTGATGTATTTAGATAGGGTGATATAGATAGCATTCTTGATCTACTGAATTTGAAGACCAAGAATAAATTTAATCTCACCAAACATTGACATCTCAAATTCTTTGTTTATTTTATCTAAAAATTATTCGCATAGATCATCATTTTCTATAAACAAAGCATCATCTACAAATATTTCTTCCAAAATAATCTTGTTATCTAGTCCTTCTTTGATATACAAGCTACTATTATCATTAGTTCTCTACAAACCAATCTAAATAAGATAGTTATGCAATCTTTCATACCATGTATTTTATATGAGAAATATGTTAGCAAGAAATACTAATCTATTAAGAGAACAAAAGCATTAACTAGCATAAAAATCATAACATATATGAGAGACAAAGTGAAAACCCTCAAATGAGAATATGAACCATGGAATGGCTCTCCCAATGAGGATGGTCACTTGAATTAGGGATGAGTTTATTTGATAGGATTTGGGATGTATGCTCAAGATTTAAATTTGCTTCAATGGAAGATTTGGATTTGGGTGTGGATGATGGCTTTGTTGTAAAACTTGGTCTTAAAATGACATTATAACTTTAGCTCAAAGGTTGTCATGAAATGGCTTGGGAGGGGATTCAATTTATAGGCTAAGGGCTTGAGGGATAGATGGCTAAGATGGAAGGAGATATCAAAGCTTAAGGATGGCTATGATGCACTCAAAGGGGAGCACATGGATTGTGCTTGTTTAGCACCGACCAAGGAGTGACACATGTCATAGAGTGAGTGGATGGAGGCAAGGGGATGGATGAGTCAACAAAGGAGGCTCAATGGATAATATCTTCATAAAGACCCTTCATAATGTCTTGTAAGAGCAATGAATGGGCTTGTAAGAGTCTTTATAGCCTTTGTAAGAGCATTTAAAGCTTAGTGGTTGGGGTATTTTGGAGGGAGTTGAGATTGGGGACTTTGCTTGGCTTAGGAAAGTCTTAAGCTTACTTAAGGAATGTGACAAGGTTGGGGGGGGATTAGAGGTGATTTAGGATTAGATTAGGCTTGTTAGAGATTTGCAAGTGGATGGCATTCAATGAGGGTGGGTGAGTTAGTGGCTAAGCTTGGTTAGTATGGGTGGATGGGGTGGATTAGGCTAAAAAGGGGGTTTAGGATAGTTTATGGGTTATTAGATTTGAGGGCTTTATTTATGAAATAGATTTATTTAATAAATAAGGATTTTGGAATTAGATAGAAGAATAGGATTAATTGATAAATAATAGGTTATTTGATTTATCAATTAGGTCTATAGATGATTAATTAAATTAATTAGCTAGGGGATGGTAAAGGATTAATTAAATAAGAATTTAATTACTGATGCATTACCAAAGTGGTGTAATCAAATTTAGGTGTCTACATGTATAGGGGCTTGTTTTAGACCATACAATACTTTGTGTAATTTGCAGACTATGTCCTTTTTGTCTGGAATAAAAAAATCTTCAAGTTACTCAATGTAGACTTCCTTTTCTAGAATATCATCAAGAAATGTAGATTTGACATCCATCTGATATACCTTAAATCCTCTGTATGCAGTATATAGAAGTAGGGTCTTGAAACCTTCTAGTCTTGCAACATAAGCAAATGTTTCTCCATAGTCTATTCCTTCTTCTTGAGAGTAGCCTTTACATACTAGTATAGCTTTGTTTTATGATACCTTACCATCTTCATTCAACTTATTTTTGAATACCCACTTAGTTCTAATCACATTTTTATCTTTAGAACTAGGTACAAGAGTCCATGTTTTGTTCTTCTCTATTTTCTCTATCTCGTCATTCATAGCCTCAATCAAAGTTTTAATTTCTAATGCATCTTTAACATTTCTAGGTTCAAAATTAGCATGTAAGCAAGTACTTTTTAGCTTACTTCTTGTCATAGTACCTTTAGATTTGTCTCCAATAATCTAATCTAGTGCATGATGTTTCCTAACATATTTGGAACCTAATACAAGTTCCTTGCCTTTTGACTGAGTTTCACTATCTTCATTTTAAGTTTCAACTTCTAGCTTTGGTTGATCTGATTGTTGCTTGGGTCCTTTAGACTTGGTAGGGATTGGCTCAGTAGCATCTAAATGTAAGTTGGGTTCCTACAACTTGGTTTGAACTTCTTGCAACTCAGTCACTAAAGACTCAAGAGTAGAAGTTTCCTGATTAACAGATGTATCTGGCACTATATTAGGTTCAATGAAAACAAATCTCTTGTAATATTTTGGTTCCTTTTTCCTTTCTTCTTCAGTCCTTTCTAAAAACTCATCAACTTTCACATGTGCACTTTCTATGACTTTTGAGTAGATAAATTTAAATATCTATATGCCTTACTCTTGCAAGAATATCCCAAAAATATGCCTTCATCACCCTTCAGATCAAATTTACCTTTTCTAGATTCTTTCAAAATATAATATTTTCTTCCAAATACTTTAAGGTAACTTGCATTGAGTCTATAGCCATATGATAACTCATAGGGGTTTTTGAATAAGTCCTTCTTCGACTATTCTTAGTTCAAGGTATGAACTACAGTGCTAATAGCTTCCTTCTAGTATTTGATACCAATGTTCTTTTCAATCATTAGAGTTCTTGCATAATCCATGATAGATCTATTCCTCCTTTTAGCTATTCCATTCTGCTTGGGAGTTCCAGGAGCTGATACCTATCTTTTGATTCCTCTTTCAATGTAAAATTTATTGAATTCATGGGAGATGAGTTCACCACCTTTGTCTGATCTCAAATATTTCATTCTTTTCCCTATTTCCTTTTCTACTCTAGCCAAATACCATTTGAATTTCTCAAATGCTCCCAATTTCTCTCAGATACATGATAATCATCATTCTAGAGTAGTCATCAACAAAAAGAATTAAGAACTTTTCTCTAGTATAGCTCTCAATTCCAATAGGTCCACACAAATCAGTATGCACAATTTCCAAAAAAAATTCAAACTGATAGTTCTTACTTTAAAGCTCGTCTTTCCCATCTTACCAATCTGAAAATTCTTGTATAGACCAACATTAGATTTCTTTATACTAAGAATGCCTCTTACTTTCCTAAATTTTCTTATTTTCACTAGGTTATCAAAATTCACATGACATAATCTTTTGTGCAAAATTCTTGTATAGACCAACATTAGATTTCTTTATACTAAGAATGCCTCTTACTTTCTTCAATTTGAGCAATAAAACATGAACATTCACCAAGTTCAAGATAGAACAAGTTAACTTTTTTTTGCATACCAAATCTAATTAGCTTTCCTTTCTCATCCAATAGTCTTGCTTTTCCATGCATGAATTCCACTTTCAATCCAATATTGATTAGTTGTTGCACACTCAACAGATTGCGTTTTAGTCTTTCAAACCAATAGGCATTATCAGATACAAGATCTTTGGTTAGTGAGATTCTTCCTCTTCCTTTTATGCAACAAGGTTCATTATTACCAAACCTCACACTACCACCATCATAGTCTTCAAAATGTTCAAAATTTGTTTTTTTAGCATTCATATAATGTGAACAACCACTGTCTATAATCCATGTATCATTTTTTCTCACATGAGAGATAAGTGCCATCTTATCTTCCTCATCATTATCAAATTTATCTTTCATAGCAATGTAGACAATTCCATATTCACTATTGTCAAAATCCTTAGAATCCTTAGCCATGAAACATGTTTTCTTACCTTTGTCCTTGAATGATTTGAAATTTTCATTGCACTTGTGACCTTTCTTCTCATCATTTTTTTTCTTTTTTGGGAACCTAGCAGAAATATGACCAATTTTTTCACATGAAAAATAGATTAAAGGAACCTTACCTTTGTATTTTCCTTTGCCTCTAGAATATTTTCTTGCAAGTAGAGCTTTAAGCACCTCAAGATCACTATCAATTTTTTTTTTTGATTCTTCCTCACTTTCTAACTAAGAATCCTTTATCTTCTTGCCCTTTTCTTTGAGTGAAAGCCTAGCTTCAAATGTTGATTCAGTGTTGTTGGAAGCTGGAGCATATTTGTCATAGTTATCTAGCTCAAATGCAGCCAATCTTCCTATGATGGCCTCTAAGTTTATCTTATGATTTGCTTCACATCTTCTTTCCTGAATTGTAGAAACCTTGATTGCATAAATGGGAAGTAATGTTCTAAGAACTTTACTTACAACTATTTCCTCCTTGATATCTCCTTTAGAAGCCTTGATTGCACTGATGCTTTCTTTGACTCTTTCAATGTATTTGGCAATGTTTTCATCCTCTCTCATCCTCATTTGATCAAATTGTCCTCTTAGAATTTCTATATTGGCTCTTCTCACATTGTCATCACCTCCATTGATATATTTCAGCTTGTTCCACATAGCAAAGGTAGTTTTACAACCCTTGATATCATCAAATTCTTCATAGCTTAGGGCAGATGCAATGTCTATCATCATGGTGTTATGAGTCTTCTTCTCAACAATGTCATTGATAGATAGTGTACCAGCAGGAGTTACATATTCTTCATCAAGATATTTCAATCCTATATCTTTAATGGAAGCTAGATGGAGTCTCATGAGACCTTGCCATGTTGAAAAGTTATCCCTATTAAGCCTTAGAATTTTTTTCTTGTAAGACATCTTGATCTTTAGCTTAGATCCTTGAAATCCTTCCTACAAGCACCAAATGCTCTGATACTAATTATTGGAAATATAGATGGAGGAACTGTAGCGGGGGTGAATCAGTTACTAAAAAAATAAATCCATAGATCATTTAGATGTCTTATAAAATTAGTTACTTCTATCACTTGGTAACCATACAAAAAAAATGTTGTAACTCAGTAGATCTACTATATGTTAACTGATCTTTAATCATTCATAGATATTTAACATGCATGCATAAAAGAACTAACATGAACACATAAGACACCAGATTTAATGTGGAAACTCAATATGAGAAAAATCACTAAATAACTAGCTACTAATTTTCACTCTTCTAAATTGATCCCTGTTAGAAGCCAACCCTATTGAAGGTTACAAAACACACTATTAGGTGTGACCTTGCTAGAGGATTTAATCACTCTACTAGGAGTGGCCTTGCTAGAGGACTTTGGAACAATTCAACAGAATTGTCACCTTGTTAGATAATTTATAAAATGGCTATTAAACCAACTCGATAAGAGATTTAGGAATCACTGCTACAATGGTGAGAAAGTAACAATGAAATGACCTAAATGAGATGCAATTGAATTACTGATATAGATCACTATTCTACTTCACTATATCCTCTCTGCTTGAATACAACTTTGTTGCTTCTCAAGGATATCTAATCCTTCTTCAAAATTTTCTCACACTTTCCCCTTCTCACAATCAACACACTTGCATGCTTGCTCATTACCATTTAGAATTCACAACTTGACCTTTTATTTATACCTTAAAAATTGTCAATTTGGTTCATTTACAAGTTACAATTATCAATAATCATTACATCAGTTAGCTACAAATATTACATGAAATAATTAAACCTTATTTCCCAAAACAATGAAATCCTTCATTGGCCAACCCTCCTCAGTAAACACTATTCTAGAAAAAATTTCTAGTGTTAACCAACTAAAGCTTGATGAACAGTGTGAACTCTACAAAATCTTTTGGATATTGAGTGAACTTGGTAAACACTGACTTTCCTTCATTGACCTTGTAAGCTCAATAGAAACTGACTTTTTCCATAGGAACCTTCGATGCCTGAGTGAGCTTAGTAGAAATTATTTCCACAGAGTAATTTTTAGAAACACTTGGTAGACTTTATAATTTTCTATAACTGATATGACATTTTTGTAACATCAAAGACAACACATAATTGAACAATTGTATCCAACACACTGATGTCTTTCAAATGTCAAATTTTGACTTTAAGCTTGTCAGTACTGAGTTGGTCAGAGACAAAATTAGGGATACTCCAACTAATAAACATCAATAGAAGGAGTGGAGTCAAATGCCAGCCAAATCACAAGGGCCTAAGGTAGTTTCATTATCCCAAGTGCAAGTCATATTTTGGGGTGATAAGGGATCGACTACTCCCCTTCCTCCAAACAATGAAGGAGAGCAAGTCAAAATGTGACAAGAGGAAGAGCTAGAATAAGTATCCATTAAGGAAGTATTAGAAGACATGCAAATAAGTGAAAAACCTATGAAAACTTCCCAAGACATAGAGGTGAGAACCGTGGGCTCCATAGATATAGAGACTCCCTATTTAGATCTCTCATAGAAGGAGAGGACTCTAGAGAGGATTGATAAGGAGAAGATCATTGTAGAATAAATTCCTTCATCCTCAAAAATAAATTTTCAGTAGAATTGTATCCCAAGATGGCTAAGAAAAGAGGTAATAAGAAATTAAAAATAGCAATTCAATATAGAGTATGAAGATATAATGGAATTGATTGAAGTTGCAAGGAAGCCTAATTCACTTCTAAAAGATGCAAAAACATTAGCTTTCATTATGAGTGATCAGAACTAGGACTTTTTTTCTCATGTGGCTATTCCTCCTCCATGTTCAAATGCTTAAGAATTGACTCCATGAGATTATCAAATTAGAGAGGTCATGCTTGGAATGCCTACCTTGGATACTACAAAACTAATGTTTAGAACAAGAATGAACGAGGTATTAAAGAGCTTGGAGTAGGATGCGACAGAACTAATATCACTTCAAAGTAAAAATTAAATCCTAAAGGGATATCTAAGAGAAGTTGTTGATCCCTTATACCTTGAGCATCCAGAGGAGATTTTGAATACAACAATTGAGAGAAGAGACAAGGGTACAACCCAATTGGATCCATTTTTGAGAGCTTTCCAATAGTGGAGAGAAGTTTTGAGGAGAAAGGTGTACTAATTAGACAAGGAAATATGAAGTTGTCACACATCATGAAAGATGATGCAAATAGTCTAGTAGCCATTTTGAATCAAGATTTTGGTTTGATGGATGAGGTAAATACTTGGGGCAAGGATTTTTAGGCATTATAGACAATTAAAGGCCAAAGATACCAGATGCTGATGGATATATATAGAGCTAAGGAATTAGAAAAAATAGATGATTGGATAGGTAATATTTTAGATGGCAATAAATTAATGGAGACATTATATGGGAGATTCATAAGCTTAAAGACCAAGCCCAAGAGAAAATTTTTGAAGTTGAAAAACATTATAGTAATGCATGCCTAGAAATTTTTGAGGATGATACATGAGAGAAGCTAGTGCTAGTAGAGGTAGTAGTTGAGAAATTTTGAAATTCTTTTGAAGATTCCTTTAGTGATTTTAGAATAGAAGAAGCTTTATTAGAGCTTGATGTAAAACTCAAAGATTTTGCAGAAACTCATATAGAAGTGGGCAACTATAGGTAGAAAGTGAAAGATAAATATAATGCCTTAAATTTTATAGATGTAGCTCAAGTCACTATGATAATCAAGAAATTCAAGGGAAAATATCTAGACATAGCACTGGTATAAAAGGGGAAAAAACCCAAGTGTCAGAATTTCAATTTTGATACTTAGTGAAATTTTGCATTTTCGGAGCCTTCTCTGAGGTGTATTACTATGCCAAGTGTGTAGGTGTGCCAAGTGCACTAGTGGACAAGTGCACATTTTTAATAGTTTCATGGAAGATTTTGAGGAATTCAAAGGTTCACCAATAGTTAATTGCTAGTTCTAAATTTAGAGCTTTCCATGCATCAGATATGCATTCTAATAGTAATTTAACTCCTACAAACACCTAGTGAAGATGGAGCTTCTATTTTTGCTACTTTTAGTCACTCCTACATCAACTAAAGGCTTTCTCTTTCTTATTTTCTCATGCTTTCTTTGTATTATCACATGTAAAGGCTCATGCATCTAATTCATGATATAAAATGGATGGAGTCCTACTTATCACAAGTTAGATAGATATTTTGTACATAAATAGATTTGTTTTATTATTTTAGAAGCATATGATTGCAAAAAGCTATCTCTCACTCTCAACACAAATCGAGGAGATGATTTCTTATAAATTCAAGAGTGTAATATGTAATCAAGGCCACTATTATTTTTCAATAATATATGCTTTTGGTGCTCACATTTGCAGTGTAGTAATTGTTGCCTAAGTGTGTAATATTTATTGGATGTATGTTCATGGAATGTAATTGAGCCAAAAGTTTATTGCATTATTTCTAGTTGTGTGATCTTTTAATTTTGGTATTTGCTATGTGTTTATGAATTTCACTACTGTACTTAGTTTGAGAAGAGATCATCATATTGTTACTACATAGCTTTTTGTCCTGCACAAGAACACTCTTTATGGCATTGTGATTTGATGTTAAGTGAAACATCTTATGGTTATTGAATTCCCATTGATGATTGCATCAGTGGAATTTAGGAAGTGTTGCTCCTATTTTCATTGGTTACCTATCAATCTTTTCAAAAGCTTGACTCATAGATGTGTTTTTTTCATAGCTTATGTCTGTTAGGATTTATTTTCATGTTATTTACCTAAATTTCTTCTCACCTTATCTTTGTTACTTGCTTTACTAAGCCCTTAGTTAAATTAGGAATTTATATAGTTGCATTGTTAGATTGCATTCATCATAAAAATAGAAAATACAAAAAGTATACTCCATTTTGTATGGTTATTCTTTTGAAGTAGCAAGCATATCATACATCGTATCTAAATCATTTAAGAACCAACAAAGGCTTCCCCATGAACATTAATATTTATCTTCAACTGAGCAGATTCTAGTAGGTCACAAGATCACCCAGAAACTTGAAGTTGATCCTTAGATTAACGTTTTAAGAGACAAGTTCGAAAGGATTCCTATCATTAAGAATCATGTGAAATGATAGGTCAACAACTTATAATTAACTTAAATTGATTAATACATTTACCTTTGCTTATTTGATTAGACTTAGGAATTAAATAAAGTATGTAATTAATGTAGATTAGGTATTTTCTACATTTGACACTTAGGTCAATTAGAGATTGTCAAAATTAGAATTTCCTAGTACAATAGGACTTTGAGTATGATAAATTGACTGAAATTGGTTTAGAATGAAAATGTGCCATTTTAGGGGTATAATAGTAACCTTGGGAATCAACTTCTTTAATATCTCAATTGGTCCATTAGCTAGCCATAACTTCAAATCATGGATTCTACTTTGTGTTGCCTTAATCCATTCAATCTTTAAATTCCTTGGAAAATCTAAGGGATGATTTAACCCATTCATTTCAACAGTTTTGAATTCATCCTTCAATACTCCTTAATCACACAACTTTTCTTATGCTTCACGAATCTCATAATCATAAAATTCTCCAATCTTGCACATGTAACAACTTTGTATAACATGGATCATAATTACTTTAGGTGGTATTAATGACAATATACCCATTGAATTTCCTTTCATAGCAATCTCAAGAACAACTCAAAGTTTTGGTGGAGGAAAATCATGATTCTTCATAAATATAAAATTACTTTCCTCTACTCCCTCACTCTTTCTTATTGATGATGAAGCTATCATATTTCCTTGTCATGCTTTTGAAAATTTTTCCTTTGAACAACTCAACACAAGTTAAATCTTTACTCACTCAATATTTTTCCTTAATATCACTTTTAACAGTCACTCAAATCACTTTGTCTCTCAAATTAGTTTGTGTTCTCAAATTTGAATGCAACGCATGGAAAATATCTTTAAATTTGCAATATATACTTCCCTTTTTCTTGAAATAGGGTCTCCCTTAATAATGTTTTTTTCTTAGGTAGAGTCTAGTTGTCTTGGTTGATATTGTGCCTTTGAACTTGGTCTTCACTATATAGCTTGGTCAATTCCATCTAACTTGGCCTATACATCAGTTTGACATTGAAGAACTTAGTCCATATAGCAATGCTTGGTCAATATAGACAATTTTACCAAAATTCAACACTCACTCATTCATTTGCACTATTATTTTCATAGATTTATTCTTATGCATCTTTATTGATGGACATATGAACTTTAGCATATTTTATGTTAGGAATTGATGCGACATATTATTGACATTATAGTCAAGTTTTTTAATTAGTGACATGCAAATTTAATTAGATGGTTAGTAGCTACTAAGCTTATCTTGCAAGTGTTAACCAAGTAATTCGAGCTCTACCAGGTCATATAGTTGCTACCAAGTTCTAGGAATAATATTTAGTTCACATTGAGCAATATCTACCAAGTTGATGATTATTAGTGTAATCCAAACTTCAAAGTTTTTACCAAGTTTCTTAGTGAAAACTGAGTTCTCCAATGTTTACCAAGTTCACAACTTCAATAATGTGAAGCTAGTGCTGATCGAGCTATGAAATGGCAACCAAGTGATTCAGTTTAAATGCTAAGTTTCATAGTGTTCAATAAGTCACTAGTGTAGACTAAGTTTAGACTACTTGAAAGTGATAAGTATGAGTTGAGCTTCTAAATCTATTGAGTGCATGATGATACTAAGCATTGATAATGATTGTCAAGTGTTAGAACCTCACCAAGTTTGTCTTCATAACTTGAGAACCTGTAGTTGGACCGACTTTGTGAATTTTTATGAAACTTGTATTGTAGCTAACTTTGATGAATTATAAATTGGATTGGTATCTATGTAATTTATTGTATCACATCCAATATAAGAAAGAGATGAATACAAAAAGATATGTATAAGAGAAAAAGTGTGAAGTAAAAAGGCTACAAGCAGTATAAGGAGCTACAAAGATTTATCTATTACAAGGTGATCATTACACTCCAAAGGAATCTTATTCAAAAAATCAAGGTTGTAGATAAGAGATCAACAATTGGTTCATCCTAATAGGTGGAATAGTTAAATCCTTTCACAAGGTAGGCTTAACAGTCTTTTGTAAATCTCTTTACTAAGTGCATACTTCACTATATGCTTGTAAATTCTTTTGCAAGGTGGACCTAGTAGTCCTTATTGCTCCTAACATGGTAGATCATCAGAAGTGATCATTTTAAACCTTAATAGGCCAAATTTATACTACAGTACTCAAGCTTGTGGGTATCATCCCCACCCCAATTTTACTTTCTATTTGGAAGGTTTTTGGGTTACCATATTGTGTGTCAAAGTGCTACAAATGATTTAATACTTTCAATTTTTAATTCATGCAATTAGATTAGATTGCATATGAAGGATTAATTGGTGAACTAAGATTAAGTTTTATTTGTTCATAATTCACCCCTCCCCTCTTAGTAACCTAACCTATCTTATATTTCCAACAATTGGTATCATAGCTTTGTGGCACTCAAAAGAGAAGTTTAACAACTTGAGTAAAGATCAGAGGCAATGGAGGTATTCAAACTTGATAAAGCTATTGACAATGAAAAGTTAGATCTAGAATTGGCTATTGGGAAACTTAAGAAAGAAAAGGAACAACTCTCTCAATCTCTAAAGAGAAGAAAAGATCTTGTAGTACAAAGGAATGAAAAAATCTACACTGAAGAAAGAATTGAATATATCCATTCAAGAAGTAATTCAGATGAAGCCAATGAAGAAATTAGAAAACTATTAGAAAATAATAGTACATGTCAAGAACAAGTAAGAAAGCTGAAAAGAGAAAAAAAAATTTAGTCACTAAGATTGTGTGAAGTCATAGAAGAGAAAAATAATATAAAAGAAGAGAGAGAAGGAAAAAAAAATGAAATTCAACATCCATCCTTTCAACATACAGACTTCATTGATTAGCTTACTAATGCAAATGAAGAAATCATGAATCTTGTTGGATTTATTTAGAATAACTATGGGGGTGAATCAATTATCCAAGGTCCAGATGTATAAATAATTTTTTTTCACAACTTAGTGAACCCATAAAATATTTATACTCATGCATGCATCCATAAAATTATGCAATCACTTAAAACTTGTAGGTTATTGTCAAATCAACTTACAGAAATATAAAGCATGAAACATAATAGATTCATCAACACACTTGACACAATGATTTACGTGAAGACCCAATTTGGGAAAAACCACTAGCAACATGCTACTCCTTTTCATTCTTCTAAAGTGATGCCCTATGAAAGGCCAACCCTATTAAGGGTTACAATACACACTACTAAATGTGACCATGTTAAAGGATTTCAATCACCCTATTAGGAGTGAGCCTTGTTAGAGGACTTTAGGCCATTCACTTAGAATTCCACCTAGATAAAGGATTTATAAATGACTGTTAGGTCAACATTAATCCAAAGGATTTACACTAGACTGATACAACTATTAGAGAGTAATAGTAGAGCTTTGATCTCATACAACTTACAACTTCTTTTGCAAATTATAGATCTCTATTTAGTTCTCAATTTTTTTGACCTTCATACCATGCAGCTTTGATAGCTTGTTCACCCTTTAAGCATTCATCTCCTTAATCCTTCTTGCTTAACATGCCATTGTATATTCTTCTCTCAGGTCACTTGATGAAGCAAAACCCTTAACTCCTTCTCTTCCTTAGGTTCTCACACATGAAAACTTTTCTTTATGATCAACCATTCCTATAAATAGGAAATTTATATATTTTGCAATGGATTAGGTAGGATACAATGTATCTACCCCATATCTCATATCTCTTCTAGAAACTTCTCATAGAATCCATTTGAATTCACCTAAACATAGTTTACCTCAAATTCTGTACCACTAGCTCATCATCCTTATCTTCCACCCAGTTCACAAAATTCAAGAAAATAAACTTTTCTACTAAGATTCAATGAATCTTTTATCTTTTCAATAATGTAGTAGCTTAGTATTACCAACCTTCTAATGCTCGGCACATACTATGTTGCTTAGCATCTATTATGAAATTACCTAGTATCAACTAAAGTTCACTAATGATCAACATCAACTAAACTGTACTCAGCATCAATTGTCTTGCTTGGCATCCACTAGAATTTCCTTTTACTTAGCTCTAACTAACTTTATACTTGGCTTGAATTGACTTTTCTTGGCACCTACTATCCACTCAGTCAAGCTTGGTAGACAAACTTTGTGTAACTTATTCTTCAAAACTTTCTTAATGTAACCAGGCTTTGTAACTTTAAGTAGATTATCAATACATCATCTTATCACTATCTTAATTGATCCTTGTACTTCATTACATAATCATAACTCAACCTTTCCTCTAGGTTCTTTTGTTACATCTTATTGATCAAATCCTCTTCATCAATCAACTAAGTGATATTAGTTGAATCTTATAAGCAGTTGTCTAACAAACAAATAGCCAGTTTGACATTAGTGACAAAACAATGATTGAAACACAGTCTTCTTCAACAATCTCCCTCTTTCAATAATCTCTCTTAATAATGATCTTTTCAATTAGATCTCACCATAATCTAAGATTAGAAAATGAAAGATTGTAGAATGATCTAAATAATGAAAAGAAAATCATTGAGAGGATGATGAAATCTCAAGTAAACATGAATCAATTGAATGAGAAAAACCAATATAGATAGAAAGGAAAAGTAGGAATTAGATATACCAAAGAAGGTGAATCATCCAAACAAGGAGCTCAAAAGAATTAAAGACCTACTTGCAATCACTATGGTAAGCTAGGCCATACAACAAATAAATGTTGGAGTAATGGTAAAGCTAAATTCAATGGAAAATATTATAATATCAATAAGCATTGTCATAGAGCTAATGAATGTAAAGAGAAACCTAAATTTGAAGGTAAATATCACAAATGTAATAAGCACAAGTACAAATCTTCTAAATGAAAAACCAAGATATTGAATCCAACATAATAGATTGTTAAAGCTATATTTGGTTGGGACTACAATACATGGTGAAGATGCCACTACTATGGAAAATTTGGAAACATTGGAATAAATTGTGTGAAATGTCACATGAAGAGAAGAGAAACCACTAGAAGATGTTTTATTTGTATAGAACTTGGAAACCTTACCAAGAACTATATGAAAACTAGAAGAATTGAAGATGAAAAAGAAAGCCAATGCAGACAACATCAGAAAGTACATGAGATAGTAATAAATTCTGAAATCTTGTAAGAATGCAAGTCTAAGTAATGAAGCACATCTCACTCAAAAATTGAGCAACTCAAGAATTTCTACTTGATCTCCCACAAAAAAAGCTAGAACTAAGATTTTGAAGTAGACATCCTACATCATTTCTAGTTAGCTAGAAGGAAAGATCCATATTAGCATTCAACATGCAAAGAGATCACTATATGTCTAAGGAAATTCTAGACCCTACCAAGGAAGGTCAAGAGTAACTAAGTCATTATGTTGACATAGAGTCATGGATGACTCTACCAAGAAATTAGATTGAATTGAGTGGAAGATAGTCTATCATCAAGTAAAGAAATGTACCAAGCATTTATGGTAATTGGGAAGTGAAATTTGTTAAAAAGAATGAAATCAAATTCATTTTCCAACATGAATTTTAAAACAACTATATGTGAAGAGTGATTTCTATACATCCAAGTGATCTATGTAATTTTTTGTTGAAGTTTTCTATGTTTTCATAAACCCTTACCAAGGAATGACATCCTCTAGCAACAAAGTTAAGAAAGTGTTAAAGATGTTTTCTCGAGGAGTTGAGTGGAAAGCACTGAACTTTAATTTAAGTCTAAAAATTGTAGAAATGCTTGATCCAACCGAAGCTTAGACATAGATTCCACCAAAGGTACTACTAGTTAATGATATTCACTCACATTTTTTTTATTTGATTCAAGACATTGGAACCCTATAAGTGGATGAAACTCTAGAAAAGTTGTGTCTGAATGGTGCATTGAAACCAAAGCATCTACACTTGGAAACTAATGGTTAACCCACATTCCACAGATGCCTTGAGACTCCTAGATAAAATGGATAAGGATTATCATTAATCATGTGCACAATGGGAAGCTATGGTTGTAGTATCCTATTCCCATAATGAAGAAAATGTTGGATACAATTGTCTAATTGTATCTTGTCTTTAATGTTACATAAATGTCATATCAATTTTCAATTAGTGCTTACTAAGCTCATTTGGTCAACTAGATAGTTATCTCTATCCATTGAGTGTTCCTAAAAAGACTACTCTGTGAAGATAGTATCTACCAAGCTCACTCAGGCAATGAAGGAAATTATGGCAGAAAGTAGTATTAACCAAGTTATCATGGTTAGCAAATGAAAGTGTTTCAAAGTTAGTATTAACCAAGTTCACTTGATTTTCAAAGGATTTTGCAAGTTCACAGTGTTAATAAAGCTTTTTCTGGTTAACACAAGAAATCATTTTAGGACCAGTGCTTACCAAGTTGGGTCGGCTATTGAAGGATTTTGTTGATTTGGGATATGAAGTTTAATTATTTCAAGTATTGATTCCATCCAACTATGGTAATGATTATTGGTCATTATAATTTGTATTGATCCAACTTGACAATTTGAATGATATAAATATAAGATCAATTTTTTATTTCAGTTGTATGCAAGTGTTTTGATTGATTGGGAAGGAAAGTGTACGAGAAAACTTGAAGGATGGTTAGGTATCTTTGTGGAGTAGAAAAGTAATATTTGATTAGGAAGGATCTAGTATGAAGTTGAACAAAGATCTATAATTAGCAATTCAGTTGCATCTCAATTAGGTCATTTCATTGTTACTTTCTTACCATTGTAATAGTGATCCAAAATCTCTTAATAGAGTTGGTTTAACAAACAGTTGTAAATCCTTTAACAAGGTGATAGTTCCATTGAATTGTTTTAAGACCTCTTACAAAGCCAATCCTAATAGGGTGATTAAATTCTCTAACAAGGTCACACCTAACAGTGTATTTTGTAACCTTTAACTGGGTTGGCTCCTAATAGGGCTCAATTCAGAAGAGTGAAAAATAGTAACTAGTTACATTGGTAGCTTTTACCATATTGGGTTTCCATGTTAAATCCTAGTGTCTCATGTGTTTCATGTTATTTATTTTATGCTTTTAAGTTAATTTTTGTAAATGTTTAAAATTAGTTAAAAGTAAATCACAATCTACTTTTACTAAGTTACAACATTTTCTGTGTGTTTACTAAATAACAACAACAATCAGTTTTATTGTTAACATCCAAGGGATCTAAAATATTTTAGTGGTAATTGATTCACCTCCCCCCCCCCCCCCCCCCCGCTCTTAGTTACTTCTTATGTATTTCCAACAATTGGTATTAGAGCTTTTGGTGCTTGTAGGAAAGGTTTCAAGGACCTAAGCTAAAGATTAGGATGTCTTACAAGAGAGAAATTTCAAAGCTTAATAGAGACAACTTTTTAGCATGGTAGGGACTCATGAGACTTCATCTAGCTTCCAGTGGTGATTTAGGATTGAAATACCTTGATGAAGAATACACAACTCCTACTAGTACATTATCTATTGGAGATATTGTTGAGAAAAAGAACCATATCACCATGATGATAGATGTTGCATATTCTCTTAGGTATGATGAATTTGATGAGATCAAGGACTGCAAAACTATGCTTCAAATATGGAATAAGCTAAAGGACATCAATGGTGGTGATGACAATGTGAGGAGAGCCAAAGTAGAAAGCCTTTGAGGATAGTTTGATTAGATGAGAATGAGAGTGGATGAAAATGTTGCCAAGTATGTTGAAAGAATCAAAGCTAGTGTCAATGCAATTAGAGCATCTAGAGGAGAAATCAAAGAATGAATTATTGTAAGTAAAGTTATCAAAACATTACTTCGTATCTATGTAATTAGAGTATCTGCTATTCAAGAAAGGAGGTGTGAGATAAATCATAAGATAATCTTGGATACCTTGGTAGGAAGATTGACATCTTTTGAGCTAGACAACTATGACAATTATGTTCCAGCTTCTAAGATTATTGAATTTGCATTTGAGGTCAAGCTTTCACTTAAGGAGAAAGGCAAGAAAATAAAGGAAATTTAGTCAAAAAGTGAAGAAGAATCAAAAGAAAGTTTTAATAGTGATCTTGAAGTTGTTGAAGCTTTACTTGCAAGGAAATATTCTAGAGGTAGAAGAAAATACATAGGTAAAGTTCCCCTAATCTATTTTTCATGTTAAAAAATTATCAATCTGAAGATATCTTGGAAATTGTGCATACTAATTTTTGTGGACCTATTGGAATAGAAAGCTATAGTGGAGAAAAAATCTTTATTCTTTTTGTTGATGACTATTCAAGAATGATGATTGTTATGTATCTTAGAGAAAAGTCAGAAGCATTTGAGAAATTCAAAAGGTATCTAGCAAGAATAGAAAAGAAAATAGGGAAAAGATTGAATTTCTTAAGATCAGAAAGAGGTGGTTCATTCATCTCCAATGAATTCAATAAAAAATTTATTGAAAGAGGAATTCAAAGATAGGTATCGCCCCCTAGTACTCCCAACAAGAATGGAATAGTTGAAAGAAGAAATAGATCTTTCATGGATTGTGCAAGGACTCTAATGATTGAAAAGAATATTGCTATCAAATACTAGAAGGAAGCTATTAGCACTATAGTTGATACCTTAAACTGAGTATAATTGAAGAAGGACTCATATAAAACTCCCTATGAATTAGGGTATGGCTACAAATCCAATGTAAGTTACCTAAATTATTTTGAAGTAAATGTTACATCTTGAAAGAATCTAGAAAAGGAAAGTTTAATGTGAAAGGTGATGAAGGTATATTCTTAGAATATTCTTGTAGAAGTAAGGCATATAGATGTTTGAATTTGTCTACTCATAAAATCATAGAAAGTGCACTTGTGAGAATTGATGAGTTTGTAGAAAGGACTGAAGAAGAAAGAAAGAACGAACTAGAAGATTATAGGAAATGTGTATACATCAAACTTAATACATTGCTAGACATATCTATCAACAAGGAGACTTTGACTCCCGAGTCTTCCTCAGTTACTGAGTTACAAGAAGTTCAAACCAAGTCACAAGGACCTGAGTCATATTCTAAAGCTACCAAGACAATTCCTACCAAATCTAAGCAGCTAGAGCTAGAAGTTGAAATTCAAAATGAAGATAGTACAATTAATTCAAAGGGCAAAGAGCCTATATTGGCTAAGTATGTCAAAAGGCATTATGCACTAGATCAAATTATTGGAGATAAAATAGAAGGTACTATGATAAGAAGCTAAAAGGTACATGTTTACTTGCTGAATTTGAAGCTAAAAGTGTTAAAGATGCATTGAAAAATGAAAGTTGGATTGACGCTACGAATGAAGAAATTGAACAAATAGAGAAGAACAAAACTTGGACTCTTGTACCTAGGACGTAAGAAAAAAATGTTATTGGCACAAAATGGGTATTGAATGAAGATGGTAAGGTATCAAGAAACAAAGCTAGATTGGCATGTAAAGGCTACTCTCAAGAAGAAGGCATTGATTATGGTGAAACTTCTCCTCCTATTGCAAGATTGGAAGGTGTTAGGACCTTACTTGCATATGCAACACATAAAGGATTCAAAGTATATCAGATGGATGTTAAATCTACATTTCTCAATGGTATTCTTGATGAAGAAGTCTACATTGAACAACCAAAAGGTTTTGTTGATCCAGAAAAAAGGGACATAGTCTGCAAATAAAATAAAGCATTGTATGGTCTAAAACAAGCTCCTAGAGCATGGTATGAAAGATTACATAACCACCTTATAGAAATTGGATTATGAGAACTAATGATAATAGTAGTTTGTACATCAAGGAAGGACCAAATAACAAGATTGTATTGGTAGAAATATTTGTGGATGACACTCTATTTATTGGAAATTATGATCTATGCAAAGAATTTTTAGGAAAAATTAATAAAGAGTTTGAAATATCTATGTTTAGTGAGATTAAGTTCTTTCTTGGATTGTAGATACATCAGAGTAGGAATGGTATCTACATCACTTAGTCTAAGTATATCAAGGAGATACTCAAGAAGTTTGGCATGGAAGATTAAAAACCAATTGGAACCCCCATGTGTACTAGATTAAAGCTTACCAAAGATGATGATTCAAAAGAGGTAGAGTAGACTTTATACGGATCAATGATTAGAAAATTATAGTATGTAGTTCATACAAGGCCTGATATTGCTTTAGCAATTGGGATAGTGGCAAGATTCTTAACTAAACCTAGAGAAAATCATATGATGGCAATCAAAAGAATCTTGAGATATTTGAAAAGCACTAAAGACAATGGTTTATGGTATAAACCTAGAGTAAATATAGACCTAAAAGTATTTACTAATGCTGATTAGGTAGGAAATATTGATGACAAAAAAAGCACAAATGGTGGAGCATTCTTTCTTGGTAAAAGTTTGGTATCTTGGACAAGTAAGAAGCAAAACTGCACATCCCAATCTATAATAGAAGTAGAATATGTTGCAATAGTAATGAATTGTTCTAATATTGTTTAGTTTAAATAGTTTTTGTAAGGCATTAAGGTTGAAATCAAAGAACTAGTTGTCATGTTTTGTGATAACACTAGTGCAATTAACATATCAAAGAACCCAATGATATGTTCCAAAACCAAGCATATTTCTATAAACTATTATTTTGTTAGAGAATTGGTGCAAGACAAAAAAATTAGATTGGAATATGTCCATATAAAAGAATAAATTATAGACATATTCACCAATCCATTATCTAAGGATGCATTCTTGTATCTAAGAGGTAAGCTAGGGGTTATTCCCTATCTAAAGCTCACTAAGTAAAATTTTAGTAATACATCAACAAGAACCAAGTTGAAGATCAATTATTTGATGTTGTATAGTCAAGAGAATATTGCACATGAATTAGTACTCAAGGTACATTGATACTAATTTGGTATGTGTTGTCTTTGGCATGTGTTGTCAAAGAGGGAGAAGTTTACTTTGATATCTTTCTAAAATTTGTTTTGAGAAAAGTACACTATCATAAAAGTTATGTAATTCCTTCACAGAGGGAGATTACTACATGAAAGAAGAATTTTTTGGTAAAAATCTAAGAGGGAGAAAATTTCTATTAGAGAAAGTCTTGTTTTTAAATTTCATTGTGCTATGACATGTTGTGTTGCCATCAATGCCAAAGCGGGAGATTGTTGGATACAATTGTCTAATTATGTGTTGCCTTTAATGTTACACAAATGTCATATCAGTTGTTAGTCAGTGATTACTGAGCTCACTTGGTCAACAAGATAGTTATCACTATCCATTGAGTGTTCTTAAAAATATTACTCTGCAAAGATAGTGTCTACTGAGCTCACTTGAGCAATGAAGGAAATTATGGCAGAAAGTAGTGTTAACTGAGTTCTCATGGTTAGTGAAGGAAAGTTGGTCAGAGTTAGTATTAACCAAGTTCACTTAGTTGCCAAAGGATTTTGCAAGTTCATAGTGTTAATCGAGCTTGTATTGGTTAACACAAGAAATCATTTCAGGACTAGTGTTTATCGAGTTGGGTCGGCTATTGTACGATTTTGTTGATTTTGGATATGAAGTTTGATTGTTTGAAGTATTGATTACACCTAACTATGGTAATGATTATTGGTCATTATAATTTTTATTGAGCTAACTTGAAAATTTGAATGATATAAATATAATGTCAATTTGTGATTTTTAGTAGTATGCAAGTGTATTGATTGATGAGAAGGAAAGTGTGTGAGTGAACTTGAAGGATGGTGAAATATCCTTGTGAAGTAGCAAAGTAATATTCAATCAAGAAGGATCTAGTATGAAGTAGAATAGAGATCTATAATAAAAAAATTAGTTGCATCTCAATCAAGTCATTTCAATGTTACTTTCTTACCATTATAGAAGTGATCCAAAATATCTTAACTAAGTTTGTTTAACACCTAGTTGTAAATCCTCTAACAAGGTGACAGTTCCATTGAATTGTTTTAAGACCTCTTACAAGGCCACTCCTAATAGGGTGATTAAATTATCTAATGAGGTCACACCTAATAGTGTGTTTTGTAACCTTTAACTAGGTTGGCTCCTAACAAGGCTCACTTCAGAAGAGTGAAAAATAGTAACTAGTTACATTGGTAGTTTTTCCCATATTGGATTTCCATGTTAAATCCTAGTGTCTCATGTGTTTCATGTTATTTATTTTATGCTTGCAATTTAATCACTATGAATGTTTAAAATTAGTTAAAATTAAATCACTCTCTGCTTTTACTAAGTTACAATATTTTCTATGTGTTTACCGAATAACAGTAGTAATCAATTTTATTGTTAACATCCAAGGGATCTAAAATATTTTAGTGGTAATTGATTCAACCCCCCTCTTAGTTACTTCTTATATATTTCTAATAGAAAATGGTTCATTGAATAATGGGGCTCCCAAAGTTGACCAAGGTAAAGAATATTAAAACCCTAAGTTAGGTAGAACTAGAAAAATAAATAAATTTTAATACGATGGAAGAAGTGTGAAGATTAGTTGTGTAGCTTAAATGGAGCTAAAGTTTGGAATTCATGTAATAACACACAAAAAAATATAGCTCCGGTCATCTCAATAATGTATCATGTGAGGTAGTTGATCTTGCTCTCAAGATGGTGAAGAACAACATGTCCTTCAACCTCACCAAGCTAATGTTGAACCAATTCAACAAGAGCATTGAGAGAATCAAAACTTTGAAGAATAAACCATGTAATTTTGGATCAATTTTAACCTATTTATTCTTCTTTGTGCAAAAATTTTTCCCTTCAAAAGTTATAGTTGTATGGAGAAAGGATGTGCCTATACTATATCAGATCATTGATTATATTGTAGAAATGGGTGAGAACTATGTTAGTATCATGGAAAATTATTTTTATTTATTCAAAGAAAAGATGAGTAATAGATTTAGAATTCCCAATAAACTTGTAGAGTATTACAAGGATGATGTTCTTTTTATGGTAGATTGTGACAAGGTATACATACAAGTAGTCAAAACTAGAGTGGTGTGGGTTAAGCCTCTAGGCTATGACATTAACATTGATGACACCAAGGATATCATTGAGGCATTGTTGAATGAACATGTGGATCCCAAGGCCACATATTCTGGTACATATGATGAAGCCAAAGCCAAAATTGAACTAGAACTAAAGTTTCCTCAGGTTGTTAGCGAAGGAAAGAAGAGGGTAGAAAAATTGAGACAAACTATGTTTACTCTCCTATTGATATAAGGTAAAGGAGATGATGTGGAAGAAGATGAAACTAAATCAAAGGAAGAAGAACCAATAAAAAAGAAAGGCAAGGTCATAATAACTATACCTACCAAGTCATCTACTACAATATTCACTAGAAGGACATCTAGAAAGAAATTGGAATTGGGAAAAGAAGTAGAGGATGTTGTTTTTAAATAGCCTCCACCTATATTTCAAGAGAAACTAAAAGAGATTGATGCAGGAGCTAAGAAGGAAAACTTTAAAACATTGAGATATGAGACCAAAAATGAAAAAGAGAAGAAGCAAGTTGAAGACATGACTAGGTAAATAGAAATACTCACCAACCAACTTGCACAACAAATTCCCAATGAATTGATGGAAAGAATCAAGCCAAGATGGGAACATGCTGATGAGTCTAAAAAATGCCTTTATTTTTGTTATATTTAAGCTACTTTGTGATACTCCATTTATCCTTGTTTTAACACTTATAAGCCTATGTTTGATAAACCTTTGATGATTTATGGGGTAGAAAAACTATGTCATCTTTTCCCTAAATTATATCTAATATGCAGTATTTCATATAAATATCCAAATGTGTGTTCTTATGCTTGAATTTAGTATAATGGATGTTTATTTGCAAATATGTCTTATATCATAACTAACCTGATGATAAGGATTAAAGGATGAGCTAAAGAATCTAGAAGTTGGTTGCCGACAGCATTCAAGGAGAAATGAGCATCAAGGAACAACCATGAAAAGGAAGTTATAACCACTCCAGGAAACATGGCAGCAAATAAGGAGATTTTATGAGCCATTACCTTCTCTATGTTTATGTTGTAACAAGCAGATGCTGAGACTTCATTGCTCCCTCCTCAATTTCATTATCCTTCCTTTCCGCTTTCAGTTGTTCTCCTATATTCTCTCCTGTGGACTTAACTTAGGATAGTTACTTTTCTGTTATGTAATAAAGAGTAGATTCATATATATGTCGAGATCGACTCCTATGTGTGAAGTTTTAGTTTTTGGTTTTTAATAAGTTTTATCAATTAAGAGAGAACACTGATTCATAGTTTGTTGTAGTTTTGTTTTACAATTCTGAATCATGTAATGACTGATTAATGGAATGAATTAGTTCTCTTTAGCTTCTACCCTACGTTGGTAGATTAGAGAAGCCAACCAAGGGGGCCCACTTGGAAGGTGGATTATATTAGGATACAATAGATTCATTTTATTAGCATTAGCAGTATTTTAAGTAAGATGTAGCTAGTTAATTCCTTCCTTTAGAATCACACTTCATGAACGTTCCTGCAGTACCTGTGAGAACATTCTAGTGGATGAGTCAAGATGGAATCTTTGTTATCTTGTCATTGTGTTTTTGACATTCATAGATTCACTAATTTCCTTTCCATAGCAGTAGTGTAGTTTCCTTCTTTTGCATTTTTACTTTCCTACAGCACAAGCATAATGACTCATCAAGGTACCTAGTGCACATACTATGCCAACCATTTCAAGTATACGTCCTTGGGTTGGCAATCTAAATGTACCTCATGGTAGGGGAAAAGTAGTCCTTAGCTTGAATAGATTATTCCTAAGCTAGGCCTAGCACATGACTATGGAACACCTATTGTGAGGCGGTTCATTTTTGGTGCCATTGCCGAGGATGGTGTCAAGCTAGGAGCATTTTTGAGTCATAGTTTTTAGATTAAGTTCTTTTTACCAGTGTGAAAATTTTAGTTGCATACATCGAAGAGGAAGATGACGAGATGAATATGGCAGATTTCTTCCACAAGGATCTGTTAATTTGAATGAAGAAGTTGAAGAAGAAGTTGAGTTGCCCTTTGAAGATGCAAGTCCTATTTTCCCCATAGTATCATCATTAAGAGCTGAATCCCTAGATATATTTGGTGTCCAACCTTTCACTGAAGTATTGACTAGTCTTCTTGATAACACTACCTTGAATCCACCAGTTGTTCATCATCCAGTGCCTAACATTCCTTTTCAGCAGCAACCTCATAATCCAGTTCCACCAGTCATGGCACAACCCACTTTTCCATTTCCACTTCCAAGTCTCATAACCAATGCCAATCTCAAGAATATACCTTCCACTACTCTTCCAAAATTCTATGGCCTTGCAACTAAAGACCCTGATACCTTCTTGTTTGAGTTTGACATCCTTTGTCGTAGTTTTGACTACAACACTGATGCCCATAAGCTTAAATTATTTCCAGCCACATTGAAAGAATCAACTTTATGATGGTTCATGGGCTTAGGAGCCAATGCAGCTGTGAATTGGGATGAAATGCAAGCCTTTTTTTTGGAAAAATATAAAGAATATTGCAAAGCATCTATCACAAGAGGAGATGATATCTTTAGGATATCAAAAAAGGAGGAAGAGACATTAGAAGACTATGTTTCTCAATTTTTATATACACTACAAAAGAATCCTCAGCACACATTGTCTAAAGATTCCCAAAAACTAGTCTTTCTAAGAGGAGTGAATGAAGACTATTTGGAAGCATTGGACCTGATGGCTGGTGGAGATGTATATCAAGCTCCATGGGGTGACCTCAAAAAGATATGTCAGAACTACTCAAGGTCAACTATGAAGAAAGGTCGAGGACCCCGTTCTATGGTTACAAAAGGAATTAATCAAGGCATTTAAAAACTTGAAATATCCAATTTGTTGTCAAATTTCAAACAAGACATCAGTAATGATGTCACTACATAGTTGGATACAATGAATACAAAGAAGAAGCAAGTAGAGGCTGAGTTACAACTAGCTGAGTACTATCCTTATTGCTGAAAGCAAACGAAGGATTGCCATTGTAAATTGGTTGCAAGCATGGAGAACCAACATCTTCCAACTTAATATGTAAAGATAGATGGGGATGATAAGAAATTATTCTTTTTTGCTCAATGCCGACCATGGGCTCAACATCAAGGTATGCCTCAAGAGCCCTTGCAAAATTCAAATTCATATGGTAATCAATGGAAAAATTGCAATAACCAAGGTCCTCCACAAAACCAACCCAATTGGAATAATGCTGGGCAAAATAACCCACAACAATCTCAATGGTTTCAAAATTTCCAACAACAATAGCCTAACCAATAGAATAACCAATGGCCCCAGAACCAGCAGAACCAATGGAAGGGATCTCAATAATGGCCCAACCAAAATACTGGTGCTCCACAATTACCCCGTCTAGCTAAACAACCTGCTTTAATGCCACCACCTGCAAATAGTGGACCTCAAAAGCAAACACAGCTACCTGCACAACCTCAGCCAAATCCAAGTAGTCAACCACAATAGCCCATGTATAGTGTTGATACCTAGTAGTACCTTTCTTATGCCCTAGATGTCACAGATATACATTTGAGATCTGGAACGACCTTACCAGTACCAAAGCCACCTCTTATAACTGAAGTATCAGACTCTCCTGCAGCATCAGAACCTTTGGTTGATGAACCTATTGACCCAACTAATGTTACCATACCAATACCAGTTCAACCAGTAGTAGAGCCTCCTTTTCTAGACCAACTAATACAAAAGGAACTTGAACAAAGCAAGGAACAATCCTTTGACATTGTTAATCAGTTGAACAATATTCATGTCCAAATACCTTTGTTTCAAGCTATTAAGGACATTCCTGCTTATGGAAAAGCTATAAGGGAAGCTTGTCTAAAGAAACCTGGAAGGAAGAAGAAGGATCCTACTACAGTTCATGTTGTTGGACACTTAGCTGATATCATGTTAGGAAGAGTGATTTCACCAAAATATTCTGACCTAGGGAGTCCAGTAGTAAGTGTCAGCATAAATGGTCAATTTGTTAAAAATGCCTTAATAGATTTGGGAGCTGCTATAAATGTGATGACTAAAGAAACCATGAAGAAGTTACAAATAGAAGGATTAAGGCCCACACCAACTATTCTGCAGCTTGAAGATAGTTTCACTGTAATTCTTGATGAAATGATAGAAAATATTGTTGTGACCTTAGATTCCCTAGAATATCTTGTGGACTTCATGATTTTGTCCCCTAAAGTAAACCTATCTAGATATCCTATCATTTTAGGTAGAACATAGTTGGCCACAACTGATGCAAACATAAATTGCAGATTAGGAAATATGACCATATCAAATGGCCAAGCAACCAAGCAATTTGATCTATATCCTCCTGCACAATCATTACCAGATTTGAGTACATCTTTTTGGCCAGATTTAGGAGATGAAGAAGAAGAGATAAATTCCATAGTACAACTTATGATGTTACATAGGCAATCTTTTCTAAAGTTGCAAGAAGAAGATTCAATAATCCAAAGCATCCTTACCAACACTTGTGTGGTAGGAAAAGATGTGTCTGAAAGCTCAGTATTAGAATTGATTACATATGAGGAAAGTGATACAAGTTGTACTTTACTTAAGGAACCTAAAAATCTTTGTTCACTACTTCCCTATGAATTAGAAAGAAGCCCAATCTCTAAAATTGCTATGGTAGAATCCACTATTCCTATTGATTTGAGTAAAGGCCATAAACTACATGTTAACCCCAAATTGACATCTGTACAGATGGAATAATTAAAAGAATTGCTTCAGAAGCATGAGAAGACTTTTTCTTGGGATTATGGTGATATGAAAGGATTAAGCCCTACACTATGTACCCATAGGATATACATTAATGAAGGTTGTCTACCACTTCATCAACCTCAGAGGAGGATAAATCTAAGCCTCAGAGAAATAGTCAAAATAGAATTGTAGAAACTGCTTGATGTTGGCTTTATCTATCCTATATTTGATAGTAAATGGGTATCACCATTGGTTATAGTACCTAAGAAAGGAGGAAAATGAAGAATTTGTGTAGATTATAGGGAGTTGAATAAGGTTACTAAAAAGGATCATTTTCCTTTACCCTTCATAGATCAAGTTTTGGATACACTAGCTGGAAAGAAGTACTTCTCCTTTTTAGATGGATACAGTGGCTATAATCAAATCAGTATTGCTCCGAAAGACCAAGACAAAACTACATTTACCTTGTTGGTCTGACTTTTTGTGTAGTAGAAGTTTTCTGTTAAATCATAGAAAAGTTAGATGTTCTATTCCTAAGTGAAGCATAGGGTTTTGGATAATCCATCCATAAAAAATAATCATCATGTAAACCCTATATACTCTTTATTCATAAATTGTCAGGCGCAAAATTTTGAATTTTCAAAAGAGATGAATATGTTGTCATATCCTTTTTTCCTTTTCTCCCGGGTTACCTTTCATCTTATTTGTCCCAGCCGTCAGATCCGAGTAAATCTATCATTGTCGTTAGCTCGCTATGACAAGTTGCATGCTTATTTAGTATGGCGAGGTAACGAATGCTGAGTATTTTATGAGGCAGGACCGTAAAGTGAAGATACGATGATCGGAGATTTTCTTATTAAATGTTTTATTGTGCAGGTACACTTTGCAAGTTACCGTCCAAAAAGGATAGGGACCCACTAGAAATATCTGACATCAAAGCCAGAATAATGGTTTTTCCAGACGTTCTGCCACCTCGCTATTAGAAAAATTAGACACTTCACTGTTAGCGAAGTAGCGAAGCCTCATAAAACTGTAAAAGGTCGGCAAGATCTTTGGTGACGTGGAATGATAAGTGACTACAGTAAATTTTGACATGTGCCAACTATGCAGAGATCCGATTCTCATTAATACCTTTCTGACTGAATGTACAAAAGATCCTGAACGTCAGCTTGGAATGGATCAACGGAGCTTGTTACCTCACTATGAAGAGTTGCGAGGGAGATAATTATAGCGACATAGCAAGTTGGGCCCACCGCCTTCTTTCTTAACAAGCCCTATAACGTATCTTTCGATCAATTCCAGATCAGATCCACGATTGTCGTCGCTTCGCTATGGCAAGGTGCTCGTTCTGTATGCATAACGAAGTAGCGACATGTTGACACATGTTCTCATCCGTCAGTGGGTCCAGGTATAAGTGCCATCAAAGAAAGAATTTTGTACGTGGCAAGTTCTCATTGGGTAAATTGACTGACATGACAAATGCAACTTCTAGTTGTTCTCTCTGCACCACATGATCGTAGGATTTTTGAAGATCGACAGCGCAGTTTTAAATGAAAAATGTAGTGCCACTCTCTGTATTAATTAGACAAGAAAGCTTCATCCGTGAGGAAAAATAGAGTATAATACAGAGAGATTTCATCAGTTTCATCTTACGTGAGCAAAGATTTGGAGCCATTCTTGTGCAGAAGCAATTACTAAAAGAAAAGCGCGCCAAGGTCTGGTAGAAATTGTGAAGTTCTCTGTTTGCGAAAAATTTGCAAGAATATAGAGGAAAATAGAGACAGAATTCAAGTAAGTAATACTACCATAATCTTCGTAAGCTTTTCAGTTCTAAAAAGATAGTCCAAGATGCCTTCGAAGAAGGGATTTTTAGGTGCAATAAACTACTTGGATAGAAATGTGCATGAAGATTCACTTGAGTTGCTTCCTGAGTCTACTGTAGAAATGGTGCAAGTTAAGAGGTTAACCTCATTGAACCCTAGGCTAAGGATAGTTGATGGATTGTATGATAAGGGTAATTGGGTTCAGGATGCTCAAACTTCTCAAACTGGTTTGAGTTTATTCAAAAAATGGTTTGCAGAAAGGAAGTTATATGCCCCTCATGCCAATATATGGAATTTTGATCTTGGAAAGCTTGTTGTTCCCAGTGTGTTTATGGATTTTGACCTTCTTGAAGCTATAGCAAAAAATTATGATCAAGCCACTAAGGTAGTGAGAAGAATGGATGGTGAGGCTTTAGTTACCATCACTCCAGGGGAGATTAGGAAAGTTTTCAATCTGGGACCTCTCACTATGTATCATGTGCCCATTAACTTGATAGAGTTAGAAAAGGAATATATGTCCAAAAGGGATATAGTTAGACAAGGTGCACTGAAAGCCCACATAGGTCGAATTGGAGGCCTACCAACAATAAAATCATCTTCTAAAGAACCATTCAAGAAATCATGCTTTAATACCAGGGCAGTAGAGATATATAGGACCCTGTGCAGAGTCTTCAGAGAGGGCGAAGAAGATTTTATTCCGGTGAGCTTCATGTATATGATCACCCAAATCTCCTCTTTTGGTGTGGAAATAATTTTTGATTTTGCATCTTACCTGGCTAATGAGATTCACCAGGGATTAGTGGGGATTGCAAAGGGCAAGGTGGAAAAGGTTTGGGGTCAGTACTCCCTATTGATGCATATGTTTCTTTTTAAAGGGGCTACTTATTTCGGTAAAGAAATGGTTTTAAATAGGGAACAAGAGGGGGAGGCACTGCCAGTCCAATTATGGAGTGTAGACATGACTTGGGAAGCAGAAAATGCTAGCTTTGTTAGATTTGATAGGCACTTTTCCTCTAAACTAAGATGCCTCATGTTGAGTGACAATCCTAGAATTCCTAAGGCATTAATGCATCTTGTCAGGCCTATGGACAAACCCCATAGTCTAAAAGTTTCACATAATTGGGGAGATATTATCCCATATCCAGTCTCAACTATCATTAGGGTCTATGGAGTCAAAGGGACACCCCATGTACTACCCTATCAGGTACCTTTAAAGGTAGGGATAGCTGAATTATTGTGGTAGTTGGGAGGAGTGGAGGAGACCTTTTTGCACAAAAGGGGAACAGGATCAATTTTTCCTACTTGCACTATAGCTCACCAATTTGTGATAACTAAAGAAGGGTGGATCTTTCTCCACAAAATTTTGGATCAGTATAAGATGGCCGTGTCTAATGCTCATTTTTGTGACACAGAAGGTTTCTTTAACTCTGCTCTTAGACTTAGGATCAAGCTTCGTCCAAGTCAGCATGATTTCTATTTTCCTGAAGATATAATAAGGAATGAATATTCTCTCCATGAGCAAGAAATAAAGAAAGAAAAATGGAGAGTCTATTCAAAAGTTTTGGAATTTATTAATTGTTTTGACAAAGATTACAGTCCTCTTAGTAATGCTGCAACCAATGCAGATAAGATAAATAAACTCATGAATACATTCTTTGAGATAATGGAAGTAATGAATGAGAAGAAACAACATTTTATTGATTCTTTTCCAGATAAAGCTAGAGAATTTATGAGAAAATTGGGTTTCACTCCCAACATTGGAATGGGTCCATTGGTTGTACGAAAGAAGAAAGGATATACTATTGTTCAGCAGCAGATGCCCATTGTAAACAAAGAAAAGCAGGTAGTTGAATCTACTAGTACTGTCCTAGAAGAAAGACCCCCTGAACCTTCTCCCAAAAGAAGAAAAATAATAAGGGAAGAAGGATCCCCTGGTGAAGGTTACTCACCTTCTCAAACTCCAATGAGAATTGAGGAAGAGCAGCTCACCAATGAGCAAATTGAACAAATGGGGTCACAAGGAGAAATTTTTGTTACTCAAGCCGAAATTGATGGAGGGAACCCCCAGGAACCTCCTATGCCAAGTTTTGAATTAACTGTAGTAGATTTTAGAGGAAGGGAATTGGACCCTATTTTGGAACAAGCCAGTCAGCAATTTTTATTTGATAATAGTTTTGTAAGATCTAGGGCTTTCCATTAGTTTGCATGGAGGGTAAACATGCACATTTTTGAGCAAAGGTGTAAGAATATGAAAAAAGAGCATCCAGAAATGGATGAGGCCTCCATTCAAAATCAAATAAAGGAAAAAAATGATGCAAGAGTTCCAGAATATAACCCTTGATGAGGCTAGACAGATGGTAAAAAGTGCAAATATTTTATTATTGCCCAATTGGGATATTGTTGGTGCATTAATTTTTAATTCTGTATCAAATAATTTAGGACTACAGGATCTAAATAAAGAGGAATTCTTGGGAACAACATTCAGTAACGATCAAGCTGCCCTTGTTATGTGGTCACTAAGAAGAGGATCCAGGACTACTTCATCATAGCCTGATGATTCAGGACTAACAGGGAGTATCATTGTAAGGAGGGTTGCTGATACTTCAAATGTACAGGCAGCCCACATGAATGTGGATTATTCTAAATTTGCCTTGGCCACTGCAGAAAGAGAAGAAAAGGAAATGATTGATTTGCACAGTAAATATGAAATAGTGGTGGATGCTTACAATGAAGAGGTACAAAAGAGAATTGAGTTGGAAAACAGGGTATGTCAATTGGAGAAGATACTTGGAAAAAGGAAAGTGGGAGAATCCAGTACACTAAGAATTGCATACCCTTCACAGTCATCTGTTGGATTAACCCTTATCATTGAAATACCTGACACCCCTGAAAGGCCCCAATTCTATACTACAGAGGAATTTGAAGTAGAAAATACCAAATTACATGAGTGGCAGATAGAATTTAGAAATCAGCAGGAAGAAAAATGGAAGCAGGGTGTGACATAGCTGAGGGATAAAATACAATGGTCAACTTTTTATGATCAGTTGACAAGGATTGTAACCCTCATGGATGAGTTGAATAAAGAAAAGGATGGACTAACTTCTCTTGCGCAGAAATGGAGAGAGAGAAATAATGATATTACAATTGTATGTATATCTGTAGTCCAAATGCCTTATCATCAAGTTGAGAAGATTTTTGATTTATTGAATAAGTTAGAAAATTTGGAGAATGAAAGAGATTCTTTACAGAGAAGATTGATACTCTATTTTTCAAAATATCTTGCTGAAAAATTCACCCTATTTCCTTGCGCTTTAGAATCTGTTGATACAGTAAAGGAAAAAAAAAAATGGAAAAAGGAAATGGATGAGTTATTCGATAACAGAATAATAAACATCATCAGTGAGACTGGGCATTGGTTTTGGGCAAAGACAAACGAGGAGCTAGTAAAAATACAATTGTATTATACTGATATGAGAAAAGAATTGGATGATTTAGAAGAAAATGCAAATTCTTTAATAAAGATACAAAGAGAAACTCTAAGTTTTGATTGGCCAGATGATGTTACTTTTAATAAATGGAAAAATCAGTTTAGGGAATAGATGTCAGAAGACAATGAGGAAGAAGATGAAAAAGTAATAGTTACCTTTGTAATCAGCAATGATGACATGGAAAATCCCCAAGTTAAAGTGAGTTTGCAGGTAACAAAAGATGATACATCACTTACAGACCTCATGGGTATGTACTTCAAAGATGAAGAATGATTGTAAGATCAGATCGCAACAACTAAGAAGCATAACAGAAAGGGACCCGCCAAGAAATGTTGTTGTAATTAACCTTTCTGTTATTTTGTTTTTGTCTTTCTTTTAGAAGGACACCTGTCACCTTCTTTAGCTTGAAGCTTGTTGCATCTCACACTATTTAAGTGAGATCCCAAGGCTAAAGAATGGTCTGAATTCTGTTTTTACTAAGTGTTGTGCTTAGTCCTATTTTTGATCCAAACATTTAAAAAGCAAGTTTGTAGTATACTTTTCTGGCAAAATTTCTGAGAATACATGAATGTAGAAAGAGCTGTGCTTCTTTTGTGAAGGTCTTTCTGGGTCTATTGTAAAGGATATAACATTTTCAAAGTCAATGAATACAAATTATGAACTGTCCCCATATCAGTTCTTTTTGAATTTTGTCTCCTTTTAAATACTTAGCTACCTTGATGTTGTGTGAGTAAAAGCTTATGCAATTGATTGCAATCTAGTAGGGTTGTATATCCATTTATTATTGCTGTTAATTTAATTTATTAAATAAGGGCTCTGATGAATGTGATGAGATTTCTTAGGTATTGAAAAGGATTTTTGAATGATAAATTCTGATAAGAATTGCTAATAGATTTTGTTGCAAAGCAACAAATTAGATCTAAGAATTTTCTATAGACTCTGAACCCCAATGGATTAGGCACTGATCGAAATTATTTCAACCAAATGAGAAGTATATTATAACTGGTATCATGAAATCAAATTTTACTTTTATTTCTTGTAAGATATTCAAAGTTGGCCAGCACTTGCCTGCATGGAATGTTTTAGCTTCATTTAGCCATTGCTATTGAAAACATCTGCAGATCTATAGAAGATTTCTTGGCCATATCTGTTCAAGGGATGTGTTTACCAATTTGGTAAGAGTTATGTATATGTTTGAGGATTTAGAGATGAAAATCATAATGAAACTAAGAATAATTCTCATACAGTGGTTCCATTTTTGAACCCTCCTTGGGTACACCTGCCCTGGTTTTGCAGAGCCAAAAGAGTAGAAAACTGTCTATGGTTTTGTTTTGAAGGTGGGTCCTAGTATTTTGCATATGCAAGTGTTAATGAGAATTGGCTATTCTTTAGGTTGTATATGTACTGATATCTAGGTATTAATCCTTTTGTTGCTTAGTAGTTTTAGCATTGTTTTATAAATCAATAACACCAACAAAATGGCGACTCTGCTGGGGAGATAAGATGGCAATCCATTTTGTTGAAAGGACAAGACTCTCTGGTGTTCATTGAAAATTTCAGTCCTATGCTCAATTGGATTTTTCCCATCCGAGTCACCAACAAAATGGCAACTCTACTGGGGACATGTCTAACACATCTTAAAAAAGTACTGCAGTTGTCTTTGGTCCTACTGTGTATGTGTGTGTCGTATGATCTTTGTTTTTCCCATGGCTATAAGGGAATCTTTTAGTGTCAAACCTTGAGGATTTAAAGAAGATAGAACCCAAGTACCATTGCTACACATTGATGCATCCAGCTTATCCAAGTGTCTTATCTAACAAGCAAGAGTTGCAGTCTTACAACATCAGTGATTGGTCTGTCTGTGTCATATTTTTTTGTTCCTACTTGTGTGTTGTTTTCCTTTAGTTAGTAAAAGTGTTATTATATTTTTCTTGAAAGAGGGTGGCAACTCAGTCAAGGTTTTGAAGCTAGTGCTTATTGTAACAAAAGAAGAATATGGCTGACAAGAGAAAAAACACAAGGGCTTACATGAGAGCCAATCCCGATGTATCAATGTACACTGATCTACCCCAAGGTGGTAGGAAGAACCAAAATAAGAAAAGAATAGATCCAAATCCTACTTGGAAACCCAGAGGTAATGCATTTGTAAATTCCCATTATCCACCAATAATAGGAAGAGAGTCATCTTCGCTTAGCTCTGAATCCGAAACTACAAGACTCTTAGGAGGTATTTTTAGTACCCCGTTACCAGATGAGAGAGTTTTTCAAGACAAGGACGTATCTACTATGGGAATTGCTTCATTAAGACCAGAGCCTGTAGCAAATATAAATTGTAGGCTAGGATTTAGGAGTTCATCTGATAATCCTTTTAATCCTAGAGTAGCCCCTTATATAGAACCAAACCTTATAGATCTGGATGACCCGGCTGATTTTGAGGCAACCTCTGCAGACTCTAAAGAAGTGCAATCTGAAATAGGATTTTTGAAGAAATGGATTGCTGAGGAAGAAGCTAAATGCATTCATCTTGAAAAGGAGAGGGAGTGAGCCACTTTGGATGCAATAATAGAAAGAGATACTCTGCTAAGAAGGATGGCTGCTTTGAAAGAGCAAAACAAAAAATTAGAAGAGAATACTACAACTCTCCATAAGGATGTCTCAGGAGACATTGATAATCTAAGAGCTAAAGTTTAACAATAGGAGAAAAACCTAAATCAAAGGCAAGAACCAATTATTGCTCAAGTTCAAGCTTATAAACCTATTCAAGTTGATTCGGTAGAGCCCACTGGAACAGCTCCAGATAAAGGGAAAGGCAAGGCTATAGGAATCCAAATAAATGAGCCTCAAGCTATACCGAGCAAACCTATACAACCCTCCATATCTAAATTGGATCTAGATCTTGAGAAGGCTCGAAAAGAGAGGGAAGACCTTGCAAAAGAACTTGAGAAGGTTGAGAATGAAGCTCAGGCTGCAGAAAATAGAAGGAAAATCCAATTCATAAAGTCTAATTCTGCATTGGCTTCATGGCCTAGTTTGTCTATCCCGCCTTCAAATCTTGCACTAGTTAGTGGTCCCATAATCCTAACTCAGAAAGTACCTCAATCTGCTCCTACCTCATTTTCCACTATTGGCACTCAATTCTCATTTGTCCCACCACCACCGTCCCAAGCTACTCCCCTAAGTCAAGCTAATATAGCTAGTACCTCAAATGTTCCTGGTTTCTAGAAGAAACTTATATACCTAGAAAAGTATAGACAAATATCATTTGCCGGTATTCCTGGTGCCCCCCATCCCATATCTTTTGATTTAAGGGATAAAGTGGTTAAGTTTTCTGGAAATAATGCTATTACTGGTGAAGAACATTTGAGGATTTTCATTGACATGCTAAATGATTATGAAGTTGAACATGAGGACATGGTGATGAAATTATTTGTGCATTCACTAATAGAGGATGTGAGGGATTGGTTCAAGAGGTTGCCTGATGATAGTATTACTTCATGGAGTGATTTGGAGAAATTGTTCAAAGAGCAATATGGGGACAATACTAATGTAGGATTCATGTTGAACGAGTTCAACAATATCAAGAAGAATCCAAATGAATCCACATTTGATTTCAATGTGAGATTTCAAAAGGGGATGTACAAACCTTTTCAATTTATGAGGTTAAATGAAGACGTCTGTCTTACAACCTATTTCAATTCTTTTGATAGCAAAATGGCTTATCAATTGAGAGATAAGGATCCTAAAACTTTAAGAGATGCCTATAGAGTTGCAGTGAATATAGAAAATAATAGAAAGGCATCTGGCAAACTAGGAAGGAGGGATGATCCTAAGCTTTTTAATCCTAAAAATAATAATAAAAGGGAGGGTGACAAAACTCCCATAAGAAAAAAGCCTGAAGAACCTACTATAGGCCAAGTTTTAGAAATGCTCAAGAAGATGAATCCCATGATTTTCAATAAGCCAAATGTTGCTGAAAGAACCCCTGTGAATAACAACAATTTCAATAGATAGCCTAGGATGCAAAATTACCCTTACACCACTCAATGGAAAGATGGTAAACCAGTTCCCAACCAGACCCAAAATATGAAAGATAAGGGTACTCTAGACCCCCTACTAAGGAACACTGTAAATATGAATGATGATGTACCATGGTGCATTATATGCCAATCACCTCATTCTGCTGATTATTGTGCTATTGCTCAGTCGTTCGCCCAAGCTCAAGGAGTACAAGCTGAAGAAGAAATTGAAGAGAAAAACCATGATGATATAAGCTGCAATATGGTGAACACATGTGATGATTTGATAGATTTTGATTCAGAAGAGCCTAAGAATGATATTACTAGCCAGAGAATTTCTTACCAGTTACATCATTAGCAAATATTTTCAGATGATGAAGGGTATGATACAGATAAGGTATGCAGTACATTTTTTGACATAGGTCTCACAACTTTAAGAATCCCCTCCAAGGAGGAAATTGATAGAATTCCAGCCGAAATGATTTCACAAGTCCATAGTAATTATAATTTGAGAAATAGAGCAATAAATAATGATGCAGGAAGGCCATCTAGTGTGTTCATTCAAGACACCACTCATAAGATGAATGATCAATACAAGAAAGTCAATATAGATGTGCCTAAGATCAAGGAGAACAAGGGTAAGAAATGGGAACCAAAGAAGAAGGTTCAATTTCAAATAGGTGAAGCAACAAAACCAGTAGTGCAACCAGAGAAATCAAAACTGGATGTTATCAAGCAAAATGTGATGCTTACTACTCAAAAGACTTTGATTCCAGGTACTATTGTAAAACCTACTATGGTTGAACCTGTTGATATGATTTCCATGTTATCTCAAATTACTGTAAAAGTGCCCTTGTCTGAACTTTTTAGAATTGAAGAGCATAAGAATAAGGCTTTGTCATGGTTGGGTGGAATAGCAAACAAAAATATTACTGATGATCAAGTTGTATCCCAATAGACCCCATTAATAATAGAGGACAGTGGTATTATATCCCAGATTCCTCAGATATTTTTAGATGATTCATCAGTTGCATTCATAGAAGATATTGATCCTTTTTTCCTTATTCTAATCATAAAAGGGAAGACCTTAAAAAATTGTATGATAGACTCGGGAGCTTCCAACACCATAATGCCTTTCAAAGTAATGGAAGCCCTAGGATTGAAGGTGGATACTAAGTAAGGCAGATGCCGAGGGATGGATGCTAGAGAGGTTCCACTAATAGGTACTATAAATGCCTTACCATTCAAACTGGCTGCATTTCTTGAGGTAGAATTAACCATGTCTGTCCTTGTGGTAGATATACCTCCACACTACGGAATGCTACTCTCCAGGAAATGGAGTGCTACCATGGGGGGGAGCCTACAATGTGACCTTACTTATGCCACCTTTCATATAGGGGACAAAGCTGTCAGGGTAAATAGGGAACCAAGGGTTAACCACATCTTAGGTGAAGAAATTGACAAAGATACCACTTGTTTCCTAGACACTGGGATTAATGCTTTCAGGGCTGAATTAATTATTCAGGAAGTGGAAAACTTGCCTGCTATTATTGAAAATGAGGTTGAATGTTGCATGAATTCACCAAAATTATGGACAATGTTCTTTGATGGGGCTAGTTCTAAAGAGGGTGCAGGGGCAGGTGTAGTCTTTGTGTCCCCTGAAAATAACACCTTTAGGTATTCATTCACCTTGAATTTTTCCTGCACTAATAACATCACAGAATATGAAGCATTGCTGCTAGGACTCAAAGTGGCCATACATCACAAAATTAAGAAATTGTGTGTCATAGGGGATTCTGAACTGATTATCTCTCAGATCAAAGGAACCTACTCCTCCAAAAATAGGAGATTGAAACAATATAGAAATGCAGTCTGGGATCAAATAGAATTCTTTGATGCATTTGGGATCTCATGGAGAGATAGGACTCAAAATAAGATGGCTGATCTTCTGGCAAATGTAGCCATCAAGCCAAAAGAAATATCATTTGTAGGAATCTCCCAGATTGAGGTGCAAAATAGACCTTCCATACCTGACAACATTGAGAATTGGCAGGTGTTTGAAGATGACAAAGATATTACAAATTTTTTTCTAAATGAAGACAAGTACCATGGTCAAGAGATGGATTGCAATGGACTGATTGAAACCATAAATGGGAAAGAAACCATTTTTGGTCAAGAAATAATGCAATTAAAAACAAATAAGATGCCGAAGGGTTTGGTAGTCTTGGAAAATATTTTTGATAGCCAAGACAGAGTAAAATTAGGAGCAAACGACCCCAAACCCCAGGAGTTAGAAGAAATAAATTTGGGTACGGATGAAGTTCTTAAAAGGGTTTACATTGGCCAAGATCTGCCTGTTGAAATTAGGAAAGCATTGATTGACCTACTTAGAAAGTACAGGCATGTTTTTGCTTGGTCATATGATGACCTTAAGGCTTACAGGGAGAATCTTTTCCAACATGTCATACTGTTCAAGGAAAATGTAAGACCTTTTAGGCAAAAATAGAGACCAATCAATCCTACCCTTGCCCCAAAAATGCAGGAAGAACTGACAAAATTGAGAGATGGTGGAATAATCAAACCAATTAGGCATTCCACCTGGGTTTCAAACCTGGTTCCTGTTAGGAAGAAGAATGGAGATATTAGGCTTTGTGTTGATTTTAGGAATCTAAACATTGCATCTCTAAAAGATAATTATGGCTTACCTAATATGGAAGCCATGTTACAACAAGTGACCGGCTCTGAATTGATGTCAATGATGGATGGCTTTTCTAGATATAATCAAGTTTTAGTAAAAGAAAGTGAACAGTTCAAAACAGCCTTCACAACCCTTTGGGGAACATACGTGTATGTGAGGATGCCTTTTGGCTTGATTAATGTAGGAGCTACTTTCCAAAGAGCCATGGATGTAGCATTTCATGAGTATATTGACAAATTTATGGTTGTGTACCAGGATGATCTTACAACATATTCTAACAAGGCTGAAGATCACTGCAAACACTTGGAAAAAATCTTTATAAAAGCCCTGGAATATGGGGTATCTTTAAACCCAAAGAAATGCTCATTTGGGATCACAGAAGGAAAGTTATTAGGACACATAGTGTCTAAGGATGGGATAAAAATAGACCCAGAAAGGGTAATAACTATTGATAAAATCCCCAAACCAAAAAATGTGAAAGGTATCCAGTCCTTTTTTGGCCAGGTTAATTTTCTGAGGAGATTTGTTACCAATTTCGCTGAAATTAGTAGACCCATCTCAAAAATGCTCAAGAAAGGAGCCGTCATAGATTGGAATGGTGAACCTTCACAGGCATTCTAGGATATAAAGACTGCAATAAAGAATGCTCCAGTGTTGAGGACCCCAGATTATGCAAAACCCATGCATATTTTTTCTTTTGCATCATTCCATACTGTAGCTACAGTTTTATTACAGAAAAATCAAGAAGGATATGAGAAGCCTATTGCCTTTTTCAGCAAATCCCTGCAGCCTGCTGAACTGAAGTATGAAATAAATGAAAAGAAAGCATATGCTTTGGTAAAGGCTGTAAAAGCATTCAAAATTTATTTGGTAGGTGCTACTATTATCACTTTTGTACCTAGTGCTACAGTCAAGGATATATTCTTTCAGCAAGAAGTGTCAGGAAGGATGTGTAGATGGATCAATAGAATCCAAGAATTTAACATTGATATGCAGATAACAAAGTTAGTAAGAGGTCAAGGTTTGGCCAAACTCATGGCCGAAACTAACCTAGAAGCTAATCAGATAAACCTGGTAAATGATGATCTCAGAGTTGACTTTTGTGACATGGACCAGTGTGACTGGTACACCAATGTCATACATTACTTGCAACATATGGAAGTTCCTCCCCATCTGCCTAACAATGAAAAAAGGAATACTAAATTGCAAGCCATTAGGTATATAATTGTTCAAAATAACTTATGGTGGAGAAACTTTGAGGGAGTTCTATTGAAATGTGTTCATAAAGAAAGGGAAAAAGAGGTTTTGAAAAAAATGCATGCTGGAGTATGTGGAGGACATTACATGGCCAAAACTACTGTGCATAAGATAATGAGGGCTGGATTTTGGTGGCCTTCTCTGTTCAAGGATGCTCAAGTTATGGTTAAGAAATGTGATCCTTGTCAGAGGTTTGTTGGAAAGCTGAAATTCTCAGGAAATACTCCACTGAAGCCAGTTGAAACTCAAGCGCTTTTTCAACAATGAGGTTTGGAATTCATAGGAGATATCTTCCCCAAGTCTAGCACTGGCTATTCTTGGATTCTGGTTGCTACTGACTACTTTACAAAATGGGTAGAGGCTATCCCTACCGGAAATGCAACAAGTAAAGTGGTAAATAATTTCCTATTGAATAATATTATTTCTAGATTTGGATGTCCACAGAGAATTGTCACAGATAATGCTATGTGTTTTAGGTCTGAGGAGTTCATCAAGTTTTGTGATAAATATGGAATGACAAGAACATCATCTGCTCCATATCATCCACAAGGGAATGGACAAGCTGAGTCCACAAATAAAAGCCTGTTGAAAATCATTAAGAGAACCTTGGATGATAATAAAAGGGCATGGGATTACAGTTGGCAATATGGGCTGACAGAGTAACTGTAAAGAAAGTATTTGGGGTAGCTCCATTTGATTTAGTGTATGGAATTCAAGCTAGAATGCCTTAGAACAACTTGATGGGACTATACAATTACATCCAGTCATATGATGAAGATACAACAGATGAAATGAAAGAAAGAATCGATGAATTGGTAGGATTGACCGAAACCAGAAGAGAAGCATCTTTGAGGAACCAAAAGTTATAGTTGCAAGTCAAAACACTCTATGATAAAAGAACTGTAAGCAGAAAATTTGAAAATGGAGACCTAGTCTTAATGTGGAATGCTAGAATTGAAGATAAAGGAAAACATGGCAAATTTGATCCTATTTGGTTAAGCCCATATCTCATTGAGAATGCTTGGGGTGAAGATTCTTACATAATCAAAGATATATTTGATAATATTCTTGAATTGCCAGTTCATGGATAGTTCTTGAAGAGGTATTTTTCTTGAAAAAATACTTATTTTCTTTCATGAATAGTAGCTTTAGGGTTTCCTGTCATCTTGTTTTCTATAAATCCTTGTACAGCTAGGTTCTTCGTTTTTGTGTGTTGCTTTGTGCTCTCTGAAGAAGTTGTCATCTTATCAAATGTGTTGTCTGCTTTCCCATAGATTCTGAATTCTTTCATAGACTCAAGTAGTTTATCATCCCCAGACAGAGCCACTATTGGTCTGACTTTTTGTGTAGTAGAAGTTTTCTGTTAATTCATAGAAAAGTCAGATGTTCTATTCCTAAGTGAAGCATAGGGTTTTGGATAATCCATCCATAAAAAATAATCATCATGTAAACCCTATATCCTCTTTATTCCTAAATTGTCGAGCGCAAAATTTTGAATTTTCAAAAGAGACGAATATGCTGTCATATCCATTTTTCCTTTTCTCCCAGGTTACCTTTCTTCTTATTTGTCCCAGCCGTCAGATCCGAGTAGATCTACCATTGTCGTTACCTCGCTATGACAAGTTGCATGCTTATTTAGTATGGCGAGGTAACGAATGCTGAGTATTTTACAAGGCAGGACAGTAAAGTGAAGATACGGCAATCGAAGATTTTATTATTAAATGTTTTATTGTGCAGGTACACCTTGCAAGTTACCATCCAAAAAGGATAGGGACCCACTAGATATATCTGACATCAGAGCCAGAATGATGGTTTTTTCGGACGTTCTGCCACCTCGCTATCAAAAAAATTAGACACTTCACCATTAGCAAAGTAGCAAAGCCCCGTAAAATTTCAAAAGGTTGGCAAGATCTTTGGTGACGTGGAATGATAAGTGACTACAGTAAATTTTGACATGTGCCAACTATGTAGAGATCGGATTCTCACTAATGTCTTTCTGACTGAACATACAAAAGATCCTGAACATCAGTTTGGAATGGATCAACGGAGCTCGTTACCTCGCTATGAAGAGTTGCAAGGGAGATAATTATAGCAACATCACGAGTTGGGCCCACCGCCTTCTTTCTTAACAAGCCCTATAATGTATCTTTCGATCAATTTCGAATCAGATCCACGATTGTCATCACTTCGCTATGGCAAGGTGCTCATTCTTTATGCATAATGAAGTAGCGACATGTTGACATGTGTTCTCAGTCATCAGTGGGTCCAGGTATAAATGCCATCAAAGAAACAATTTTGTACGTGGCAAGTTCTCATTGGGTAAATTGAATGAAATGACAAATGCAACTCCTAGTTGTTCTCTCTGCACCACATGATCGTAGGATTTTTGAAGATCGACGGCACAATTTTAAATGAAAAATGTAGTGCCACTCTCTCTATTAATTAGACAAGAAAGCTTCATCCGTGAGGAAAAAAAGAGTATAATACAGAGAGATTTCATCAGTTTCATCTTATGCAAGCAAAGATTTGGAGCCATTCTTGTGCAGAAGCAATTACTGAAAGAAAAGTGCGCCAAGGTCTGGTAGAAATTGTGAAGTTCTCTGTTTGCAAAAAATTTGTAGGAATACAGAGGAAAATAGAGATAGAATTCAAGTAAGTAATACTACCATAATCTTCGTAAGCTTTTCAGTTCTAAAAAGATAGTCCAAGATGCCTTCGAAGAAGGGATTTTCAGGTGCAATAAACTACTTGGATAGAAATGTGCATGATGATTTTCTTAAGTTGCTTCCTGAGTCTACTGTAGAAACAGTGCAAGTTAAGAGGTTAACCTCACTAAACCCTAGGCTAAGGATAGCTGATGGATTGTATGATAAGGGTAATTGGGTTCAGGATGCTCAAACTTCTCAAACTGGTTTGAGTTTATTCAAAAAATGGTTTGCAAAAAGGAAGTTATATGCCCCTCATGCCAATATATGGAATTTTGATCTTGGAAAGCTTGTTGTTCCCAGTGTGTTTATGGATTTTGACCTGCTTGAAGCTATAGCAAAAAATTATGATCAAGCCACTAAGGTAGTGAGAAGAATGGATGGTGAGGCTTTAGTTACGATCACTCCAGAGGAGATTAGGAAAGTTTTCAGTCTTGGACCTTTCAGTATGTATCATGTGCCCATTAACTTGATAGAGTTAGAAAAGGAATATATGTCCAAAAGGAATGTAGTTAGACAAGGTGCACTAAAAGCCCACATAGGCCGAATTGGAGGCCTACCAACAATAACATAATCTTCTAAAGAACCTTTCAAGAAATCATGCTTTAATGCCAGGGCAGTAGAGATATATAGGACCCTGTGTAGAGTCTTCGGAGAGGGCAAAGAAGATTTTATTCCAGTGAGCTTCATGTATATGATCACCCAAATCTCCTCTTTTGGTGTGGAAATAATTTTTTATTTTGCATCTTACCTGGCTAATGAGATTCACCAGGGATTGGTGGGGATTGCAAAGGGCAAGGTGGAAAAGGTTTGGGGTCAGTACTCCCTATTGATGCATATGTTTCTTTTTAAAGGGGCTACTTATTTCGGTAAAAAAATGGTTTTAAATAGGGAACAAGAGGGGGAGGCACTGCCAGTCCAATTATGGAGTGTAGACATGACTTGGGAAGTAGAAAATGCTAGCTTTGTTAGATTTGATAGGCACTTTGCCTCTAAACTAAGATACCTCATGTTGAGTGACAATCCCAGAATTTCTAAGGCATTAATGCATCTTGTCAGGCCTATGGACAAAGCCCATAGTCTAAAAGTTTGAAATAATTGGGGAGATATTATCCCATATCCAGTCTCAACTGTCATTAGGGTCTATGGATTCAAAGGGACAGCCCATGTACTACCCTATCAGGTACCTTTAAAGGTAGGGATAGCTGAATTTTTGTGGCAGTTGGGAGGAGTGGAGGAGACCTTTTTGCACAAAAGGGGAACAGTATCAATTTTTCCTACTTGCACTATAGCTCACCAATTTGTGATAACTAAAGAAGGGTGGATCTTTCTCCACAAAATTTTGGATCAGTATAAGATGGCAGTGTCTCATGCTCGTTTTTGTGACACAGAAGGTTTCTTTAACTCTGCTCTTAGACTTAGGATGAAGCTTCGTCCAAGTCAGCATGTTTTCTATTTTCCTGAAGATATAATAAGGAATGAATATTCTCTCCATGAGAAAGAAATAAAGAAAGAAAAATGGAGAGTCTATTCAAAAGTTTTGGAATTTATTAATTGTTTTGACAAAGATTACAGTCCTCTTAGTAATGCTGCAACCAATGTAGATAAGATAAATAAACTCATGAATACATTCTCTGAGATAATGGAAGTAATGAATGAGAAGAAACCACATTTTATTGATTCTTTTCCAGATAAAGCCAGAGAAGTTATGAGAAAGTTGGGTTTCACTCCCAACATTGGAATGGGTCCATTGGTTGTACGAAAGAAGAAAGAATATACTGTTGTTCAGCAGCAGATGCCCATTGTAAACAAAAAAAATAAGGTAGTTGAATCTACTAGTACTGTCCTGGAAGAAAGACCCCCTGAACCTTCTCCCAAAAGAAGAAAAATAATAAGGGAAAAAGGATCCCCTGATGAAGGTTACTCGCCTTCTCAAAATCCAATGAGAATTGAGGATGAGTAGCTCACCAATGAGAAAATTGAACAAATGGGGTCACAAGGAGAAATTTTTGTTACTCAAGCCGAAATTGACAAAGGGAACCCCCAGGAACCTCCTGTGCCAAGTTTTGAATTAACTGTAGCAGATTTCAGAGGAAGGGAATTGGACCCTATTTTGGAACAAGCCTATCAGCAAATTTTATCAGATAACAATTTTGTAAGATCTAGGGCTTTTCATTAGTTTGCATGGTGGGTAAACATGCACATTTTTGAGCAAAGGTGTAAGAATATGAAAATAGAGCATCCAAAAATGGATGAGGCCTCCATTCAAAATCAAATAAAGGAACAAATGATGCAAGAGTTCCAGAATATAACCCTTGATGAGGGTAAACAGATGGTAAAAAGTGCAAATATTTTATTATTGCCCAATTGGGATATTGCTGATGCATTAATTTTTAATTTTGTATCAAATAATTTAGGACTATAGGATCCAAAAAAAGAGGAATTCTTGGGAACAACATTCAGTAATGATCAAGCTGCCCTTGTTATGTGGTCACTAAGAAGAGGATCCATGACTACTTCATCACAGCCTGATGATTCAGGACTAACAGGGAGTATCATTGTAAGGAGGGTTGCTAATACTTCAAATGTACAGGCAGCCCACATGAATGTGGATTATTCTAAATTTGCCTTGGCCATTGCAGAAAGAGAAGAAAAGGAAATGATTGATTTGCACAGTAAATATGAAATAGTGGTGGATGCTTACAATCAAGAGGTAAAAAAGAGAATTGAGCTGGAAAATAGGGTATCTCAATTGGAGAAGATACTTGGAAAAAGGAAAGTGGGAGAATCAAGTACACTGAGAATTGCATACCCTTTATAGTCATCTGTTGGATTAACCCCTATCATTGAAATACCTAACACCCCTAAAAGGCCCCAATTCTATACTGCAGAGGAATTTGAAGCAGAAAAAACCAAATTACATGAGTGGTAGATAGAATTTAGAAATTAGGAGGAAGAAAAATGGAAGCAGGGTGTGACATATCTGAGGGATAAAATACAATGGTCAACTTTTTATGATTAGTTGACAAGGATTGTAACCCTCATGGATGAGTTGAATAAAGAAAAGGATGGACTAACTTCTCTTGCGCAGAAATGGAGAGAGAGAAATAATGATATTACAATCATATGTATATCTGCAGTCCAAATGCCTTATCATCAAGTTGAGAAGATTTTTGATTTATTGAATAAGTTAGAAAATTTGGAGAATGAAAGAGATTCTATACAGAGAAGATTAATACTCTGTTTTTCAAAATATCTTGCTGAAAAATTCACCCTATTTCCTTGCGCTTTAGAATCTGTTGATACAGTAAAGGAAAAAGAAAAATGGAAAAAGGAAATGGATGAGTTATTCGATAACAGAATAATAAACATCATCAGTGAGACTGGCCATTGGTTTTGGGCAAAGACAAAGGAGGAGCTAGTAAAAATACAATTGTATTATACTGATATGAGAAAAGAATTGGATGATTTAGAAGAAAATGCAAATTCTTTAATAAAGATACAAATAGAAACTCTAAGTTTTGATTGGCCAGATGATGATACTTTTAATAAATTGAAAAATCAGTTTAGGGAACAGATTTTAGAAGACAATGAGGAAGAAGATGCAAAAGTAATAGTTAGCTTTGTAATCAGCAATGATGACATGGAAAATCCCTAGGTTAAAGTGAGTTTGCAGGTAACAGAAGATGATACATCACTTACAGACCTCATGGGTATGTACTCTGAAGATGAAGAATTATTGTAAGATCAGATCACAACAACTAAGAAGCATAACAAAAAGGGACCCGCCAAGAAATGTTGTTGTAATTAACCTTTCTGTTATTTTGTTTTTGTCTTTCTTTTAGAAGGACACCTGTCACCTTCTTTAGCCTGAAGCTTGTTGCATCTCACACTATTTAAGTGAGATCCCAAGGCTAAAGAATGGTCCGAATTTTTTTTTTACTAAGTGTTGTGCTTAGTCCTGTTTTTGGTCCAAACATTTCAAAAGCAAGTTTGTAGTATACTTTTCTGTCAAAATTTCTGAGAATACATGAATGTAGAAAGAGCTATGCTTCTTTTCTGAAGGTCTTTCTAGGTCTATTGTAAAGGATATAACATTTTCAAAGGAAATGAATACAAATTATGAACTATCCCCATATCAGTTCTTTTTGAATTTTGTCTCCTTTTAAATACTTAGCTACCTTGATGTTGTGTGAGTAAAAGCTTATGCAATTGATTGCAATCTAGTAGGGTTGTATATCCATTGATTATTGTTGTTAATTTAATGGATTAAATAAGGGCTTTGATGAATGTGATGATATTTCTTAGGTATTGAAAAGGATTTTTGAATGATAAATTCTGATAAGAATTGTTGACAGAATTTGTTGCAAAGCAACAAATTAGATCTAAGAATTTGCTATAGACTCTGAACCCCAATGGATTAGGCACTGATCGAAATTATTTCAGCCAAAAGAGAAGTATATTATAACTGGTATCATGAAATCAAATTTTACTTTTATTTCTTGTAATATATTCAAAGTTGGCCAGCACTTGCCTGCATGGAATGTTTTAGCTTCATTTAGCCATTGCTATTGAAAACATCTGCAGATCTATAGAGGATTTCTTGGCCATATCTGTTCAAGGGATGTGTTTACCAATTTGGTAAGAGTTATGTATATGTTTGAGGATTTAGAGATGAAAATCAGAATGAAACTAAGAATAATTCTCATACAGTTGTTCCATTTTTGAACCATCCCCGGGTACACCCGCCCTGGTTTTGTAGAGCCAAAAGAGTAGAAAACCATCTATGGTTTTGTTTTGAAGTTGGGTCCTAGTACTTTGCATATGCAAGTGTTAATGAGAATTGGCTATTCTTTAGGTTGTATATGTACTGATATCTAGGTATTAAGCCTTTTGTTGCTTAGTAGTTTTAGCACTGTTTTATAAATCAATAACACCAACATACCTATCCATGGGGTACTTTTACATACTCTATTTTACCATTTGGTCTTTGTAACGATCCTGCAACATTTCAATGGGCTGTAATTAGTATTTTTGCTGATAGATCACATGATTGTATGGAAATCTATATGGATGACTTTACAACATTTGGAGTTACTTTTGAAGAAGCAATGATAAATATTGAAAAAGTTTTGGTAAGATGTCAAGAACATAATTTGGCACTAAATAGTGAAAAGTGTTTCATGCTCATGCAAGAGGGTGTGGTGCTTGGTCATTTCATATCTATTGCAGGTATACAAGTAGACCTAGCTAAAATTGAGGTAATTCAAACATTACCCATACCCACTAAATTAAAAGATATCAGATCTTTTCTGAGACATGCTGGATATTACAGGTGTTTTATAAAAGACTTCAATAAAATAGCTAGTCCCTTGTACAAGTTGCTCACCAAAGAAGCTGAATTCAATTGGACACCTGAGTGTTATAAAGCTTTCCTATAGCTTAAGCAAATTTTTTCCACAACCCCAATTTTATAAGGCCCTGATTGGAACCTACCTTTTCACATATATACAGATGCTTCTGATTATGTCATAGGTGCAGTTTTAGCACAAAAACACTCAAATCTTGAGAATGCCATTTATTATATCAGTAAGAATCTTCATGGTCTAGAACTAAATTACACAGTGACTGAAAAAGAATTGTTAGCAGTAGTCTATGCTCTAAATAAATTTTGGCATTACATCACAGGTTATCCTATATATGTTCATACTAATCATGCAGCAATCAAATATCTCATGAAAAACTTGCTATAACTGGTAGGTTAGAAAGATGGTTACTATTGTTACAAGAATTTGACATAACCATAGTGAATAAGCCTGGAAAAACAAATGTTGTAGCTGATTATTTGTCAATAATCAATCATCATGATACTGACACTACTCTGGTAGATGATGCATTTCTAGATGAAAATTTGTTTCATATTGCTATTAAAGTTCCATGGTATGCAAATATTACTAACTACATTGTAGCTAATAAGAGACTGGCACATTTTTCTTATAAGGAGAGAAAGCTGCTCATACAGAAAAGCTTCCATTTCTCATGGATAGACAATTTTCTGTTCTATACTAGACCTGATCAAGTTATGCACAGATGTGTAAGAGAAGATGAGACATATGATATTTTTCATGCATGTCATAATGAGTCCTATGGAGGACATTTTGCAGCCAAAAGAACAGCTTTCAAAATCTTAGCCACTGGTTACTATTGGCCTACCCTTCATAAAGATGCAATCAATTATACAAGGAAGTGTGACCAATGCCAAAGAATGGATCACCCAACCAAAATAAATGAAATGCCTCTGAATCCTCAAGTGGTGTTAACACCATTTGACAAATGGGGAATGGACTTCATTGGTCCTATTGATCCTCCATCCAATGGGAAGTCTTATATTCTAGTTTGTACTGACTACCTAACCAAATGGGTTGAGATTAAGGCTATGAAGCATGCCCGTAATGAAAAAGTTGTCGAATTCTTGTATGAAAATATTTTTACATGCTATGGAGTTCCTAAAGAATTGGTTACTGATCAAGGCACGCAGTTTACTTCCAACCTGATTTCAAAATTGATGAAATAGTATAACATCAGGCATCATAGATCCAATCCTTATCACCCATAAGCCAATAGACAAGCAGAAGTTACCAATCGTGAGTTGGAAAATATTCTAACTAAAATAGTCCATTTGCATCGTCGAGATTAGACCAGTTGATTACAAGAAGTTTTTTGGGCTTATAGAACAACTTGGAAAACCACTACCAGATTCACACCATTTGAGCTTTTGTATGGAAAAGTGGCAATGCTTCCAATTGAATTTGAACACAAGACTTTAAGAAGAGCCTTGACCTTAGATATTGATCTTCCTGCAGCACAAAGAGAACACCTCCTGCGTCTTAATTCTTTGGATGAAATGTGCAAGATCACTTTAGAACACACTGAACTAGTGCAAAAATAGAGAAAACACTGGCATGATTCTCATATCCTCAACAAACAATTCAAAGTTGGTGACTGGGCATTATTGTATGATTTTTGCTTTAAGGATATACCAGGGAAGCTGTAGACGTGATGGTTAGGACCATATCAAATCATCCATGTCTTTGACAATGGAACAGTTCAACTAACCACAATTGATGATGTGCCTTTCAAAATGCTGATCAATGGTCATCGACTTAAGCTTTACAAACAGTCTCAAAGAAAAGTCAAATTCTTGCAACAGTTTGAACAACTGGATCCAACAACAACTCAAGTATCTCTTCCTACAGCAGAAGGTGAAAACCTTTCGCCTACTCCTCTTCAACATTAATTCTAATTTGCATGTCCATAATAATAACTTTATGTTCGCATAAAGTTCATTTTCTTTTCAATATATTTCTTTACATTCATATCTTAATCTTCCATCCACCCACTTCACTTTCAATCAAATCTGCACATGCTGATGGATGCTGCCGTTTACATTATTTCTGCCACCTTTTGTTTTTGGAGCATGTGAAAATCCACTTGGTAGGTATAAAAATTTCCAAACTATTATTCATTTATAAGTTTGAAAATTTTGTTAATTATATATAATACTACATAGTCTCTATAATTATGGTGTATTCCAGTCCCTCACCTATACTAGTCTGAAAAGTGAGGACACTTGTCATAAAATTAGCAGGGGGCAGGGGAGTGTCGTACTATCCAATGATATGCCTGATTAACTGTGATGATTTTTTAAAATCTTGACATTACTCTTTAATTAATGAGAACTTTTTTCCATAAGTATGTCATGTCAAGTGTTGTACTCTCACTTTCTGAATGAATTTTTCCCTTGTTCATGCCAAATTTTTTGTGCTAAGCCATGATATGACCTATTTTTAAAATTTTGGAATTTGAACCATGTTTTTAGATGATTCCCACGCAAATTCATGATTTACTTTTACCTAAAGTTTAATTATGGCACATTACAATTGGTTATGGCAGTTAATGTTCCCAAAAAGAAGTAGTGAAGCGTCTGAGAAATAACGTCGAGTTTTGAAGTTTGCACTCAGAAAGGGAGAGAGAAATGGAGTAGCAGAAGAAGTATCAAGAAATGGGAGGAGGTTTACAAAGAAAAGAGCTGGTCGAGCACATTTTGTTGCTCTCTGACATAGAAGCAGTAAGAAGATTCACTGCATGCGGGTGGTTAGGTTATTGTTTGAATTTAACAACATATGATGAAGAAGCAGCTATAGAATTCAAGAGGACATTTGATGAAGGTGAAGCTTTTGTGTGGGGTTTGATAGTAATTTTAATAGAAGAACAAATTGTAGAAGTAATAGGGTTACCTTCTATCGAGGAGCATTATCCGAGCTCGCATGACGCTAGGTTAGCAAAGGCCCGGTTCACTAGCCCACATGACCCACCATTGGATGTTACAAAGCAGGGGTGCAAGAGATTGTCTTTGTCACCTCCATACCCTAACCTAGCAATGCATGTCATCAGGTATTTTACTTGTGAAGGTAAATTTTCTCACTTACATGCACACCATTTTAATTTGCTTAGTTGTATAAGGCACAATATTTTCGTGAATCTTCTAAATTTTCTGTATAATATGCTTTGTATTAGTGTAGAAGAGACTCAAAAAGGGAAAGATAATTCTATCACTCACCATGTCTTGATTAAGTTGTTAATAGAAAGGTCTCTTAGGGATGTATCCCCTTTGGCATGGGATGACTTTGTGAAATTTAAAACCCTACAACCCCAAGTTGACCCTAGTGAACAACAGGGTGAGGAAAATGTAGTTCCTAGTAGTGAGCCTGTAGAACAAAATATTGAGGGAGCTGAAATGGAAAACGCACAAGGGATTGAACCAAAATTTGCTTCCACTCAAGAGAATGTGCCTCCACCTGAATAGGACATCCCTAAACCCACTACTAGTAAAGCTAAAAGGAAACGAAAGTCACAAGAAGAAACCGTTGTTCAACAAAAACTTAGTCCTACAATTAAGCAATAGAAGAAAAAAAAGAAGGTTCCTGCAGCAACTAATCTTGTAGTAGTGATACTGAAATAGAAAAGTAGGCAAAAGATAGTACTACAAGAAGAGACTCCTTTGTGGAGAAGCCCTAGAATGAGAGGGAAGATTTTTAAAGATCCTATATTCTCTAAAGCACCTACTCTAGAGTCTCTTGTGCAGATAATTTTTGACCATTCTCCCATCCATAGTGAGATGACAAAAGGTTCTGGTAATCCTCCTGCAGCATGTGAGCAAGAAATTAATGAAACCTTGATGGATTTACTAGGTGTTTCAAGCCATGAGAATTAAGTAGTTCCTAAATGTCATGATTCAAATACTGCCTTAGTCCCATATAAGTCAACATGGATCAATAGTTTAGCAAAACATCTATGGCGGGAACAAAAAAAGAAAAAGGATTATGAAGAGGATAACAATGTCATCACCTTGCAAAAACTCCTTTTCCAATTATATGGACAGAATTTATTTGCTGAAGCACTATGGAAAGAGGAGAAGAAAAGAATGAGCAAGATCATAACATCACAAAATGAAGAGATTGAAGAATTGAAAGAATAGCTAGAAAGACAGAAAAAATGCATGGAACATGCACTTAAATTAGTTGATCAAGCTCTTGCTTGCAGACCACCTCCTCGAGTATATGCTTTTTGTTTGGAAGAAAAATATCTTTTGTTTCAGTTGATGTTAACCCTTAGAAATGTAAATGCAAAATTCAAAACCACACAAGAGTTTTATGGGTTGTATCAAACTTTACCACCATGGTAGCAAAATCTATTGTGTGAGTTGTATATTCATAATTTTGTCATTCCTACAGAAATTGAGTGGAATCCTTTTCTCTATATAGGAGATGTGCATTTGAAAGCTTTAATGTCATGGATGTCTAATGAAGAGAATTATGATAGACAACTGGTTAATTACAGAGATGAGGAGAGAATAAAACCTTTACCCTTGAGGGCAGAAAGTAAACAACCAGAAGAAATACTTTGAGACTAGTTTACATTAACCTATTGGAAGAGTAATCTAGAAGTTAGAAAGAAGGTATTTGCTACTAGAGCCAAAGTGTATGCCGAATATGAAAACTTTCCCTACTTTGCATTCCAGAGAACTATGAACGGAGTAAGAGGTAGATGGGAATGGTTACCTAATTCTCTCAAGAAATTAGAGCTGCACAGTCTTATTAATTTGGAAGCAACACTATATAGAGTTCCAAAATATTTAGAACTAGGAAAGCAACTAAGGCCAGAGCTATGGTGTCCTTTAACCATGCAACCTCCAATGCTTTTATGGCCCCTGTATGATATTGATGTTGACAAACTTGATAATTTTTAGGAAGACCAAAGGCGAGAAGTATGGGAAAGGACCAAAGGATTCTATTACACCTTCAAGAGCAGCAGAAAGGGAAAGAAAAAAGTTGGGGAGCTCAGATCTTTGACAAATAAGTGTAATGCTTGAGGACAAGCATTAGTTTAGCAGGGGGCAAATGATGAGTCTAAAAAATGCCTTTATTTTTGTTATGTTTAAGATACTTTGTAATACTCTGTTTATCCTTGTTTTAACACTTATAAGCCTGTGTTTGATAAACCTTTGATGATTTATGGGGTAGAAAAACCAAGTCATCTTTTGCCTAAATTATATCTAATATGCAGTATTTCATATAAATATCCAAATGTACATTCTTATGCTTGAATTTAGTTTGATGGATGTTTATTTGAAAATATGTCTTATATCATAACTAACCTAATGATAAGGATTAAAGGATGAGCAAAAGAATCCAGAAGTTGGTTGTCGATAGCATTCAAGGAGAAATGAGCATCAAGGAACAACCATGAAAAGGAAGTTATAACCACTCCAGGAAACATGGCAGCAAATAAGGAGGAGCTTTTACGATCCATTACCTTCTCTGTGTTTACGTTGTAACAAGTGGATGCTGAGACTTCATTGCTCCCTCCTCAATTTTGTTATCCTTCCTTTCTACTTTTAGTTGTTCTCCTATATTCTCTCCTACAGACTTAACTTAGGATAGTTACTTTTTTGTTATGTAATAAAGAGTAGATTCCCTATTTATGTTAGGATCAACTCCTATGTGTGAAGTTTTAGTTTTTGGTTTTTGATAAGTTCTATCAAGTAAGAGAGAACACTGATTCACAATTTGTTGCAGTTGTGTTTTACAATTTTGAATCATGTAATGACTGATTAATGAAATGAATTAATTCTCTTGAGCTTCTATCCTGCGTTGGTAGATTAGAGAAGCCAACCACGGGGGCCCACTTGGAAGGTGGACTAGATTAGGATAGAATAGACTCATTTTATTAGCATTAGCAGTATTTTAAGTAAGACATAGCCAGTTAATTCCTTCCTATAGCATCACACTTCATGAACGTTCCTACAGTATCTATGAGAACAGTCTAGTGGATGAGTCAAGATGGAATATCTGTTATCTTGTCATTGTGTTTTTGAAATTCATAGATTCAGTAGTTTCCTTTCCACAGCAGTAGTGTAGTTTCCTTCCTTTTCAGTTTTACTTTCCTGCAGCACAAGCATAATGACTCATCAAGGTACCTAGTGCACATATTGTGCTGACCATTTCAAGTATACATCCTTGGGTTGAAAATCTAAATGCACCTCATGGTAGGGTAAAAGTAGTCCTTAGCTTGAATAGATTATTCCTAAGCCAGGCCTAGCGTATGACTATGGAACACCTATTGTGAGGTGGTTCACATGCCAAGAAAACTACAAAGGATATATATGAGCAGACTATGGGGCAACTCATGTCAAGTCTTAATGAAAAAGAAGTAAAAGAATCCATAAAGAAGAATGAAGAAAAACTCACTTTAAAATTTAACACTTACTTAATATTGGTTAATAACATTGAACATTTGGTGAAGAATGCCAATAATACATAGAAGAATATCCAAAATCTTCATTAGAAGAGTGATTTTGTTGTTCATTTCAATCATAAATATCATGATGAAGATGAAAAGGAAGAAAAGGATGATGATGATGAAGGAGAAACAAATGATGATAATAAAGATGATGAGGAGCAAGAACATGAAGCCACCGAGGAGAATCTCCCTGAGATTCAAAGCATTGAGGAAACCAATCTTAAGAAGATTGTAGCAATGATTATGGTCTTATTTCCTCACTCTCTAAGAAAATCCTTCAATCCATCAAGCTTAGGGAAAGCTTCTACTGAGTTGGTTTTGGAAAAAACTACAAATCTAAGTACTCAACCAATCTTTTCACCTATTCAGCTAAGTACTTCCTTGACTAAAGTGATCACCAATTCATCTTCCCTGCAGTTAGTGATTCCTCCTTCATTAGTTATGACTGCTGAGCAACTAGGTACTTCTACAATTAGTGTAGTATCTACACTTGTTGCTAGTCCTTCTATTTACTAATGTACAAGCAGTTAGTACAAAGATATTTAAGAGAAAGCCTTAACAAAGTACTATGGTTTCTTACAAAGGAAAAGATAAAGAAGAAGACATTTATCTTGATGAGGATATAGTTATCCTAAATTGGAATATCTGTACTCTAAATCCTAACCAAATGCATATAGTAGGCGATCTTTTTTAGAAGAAAACTAAGAAACATAGGCTTAGAGAGGAGAGAAATAGAGAAAATAATGTGCTTGAAGATACAAAGATCACACTTGCAAATGCACTCAGCATTAAGGTTGATACTTCTCAACCTATTTTAGCTCAATTAGCAAAAAATGTTTAGAAATTTAATGAATATTTGAATGGGCAAGAAAAATTGTTGCAAAGAGTAGAGAAGAAATTTGAAAACAAAGTATTGGAGCTAGTTACATAGAAGATTGCAATATATTAAGTAGACTTGTCTACTATTCTTAGCTCATTCGAAACCTTTGCCAACAATGTCGCATCTCCATTTAGTAAACTATGTGATACATCTATCTTTACTTAGGAAATCAAAGAAAAAATCTCCCAAATAGATGAAAAACTTAAGACAAGTGTACACCAATTCTCACTTGACCTGAGCTATAGTTCTAGTCATTACACAAAGATCATATTTTTGACTAATATGCAAAAAGATTTACTAAGGGAAGAAGCTAGGATAAGGGCCACACTTGTAGATATACAATGCATGATTCTTCCAAACATAAATGCATTGCAAAAACACATTGCACATGCCAAAAATCTCATCCATGACAAAAACTTCTCCATTTTTTATCACATGATGGAGTTATCAGCAGAAGTTTAGATTGCATTGCATGCAAGAAAGGTGTTGCAAGAAAACTGGGACAAGACAATGTCACTAATTTTAAAGCTACATTCTAACTTCTTATCACATTTTTGTATCACTATGTAGCATACACCTTTCAAATTTATATCAAAAAGGGGGAAAATATATAAAAGGGGAGTGATGATGCAATAAAAGAGGAGAAGATAAGAAGAGAAGATGTAATATAAAGACATGTAAAGTATACTGAATATATATGTATGGAAGAGCATCATAATATTATACATATAAATGTATAGATATTTAGATAAAAATATCCTACAAAAGAAATTTTGAAAAATCTCAAAAATAGAGTACATTACTGAGTTGAACAGACAAGATGGAGAATATATATTATTTTTGCATTTTTGAGAATTCATTTTTGATTTATAAGTGTTTTTGTCACTAATGCCGAAGAGGGATATTGTTGACATTATAGTTAAGTTTGTTTATTAGTGACACACACACTTAATTATATGGTTAGCAATTATTGAACTTATCTTGCAAGTGTTCACCAAGTAATTAAAGCTTTACCAACTTCTAGCTACCAAATTCTAGGATCAATATTCAATTCACACTAAGTAGTATCTACCAAGTTGATGATTATTAGTATAAATCAAGCTTCAAAGTGTTTACTACGTTTCTCAGTGTAAACTGAGTTATCTAGTGTTTATTGAGTTCGTACACTTAGTAATGTGAATCTACTGTTGACTAAGCTATGTAATGACAACCAAGTGATTTAGTTTATATGGGGAGAATCATAATATTATACATATACATGTATAGATATTTAGATAAACATCTCTTACAAAATCAATTTTTAAAAATCTCAAAAATAGAGTATGTTACTGATGTAGTGTCTACCCTCGTTCACATCTTTTCTGGACATATTATTTTTGTTATTATCAGACTATGATAGGCTAGCTTTATGTTAATGGATTAGTGGTATTGTTTTGACACTATCAGACATTATGTTATGGATTCAGTTGTTATATGATGAGATCATTTAGACTTTACATTACATGTATGTATGATGATCATTATATTGTTTTCAGTTATTGCTGATGATTAGTTAGATGGTTTGTTATCCCATGTATTTTATTATGGATACTTACCCCATACTTGCATGTGTGTGGTGTGCATGTTTTCTTATTGTATGGCATTTCTGATGTGGTTAAGGAAGGGAGTCGTAGTCACCTGTTTAGTCAGGATCTACACGATGCACCACTTCCTGCCATTGCCTATTTAGCTTAGCACTATATACATTGTATGTACATGCATAGTTTTTCTGCAGGTTGCAAGTACCGGGTATCGACTTCCCTAAATTTCCAGGATGAGCATACCCTATTATACTATCTCAAAGATAAGAGAAGGGAGATAAATTCTCAAGTCCAAATCCCAAACCCTAAAACCATTTGTCCTAGTGAGTTAGGACAAGTATCAGAGTTGAGTACCCACTAAATGTGTCGGATGACATATTTCATGATTTTTAATCCTCTAGATTGATTTTGTATGAATTGTCCTATGATGGGTTTTCATATTTTATCTTGAAGGTCTATGGTGAATTTTCTATTAATTAAGTCTCAACAAATAGATTTAATTAATAAATAAATTATTTGAGAAAATCAAATATCTTGATCTTTGATATTTTGATTATAATTAATTAAAGGAGAATTAATTGAGAGAAAAGAATTAAATTAAAAAAAAAGAAAATTAGAAATTAAAATAAATAATAATAATAAAAGTTATAAAAATTAAAATAAAAGTTATAAAATAAAAAATGGGAGTTATAAATATTTAAATGGAAATTATTTAAAAGTAATTGGAGTTATAAGCTTGCATGACAATTAACGTATTTCTCTATTTCTCATGTGTCAACAACACGGAGGTTAGTGCATCAATTAAGAACATGGCTTCTACAACCCTATGGCTCATCACAAAGGTTGGAAAGGACACATGCTTAGTTGGTGACACCTTCCAACTGTTTCTAGAAGCATTCTAGAGGTTTCCTGAGACCTCTTTATATTCAGGCATCCTTAGAAGCTTAGATATAGCGTGGGAGCGTGGAGAGCAATTGGAGCATTGGAGGACTCAAGAACTCTGAGGAAGGGAGGAACTTGTTCTGCGGGTTTTATGAGGAAGAGCGACTTAGCATCAAAATCTGGGTAGATTCTTGTGATTTTACTTATGCTATTTCCGTATCTTGCTTTCCTTTCTTCTTCGTGTCTTCCATATGTCTTCTGAGGAATTTCATATTTCTATTGTATGCATTCTTAATTTGAGTAGTTAATTTGTTTGGAAATTCTATATCCATAGATCTGAAAAAAAAAAAAATGGGGCTAGGGTTGAGATTCATAATCAAACCCATTAAATTAATTATTGGAAAATTATTTGAAATCAAAGCTTATGAGCAAATTTTGAGAACTGAAATTTATATTTGTTTATATCTGAATACATATATATACATATATATATATATATACATATATATATATATATATATATACATACATACTTATATATATATATATATACATACATATGTATATATATATACTTTTAAATTAAATTAAATAGTCGAATGACATTCTGCAGTGAGCAAATGACGCATCGCGATTCAAAATGGAGGGAAGCATTTTTAATAAAATGCAATAAAAATAAAATAATAGAATACAATCACATTGGGCACGTATGGTACCCGTACCCCGCGAGTCGTAGAGGCCTATCGTCGCAGGACTGTGACGATAGGGGTACACTGTACCCGCTGTCGGTGCAATGCTTGTAGCCGCAGGTATTGCATACCGCAGCAGGGTTATAAGAAAAAAAAAATATTTATTGGGTTGGACACAGGTTGTTTTAAAAACCGCGCATGGCATTATAAATTCAACTTCGCCGCACGGTATTGTAAATGAATTCAGTCTGCCGTCGGTTGTTCTTAAGACATTCGGTTTATATCCATATATATATATATATGTATGTATGTATGTATGTATGTATGTATGTATGTATGTATGTATGTATGTATATGTGTGTATAAATATATAGATATAATATTATAATTCAATTTTATAAAATGATAGTTATATATATATATATATATATATACATAAGTATGTATATGTATATATATCATTTAATTGTTAATTTGATAAATGAATTTGTATTAAGAGAGTATTTCTTTTAATAACGAGTTATTTGATAATAGAATAATATAGACTCAATTTAATCATTTTAATTTCGAAAGATGAGATGGGTAAATTCTCATTTGTTATTTTAACTTGAAGGGGGTCTTTTTCAACTAGTGTTTATATAAAAAAAAAAAAATTCATTAGAAAATTGAGTCTAATGGAGAAACTTTTAAAACAAATACATGGGTTAGGTAAAACATGAAATTTATTCACTTGATATTAATTTGGGAAAACGTAAATTGAGACTTTTACATTCAAATTTCAAAACTTAGCAAAACCAAAACATGTGTTTACATTGTGTATTCTTTATGCTATTGTTTTGGGTTTTGGGTTAACTAGTGTTGACCAGTTATAGGACGTCTACCAAAGGCTTGGGGGTTATGTGATTGTGATGTCATGATGATGTTTAGTTCTTGATCTTTATAAACCCAACCATGATTATGTGATGGAATGCTCTATGTATTGGTTGTGATTACTGATTGTTAAAGTTGAGATTCTTATGTTTGAGACCCTTGACTTAACCATTGCTTTTGGTCATCGATCGGTTATCTTAGGTTATGTTCTAGTCGCCATGATGGGACTAATATGTGGATTTATTCTTAATGATGTCATGTTGTGACATGTTTGACTCAACCATTTTGGAGTCTTCGATTAGTATGATTTTGAGATATTCTTGGTTGCTTGTTGAGAACCAATGGATATGGTGATCTATTTTGAGATATATTTTGGTTATTGAGAACCAATGGATACTTTGATTATCAGTGATACTTCAGTTGCCAATAGAGAGCTGTTGTGGTCATGATTTTCTATGGATGTTGCTCATGGAGATTTGATGCTTTTATGCACATTTGATGATTTTATCATGGATATTTGATGATTCTTATTGTGGATATTTGATGATTTTATGGATTTTCTTTATGATTATGATACCATGAGCATTAGGGTAGGATATCTACATGTAGTGTCCGAAAGTGGCTTGCAATGGGGCCCAGGGCCCTAAGAGGCTGCCAGGGTAACTCATTGTAAGTTGGATTAATAAGTGATAACATTCGCACCTAATACTAACTGAATGAACCTAAAAAGATAAGAGTTTTGGTTCTCACCCATGCCTTGAGTGCTTGCATAGGCTAGGATGGGTGTAGTGAGAATGCATGGTTGCGACCTTGCATTCCATAGTATGCCTTGTCAGTATGAGAGGATACTAGTGGCCGCATGAGATCTGTATGGACCCGTGGAGTTTACCTAACTTCCAGGGTAACTTGTATGAGATAAATGTGATGACACTTTCCCGCTTGCATAGTAGGTTCCTACATGTCATTGTGTGCCTCTGCAAAGTAGATGTCTATTTTGTGATTGGAACCTTGAGTTAGTATACTTTTAGGATTCTTTGACTTTAGAGACTTGTGCTATGTGATTTTGATAGCCTGTTTGGGACTTGAGATTATCTCCTCAGCACGGTGGGAGTGGACCACTTAGGTACCACGCGGTCGGGAGGTAGTGTATTTTCCACTCTTATCATTTGAGATTCATTGAGACATCATGGCTGAAGCGTCCTTCGTGATGGTGGATATGTATCCTCTCATTGATGATTAGCATATGTTAGATGATGTTATCTTATGCTTATATTTGCATGTTAGATTACTTCTACATATGATGCTGTATTTATTAGGAGTGACATTCCTACTATGTTAATATCGATGATCTCTTTGGTGATTTGGGATGTTACGCATAGAGGGATGGCTAGGGACCACGATGGTCTAATGATGCTATTAATGGTTGGGAGGAACCGTGCACTTAGTTTTTTTTTTTAATCTTTATGATGGATGTATATGACTTCTATGATGATGTATCATGTGTATCATGTGATTATCTTTACTTTGATGTATCATGGATTAGAATAGGAAGATGTACCTTATTTCACATATGTATATTCTTTTAAGCCTTTATACCTTGTGACATGTACAGTGGATGATTGAGCATTTGGAAATTTAATGTATGAACATTGGACTTATCATTATTATTTCATGTGGTTGTTGTACTAGATAGATTCATGTATGTAATTCAATGTTAAGGGATCTTAAAGAATGCAATCGGTTGTGTATGTTATGTTTATTCTTTAGATGGACATTGCTATTGCTTCCGTTATTGTGAATAAGTTGTATGTGGTATTTACTTTCATGTAATTTCTAAAGAAAATAAAATATGTTATCGAACTTAGTGAAATTCTAGGTTAATTCTTTGGATTCCTTGCCGGGGCATTACATTTGGCATCAGAGCCCGAGTTTCTACATTGGGAGCTCTGGGTATTTCGGAACAACTAGAACTTGAACTATTAAGTATATCTCTTCAACTTGAAACTAGGTGAACTGAAAAAAAAAAAAATAGAACTTGAACTGTTACTTGTATATTTCTCATACTTCAACACTTAGTTGTCAAAACTGAAATTTTACTTAGACCTAAACATAGAATTGAACTTAGTTTATTACAAACATGTGTCTTTCGATTGTAATAGTACTTTGTACTATTTTAGGATGGTATCTGGAACTAGATCTTCTGTTAGAGGCCGTGGTCATGGTAGAGCCGTTAGTGCCCATGAATCTACCCATGAGGGATCAGCTCGTATAGAGAGCAGGGAAGAGCACTCTAATAGGTAGTAGGAAGAGAGTTGTAGAGAGGACCAAGATGAGTCTGAAGAGGTTGGTCTGAGACAGTTGATGCAGACTATTCTAGAATGTCTACCTCCTATTCAAGAATAACCTAAAGTGCATCAGATAGAACAAGAGCATAGATCCAGATTTAGAAGTCCTCACAAGGATCGTCAGAGGTCCATTGTGTCCACTTAGATGAAGGATCTTTCAAGATCCAAGGTTAAGCCTTTCAATGGGCAAGGTTCTGGTTATGTGGCCGAGCAGTGACTTATTTCTCTCGACAGGATTTTTGCTATGCAGGACTTTGACAGCAATGTTAAGGCAAGATTTGCGATCACCAATTTAGAGAATTTTGGAGCCACTTGGTGGACAATTGAGGAGAAGTTGGGGATCGATATGAGAAGTGTCACTTGGGAACTATTCTTAGAGAGTTTCCCTAAACGATTCCTACTAGAGGAATGGAAACAGCAAAGGGCAGATGAATTTCATAATCTCAAGCAGTACACTATGTCAGTGACCGAGTATGAGCATAAGTTTTATGAGCTCATGTCTTTTTCAGGGTTCAGTGAAAATTTAGCTCAGTTGACACAATACTTTATTAGGGGTCTGAACAACCATATTATTGGGGGTGTTAAAGTATTTGAGCCAAAAACCCTCAAGGATGCGGTACATCAAGCAATTCTTTTTGAGCAAGGTGACAACCTTGGTCAAGGTTGTTTTGTAGGAGCGCCAGCAGTATCAGGATCTAAAGGTAGCTTCAATTCAGGTGGTAACAAGAAACCTTTCTTTTCTAAGGGGAAATAGTATTAGCAGCAATCTCAGTAGATGCAACAGTAGAAGGGATCAAATTCTTAGGCTCAAGGTGGTGGAAAAGGTTCTAACTTTAAGAACAACCGCAATGCTCAACGCAATAAAAAAAATCAGCCCAATCAGCCAGCTCAGAGAAGTCAATCGTTTGTTAGTAGGAACAGTCATCAGCAATCAAATGTACCACCTATGGGTAGAGGATCTAGCAAGAATACAAAATGTTTTTCATGTGGACAGATTGGTCATTATGCAGCTCAGTGTCCATAGTGAGCACCTCAATTTTTAGGACCTAGGCATACCGCTTCAGAGCCTACAGTTGGTGATGCAGGTAGAGCTCATAGAGTATTTGCAGCAGTTGATCACCATCAGGCGGATCATCAGGGAATAGTGGTTGAGATCATAGGTACTATTCGAGGTATATCTCTTTCAGTACTATTTGATTTAGGAGCTACAGATTCATTTATTTCAACATCTATAGTTTCTAAGTGTAAGATGGATGCGGAGAAGCAAGATCATGGTTGGCAAGTGGAACTAGCCTTAGGTATCAAGGTCTCCACGAACTCTGTAGTTCATAAGTGTGGGCTTAGCTTAGGAAGCTTTGATTCTGTAGTGGATCTTCGAGTCATACCCCTTGGTTCCTATGATGTGGTTTTAGGCATGGATTGGCTTGGAACTCATAAAGCCAGTATAGATTGCAGGAAGAAGATTATTATGTGCCAAGATGACCAAGGAAATGATGTGAAGATAGTTGGGATACCAAGGCCTATATCTCTGTGAATGATTTCTGCTATGCAAATGAAGTGAAGTTTCCATAAGGGATGTCAAATATTTTCTCTTATGGTAAATGATCTTGATGAGGAAGATCCTGTGAGGAAGACTTTAGATCACCCGATTTTGCAGAAGTAGACAGATTTTTTTCCAAGTGAGATTCCAGGCATGCCTCCAAAGAGGGATATCAATTTTATCATTGATATAATTCTTGGAGCAGAGCCTATTTCTAAAGCTCCTTATCACATGACTACATAGGAACTGGGTGAGCTATGTCTTCAGCTAGAGGAACTTCTGGCCAAAGGGAGCATTCGACCTAGTGTATCACCATGGGGAGCTCTAGTGCTCTTTGTGAAGAAGAAAGATGGTTCCTTGCACCTTTGTATTGACTACAGACAGTTGAATAAGGTGACTATTAAGAACAAGTATCCTTTCCCTAGGATTGATGACTTATTTGATCAAATCAAGGGAGCTACAATATTCTCCAAGATTGACCTTAAGTCAGTATACCACCAGCTTCATATTAAGGAGGTTGACATTAACAAGACTTCTTTTCGAACTCGCTATGGGCATTATGAGTTCACAGTGGTACCTTTTGGGTTGACTAACGCTCCATCAATGTTCATGAGTTTGATGAATGGTGTATTTCAATCATATCTTGATAGGTTTTTACTTGTGTTTCTTGATGATATATTGATATACTCTAAGAATCAGAAGGAGCATGAGGAACACCTGCGGTTGGTATTGCAGTGTTTGAGAGACAATCAGCTTTATGCTAATGCAGCTAAGTGTGAATTCTTCAAATCAGAGATTCAATATTTAGGGCATGTCATCTCAGGTGATGGTATATCAGTAGATCCTACAAAGATTTAGGTGATAATAGATTGGTCAACACCAACTAACGTGTCAAAGATTCGTAGTTTCATGGATTTAGCTGGTTATTATCGCAGATTTGTCCAAAACTTCTCTAGGATAGCACATCCTATCACTTCTCTTTAGAGGAAAGGAAAGAAGTTTGTGTGGACAAAGAAATGTGAGGAATCATTTCAGAAGCTCAAGGAGATTTTGACTAGTGCACTGATTTTAGCAGTACTTGATCCAGAGGGAGATTTCATGGTGTGTGCAGATGCTTCTCTTGAAGGGATTGGGGCAGTGTTGATGCAGAATGGATGGGTGATAGCGTATGAATCATGCAAGCTCAAGGATCATGAGTTAAATTATCCTACGCATGATCTTGAGTTAGCAACAGTAGTTCATGCTTTGACAAGATGGAGACATTTCTTGTTGGGGCACAGATTTGAGCTACACAGCGATCATCACAGTCTTCAGTATATTTTCACTCAGCCTAATTTGAATGCTCACTAGAGATAGTGGATGGAGTTTCTATGCGAGTATGATTTTGAGGTTAAGTAAATTCAAGGTAAGGAGAATGTGGTGGTGGATTCTTTGAGTTGCAGGAGACATGTGGTATCATTTATGACTCTTAGTGTCGATTTGAGGAGTCGGATTCTTCAGGCACTTCCTACAGATTCTTGGTATCACAAAGTGTGCAAAGAGATAGATTCAGGAAGACCAGAGAGATAGATTCAGGAAGACCCTTGGAAGGTAAGTTTGCAGGTTATGTTCAAGAATCAGATGGTCTTTTGAGACATTTGGGAAGGATTTATGTGCCATTACTGGATGAGCTTCGCACCTTGATTCTAGCAGAAGCCCATCATACACCATACTCAGCACATCCAGGTGTCAAGAAGATGCATGCTGATTTGAGACATTTGTTCTTTTGGTCTGGAATGAAGTGAGATATTGCTGATTTTATGGCTAGGTGTCTTGAGTTTCAGAGAGTCAAGGTAGAACAACAACACTCGGCTGGACTTTTGCAGCCAAATCTCATTCCTTTTTGGAAGTGGGATATCATCTCTATGGATTTTATTGTAGGATTACCTATGACTGTTCGTCGTCACGATGCTATCATGGTCACTATTGATCGGTTGACTAAGGTGGCACATATTTCACCTATCAGGTCTTCCTACATAGCAGCTTTTGTAGCTAATGTCTTCATGTGTGACATTGTGAGATTACATGGTATTCCTAGAAAGATCATTTTTGACAAGGATCCTGTATTCACATCTACATTCTGGACATCGTTGCAGCATGAGCTTGGAGCGCAGTTAAACTTTAGTTTGGCAAATCATCCAGAGATTGATGGTCAGACAGAGAGGGTGAATCAGGTTTTGGAGGATATGTTACAGATGTATGTGATGGATAGGCAGACATATTGAGAGGACTATCTCTACCTAGTGGAGTTTGCTTACAACAATGGGTATCATAGTTCTATTGGCATGGCACCTTTTCAGGCATTATATGGTTTTCCTTGTCGTACACCCTTGAGTTGGGACAACCTTGAGGATCACATTTTGTTGGGTCCTAAGATGCTTCGTGATATGGAGCAACAGGTAGTGTGTATCCGTGAGCATTTGAATATGGCAGAGGATATGCAGAAGAAGTATGCTGATGCCCATAGGAGTGATAAGTAGTTTGCAATGGGAGATAAGGTTTTCTTGAGAGTGTGACCGTGAAAGAGTCTGATCCATTAGGAAAAGGGTTCTAAGCTAGCACCCCTTTTTATGGGACCATTCGAGATTCTAGAGAGCATTTGCCCAGTTTCTTACTGCCTTGCTCTACCGCCCAACCTAGCTCACATTCATGATGTTTTCCATGTTTCAGTGCTTAGGCAATACATTCCTAATATTGTACATGTTCTTGATTGGAATGCGTTGCAGGTAGAGGACAGGCAGCTGGCTTTGGATCCAGTTCATATTTTGGAGCAGCGGGAGTTGACCCTCAGGGGTCAAACCATTGAGCAGGTAAGGGTCCAATGGGACCCTACTGATGATTCTTTAGCTACTTGGGAGGATGCAACTAGATATAGGGAGTTATATCCCTAGTTGTTTGTAGGCTTCCAGGAGTAAGTCTAATACAAGGGGGGGTGGATGTAGTGCCTACCCTCTTTCACATCCTTTCTGGACATATTATTGCTATTATTATCAGACTATGATAGGCTAGCTTTACGTTAATGGATTAGTGGTATTGTTTTGACACTATCAGACATTACGTTATGGATTCAGTTGTTATATGATGAGATCATTTAGACTTTACATTTCATGTATGTATGATGATCATTATATTGTTTTCAGTTATTGCTGATGATTAGTTAGATGGTTTGTTATCCCATGTGTTTTATTATGGATACTTACCCCATACTTGCATGTGTGTGGTGTGCGTGTTTTCTTATTGTATGGCATTTCTGATGTGGTTAAGGAAGGGATTCATAGTCACCTATTTAGTCGGGATCTACATGATGCACCACTTCTTGCCATTGCCTATTTAGCTTAGCACTACATATATTGTATGTACATGCATGGTTTTTCTGCAGGTTGCAGGTACCGGGTATTGACTTCCTTGAATTGCCAGGATGAGCGTACCCTATTATACTATCTCAATGATAAGAGAAGGGAAATAAATTCTCAAGTCCAAATCCCAAACCCTAAAACCATTTGTCCTAGTGAGTTAGGAAAAGTATCAGAGTTGAGTACCCACTAAATGTGTCGGATGACATATTTCATGATTTTTAATCCTCTAGATTGATTTTGTATGAATTGTCCTATGATGGGTTTTCATATTTTATCTTGAAGGTCTATGGTGAATTTTCTATTAATTAAGTCTCAACAAATAGATTTAATTAATAAATAAATTATTTGAGAAAATTAAATATCTTGATCTTTGATATTTTGATTATAATTAATTAAAGGAGAATTAATTGAGAGAAACAAATTAAATTAAAAAAAGAAAATTAGAAATTAAAATAAATAATAATTATAAAATAATAATAAATTAATAAACAAATAATAATAATAAAAGTTATAAAAATTAAAATAAAATTTATAAAATTAAAAATGGGAGTTATAAATATTTAAATGGAAATTATTTAAAAGTAATTGGAGTTATAAGCTTGCATGAGAATTAATGTATTTCTCTATTTCTCATGTGTCAACAACATGAGGGTTATTGCATCAATTAAGCACATGGTGTCTACAACCCTATGGCTCATCAAAAAGGTTGGAAAGGACACATGCTTAGTTGGTGACACATTCCAGCTGTTTCTAGAAGCATTGTAGAGGTTTCCTGAGAGCTCTTTATATTCAGGCATCCTTAGAAGCTTAGATATAGCGTGGGAGCGTGGAGAGAAATTGGAGCATTGGAGGACTCAAGAACTCTGAAGAAGGGAGGAGCTTGTTCTGTGGGTTTTCTGAGGAAGAGCGAATTAGCATCAGAATCCGGGTAGATTCTTGTGATTTTACTTATGCTATTTCTACATCTTGCTTTCCCTGTCTTCTTCATGTCTTCCATATGTCTTCTGAGGAATTTCATATTTCTATTGTATGCATTCTTAATTTGAGTAGTTAATTTGTTTGGAAATTCTATATGCATAGATCTGAAAAAAAAAAAAAAAAAAGGGGCTAGGGTTGAGATTCATAATCAAACCCATTAAATTAATTATTGGAAAATTATTTGAAATCAAAGCTTATGAGCAAATTCTGAGAACTGAAATTTATATTTGTTTATATCTGAATACACATATGCATATATATATTCCACATATAGTCAAATGACATTCCGCAGCGAGCGAATGACGCATCACGATTCACAATGGAGGGAAGCATTTTTAATAAAATGCAATAAAAAAAATATAATATAATACAATCACATTGGGAACGTATTGTACCCGTACCTCGCGGGTCACAGAGGCCTGCCATCGTAGGACTGCGACGACAGGGGTACACTATACCTGCTGTTCGCGCAGTGCCTGCAGCCACAGGTACTACGTACCGCAGCAGGGTTATAAGAAAAAATATATTTTATTTTTTTGGGTTCGACGCAAGTTGTTTTAAATACTGCGCATGGCATTATAAATTCAACTTTGTCGCATGGTATTCTAAATGAATTCAGTCCGCCATCAGTTGTTATTGAGACATTCGATTTATATCCATATATATATATATATGTATATGTGTGTATAAATATATATATATATAATATTATAATTTGATTTTATAAAATGATAGTTATATATATATATATATACATAAGTATGTATATGTATATATATCATTTATTTGTTAATTTGATAAATGGATTTGTATTAAGAGAGAATTTCTTTTAATAACGAATTATTTAATAATAGAATAATATAGACTCAATTTAATCATTTTAATTTCGAAAGATGAAATGGGTAAATTCTCATTTGTTATTTTAACTTGAAGGGGGTCTTTTTCAACTAGCGTTTATATAATTAAAAAAAAAAGTCATTAAAAAATTGAGTCTAATGGAGAAACTTTTAAAACAAATACATGGGTTAGGTAAAACGTGAAATTTCTTCACTTGATATTAATTTGGGAAAATGTAAACTAAGACTTTTACATTCAAATTTGAAAACTTAGTAAAACCAAAACATGTGTTTACATTGTGTATTCTTTATGCTATTATTTTGGGTTTTGGGTTGACTAGTGTTGACCAGTTATAAGACGTCTACCAGAGGCTTGGGGGTTATGTGATTGTGATGTCATGATGATGTTTAGTTCTTGATCTTTACAAACCCAACCATGATTATGTGATGGAATGCTCTATGTATTGGTTGTAATTACTGATTGTTAAAGTTGGGATTCTTATGTTTGAGACCCTTGACTTAACCATTGTTTTTGGTCATCGATCAGTTATCCTAGGTTATGTTCTAGTCGCCATGATGGGACTAATATGTGGATTTATTCTTAATGATGTCATGTTGTGACATGTTTGACTCAACCATTTTGGAGTCTTCGATCAGTATGATTTTGAGATATTCTTGATTGCTTGTTGAGAACCAATGGATATGGTGATCTATTTTGAGATATATTCTGGTTATTGAGAACCAATGGATACTTTGATTATCAGTGATACTTCAGTTGCCAATAGAGAGCTGTTGTGGTCATGATTTTCTATGGATGTTGCTCATGGAGATTTGATGCTTTTATGCACATTTGATGATTTTATCATGGATATTTGATGATTCTTATTGTGGATATTTGATGATTTTATGGATTTTCTTTATGATTATGATACCATGAGCATTAGGGTAGGATATCTACATGTAGTGTCGAGAAGTGGCTTGCAATGGGGGTCGGGGCCCTAAGAGGCTGCCAGGGTAACTCATTGTAAGTTGGATTAATAAGTGATAACATTCACACCTAATACTAACTAAATGAACTTAAAAAGATAAGAGTTTTGGTTCTCGCCCATGCCTTGAGTGCTTGCATAGGCTAGGATGGGAGTAGTGAGAATGCATGGTTGCGACCTTGCATTCCATAGTATGCCTTGTCAGTATGAGAGGATACTAGTGGCCGCATGAGATCTGTATGGACCCGTGGAGTTTAGCTAATTTCCATGGTAACTTGTATGAGATAAATGCGATGGCACTTTCCCACTTGCATAGTAGGTTCCTACATGTCATTGTGTGCCTCTGGGAAGCAGATGTCTATTTTGTGATTGGAACCTTGAGTTAGTATAGTTTTAGGATTCCTGGACTTTAGAGATTTGTGCTATGTAATTTTGATAGCCTGTTTGGGACTTGAGATTATCTCCTCAGCACGGTGGGAGTGGACCACTTAGGTACCACGCGGTCAGGTGGTAGTGTATTTTCCACTCTTATCATTTGGGATTCATTGAGACATCGTGGCTGAAGCATCCTTCGTGATGGTGGATATGTATCCTCTCATGGATGATTAGCATATGTTAGATGATTTTATCTTATGCTTATATTTTCATGTTAGATTACTTCTACATATGATGTTGTATTTATTAGGATTGACATTCCTACTATGTTAATACCGATGATCTCTTCAGTGATTTGGGATGTTACGCACGAAGGGATGGCTAGGGCCCATGATGGTCTAATGATGCTATTAACGGTTGGGAGGAACTGTGCACTTAGTTTATTTTGTTTGATCTTTATGATAGATGTATATGACTTCTATGATGATGTGTCATGTGTATCATGTGATTATCTTTACTTTGATGTATCATGGATTAGAATAGGAAGATGTACCTTTTTTCACGTATGTCTATTCTTTTAAGCCTTCATACCCTGTGACATGTACAGTGGATGATTGAGCATTTGGAAATGTAATGTATGAAAATTGGACTTATCATTATTATTTCATGTGGTTGTTGTACTAGATAGATTCATGTATGTAATTCAACATTAAGGGATCTTAAAGAATGTAATCTGTTGTGTATGTTATGTTTATTCTTTAGATGGACATTGCTATTGCTTCTGTTATTGTGAATAAGTTGTATGTGGTATTTACTTTCTTGTAATTTCTAAAGAAAAAAAAAAAAAATGTTACCGAACTTAGTGAAATTCTAGGTTAATTCTTTGGATCCCTTGGTGGGGCATTACAATTGAGTTGAACACATAGGATGGAGAATAAAGATTGTTTTGGACTTTTTGAGAATTCAGTTTTAATTGATAAGTCTTTTTGTCACTGATGCCAAAGGGTGAGATTGTTAAAGTTATAGTCAATTTTTTTTATTAGTGACACACACACTTAATTAGATGGTTAGTGAGATAATGAGCTTATCTTGCAAGTGCTAACCAAGTAATTTAGTCTCTACCAAGTTCTATAGTTGCTATCGAGTTCTAGGAACAATATTTAGTTCACATCGAGCAGTATCTACAAAGTTGATTATTATTAATGTAAATAGAGCTTCAAAGTGGTTATGGTGTTTCTCAAGGAAAATCAAGTTCCCTAGTGTTAACCAATTTGGCAACTTTAGTAATCTGAATCTAGTGTTGACCAATCTATGCAATGAAGACCAAGTGATTTAGTTTATATGTTGAGTTTCATAGTGTTCACCAAGTCACTAGTGAAAATTAAGTTAAAACTACTTAAAATTGATTAGGATGAGCCAATATTATATGTCTATCAAGTGCATGATGCTGAGTGTTAGAACCTCACTGAGCTTGTCTTTAGAACTCGAGTACCTATAGTTGGGCTAACTTTATGTATTTTGGTGAAACTTGTATTGTAGTTGACTTTGATGAATTGTAAATTAGATTATTATGTACATGGAAGAATATCCACAATGTTCATTAGAAGAGTGATTTTATTGTTCATGTCAATGATAAAGGTGATGATGAAGATGACAAGGAAGAAAAGGATGATGATGATGAAGAAGAAACAAATGATGATAATAAAGATGATGAGGAGAAATAATAGGAATCCACAAAGGATAATCTCCCTAAGATGTAGAGCATTGAGGAAACTGACCCTGAGAATATTGCAGCACTATTATGGCCTCATTTCCTCACTCTTCAAGAAAATCCTTAAAGCCATCAAGCTTAGAGAAAGCTTCTTACATATGAAGGATTAATTGGTGAATTAAGATTAAGTTTTATTGATTCTTGAGTCACCCCTCCCTTCTTAGTAACCTAGCCTATCTTATATCTCCAATAACATATATCATTAAATATACAGTTCCTTACATACCCTTCTTGATCAATTGCAGGTGGTGTGATCACCTTCTCCATTGGATAGGGTGACCTTGAATTCACTTTCTCCACTACCTTCAACTTTCACCTTTTCCTTCTAGGTTTGATTCATCTCCTAATTTTTTTGCTCAATGTCCACCTTTCTTTCACCCTTTTTATGTTCATTGTTTTGTACTAGTGTTAGATTCCTACAATTCATTTTCACATGTCCAATCTTGTGACAATTAGAAAAAACTTTATTGGATGCATTTTTGTTTCTCTAGTAGGGTTTTTTCTTCAATATTCATTCATATGATCCATGTCTAAAATTATGAAAATTGCAACAATTACCTTAAAATCTAGGTGTAGTAGATGTATTCTTCATTCTTGATAAACACTTATGTATTTGATGTCCTTTCTTCTTCTAGTAGAAATAATAACCAGTAAACTTAGGTTTATGGTTTTGCATACCATTTTTGCTTTCATAGATTAGTTCTTCAAGGTATTTTATTTCTTCATTAGGCTTATTCAACCTTTCCAAAAGTTCTTTCTTAATCTTCAATTCAATCCTTCGTAGATCAGTCTATGATCTCAAAGTTTCTATTTCTATTTCCTTCCTATTTAACTCCTATTTGTAAGTATCATTTGATTCATTATGTCTAGTTGAGTGTTTGTAATCTTTTTCACATCAAATGACCATTCTTCAAGTCTAATAGCCATTTGTCTTTTTTTCTTTTTTCGCCACAACCTTGTCTTCTTCAAATTTTTTATTTTTTTCAGTCTCTTCAAATAAAATTATTGACTAAATTTCATATTCTCTTGTTAATCATCTAACTTCTTCATGCATGATACTATTCTTCTCAAGTAGATATGCAACAACTACATTAATATTGTTGGCTTCTAAACTAACAACTTTTGAAAAACCTAATTATAGGAAAAAATACATTTAGGGAAACCTAGTTCCCATGTTAAACATACCTATTCAAACATTGGGGCCAAATATAAGGCTATACTCCTTCTTCAAGCTCTACAAGACCAGGGTGGGTGAACCTTAGATTCATTCATATGGTATCAATTGCTAAAACATATATCTAAATCTGAATAAAATAGATTGAAACCACTGAATATTCTATTGCTTATGCAAACAACATAGACATGAAATAACTAATAACATGACCTATGAACTTGATAGGCTAACTGAGGGAAAATATTTTCAGCTCTTCAACATAAAAGGGAAAAGACTTTTATTAAGATGTTGATTTTAGCATAACCATGATATGAGCAAAAAAACATGTAGATCCTATAGCTAATCACTACCTTATCAATTGGGAAATTCCATAAACTATAAACATAAATCATTGAATATTAGTGATATATATCATACATAAAGGCTCTAGATCTATCATATCACTTTGTGAATTATATATGTGCATCAAGACTAAATCTCATACTTGACCTATCCCTTAATGAAATCTACAACCCCATTATAGTAAATCAAGGAATTAGATGACTCGAATCACAAGAAAAATATACCAAAACATACAACCTAAAATATATTGCAATTGGATGTGTACTCTTTTTTCACAAATCACAGAAGATTACAAACAACATAAATAGGAGACAAGAGATTAGACTAGAGATAAAATCATTTTCTATATTTTATTCATTTTCTTGAAACAAATACATGAGGATGCATGAAAATAATTCATAAAATAGATGAATAGACTAGAACTAGCTCTAGAACTCCATTAGTTATTGTTCATACAAGAGAGAAATATTGAGAAATAGTGGAAACCCAACTAAGAACTTGCTCAGAACACTTGGGCACCAACCTAGGTGGTATTATAGTAGTGGAAAACCTTCCAATAAATTGGAACAAACCTAAATAATGAGAAGAGAAGATAATAAATAAAATGGAAGAAATCCCAGATTTCTTATTATGCTACCATTTTTCCACTTGAAGAACTTCCATATTCTCTTGTAAAACTTCTCTCTTCTCTCTTTCTTCAACTGAAAATGAAATCCCATCATTCTATTTGAAAATGCTTGAAACTACCCAAATGATGGAAACATAATAAAGTGCAAAAGATGTTGAATCTAATGCTAAAAAAAAGAGCCAAAACATACACCAAATGTGTGCAAAGGAAAAATAAAACTTCTAAGAATATTTTCCCCCAAATCTAGAGCCAAAAAACTTTTTTGTTTTCTTCTTTACTAATTCTGAAACCCCATCATTAAAAACACCTATTCTGCTAAGAATGCCCCTATTTTAGAAATCTACCTCTATCTTTTACCATTGAAGACCTATAGATATTCTTACTTTAGATTTTTAAAATTCATCTTCTCCCCTTTCTAATGGTATATAACACTTCAAAATTTGGAAAAAAATGATGCCTCTGACATGCATTTGAAAAATGTTACCCTTGGCCATGAATTAGAGCATTTAAATGTTGTAAGTATTTAACCATTTCATATAGTCTAAAATTTATACTATATTTCAAATTTATTTTCAAACATTTTAATCCTCAACATGTGTGCTTAGTTTTTTGAAGAAATTTTTTAATTTTTAATATTTCAAATTTACCACTTACCTTCAATTCTACCTCATTCTTAGTCAAATCTTGAGTTGACCACCAACAAATGTCATGTGTCATCACCTGATTGATCAGATCTACCATCACACTACCCTATTAGCACCTTCTTGCCACATCTTATATTTTTGCAACTTTTGGCCCTCAAACTACCACTATAAACTAATTTCCATGATCATGCAATAATCATCTCCTTAATCTTGGATTAAGCTCATGCAACTTCAAAAAAGTTTTCCTTAATTGTGCTTTGGCCTAAGAAAAGTAGTGAGATAACCTTTTTTCACCATCATCATGGTTAGCCCTAACTACACCTTAACTATTGTGAGGTCACAACTACCTTAATCATAGCATCACAATCACTTACACTAACGATACATTAACTATTGTGAAGTTGTGATTTAACTACCACACTAATCATTTACAAATTTTCAACCTTCTCTACTAACCATGCTTAACTTCATGTAATGTTACAATTAGTTAGGATTGCCTCAAATTATGTCCCACATGGATTCTCCTATTTGGTTGTTGAGATCCATTTTCCAAATCATCTATTGTGCATGTGCTTGTTCAAAATTTCTTCTACATCATCACCAATTGTCCATTTATGTCCCATGCATGAACTTGCTCTACTCAAAAGAGCTTGTGTCTTTATGACACTAGTACATTGAGTGCTTGTGTATTTTAAATGTTATACATTTCTCTCCTGGTTCATGTGGGATAATGTTACACTATATATTTTGTGCAAGTCTGGTGGAAGAGTGCCTATTTTAGTGTGCCTCCAATTTGATCCTTAGAAGGAGGTATCTCAAATTGTAACATCAATTTTGAGTTCTTGTTTGGATCTCTGTGACTTTTCCTCCAATGGGGATGCTAGGAAGATTTGATGATGTATTGAAGTAGTATAATCTTGCAATGAATGGGCTCCTCCTAGTCAATGACATTCTATTTTCTAAAGTGACAAACAATTGATTTTACCTAAACATTTCCTTCAATGATGAAATAAATTTTACAAGAGAGTGCTTATCTATTGATGAACATTTGGAGAATAATAAGTACCAGTCAAATCCTATGTCTTAGCTTGCATACTTGGTCAAAACAATGGTTTAGGGACTTATGAGTGAGAAAGATAACTCTTATCTCCCCATTATCATGATGTAGACCCAAAAATTAGAAAGGACCAAACACAAGGTATTTCCCTTATCCATAGTAGATGGAAGTGCCATAACCAATATCTTTCACATAGACTAAAAACTCCCCAGTCTTCAATTCTTCCACACATTGACCCTATATGTCTAGTCAAAAGTTCCATGACTTCATATTTGAGTTGCATTTCCAATTTCTATAGGTTCATCTTTGAGCTTCTTAGCTTCATTTTCCTTTCATTTTCTGAATTAGAGTTTGAATCATCTCCTCCCATTTCCATTCCATCATCTTTATATTCAAAGAAACAATGATGGCACTATCACTCATTGCTCTACATCAAGTCTCCTTCCATGACCTCCAATAGGAATCATCAATTTAGGGTATAGCAATCACAGGATCTTGCTTGCTTTGTAAATTTTTCTTTATCACAATAAAAAAATATTGCTTCCTTTGATCACTAAACTCATAATTGTTATTGTAATAATGGTCCAACATCTCAAAGACCCTTCATTTCCAAAATCTATAGCGATGTAAGATTTCTCATCACCATCCACTATAATAAAATATCATTTCTCCAATCTTTGATGATTCATTTTAGAATCACATATATTGAAAACTTCATATCTAGCTTCCCTTACCCATCGTTATAACTATTATTGACAACCTCATCAGTCATTTCCATTGCCAAATCTATGACATCTTGATTGCTAATGATCACCATAAGTTACAGTGATAGAGCTTCCTTTATCACTCCTTGCCATATTGATCTAATGAGTCTTCCTTGCATAATGATTAACCCAATAACTATATGCTATAGTGATATTAGACCTGAATTCAAGCTGACCTTACTACATTCACTGTAGGATACCTCAATATCTGATGCCTCATCACTATAGCTATAGTGATATCTGAAAAAAAAATACATCATGAAATTTCTAGAGAATCAAGGCTAGGATTCATGTATAGGAATTTCCAGGTGATGAGTAAGTCCTAGAAGTGCATTTTGAGACATGTGCCCTTGATGCATATGGTAAGTCATGACTTCCACATGGGAATGAACCAATAAGATCAATTGTAATCAAAGAAATATTAAGTAGAAAATATTTGCAAACTATTGAGCTCCACTAAGACACATGCATATGCTAAATGAAAAGTGTTAGAAACATAAAACACTTCATAGGCCTCAAAGTAATAGCTAGGTACACATGCAAGAAAAATCTCTTATAGGGGCTCAATTTGACTAAAAATTTAGAATGGTACTCAAAATCAAGGCCTCAATTTTGAGTCTCATCAACTATCATTTGAATTTCTAGTGCCAAATAGTCCTTGAGTATCAAATTATTCATAATTTATGTCACTTAGTTGAATGACCATATCCTTTATCTTTTTCATATATTTACTTCGTTCCTTCCTTGCTACCTCAAGTTTCTATAGTAAGAGTTGGATGTCAATCACTTGATTGTTAATAACCTTTCCCAATTTGTAAGCCTCCATCTCTAAGATCCAAACTCCCAAGTTGTTAGAATTTCTTAAGAGAACCAATCCTCTAATACCAAGTGTTGGAAGTCGTAATGAGGAAACAAGATACTAAGAGGGCATGAGGGGTTAAATCAAAAACTATTAAACTTTTTTCCCTTAAAAAAATTTACTATATTAACCACATTTTCCATCTCATATCTAATTTATGCATAATATAACTTGTAAAATCAAATGTTGTAACATGTAGATCTAACTATCAATTACATCCATGAAATGTAAATACATGAAAAAAGTATTTTGTTACTTAGAAACCCTTTAAGGTGTAGTTAAAACTAGGGTGGGGATGACACCCATAAATCTTCACTACTGCAGTAATAAAGTTAACCTATTAGGGTTCAAATTTTGATTATTTCTAATGATCTTCCTTGTGAGGCATCTATCAATATATTAAAAGTTTTTAAGACTATTAAGTCTTACCTTGTGAGAGGATTTTACACTTAAAATAAAGTAAGGACTCGATTAAAGGATTTACAAAAAGGTTTTTGAAAACCATTCTGTTAAGAGATATTCCCTAACTTGGTTATGATTCAGTACCTGATCCTTCAGTCTACACTTTAATTTTTGATTACAGATCTCTTAGTAAAAGAGGACCTAATTCTCCATTAACTATAACATCTATATTATTAACTCTTTTTAAGTTCTACTCAATTGAATTTAAGCCTAGGAGACATTTGTAACAATGTAGTCATATATATTCCATAAATTGAGCCTAATTGTAATACCTATTCCCCATTTGGTACTTTATAAACCATGGGTTTTTACTATGGTCAAGAGGCATTTCTTAGATCTAAAATAGGATAGGAATTTCTTTAGGTTTTTAAACATATGCTAGGACCCTAAGATGCAAGGCAAAGGTCCTAGAAGGGTCAGATTGCATAACTTATTAAGATTGCAAAAAGTTGCTTGAAAAGTTTTACAAAAAGTTATCAATTCTTGTTAAACCATCCCCCAATGGTCAAAATCTTTGAATTTTGGTTGGGATGGTTGGAAAAGGACTTCAAATAGACATTTTAGTAAGTTGAAAGTCAGAGAATCTAATTTTTTCTTTCAAATCAAATAAAGATCTCATTTTTCCTTGTACAATGCTACAATTTTTGAGTGTACAAACATGTACAAATTGAAACATGTGAATAACCTATCTTTGTATATTCCTTGACAACATAGTTTATCAATGCAATCAATTTGAGGGTCTAAAGTGCTCTACAACTCAAGTTATTGTAAGATCTTTTTCAAGTGCACCAAAACCCTTCTTCTGGTGGCAAGTTTTAGAAATGAGGCCCTAACTTGCATTCCTACCATGGGATCTCAAAACCACTTGGTAAAATGAAAATTAGATGGTTGTATTATAACAAACCTGAAGGATGGGAGACGAAATTCAAGGCTTCTATTTTTGCTAGCAAGCCCTAGGCCAAACATCTTAATGTGTTTAATGTAGGAAAATAGGTATTAGAGTGTTGTAGACACTTTGGGAATGGATGAAGCCAACCTAATGATGGTTACTAAAGAATCATAGTTCCCTAAATGTTTTCTTATTGCTATCTTTTCTTGGTCAAACATCAAATTATCAGTTCCTTCACGAACCCTAGCAAGTAGGCTTAAATAAGGAATTTGCTACATTTTTTGTTAGGGCATCATCTGACTAGTCTGGGGTCTATAAGTTTGGAATATTTTACTTCTTCCAAAAGGATATCCATATATCTTTTTTTTTTGGGGATCCTTCGGAGGAATTTCAAACCAAGCCATAACTAGCTTGTTGATAGGGCTAAAAGGGGCTTCTTGGCCTAATGGGAAAAATGGCTATTTGAGACCTTTGAGAACCAAATGGGCTTATCAACCTCACCAAATTGAGATGGTTGATCACCAAGGAACTTTTTCATCTCCTCCTAAACTCATAGTTTCCATATCTAAGAAAAAACCTAGTTTTAATAAATTTTGTGCTTCAAAGCCTAGTAAGACAAGCATTTGTGCCTAGGCTATCTTTTTGAGTTGAATTGTTTGAAAGGTGCTAAGCCTTTTCTTTTCTTCATTCTGGAGTTCTTGGAAGTATCCTAAGGCTATAACACATCAATTTTTTTTCATAAGGGAGAGGTTTGCATCAAGTGGTATCAAAGCTTGTTAAGATCCCTTGGGGAGTCAAAGTTTGACAACACCATAGAAGGAGAAGATAAAGAAGGGTTATCTTCAAGGAGGACCAATGTAGAGATTGTGAAACACCTAAGAGAATATAGAGTAAAGAAATATGAACAAAGAGACAAACAGATGTAGTAATTGAGGCAAGAGATGAACAATCTTAAGGAGGAACATCATAACAAGAGTAGTGAGAAGTCTAAAGAAGTTAGGCAAGGGAGTGATGAAAAACCCCTTGAGTAGGAGGAAGAAGAATTTCTTGTTAAACAAAGGCTACTTGTGAGGACTCTAAAATATATGGATAGGAGAACCATGGATGATAAGTTTTACTTGCCTTCATATAATGGGAAGATGGACCTAGAGGCTGAAATGGATTGGGTGGATGCCCTAAATAGTTTCTTTGATTGTGAAGACATTGCTAAGAACCAAAGGCTAAAGATTACCAAGTCTAGAATCAAGGGCTCTATACTCACATGTTAGAACTTCATCCAAGATGATAAGGTGAAGAATGATAAGAATCTAGTCACTACATGGAAGAAGATGGTGGCTCTACTCAGAGAGACATATGTCCCTAAGGATTATGAAGTTCAACTTCATAAAAAAGAAAGTGTTTGAGACATAAGAAAATGGACATCCCTACTTATATTAAAGAATTTTAGAAGTTGGTCATGAAATCCAAATTGATTGAACTTGAAAGTGTGAATTTTTCAAGATACATGCAAGGATTAATTCTTTCCATCCAAGATGAACTAAGTTTAACAAGCCCTACCACTATAAATTAGTGCTATTAATTGGTACATAAATTTGAGGAGAAATTCAAGAGAAGAAATGAATAGAGTGGTGGAAAGAAAGGGAAGAATGATATAGGTTATAGTTTTGGAGGAAGATGATCACAAAATAATACACCTCAAGGAGACTCTAACAAAGAGAGTACCCAAGGAGAAAGTAGATCAAGGGAAAAATTCAAAGGTAGGAGAGGTAGTGGAAGAGATAGGAATGGTGGAAGGAAAAATGGGCATATCAAATGCTATAAATACAATCATATGGGTCATTACACCAACAAGTGTCTTAATAAGTAGGAAAATTGAGGAGGGAGGACTAACATTGTTCAAGAAGATGATGAAGGTGAAGGAGTTAGATATTGTATTGGTGATGAGGGGGCTACTCTCATGATGAATAGGATGTTGATTCAAGCACCTATGCCAGTGGAACCTCCATAAAGGAAAAATCTCTTTAGGACCAACTACAAAAACCATGGAAAGGGATGTAAAGTTGTCATTGATTCTGGTTATACAAAAAAACTTATTTCTAAGGAGATGGTAGAAAAATTTAATCTTGAAAGGATACTCCACCCAAACCCCTCCCATGTATCATGGTTATCCAAAGCACAAAAAAACTTCATCAATGAACAAACCTTGGTAGATTTATCAATCAAATAATATAAGGATAGGGTTCTATACAATATTGTAGACAAAGAAATATGTCACTTTCTTTTAGGTCATCCATGGTAGTATGAAATCAAAGTAGAACATGATGGGGTCACAAAAAAAAACAAACTTTGAATGATGGTCAAAAGTTCAATCTTCTTCCCAACCTTGATCCTCACTAAGAGAAGCCCAAAGAAAAATTAGTTTTTATGGCACGTGAACAAGAAATGTTGCAAACCATTCAAGGCTCTCACATTAGCTATGCTCTGGTCCTTAAGCTAAAGACAATACCAAATAGCCAAGAAGTACCAAAAGAGATCAATGACCTACTATAGAAATACAAAGGAATCTTGTAGGAGACACACCAGATGAACTCCCACCTCTAAGGTACATCTCACATCAGATTGATTTCATACCAAGTTCCTTTATTCCTAATAAGGTTGCATATAAATAGACCAAAGTTGTCAAGGTAGATTGGTCATCTTTTGTATAACAGACTCATTCAAAAGAGTCTTAGCCCTTGTCTAGTCTTAGTTTCTTAGCCTCTAAGAAAGATGGTAAATGAAGATTATGCACTGACTTTAGGGAAATAAACAAAATAACTATCATGTATAGGTTTCCTATACCTAGAATTGAAGATCTACTTGATCAACTAGGAGGAACATGTTGTTTCACCAAAATAGACCTTAAATCAGGCTACCATTAGATAAGAATCAAGCATAGAGATGAGTGGAAAACTAAATTTAAAATCATTGGAGTATTGTATGAATGCTTTTTCATGCCATTTGTTTTAAGAAATTCCCCTCAAACATTCATGAGATTGATGAATTAAGTATTGCATAACTTCATAGGAAAATTTTTAGTTGTCTATATTGATGACATATTGGTCTTTAGTAGTAGTAAGAAGGAAAACTTGAAACATGTGGGAAAATTATAGGCTACATGACAACAAACTAGAAATTAATCTTGACAAATTCTCATTCCTATAGATAGAGTTTACATTGTTAGGTTTTCTCATCTCAAAGGGTACATTGAAGATAGATCCTAAAAAATTAGAGGTTATCCTCAATTAGTCAACACATAAGACATCTGGAGAAGTTGGGAGCTTTCATGGATTGGCCACCTTTTATTCAAAGTTCATCAAAAACTTTAGTCACATTTGTGTACCTCTCTTGGATACCATTAAAGGAGGTAAGAAGACAAAATTTTAATGGACCACTCAAGCAGATACATCATTTGAGTATCTAAAAGATAGAGTAGCACAATATCCTATCTTGTCACTACCTACCTTCAACAAGCTATTCATAGTAGAGACTGATGCCAACAACCTTGCCATAGGAGCAGTTCTTAGTCAAGAGGGGAGACTAGTTGATTTCTTCTTAGAGAAACTAAGTGATGCCAATAAAAAGTATAGTACCTATGACTTAGAACTATATGCTATTTTTCAGGCCTTAAAGAAATGGAGGCACTAGTTGCTTCCCAAGGAGTTCATTTTGTATAAAGACAACCATGCATTAAGATTTCTTAAAAGAAAAGAAAATTTGAGTTACAGACATATGAAATGGGTAGAGAAACTTTAAGCATTTACATTCTCCATCAAACATAAGAAATGAACTTCCAAAAGGGTAGTAGATGCTCTAAGAAAAATAATCACTTTGATAGAGGAAGTTCAAATATAAAGTATGGGGATAAATGCCCAAAAAAATGTGTATAAGGATGATCCAAATTTTGGAGGGATTCAAAAGGTCTATTTTACACTATTAGATAACTATAACACCACATATTTAAAGTACTTGTTGTAGAATGGTCTTCTATTCAAAGAAGGACAACTTTGCATTCCTAAGTGCTCCATGAGGGAAAACATGACTAAAGAGAAGCATTGTGGCACTTTAGGAGAACATTTTAGGATTAAAAAAAACTTTAGAACTTGTATGAAGAAACTATTTTTGGCCCAAACTACCTACCGATGTCAAAAAAGTTGATGAATATTGCACAATATATCAAAGAGGAAAATGATCATTGTGGATGTTTGAATTGTTAACTAGTTTAGAATTCCTTTTTCAAAGTTTTTTATAGTTATTTTTTGTTATTCCAAACATGTTTACTATTCTATATTAGTAGTATAGATTCCTTTCATGAATTTTACTTTCTTACAACATAGCTGTTAAGACTCTTAAAGGAACTTAGTGCACATACCATGCTGACCCATTTCAAGTCCTGTGTTATTAGGTTGACAATTCAAGTGTATTTCATCATGGAATGGATAATTTTCAAAATTAACATAGTATTCTTGAGAGGAATAATTGTGTTATTATCTTCATCTAGTATGGAACCCATACATTTTTGGCACCATTATTGGGGTGTTACACAGACCAAAGATGAGTTCCTATAGTAGTTCCAACCAACTAGTTTACAAGCTCCCGTGAACATGGTTCCTACAACAGAGGATGAAAACTTTCTTCCTATAGCCATACCATGAAAAAAATTTAAGGAGCCCTTATAAAAAAACCTCATTTAATATGAGGTCCATTCTTTCATTCATATTTTTCTTTTTCTTCATATCAGTCCATCTCATTTCTCTATCTACCATCCAATCACACTCCACGTCACCCATAAACTCTATTTCTTTTTACTGCTTTCAATTTACCATACTATTAGCACCTTTTTGTAGTCACTAGACTTCACCACATCATCAATCTACATGTGGCCATACACTCTCAAATTTTTACGTACACCATTTTTTACTCATTATTCATTTTTAGTGCATAGGTTTCAATATTTATACATAATATTGCATTACATGTATCATATAAGTCTTAAGCCAGTTTCTCCTTCCTATGCCAAAATTTCAAAGTGTGGACACTTGTCAAATTTTAGTGGGGGGCTCAGAAAGTGTATTAATTTCCAAATTTCATCTGCATTTTATCCTAGTCATGTCGATATTGTAAGCTATAATTTGGTGGCAATCTGATATTTTTCATTAATTTTTTAAAATCTTTCTATAATGGTTGTACCTTTTCAGTGGGATTTTGGGAAAAGATCACCTGTGTGTGGCATGATTGAAAGGACTAAGAGTTATTACAAGAACACCTTAAGATTAAACCTTGATGTCCTTCATAATTAATGCATCATTATTTTACATGTTGAATGCAATGGAGTCTTGTTAAGAGAAGTGATAATGACATTGCTTAGAAAGATAAATTTGAAATTTTGAGAAGAGGGAATTTGCAAACTTATAAAGGGAAAAACATATTGGAGTAGTGAAAGTAGAGAAAATCAAAGCTAGAAATTTTGAGTTGGGGGGATAGTTAAAGAGGTATGAACTGGTCATTCATAATATTTTACTTGCAAATTTTGAAGTAGTTCAATGATTTCATGCTTGTGGATGGCTTAGCTATTTCTTACAATTAACTAAGTACAATGAAGAAGTAGCAGTGGAATTTATGATGACATTTGATGAAGGGGAAGCCACATTATGGGGACTAAGAGTGACTGCTATTGAGGAGTGTATAGTAGAAGTCAAAGGACTACCAGCAGTTGGGGAGCATTATCCAAAATGAACATGATGCTAGGTTCTCATAGGCACAGTTCACTTAGCCAAGTGACCCTCAACTAGACATTACAAAGAAAGGGTGTAAAAGACTTCCTCTTCTAGATCCATATCCAAAATTTGCAACCCACATTATCATTGGCATATTTTCCTATGTTTTTTTTATCATTGGCATATTTTCCTAGTCAAACATAAAATTAGCATTTCCTTAATGAACCTTAACAAGTAGGCTTAAATAACGAATTTGTTGCATTTTTGGTTTGGGCATCATCTGACTAGTCTGGGGTCTATAAGTTTGGAATCTTGTACTTCTTCCAAAAGGTTATCCATATATGTAGTTTTTTTATAGGATCTTTTAGAGTAATTTCAAACCAATTCATAATTACCTTGTTGATAGGACTAAAAGGGCTCCCTGACCTAATGGAAAAAATGGTTGTTTGAGACCTTTGGGAACCAATTGGGCTTATCAACATCACTAGTTTGATATGGTTGATCACTAAGGAACCTTTCAACCTCCCCATAAACACATAGGCTGCATATCTAAGAAAAAAACTAGTTTTAATAGATTTTTTTCCTTTGAAGCCTAGTAAGAGAAACTTTGGTGCCTATGCTATCTTTTGGAGTAGAATTGTTTCAAAGTTGTTGAGCCTTCTCTTGACTCCATTTTGGAGTTCTTGGAAGTATCCTAAGGTTGTACCACATAAAATTTTCCTCTTAAGGGAGAGATATACATTATCTCATCTCTTCAATTTTGATCTAATATTAAATCCACTAAATCTTTGTTATGTACTTCACTTCTTGATAAGGTCCCTATCTCTTTTTTGCACTATCAAAACTTGACTGTTTTCTTTCATTGTAATGTTTGCACTTTCACAATCCAATATTCTCTGTGATTGTACACATAACTTTCTCACTTAATATCCACATATCTAAAAGTAGGGTTTATACTTGTCCATTTAAACATTTCTAGAAATTTTTCTAGACTCTTCCCTTTTCATCTCTTCATTTGATTGGTTGATCAAATTTCATAGGGATTCATGATCCATATCCCAAATGTGCAATAGCCTCTATAACAACCTCTACAAATATTAAATATTGTTTCAATGTTAGATTGAAATGGTTCAATGCAAATTATGTATCATTTTGTGAATTGAATGTCAACTCTGTGTTGCTCAACACTAACTATCTATGATGCTCAATATTCATTGTTTAATCTATTGTAGCTTGGTCTTAAGTTTACTTGACACCTCCTATGTAACTTGGAAAGAATGGGGTATGTTTTCTTGGCATTCACTAGGCTTAGCTTATACTAAAATGACTTAGTGACCAAAGAATTTATTAGCTCCTATAGAACTTGACCTATACATTTTTATTTGCAAGTCTTTCACATGACTCATCCTATCTAGAGTATCTCGAATGTAATGATGACTGACTAATTTTACTTTATATATAACTAAGTTTTTGAAACCAATAGAAAGCAAGATTTAGAGATACCAACAAACTAGACATGTGAGAAAGAATTGTAGGACCCAAGCACTAGCACCAAGAAAAGGAAAAGTGGATGTAAAACAAATAAAGAAGGAGATGAATCAAACCTAGAAGAAGAAGGTAGAAGTTGGAAGTAGTGGAAAAAGTGAAGATGAGATAACCCAATATAATGGAGAAGGTGATCAAACTACCTCAAACTAGTCAAAAAAGGTTTGTAAGGCACTATATATTCAAATGGCATATCATACATTAGTTCCTAACACAATGTGTTTCAAAGTTTATATTTACATAAGATAAGATGTATTAGGATTGATTTGTTGAAAGAATTGAGCAATGAAATCAACCATACTATTAGTACCAAACATCAATAATATTATTAGTATTGATTGAGAATTACAATATGGACTGAATGCCTATAGTGATTGGGATAATGTGTTTTCCAAGTTAAATAGTACTAACTAAGTTGGGTAGTGGAGACCAAGATAAAAAAGGAGTAATAATGACTGAGATAGCTAGATTCCACTTAATAAATTACACAATATTAATGAGTGCCCTAACTTGAATGAATGAAGGTATATATTGAAAATTTAAATGTATTTTACACATTTTGCATTAAAATTTCAAGAGCTTGAGAGATTTGAGAGAATTTTGAAGTGATTCTAAAGGTGATTGTGAGCAAATTTGTTTGTGAACTATGATCAAGTGTTTATTTTCCTAAGTGTTGAGCTACATAGGAAGATAATATTAAACCCTAAATGAAGAAATGACATTTGGATCAACACTCAGGGAAAATAATCAAGGCGAAGAGGTTAGTAATGTTCAATTGGTGAAGAGTGACACTTGTGCTCCACCTAAATACTAAGCTATTCCAAATATTTCTATGAAAGGAGATTCAATGAGTTCATTATCATTGATACCACTTAGGGCTATTATGATACACTTCCTATCCTTTCCTTGAGCTTATCCTAAGTCCTAAAACTACTTCTTCAAGTTCCTTAGGACCTACCATTTCCTAGAGATGTAGTGGATGAGCTTACTAGAACTTCACATCCACATTTAATAACCATTTCTACCTTCTAGGTACCTAGAAGCCTTCAAAAGGAAATCAAGCTTCAATTTACACCTCACTCCCTGACATCCTCTAGGATCTCAAACATTCCTACTCTCCCTTAAACTTCATTCCATCTTTCCACCAAGTTTTAGGACTGATGAATATGTTTTGGGCACTCTCCCAAGCCCAAACAAAAATATGCTCTAGGAGACCTAATTAGGGGCTCTTCCTTGCAGCCCTATTTCATAGTCTTAGCCATCAAACTAAAAAAAAATTCAAAGAAGCTACCAAAAAAATTAATAATATTTCATAGGTCATTTAAACCTAACAAATTCCAAAATATGAGATTTGGGTCTATCCTCCTTACCCCTTAACTATTGAGCCCTAGTTTAGGGCTAAATAGGACTAATGCCATCATTTGTTCTAAAATTTTCCCTTTTCTAAAAATTTCTTCATAAATGACCATAAAAACTCCTAGATAATCTCAAAATATCGCTACCTTCATTGTTTCAACCATATTTACCTTCCCCATTGCATTCTGCAACATTTTCTTTGATTGTCTTCTCACTAAGCACATGAAGATGCTTAGCCTAGTGACCCCCAAGGAAATATAAAATTGAAGGTGATATGAAAATAAATTGTGAAACTCTAAACTCCATCATATACCCCTTATATACAACAAGTTTCAATATTTTTCATAGTGGGGTTTAGGAGGGAGAGCCCATTTAGCTTTAAACCCTAGTTATAGGTTAGGGTAACTAGTGAACACAAATAAAATAAAACTTTATTAAAACTTATTATACCATAAAAAAATGAATAAATACATCCCTTAAAATGAAAAAATTCAACTATCTATAATTAAAATATGTACCATGTTGCAAGAAGATATTAGACTATACTTATTGTCCTGCACAATTCTCCCACCAAAACTTGAAATTTTATTTATTGCATCAAATCCTCCATTCAACAACTTTTTTCTCAGTTGTAATACAAAAAGATATATGTAATAAAATTTTACATTTCGCCTTATTTATTCTTTGATTGATCATTCAATGGCCATGACTGTTGGCCTTGCAAAAATTGTAAAAATTGCTCAACAACAAAAATTGTTGCTTGACAACTTTGTTTACAACTTTTCAACTTTTATTGTTTCACAACTCTAAATACCTCCAATTTTATAAAAATTCATGCTAAAACATAATGTAATTATAAAAAACATGAAAATTCATAATTTTGGTCAAATCCCAGAGTTGACCAAAAATTGAAACATGAACAAAAATTGCTTAAATAAACTCTAGAGATCCTTGAAACCTAAAATAATATTTTTGTGTCAACTTAGACACTTATTATTATCCTAACATGTCCAAATTATGAATTGAACTAACTAGTTAGGACCTTGGGCCCCTACATCATACTCCCATAGTTGAAAAACTCAAGTCCCTTAAGTTTCTAGGTGTTGAAGAGTGGTACCATGATTCACAATGTCTTCCTCTATCATCCGTATTGCTTCAGCCTTTGGTAGGCCTTTCCATTTCACTAGATACTCCTTGTAGATTTTTTTTATTGTCTTCCTAATTGTCTTGGTGTCCAATATGCACTCCAATTTTAATGGTTTTTTGGGTGGTAAATCCTTCACCCATTCTACATCAGAAATATGCCATGTTGTTGTTATCTAGACTCATACTACTACTATCCCCTCTGAATAATATGAGGTGTGATACATTACATAGGTTAGATACCTATCCCTTTTGGTAATTCAAACTCATATGTATTATTTCTATATTTGTATAAAACTTTGCATGGACCAATTCTTTTCATTTTTAGTTTACTACCTAGTCCTTGAGGTAACCTATCCTTGTTTAGGAATGCCTTAACTAGGTCACCAAACTTGAAATGAATCTACTTCTTTTTCTTATCTATCTTTTCTTTGTATTTATCCACTAACTTTTCTAGATGATCCTTCACTTGTTCATGCATTGTCTTCATGAGCTCTACAAGTGTGTCCCCTATGACATTTATTGACTTCATTTTATGTATATTCCCTAGCTCCATCAGTCCCCTTTAGTGAAACTATTGGAAATATAAGAGGAGTAACTAAGAGGGGAGGGTTCAATCAGTTACTACAAAAATAAATCACAAATTTCTTAGATGTCAACACATAATATAAACTTTGCTAAAATATTGTTGCTCGATAAACACACAAGCACTCAATTAATACTGATAATCTATTGCAACTTGGTAGCTACTAAAATAACAATAATAACTCAAAAAAATCTTAATATGAAAATTTGATGATATTATATGTGATTAATCTTACTTAACTTGGTCCCATACACATGAAAGAAATAACATGAACCCAAGTGACACCAAGATTTAATGTGGAAACTCGATTTGGGGAAACCCACCAATTGCATTTAGTTACTAATTTTCACTCTTCTAAAGTGATCCCTATTAGGAGCCAACCCTACTAAAGGTTACAAAACACACTGTTAGGTGTGAGCCTATTATAGTATTTAATCACCCTTTTAGGAGTGGCCTTGTTAGAGGTCTTTAGACACTTCAATCTAGAAATGCCACCTTGTTAGAGGATTTACAAATAGTTGTTAAGCCAACTTGGTTAAGAGATTTAGATCACTACTAAAATGGTTAGAGAGTAATGATGAGATGACCTGATTTTTGATGCAACTAAATTATTGACTATAGATCTCAATTCTAGCTTAAATACTTGATCCTTCTTGATCGAGTGTATCTTTCCAACTCCACAAGGGAATTCTTCATATCCTTCTAATTTGCTTTCTCTAAGAATCTTCTATTCTTCCATTCATTTTTTTTACTCATTCAATCCTCAAATTGACCTAATACTTATACCTTATGCATTTTCAAGTTAGCTTCAATACAATGTAGAATAATTAATATTCATCTCCTCCATTGGCTAGAACCAACAAAGAAATATATTGAACTCAATATGCCAAAAAAAGAAAATCCATTTTTATCCAACCCTACTTAGTAGACGCTAACTCAAAAATGATTTTCCTATGTTAACCAAGTAAACTTAGTTAAGAATACATCTTTACAAACTTTCTTTGATAACTGAGTGAGCTCAATTAACACTAGTTTTATTCAAAATTTCTTTTGTTACATGAGTGAACTTTATTAACAATCAACTTCTGTAAATTACACTTTAATTCCTGAGTAAACTTAGTAGTCTATCTTCTGAACTTGGAAAATATTGAAATGCTTGATAGACATAGGAAACTATCTTCATCACCCAAGTGAGCTTGACATATATTGATTGGAAAAGATATGACATTTTGTATAACATCAAAGATAATGCACAATTAATCAATTGTATTCAATAGAAACCCATATACTGCCTAAAAAGGTGTTCTCCCTATGTATTTGTTAACTAGGTCATTGTATGCATATTCTTCATGAATCATCATTTGATTACAAACCAAACCATGTTAAATTGTGAAAAACCTAGGTAAATTTCCTAAAGACCTATTTACTACCTTACTTTGGCCATCAGTTTAAGGGTGATAGGTTGATGAATAGGCCAGATGTGTGCCAAGCTTCTGCCTAAATGTTCTCTAGAAGTGTCTAATAAATTCTATGTATAGATATATGTCACTATAGTCATTGGAACTCCATTAGTTCTTACTATTTCTTTGAAGAAAATGTTTGGAATCTAAGAGGCATCATGGTTTCTCCTTTGTGAACCTGTTAACTACTGTAAATACCATACCCACTTCCCTAGCATTTTTAGGTAGCCTAGGCATATAGAACATGCTTATAATGTCCCAAGGATTTATAAGTATTGGTAAGGGCTTTCTATAACCCTAGATTTGATGATGTCCTTGATGAGGCTAATAATTGCCTCTATTTCATGATAGTTTTTAAACACTTTGTTAATACTCTATTTCATTTTCATCAAGACATTTGTGGATCTATGTTTACCTAAACCAATGATTAACCTATGAGTAGATAGTATGTTACCTTTTTCCAATATCATATATAAGATGTAGCATTTCATATAATTATCAAAATGTGTGTTCTTGAATTTGAATTTAATTTGAAAAAGATTTTGCAATTATCTTTGCATTGTAACTAACCTGTTAGCAATGAAGCTAAAAGATGATTGGAAGAATTCAAAGATGAGAACCAATAGCCTTCAAAGAGAAAATAAAGATGAGGTGTAGCTATGGTGGAGGAAAGTCATAATAGTTCCAAAGGACATGACAGTGAGTATGGAGGAGCTATGAAGACTTACTACATTCTTTGCATTTATTCCTATAGTAAACAGATGTCTATACTTTATTATTCTCACCTTAAGCCATTATCTCTTCTTCTTGTCTTGAGTTATTATTTTCCTTCTTTTTCTCCTATATATTTATAGTTAGGTTATTTACTTTTCTATTTTGGAATAAGCGTCAATCTCCTATGTATAGGAATTAGACCAAGTGTGTTAGTTTAGTTAGAAGAAAAGAGTTTATCAAAATAGACTATTAACCACTATAGTGAGTTGTGTTTTTATAGTTCTACGTGTTATGTAATGAATTTTTGAAATGTACTAAAATAGTTTTTGGCTTCTATCTTGTGTTAGTAATCTAGTAGAAGCTGACCAATGGGGCCCACTTGGAAGGTAGATTAGATTAGGATAGTATAGATTTATTTCCAAGCATTTTTATTATTATAAGTAGAAGTTGTAAGTTCCTTCCTATAGCATTGCATGTCATGAATGTTCTTGCAAAATATGTGAGAACAGTTGTAGTGGATTAGCTAAGTTGGAATATTTGTTAGCCTTTCATTATATTTCTAGTATTCAAAGAGTTAAGTGTGCTAGTTTCCTACAAAAATAGTGTAAGTTATTTTCCTTGAATTTTACTTTTTTGTAGCATAAGCTTAGTGACTTATTAAGAGACCTAGTGCACATACTATGCTAACCATTTCAAGTATACGTCCTTGGGTTGATAAGATTAAATGCATCTCATTGTGGGAAAAGTAGTCCTTAGTTTGAATATATTATTCCTAAGCATGGACTAGAGCATGACTATGATACACCTATTGTGAGGTGAACCATTTTTGGTGTCATTGCCAGGGATGGTGTCAAGCTAGGAGCATTTTTGAGTCATAATTCTTGGATAAAGGTTTTTTTTAGAAATTTCTAGTTTTGAAGCTTCTTTCACCAGTGTGAAGAGTTTAATTGCATGCATCAAAGAGGAAGATGACAAGATGAATATGGCAGATTTCTTCCATGGGAGTCTGTTAATTTGAACAAAGAAATTAAAGAAGAAGAAGTTGAGTTTCCTTTTGAAGATTCAAACCCTATTTTTCCCACAACATCATCATCAAGATCCGAACCAATAGATACAAGTGGTCTCCAACCTTTTACTGAAGTTTTGACTAGTTTTCTTGATAACACTACTTTGAATCCACCAGTTGTTAATCATCTAGTACCCAATGTCCCTTTTCAATAGCAACCTTATAATCTAATACCTCCAATAATGGCACAACCTAATTTTCCATTTCCTCTCCCAAGCCTTATAAATACTAATAATCTCAAGAATATACCTATAGTTGCCCTTCCAAAGTTCGATGGCCTTGTAACTGAAGACCCTGATACTTTCTTATTTGAGTTTGACATACTTTATCATAGTTTTGACTATAATACTGATGCCCATAAGATTAAATTGTTTCCAGCAACATTGAAAAAATTAGCTCTACGATGGTTCATGGGCTTAGGAGATAATGTAGTAGGAACTTGGGATGAAATGCAAACTCTATTTCTAGACAATTATAAATAGTATTGCAAAGCATCTGGTTCAAGAGGAGATGATGTCTTTAGGATATCTCAGAAGGAGGAAGACATATTGGAAGACTATGTTTCACATTTCTTATATCCATTGCAGAAGAACCCTCAACATGTGTTGTTTGAGGATTCACAAAGCTAGTCTTTCCAAGAGGTGTGAATGATAATTGTCTAGAAGCACTAGACCTAATGGCTAGTGGTGTTATATATCAAGCTGCTTGGGAAGACCCCAAGAAAATCTATTAGAACTATTCAAGGTCAACCATGAAGAGAAGTTGAGGACCTCATTCCATAGTCACTAAAGGAATTAGTTAAGGTATTTCATATCTTGAGATATCTAACCTATTGTCAGATTTCAAACAAGACATCATCAATGATGTCACTACACATCTTGACATAATGACTACAAAGAAGAAGTATGCAGAAGCTAAGCTACAACAAGCTAAATACTACCCTCATTGCCAAAAGAAAAAGAAGGATTTCCAATGTAAACTAGTTGCAAGAATGGAGAACTAGCATCCTCTAAGTACTTGAAGATAGATGGAGATGATGAGCAAGTATTTTTTGTTTCTCAATGCCAACCATGGGCCCAATGTTAAGGTATGCCTCAAGACCCTTTGCAAAATTCAAATTCATATGGTAATCAATGGAAAAATCATAATCCCCAAGGTCCACCACAACATCAACCTAATTAAAACAATGCTAGGAAAAAAAACTAACAACAATCCCAATGGCCTCAAAATTCCCAACCACCCTAGCCTAACCAATAGAGTAACTAATGGCAGAACCAATAGAACTACTAGAAAAACTAGAAAAATCAATGGCAACCACCCCAATGGAACTGGAAATCTACAAACCAATGGAGGGGATCTCAAAAATGGCCTAACAAAAATACTAGTACTCCACAATTACCATCTCCAGTTCAACAACTTGATCTAATGCCACCACCTACAAATCCTAGACCTCAAAAGTAGACACAGTTACCTACACAACCTCAACCAAACCCAAATAGCCAATAGCCACAATAGCCCGTGTATAGTGCTAATGCTCAATAGTATCATGATTACACTTTGGGTGTTCTAGATATACATCTAAGATCTAGTACAACTTTAACAACTCCTAAATCGAATCTTATAACTAAAATACCAAACCCTCCTATAGCATTAGAACCCTTAGTTGTTGAAATAGTTAACCCAACCAATGTTATCATATCAATCTAAGCTCAACCAACAGTAGAACCTCCTTTTCCAAAAAATTCTATACAAAGTAAACCTATACAAGTAGAGGAACAACCTTTTAATATTGTTGATTAGTTGAAGAACATACACGTCCAATAACCCCTATTCCAAGTTATTAAAGATGTTCTAGTTTATGGAAAAGCCATTAGATATGCTTACTTGAAGAAGTCTAGAAGGAAGGAAAAGGACCCCACCATAGTCCATGTTGTGGGACAATTAGCTAACATCATGTTAGGACAATTAATCATACCAAAATATTCTGATCTAGGTAGTCTAGTAGTGAATGCTAGTATAAACGGTCAGTTTATTAAAAATGCTTTAATAGATCTTGGAACTATTATAAATGTCATGACCAAGGACACTATGAAGAAGTTTAAAATACAAGGACTAAGGGCTACCCCATTAATTCTACAACTTGTAGATAGTTCTATTGTCATCCCTAATGGGATGATAGAAAACATAGCTGTAACCTTAGATTCTCTAGAGTATCCTATAGACTTCATAATTTTATCCCCCAAAGTTAATCTATCTAGTTACCCTATCATCCTAGGTAGAGCATGGTTAGGCATAGCTGATGCAAATATAAGTTGTAGATCAGGGAATATGACCATAGCAAATGGCCAAGCAACAAAGAAATTTGATTTATATCCTCCAGCACAACCATTACTAGATTTGAGCACATCTATTTGGCTAGATTAGGGGATAAAGAAGAAGAGTTAAATTCTATAGTACAACTCATGATGTTGCATAGAAAATCCTTTCTAAAACTACAAGAGGAAGATTCAATACTTCAGAGTATCCTTACTAACAGTTATGTGGTAGAAAAAGATGTATCTAAAAGTTCTCTGTTGGAATTAATCACATATGAAGAATGTGAAAAGAATTGTACTTTACTCAAAGAACCTGACATTATTCATCTACTCTTACCATGTGAATTAGAAGCAAGTCTAATCTTTGAAGCTACTATGATAGAGTCCACCACTACTATTGAATTGATTAAAGGCCATAATCTCCATGTTAACCCCAAGTTAACACCCACATAGATCGAATAGTTAAAAGAGTTGCTTCAAAGGCATGAAAAAGCATTTACATGGGACTATAGTGATATGAAATGGTTGTGTCCTATACTATGAACCCATAGGATATACATAAATAAAGGTTGTCTACCACTCCATCAACCCTAGAGAAGGATAAATCCAAGCCTTAGGGAGATAGTTAAAACTAAATTGCAAAAATTGCTTGATGGTAGTTTTATTTATCCTATATTTGATAGTAGATGGGTATCACCCCTAGTCATAGTGCCTAAAAAAGGAGGAAAATGGAGAATTTGTGTAGATTAAAAAGAATTGAACAAGGCCACCAAAAGGATCACTTTTTGGACACTCTAGCTAGAAAGAAGTATTTTTCTTTTCTAGATGGGTATGGTGGTTATAACCAAATAAGTATTGCTCCTAAAGATCAAGACAAAACCACATTTACATGCCCATGGGGTAATTTTTCATACTCTATTTTACCATTTGGTCTATGTAATGCTCTTGCAATGTTCCAATGAGCCATTATTAGCATCTTTGTTGATATATCACATGATTGTATGGAAATATATATGGATGATTTCACAACATTTGGAGTCACATTTTAGGAAGCAATGATGAATCTTGAAAAGATTTTGGTAAGGTGTCAAGAACATACTTAATAGTGAAAAGTGTTTCATGCTCATGTAGGAAGGCATGGTATTTGGTCTTTTCATATTAGCTATTGGAATACAAGTGGATCCAACTAAGATAGAGATAATTCAAACATTGCCCATACCTATAAAATAAAAGGATGTAAGATCTTTTCTAGGTCATGCTAGATATTATAGACATTTTATTAGAGATTTTGCCAAAATAGTTAGTCTCTTGTATAAGTTACTCACAAAAGAAACTAAATTTAGTTAGACATTTGAATGTGATGAAGCCCTCCTACAGCTTAAGAAACTTCTGACTACAACCCTAGTTTTACAAGGCCCTGATTGGAATTTACCTTTTTGTATATATATATATATATATATATATATATATATATATATATATGCCTTTGATTATGCCATAGGTGCAGTTCTAGCATAGCAATCCCAAAATCTTGAAAATATAATCTATTATATTAGTAAGAGATTTCATGGACTAGAACTAAGCTATGTAGTGATAGAAAAGGAATTGCTAGTAGTAGTTTATGCCTTGAACAAATTTTGGCATTATATATCTAGGTATTCCATATTTGTTCATACCGATCATGCAACAATTAAATATCTCATGACTAAACTTGTTATAACTAGTAAATTAGCAAGATGGTTACTGTTGTTGCAAGAATTTGATATAACTATTGTTGATAAGCCTAGAAAAGACAATGTTGTAGCTGATTATTTATCAAAAATCCATCATGATAATATTGACACTACTTTGGTAGATGATGCATTTCCAGATGAGCATTTATTTCATATTTCTATTCAAACTCCATGGTATGCAGACATTGCTAATTACATTGTAGTTAATAAAATACCAAAACATTTTTCTTACAAGGAAAAGGAGCTTCTTGTAGAGAAAAGTTTCCATTTCTCCAAGATAGATAATCTCTTGTTTTACATTGGACCTAATCAAGTTATGAGAAGATGTGTGAGAGAGGATGAGACATATGATATTCTACATGCATGTCATAATGAACCATGCAGAGGACACTTTCCAACAAAAATAATAGCCTTAAAAATCTTGACAACTAGTTATTATTGGCCTACACTTCACAAAGATGCAGCCAACTATACACGGAAGTGTGATAAGTGTCAAAGGATGGGCCGACCAACAAGAATAAAGTATATGTCTCTTAACCCTCAAATGGCATTAACACCATTTGACAAATGAGGCATGGACTTCATTGGTCCAATTGATCCTCCATCTAATCGGAAATCTTATATTCTTGTGTGCACTAATTACCTAAAAAAATGGGTTTAAGTCAAAGCCATGAAGTATGCTTGTGATGAAAAAGTTGTAAAATTTCTGTATGAAGAAATTTTTACCTACTATGGTGTACCAAAAGAGCTAGTCACTAACCAAGGTGCAAAATTTACCTCTAATATGATCTCAAAGTTGATGAAATAGTATAACATTAGGCACCAAAAATCTAATCCTTATCACCCTCAAGCCAATGGACAATAAGAGGTCACAAATCGTGAGCTGGAGAACATTCTAATAAAAATGGTCCATCTACATCATAGGGATTGGACCAGTAGATTATAAGAAGCTATTTGGGCTTATGGAACAACATGGAAGACTACTATAGAATTCACATCATTTGAGCTCCTATATGGAAAGGTAGCAATGCTCCCCATTGAATTTGAACACAAAACTTTGAGAATTACAATGGAGCTAGAAATTGAACTTCCTATAGCACAAAGAGAATGTCTTCTACATCTTAACTCTCTAGATTAAATGCACAAAGATACTTTATAATACACTAAAATTATATAGAAGCAAATGAAACAATGGCATGAATCTCATATTATCAGTAAACAATTTCAACTTGGTGACTGGGTACTACTAGATGATTCTAGCTTTAAAGACATGTCAGGCAAGCTACAAACAAGATGGCTAGGACCATATGAAATTAGTCATGCCTTTGATAATGGAGCTATTCAATTAACTACCATTTATATAGTACCTTTCAAATTATTATTCAATGGTCACAAACTCAAATTATATAAACAACCTCAAACAAAAGAAGACTTCCTGCAATAGTTCCAATGGCCAAATTCAAAAACAAACAAGGTAACTCTTCCTATAGCCAAAGGTGTCCACCTTTTTCCTATTGCTCTTCAACATTAATTTCTTTGTGCATGCTCATGATAAAAACTTTATGTCCATATAATGTTCACTTTCTCATTCCATCTCATCTCTTTACCTTCCACCCATCCACCTCATCTCATTTATTTATCTTCCATCCACCCACTTTCCACATCATCAATTTGTCATGCTTTTAATAAACCCTGTGAGATGCTAACAGATGCTGTCACTAATATCACTTCCACCACCTATTTGGAATGTGTGACAATCAATTACCAAGTATAAGATTTTCAAATTATAATTCATTTATAGTCCATAGATTTTGTTAATTATATTTAATACTACATTCTTTATATGATGGTGGTGTTATGTCAGTTTTCTACCCCTATACCAAGTCTAACAAGTGTGGACACTTGTCCTTATTTCATATGGGGCAAGGAAGGTTACTAAAATCCAATGACTACATTTAATCATAAAGATTTTTCCAAATGTTCATATTTCCTTAAGTACACAAGTGGCTAGGTGTCATACCCCTTATTTTTGAATAATTTTATTGTCAGGTTGTGATGTGACTTGTGTTTAAATTTTAAGTGATTTTAACCCTATTTTCAGATGATTTTCACACACTTCCATGACTTACTCTCATTAAAGACATATTGTTGCTCATAATGAATCATTATGGCATTAATTATGTGTCATATGAAATGTGAAATGGTCTGTAAAAAAACAATTGAAGCTTGAATTTGTAAGGGGGAAACAGTGAAGTAGTGTAGATAGTGAAGTGTTAAAGAAGAATGGGTGGAAAATTGCAGAGGAGAGAACCTATAGAGTATACTATTTTCCTCTCAGATGTAGAAGCTATGAGGATGTTCAATGCATGCAGATAGTTAGGGTATTTTTTAAGTTTGACTGCATATGATGAACAAACAACCACATAATTCACAAGGACATTTGATGAAGGGGAAGCTTCTATATGGGGCTTAATAGTGGTTGCTATAGAGGACTGTATAGTAGAAGTTACAATGTTACCAGTGATAGGAGAACATTATCCCAACACTCATGATGCCAAGTCAGCCAGAGCTTAATTTGTCATACTAAGCAACCCTCAGATGGACATTATCAAGCAAGGATGTAAGAAAATGTCTCTTATGCTGCTATACAATGAACTAGCCATGCACATTATCACGTATCTCACATGTGAAGGCATGTTTTCATATTTACATGCACATCATTTTAAATTGCTAAGTTTTACAAGGAATAATCATCTAGTTAATGTTCCCAATGTCTTGTACAATATGTTGTGTATTAGTGTAGAAGAAACTTAAAAAGGAAAAGACAATTCCATCACCCATTATGCCCTAATTAAATTACTTATAGAAAGGTCACTTAGGGATGTTTCTCCCCTGTCATGGGCAAAATTTGTCCAAGCCAAAACCTTATAACCCCAAGCTTCCCTGCATGAACAACCTAGTGAGGGGAATGCAGTTCCCACTAATGAACATGCTGAACAAAGCACCCAAGAGTATGAAACTGAGGATGTGCAAAGCAATGTACAAGAAAACATATAAGAAAATGTTCAAGAAAATGTGCAAGAGGATGTGCCTTCACCTATTCAAGAAACCTAGAACCCTACCTCTAGCCAAACAAAGAGAAAACAAAAACAAATCTCTATTCCAATAAAATAAGAGCCAAACCCTATACTTGTGAGGCAAAAGAGAACTAAGAAGGGTCCTACAACAATTACTCCTATAGAAGAGACACCAAAAGGAAGAGTTAGAAGATAGCTATGATATTAGAAGAAAGCCCTGTAAGAAGAAGTCCTAGAATGAGAGGACAAATTTCCAAAGAAAGGATAAATTTCCAAAGAATCCCCTCATCCAAGCCATCTACTAAAGAATCCCCTGTATAGATTGTTCTTGACCACTCTCCTCCTCACCTTGAAACTAAAAACATTCCTAAAAACCCTAACAAGGAATGTAGGGTTGAGGTTAATGAAAATCCAAATGATACCCTCACAGATCAACTAGGTACTTTGAGTTGTAGGGATGAAACAGTTCCTAAGCAAGTTATCCAAATACTGCCCTAGTTCCCTATAAATCAACATGGATGATTAATGTTGTAGAACTATTATGGAAGGAATAGAGAAAGAGGAAAAGAAACCATGATGAAGACATTGATTTTATTACCTTGTAGAAACTCCTTTTTTAGTTGTTTGGAAAAGATATGTTTGCTAAGGCCTTATGGGAAGAGGAGAGGAAAAGAATGAAGAAAGATATAGTGTCTCTGAATGCAAAAATTATAGATTTAAAGGAGCAATTTCTGAATCAAAAACAAAGGATGGATCATGCCCTCAAATTGGCTAATCAAGCACTTACCTGTAGAAATTTGCCACAAGTTTATGCTCTCTATTTAAAAGAACAATTTATCTTGTTCCAACTCATGTTAACCCTTAAGAATATCAATGCAGAGTTTAAATTAGCCTAGGAATTTTAGGGTTTATATTAGACTGTACCATCTTGATAGCAGAATTTTCTTTGTGAATTATATGTGCATAATTTTTTTATCTCTTCAAAAATCCAATGGAACCCTTTACTTTATATTGGATATGTACATTTAAGAGCTTTGATGTCCTAGATGTCTAATGAAGAAAACTATGATAGGCAATTGAATAATTATAGAGACAAGGAAAGGACAAAACCCCTACCATTAAGAGCCAAAAGCAACAAACTAGAAGAAGTTCTTAAGGATGGGTTTAGGTTAACTTATGGGGATAACAACAAAGGAATAAGGGATAGAATATGTTTTGCTAGAACCAAGGCTTGTGCTAATTATGAGAATTTACCCTACTTTCCTTTCCAAAAAGCTATGGCTGGTGCTAGGTGTAGATGGGCTAGATTACCTAAGTCACTTAAAAACTTAGAGCCACATAGTCCTATCAAATTGGAAGCTACCCTTCACCTAGCTCCAAAGTATTTAGAGCTAGGAAAATAGGCTAGACCCAAATTATGGTACCCACTCACTATGCAACCTCCAATGCTCATGTGGCCTTTATATGACATTAATGGTGGTAAACTTGACAAGTTGTAGGAGGAAAATAGAAGGGAGGTTTCAAAAAGAATATGAGGATTTTATTACACCTCCAAGAGCTGTAGGAAAGGAAGAGTAGAAGTGGGGGAATTTAGGTCACTAACTAGGAAATTCCATGTTTGAGGACAAGCGCCAGTTTACTAGGGGGAAGATGATGAGGCTAATTATTACCTCTATTTCATGATAGTTTATAAATACTTTATTAATACTCTATTTCATTTTCATCAAGAAATTTGTGGATCTATGTTTACCTAAACCAATGATTAACCTATGGGTAGATAGTATGTCATCTTTTTCCAATATCATATATATGATGTAGTATTTCATATAATTATCAAAATGTGTGTTCTTATATTTGAATTTAATTTGAAAAAGCTTATTTGCAATTATCTTTGCATTATAACTAACCTGTTAGCAATGAGGCTGAAAGATAATTCAAAGAATTCAAAGATGAGTGTCAATAGCATTCAAGGAGAAAAGAACACTGAGGTGTAGCCATGGTGGAGAAAAATTGTAATAGTTCTAAAGAACATGACAATGAGTATGGTGGAGCTATGAAGACTCATTGCATTCTCTACATTTATTGCTATAGAGAGTAGATGTTTAGACTTTATTATTCTCACCTTAAGCCATTATTTCTTCTTCCTACCTTGAGTTGTTATTTTCCTTCTTTCTCTCCTATAGATTTATAGCTAGGTTATTTACTATTCTATTTCAAAATAAACATCGATCTCCTATGTATAGGAATTAGACCAAGTGTGTTAGTTTAGTTAGAAGAAAAGAGTTTATGAGAATAGACTGTTAACTTTATAGTTCTATGTGTTATGTAATGAATTTTTAAAATGTAATGAAATAGTTTTTGGCTTCTATCCTATGTTAGTAGTTTAGTTTAAGCCAACCAAGGGGGCTCACTTGGAAGGTGGATTAGATTAGGATAGTATAGATTTATTTCCAAGAATTTTTAGTATTGTAAGTAGAAGTTGAAAGTTCCTTCCTCTAGCATCACACTTCATGAATATTCTTGTAGTATATGTGAGAATAGTTATAGTGGATGAACTAAGTTGGACTATTTGTTAGCCTTTCATTGTATTTCTAGTATTCATAGAGTTAAGTGTGTTAGTTTCCTACAAAAATAGTGTAAGTTCTTTTCCTTGTATTTTACTTTCTTGTAGCATAAGCTTAGTGACTCATTAAGAGACCTAGTGCACATACTATGCTGACCATTTCAAGTATTCATCCTTGGGTTGACAAGATTAAATGCATCTCATAGTGAGAAAAATAGTCCTTGGTTTGAATATATTATTCTTAAGCATGTCCTAGAGTATGACTATGATACACCTATTGTGAGGTGGACTAGTCCCTTTGGCTCTTTGGAAAAATAAACAACTCTCAACATATCTCCTTAGCTTATTCTAGATTCCAGGCCAATAGTAGAATCTTGCCACTTGTTCTAGTGTCTTGTCTACCCAAAAACAACCTCTAAGTACACCATTTTTTTCTTTGATGATGTTTTCCTTCATTGACAACTTAGGCATGCATAGTCTTCTACCTTTAAATAATAGTGCATCTTACAATACATAATCAAATAACTCACTATGGAAAGTATTAGCATAATCCAAATAAGTCTTATAATCCTCCCTAAAATTAGAATCTAACTTATAAAGGTCTTTGATCGATTCCAATCTGACACTCTACAACTTGACTTCTTCAACTGCAAGTATGCTTCTAATCAAAGCATCTTCCACCTTATTTGTAGTCTCTTTCTTGTGCTTTATAAAATAGGTAAAGGGTTGAATTTGTTCCACCTACATAACATGTCTATGATTGAGCTTATTTTGTTTATTTAGAAAGTTGAGGGCATGATTATTAGTATAAAATATAAAATCTTTTGGAATGGGATAGTTCTTCCTTTTCTTCAAGGATTGTACCATGGATTATATTTCAAGATTATAAGTGGAATACTTTGGCTTTTCTTCATTCAAATTCTCTAAGAATAATGAAATGGGATGATTTTCCTAACTTAGTATTGCTCCTATAACACTTTTACTACCATCACACTCCATAGTAAATGTCTTATCAAAGCTAAGTAGCATTAGGGCAAGTAGTTTTGTAACCTTCTAATTCAAAAATTGAAAAATCCTCTCTATTATTTTAGGAAACCTTTTGAAATAAAAAAACCAAAGTAAACTTCTCTTCATATTTGAAAAAATCACACTTTCCCTAATTGATGTGTAACTTCTCTTCATGAAATTTCTTTATCACCATTCCAAGATTCTCCAAGATTCTCTTATTTATTCCTATTGAAGATTGAAATGTCACACAAATAGACTATTACAAATTTTCTAATGAATTATACTAATACCTTAGACATCAATCTCATAAAGGTGCTAGGAATATTGCTCAAGCCAAATGGAATCACTAGCCACTCATGTAGTTCCTCATTATTCCTTAAAGTTGTTTTCCATTCATCTCCCTTCTTGATCCCAATTTGGTGATATCTTGATTTTAAGTCAAGCTTGAAAAATAGACATGAATCTCCAAGATAATCCATTAGATCCTTAATCCTAGGTATGGGAAACCCATACCTAATTGTGATCTTATTGATTTTTCTTGAATCTACACATAGCCTCTACTTGTCATCCTTCTTTTTTTAACAATTATAACACTTTTCAACTTAATTATTCATTTTCAAGGGTATGAGCTTGTAGGTAGGTTTTTTTGGAAATTTTGCTCTAGGTACCGAATTAGTTTTATGGCCTATGCTCCAGACAAGTGGTAGTTCCTTTTGTTTTTCCTTCACAACTAGTGAAGGATATTGTCTTAACAATTCTTCAACCTCTCTGAGTAGTGGCTCCTTGTCCCTGAGCTCATCTCGTGAGGCCTCACCCCGACCCATCAAAACATAGCTACTATATTTTATTTTGTGACTTAGGATGGGATATCTTGACATATATTTTAATACTTGATGGACAATAAATTTTGCTACTTATATGATGATATTTACCTTGTCATTTTTGACTATGATCTGTATAAGGAATTAATTGGCATAGTAAATGAATTAATGGATGTTTAATCTATATTTTATTTTTATCATAGAAAATGAAATTATGTTGTGATTCAAGTGCTTAAATTAATCTTGCCAAGAAAGTCAGTAATATGAAGATTTTTGAGGTTTAATGATTAAATGTATGTAAGAAAATGATGGAGAATAGGAAGTTAATTATGAAATGTGTTATATGTGAATTGTAGAATAATGAAATTATCATGTATCTTTACTTTCATATGTATTTTATATGAGACTTTTCATTGGATTACTCATGCTCGAGCTTAGTGTGCAAGAAAGGAACAATGGGAACATAACAGAGAAACAAGGTATAAACACATGTTAATATGACACTGCCAAGCTAAATCTTTAGAAGATTTGTAAACTTTGTTGTGATGTGTTTATTTTGTAAACGTGAGATGTATGTGTATAGTATGAATTTCATGAGTAGATTTAGAACATGTCATGTGTGATGTATAGTGGAATTTTGTGTGTGTCACTTGACACTTGTACTTGTTATGTGGAAATGACATATTTCCAAAGATGGATCATGTAGCCACCTTATCTCAAGTTAATTTCCTTAATTATGAATTAGACTCAATTGCCTTTATTTAGTAAGGGAAACAATTCTTACCACATAAGAAATTTGGAATTGGACTTTACCTAGCATTGTGAGGGTCGAAAAGTAGCTCTAAGGTGAATTTGTGATGAAAATAAACCCTACCCATGCTAATAATTTGAGTTAGTGGGATAATAGTGACCACTAGGGTTCCTAGAAGACCTAGGAGACCCAAAAAATAATGCATTTTATATTAAATCCGAAAATGGGAGTAATATATAGGGGCATGGCCAAACTAGAAACCTTCTTGCCCACTCTCTAACTTTAGAGATATTTAGGGTTTGGAGAAAGAGGATAGGGAGCTCTACAAAAAATTTCATTTGCCATTTCTTGGAGTGAGGTTGGTATTCATGGTCCATGGTGTCCTTCATTAAATTATAGATTTGATATGTTTCTTCTTCCTTGCATTGTAAATTTTATATGGTATAGATGTGGTTTGGTGATGAGAAATCTTGTTGTATGTATGTTGAATGTGTAAAGTTTTATGTGATTTATTTCTTGAATCTTGTTTTGTTCATGTTGCTTGTTGTGTAAATTGGGTATGAAGCATCACTCACTCTTGGGAGGGAAGAGATGCTTGGGTGAAGGGGTTAGTTGGGCTCACCCATGTAGTTGAGAAACTCTCCCATGTGTGGAGATGACTTTTGTGTTTCGATGGAGTATGGACTTTATGATTTCTTGCATTCTTGGGAGGTATAAGACATTGTATGAAGGGGGAAGATAATGAAAAGCCTTGAGAGGGAGAGTTACTTATTGGAGTATGTAATTTTATGAGATTCGTGGATTTGAAATTATCCTCATGGAGAGAGCCCACCTTTGCCCTATATCTTGATTCTATGGAAGAATCTATGTGCATGCCTTGGGATGGGTTATGTTATGATGTGTTAAATTTGTCTTGTTATAGTTTTCATGGTGTGTAACCATTTGTCTCTTGTTTCCCCAAGCTCGGTGGGTGGACTCCTTGAGTCCTAGGTTGGGAGGTGAGCCTCCATGGTTCCCATTTTTGTCTCTATCTTGTAGGATTTACCTGATGATCTTAGAAACTTGAAGTTCATGTAGTCTATTCATTGCATAGGAGAAGAAGACTCTTTTGTATTGTGTTGAAAGTGGAGAAACAAACTCCATCTTGTTATGTAAATTAGTTTGTATTGTATGAGAGTTCTTATTATTTTCATTTATTTGTTATTAGAGAGATTGTGAATCATCTATGTATTGTAAAAAGGCTCCTCCACTTGTATATCTTGATATGATGATTTCATCACCTTATGTGCATGCTTGATAATTATTAGATGTAAGTTGAGAGGATCATGAAAGAAAGATTTATTGTATTGACGTTGTTGGTTCATAATCTTGGATAGGAATGTATTGAAGAGAAGAGTTAAGCATCAATGTAAGCATCAATATGATGAAAATTAGACTATCCATTGTTGACCTATTATTCTTCATGCTCATAGAAATAATTAGATGCATTACATGCTCAATCTTGATTCATACATAGTTGTAGAATATGTATTCAAAAGCTAGTGGATTCATATTTAGTTAAATCATGAAATGGAAATAATTATAAAATTTGAATATTTGATGTTCATGGATTTACCAGCAAATAAAGATTCATTTATGTTCATATTAGAATATCTTACAATTAGATTTTGTTAGTATGATGTTATTTTCTTGTGTAATACATTAGTTTGCTAGATTAAAGAGGTGTTATAATACGTTATACAATATTCAATTTTATCAACCTAAGTATAAACAATTATAGATAATGTACTAGGAAAAAGTTTAATTTCAAAGAAGATTGTAGGTGCACATTTACTTGCTAGAAAATGTATGGCAACTCAACTAGATCTATTCCAAAAAATTATAGTCAATATAATAGTAATATTAGAATAAAATAAATATAGTTTACCCCTAGCAATATAAAATTATAAATTTCAACTATCATAGTTATGAAGGCTACCCAATTAGTATACAAAAAAATATATTATATAATGCCATATGGGTGTATGAAGTACTATGTCAGTACAACATTAAAAAAAAATGATTAAATGAAAAAATAAATAAATATATTTCCCCCATCCTAGGAGGCAACCTGAAACCCAGTCATAGTATAATGAAGAATTTTTAATTTTTTTTAAAAGCAATTTTTATGGGTTTAAGGTCTATTGGTGTTTTAAAACATTATAGGTTTCAAATTACCCCAATGAGAATATGACACATCTAGGGGTAGCTAACTCCCATCTTCAACATATCTTTTCAAACATTGAGCCAACTATAAGGCCAAATCCTTCTTCACTTTAGGCTTTGCAAGACCTAGGAGGGTGGACCTCAAATTCAATTAATATAATCTATAATCAACAGATTTAACCCTTATATCTCCTAATAACTCATGCAATAATGCAGATCTATAGTAGCTAAATGAAAATCTATGAAATTACTAAGCTGAGTGAGGGCTATGCTTTCAACTCTTCAACATGAAAGGTGAAAAAGAATTTGATTAATAATGTTGAATTCAACAAAACCCCTAATATGCAACAGTAAGAACTAATGACCCTATAGTTGATCAAGGCCTTATCTATTGGGAAATTCCATGAATCAATCACCTACATGTGGATACTTGGGACATATTCGTATCTTTAGATATTTGATCTATCCATTGACCTTGTAAATAGACATTGGTGTTCAATCTAAATCTCATTCTTACATGATATCCTTCTCAATAAATTGCAAGGCTGTTGATTCCCTAAAGCATTTACATAATTCCTTGAATTACAAGTAACAATGAAGCAACATATAGCCTTAAGGTACTACAACTATGACCTAGGCTCTTTGTTCAAAGATCATAAAATGTTATAGCTCACTGAGAAAGGAGACAAGATTTAAAATAAAACTCAATCATCTATTATTCTTCGTATTAATTTCCTTGAAATAATACATTCATATACATTAAATCAAAACATAAAACACCTAATAGATCTAAACTTATTCTATAATATGCACTATTGTTGTTCATACAAGAGAATTATGATGAAAGAATGGTGTTAGATTCAAGAAAACATGTCAAAAACTAGAACCAATGGTCTCACAATGAAAAACTAGAACCCCTAATGGTATCACAGCAATGAAACTTTTTCTTCCCAAAAACTAGAACCAACACAAAGAATGAGAAAGAGAATGATATAGAGGAAGGAATTCCTAGACCTACTCTACATTTGACATGTTTCCAATTGAAATTCCCTCTCCTAGCAATGAAAAGACTCTCTCTAATCTCTCTCTACAATGGGTGAATAAAATCCCCATCATTTGGCCTCAAAAAGTAAGAAATATCTGAGATACTTGATTGAAAATCATAATTGATTTTGATGCCAAAATGAACTCAAGGAAAAAGTGAAAATTAGTTTAAATGGCCTCTAGAATGCAATATAATCTTTTCCTAATTGTTTTGTCCACATTCAGGTTTCAACAAGTCTTCAAATTTTCCCTTTAACCAATTTTGATGCTCAATGGTGAAAACTGCTCATTTTGTTGAGAATGCCATGAGAATCACAAATTTGCTTATAACTTGAATTGATGAATAGCTATGCAAAAATTGACTTCATATTTAAAATGTTTGTCTCTTCTTGGTTCTGATGGTATATTGGAGTGCCCATTTCAAATAAAACTTTCCCCTATTATGCCCTTTTGAAGTTCAAGCTTCCACTTAAAGTTCCACATTAAAATGCAAAAAAATTTGAAATATTTTAAAATTTCTATAGTAATAACTATAGAAAGGAATTTTAATACTTTCAAATATTTTTATGGATGAGGCATTTTTGGATTTTAAAATTTAATATTTCACCACACTGGGCCCACTTGGCACCACCTAGGCTGCCATGTGGCAGCCCTTGATAGGCTAGCCTATGCCACATTACCTCCAACTTGGACCCACTGAATAGATTACTTGACACATGGCACCCTCTCATTCACTCAACACCTACCACCTATTCATCCATAATGCACAATGTGTCACATTTGCATTAGTTTTGACCCACATAGCTAGCACCACATGGCATCACCTAATTTGTCCTTCTCACTGCCACATCAACATGCCACCTCATCATGCCATTTCATGGTCGCTATGTCACTATGTTAGCTGGTGTGAAACTTTTTCTTAGTGACATAGTGATATCCATCTGATCTACTGTGTGGCATGATCTAGTGCATTGTTGAGATTTGCTTGCCATGTTAGAACCTTCCTTGAGATTTGCGCCATGTGGCATCTTGTGGTTGGTCTGGTTATTGCCACATCATCATCTCCTTACCACACATACTACCCAACTACCACATGTCATGATCTAGTTTGCTGACTACATCTATAGGTGGGACCAACCTTCCCATTTTACCATTACCAAATTTTTGAGCTTTTTGGTGGGTCACTAGCCAGAATCTCAGCTTTTTGGAGGTCACCATGTCACTATAGGCAAGACCCTCCCATTTTTTGATGGTGACATGGTGACCACCAGAAACTTCAACCTTTCTGGCACCTTTTCCAACTTTTCCATCATCCTTGCATTTCTTGGTGACCTCTATTTGCATTTAACTTCAAAATTTATTATCTGTTGCTAGCTAGTCGGCCAAGTGAGCCCCCATGCAAGTTTTCCTTCCAAAAGGTTCGTGTCTCATAGACACAATGTATTACAAGTGCAATGCTATTTAAACACTAAAGGTTTCTCCAACACAAGGCATGTGGGATAATGATCCTACTATTCCTACTCCTTTGCTCTGATGGCATCTTCCTACTCATGGCTTTCTCTCTAATGAAACTATAGATTCTCTTTTCTTAACATGTAGAGCTCTACACTTATGTAGCAGCCTTTGTGTTTATATAAGTAGGATGCTAATTAAGTCCTCGTCAATAACTCCATCTTCATAAATTTTCTTAACAAGCCATTAATATAGCCATCAAGCTCTTTCAATCTTCCATTCTTAGACACACCACTCAATACATCCTTCTCAAACACACCCACTGCTAGGATATCCTCCCATTCTTTCAACTTAATTTCCTTTGCAAAAAAGGAAATCTGCAGAAGAGATATCTCGACAAGCTTAGTTAAGCCCAAAGTATGAAGAGCTTTGGGATTTAGCACTCCCCTATTTCCCATTTCTCTAAAGTTTTGATTGATATGATTTCTTAATCTATAGAATGAGAATTTGGTAGAGCCAATAGTCTTATTCTTGTCACCAGCAACAGTAGTGGCAATGGCTCAAGTGCAATAGAATGAATGGGCTGAGGTTGATGAAGTTGATTTCAGTGTGATGCCAATAGGATGCATTATCAAAGCCCCCTAAGATGAAATGAGTATTGATGATCACAATGATGCTACATTTATTCCTAATCAACTATCTCTCTTCCCGCCTATTACCTAGGGAGAGAACGTAGCATGATTCATGGATTCCATGTTTTGATTTATTCCATTTCCTTCCTTACAACACTTGTCTCATAGCACCAACATTGAGCAACATTTTGGATTGGGTATCAACTACCATCTAAGAGCAAAAGTGGCACATTAAATGACATCATGTACCACACACACTTTGCATGGCCTTTAACAGAAAGATTTAAATTACCTAGTTTGTCTCCTACCAAGGAATTAGATCCACACTAAAATACAACTACCTTAGGATCATAGACTGTCATCACTTTTTGAACAATGAATTCAAATAGAGATTAAAAAATTCATCATCAATTCCATCATTCAAGGGGAAATTTATAGCATAATATTTTCCTTTTCCATATCCAACATCTCAGATATCACCTGCACCAGGGAAATAGTCTTCATATTTGTGAAAAGAAATAGTCATGACCCTATTAGTTGTGTAAAAAGTGCCCTTGACTCCATCACCATGGTGAATGTCAATATCAACATACAAAATCAGCTTGTGGTATATCAGTAGCTCTAGAATGGACAGAACAATGTCATTTACATAGCAAAATTTAGACACCTCACACCCTTGTGCATGACGAAGACCTCCAGCCCAATTAATTGCAATGTCACATTGTTTGGAATTAAGCTTGATAGTACACCTAATAGAGCCACTAGCATGTGTGTGGCAATATTGATATAGCCCATTAAAAACTAGATAGTCCTCTCAAACATTAAACCATTGCAATGCTTTGGTTTGGTCTTGCATTGTCTCTAGAGTTATCCCCTTCAAAAAATTTGTGGAATCATCTGCATGAAACTGATAGAGATCTCTATCTCTTGCAGGATAAGGCTTAACAATTTCCATTTTCACTATGCCTCTCTAACCAAGCATTAGTACCATCTTGATCATACTTAGTCTCAATAGAATCTATAGCATCCACATGGACAAAATCCCCCCTTTGTTAAAAAATATGTTTAATCCCCTTGCCTTATTAATTTGATGAAATCAGTTAGGCCCCAAGTGGGTCTGGCTAAAAAAAATTTCATTTTCAAACAATTGAACTGCAAATGTGACACATTCACCATTTGGAAACAAATTCAACAATTAAAAATGAATTCAAAACTCATTTTACAACTTTCTGCATACTATCAATTTAATGCTAAAAGGTCCTCAGACTGGCCTTAAAAATTGGTCTGATCCTTTGACTGAGCTCTAAAAACTGGCATACTGATTCTTTGTTCCACAATCTTGTAACCCATCAAATCTCATCTCATAAAGAATGCCTAGTCAAAAGATATTGACTGTCAAATTTACTTCTTTAAAATTTCCTCCAAGAAAACATGTTAGAAAACAATAAAATGCATTTGGAATTGGCTTCAAAAATTGAGTAAATTGACTCTTGTGGGCACAAAAACTATCATGTTGGTTCAGTATCATAAGTAGAGTATGGATTTTCAATTTGGGCTCATGAAAAATAACTGGGCACAACTGGCAAGTGGTCAAAGTGAGCTACTCAAAATTTTGTAGATTGAAACAATGGCAGAAATTTTTTTTGCAAATGGAATGGACCTAGAAAAGTGTGCAAATGGGTTTGTCAAGATTTGAAAATTGGCACACTTAGAGTATTTTTAGAATAAAACATAGTGGTATAATCCATTCAACCTCACCTATTACAAATTCAAATTTATGAAATCACAAACAGGGGTATAGATCAATCTTCTCCTTTCTTGACACTAGTAAGAAATTTAAAATTGCATTTGGAATTGCATTTCAAAACTAATCAGACGGATTCATCATAAGCTCAAACTTGAAACATAACAAGTATTTGACCTCTAAAATGAATTTTTTTTTTTTTTTTTTATCATTTTGGTCAATTGGGTCAAAGTTATAACACGTCAAATAGGGCTTCACAAAATTTAGAACTAATTGCATCAGCATGACAACATTTAAAGACCAACTTTGAAGGATTGAAAACCTAGTCAAATGGATTGAAAACAACTTCAAATATGAAACATAGGCTCTATGGTATGGACACTAAGTACTCCCAAAGTGGTGAGTCACAAGACATTACTGGGTGCACAATATTTAGTTGCAAACATGGCCTCCTATTGGTGTTTGACACTGGCAAAAATGCAGAATTGAAAAATGCTCAAAATGGGACTTCACGAAATGATTCAGAATCAAAATTTAACTTCATGGAATAGTTAGACATACTGAATTGAAGGTGTTAGAAACATTGAACACCTCTTAGGCCTCAAATGGATAGCCAGGTACACATGCATCAAAAAGTGCTTATAGGGTTTAATTTTCTCAATGGTGCTCAAAATCAGGGCTACAATTTTGAGTGCCAATAGTGGCTCTATCTAGGAATGCATGTCCCTTATGTTCATGGCAAGGATTCAAATCTTTGGGAGAAGCAGACCACACACCTAATAGCAAAAACTTCCTCTCGAACAGCTTTATTGAAAGCAAAAAACAACTACTACTATGTACAAATGATGGCCTCGGGCCACCAAACTTCAACAAAAACCTTTACCTCTGTCAAAAACATGATTCTCATCTAAAATTTCATGAGGTAAACTAGAAATACTTCCCTCATTAGCTTCACTAGTTAGATTATCATTCTAAATCAACTCACTCAACAAAACTGAATCTAAACCTTGGCCTTCACAATGCATATAAAAATTTGATTCTCTTTCTTCAACAACTTGCTCATTATGAAAGTACTAATCAACATGCTCAAAAATATTAGAATGAAATTGAAGACCTCTAACAAATGAATCATGCATGCTACTAGTCTCAAATATGAAGGCATCATATTCAACATGGGGAAAGGGATCACACATACCTTGAAAATGTGTATCCTTATGCATAACTAGATTGTACTCAAATGAACACTCTGATTGGTACTCACACATGTCATCAATGTTAGAATCTGAAACTAATCCATAATCTTCAAATGGTTCTTCACAATCAGCAAATAGATTAGTCTTTTCATTAGAAAGTTCATCATAAAACTCATTGCAAGGTGCATTCTGATTTTCATTAACAACCTTTTCAAACACCTTGTTATTCATATCATGAGATGCAACATAATCATCATTTTCACTATCAAAATCAAAATAATAAAAATATGATGTCTCACAACAATAGGACAAAGTATCATCATTAAAATCATTCTCCACTAAATCTAAAACTTTCATGTGCTGTTCAAACAAAGGATTGATAACTCTATGTAATGACCCTCTTTGAACATTTTGACAAAAAATGGGCTGATCATCATCAATATTTTCACCATATAAAGTGTTATCATACACTTTAAACTCTCTACCCATTTCATCTTCATGGAGACTTTTTGCATGTGAAGAAAAATCAGAACTATATGAAAACTCAACATCCACTCCATCAACAAAGCATGTAGAAATTAAATCAATGTTATTCTCATTGTCTTCATAAAGGTGATTAAAATGTCTTGCAAACCAATTATCTTTAGATGCTGATGCATTAACTTAAAAATCATTTTTATATTGCTGGTTACTACTTCATATATCTTCAAGACATTTATCTACACAATTAGGTAATCCATCCTTATAAACAATCTCTTTATCTTCGTATTGTGTAGACAACTTTTCTTCACAACTTTCAACCTCAAGCTAACTTGTACAACTCTGAAATGGAACTTCACGTTTAGATTTAGGAAAAGGACTCATACCTCTACCAAAATAAGAGTGAAAAATTTTGTCATTTCTTTCTTCTTCCTAATTTGCATCTGATTCACATGAAGACACATATGTACTATCACCATCCTCATCTTGACTCAAGTAATAACTCTCACCATTGTCTTCACATGATGCTCCTTCACAATATGTTGGATTAGAAAATTCGCCTTCATCACTTGACACATAAATTTTAGCTTCTTCGTCCTTATTTTAAGATGAATACCTTTCCTACTCATGACTTGTTATGTTTTTAGCACAATACAAATCATTAATAGGAGAAGGAGTGACTGAGCTTACATCTTATATGTATGTTTCATCAAGTGAACTAACTTTATGTTCTGCTATTGCAATACTACAAAAATGTGCATTCAATTTAGCAAGAAGGGAATCATTTCTTCTTTGCAAACAAAGAGACATTATCTTTATATGTTTGTATTTTTGAATTTTCAACAAAATTATCTACAATAGTAGGGGTAACTATTTGCTGATCTAAAAATAAACACTCCTTTTGACATTGATTTTTGCACCTTATCTTTCTGGCAAACACTTTTAGAGAAATGACTTCTAGTCAAGCCATATTTTATGTTATTCTCAATCTCTATTGTTGTCATGAATGCCTGATGCAAAGTCCTAGGCTCTTTATCTCTCAACAAGTAACTCATATTCTTGTCAAATTCACTAAGATATACCACTAAAAAAACTTGATCATCTATCGTATAACTTTCAAGAATGTCATTTAAAACCTTTGTAAATCTGATTTTAAATTTAGAGACTAATTTACTTTCCTAATTTGGATTTTCAAGAACTTATCAACATAATCAGATATTCTTATTCTTTCCCCAAACTACTTCATGAAGGCTGAAAATAATTCATCCCAAGATGAAATCATACATGCTAGTAGAAAGGAAAACCAATCCCTAGCATTACCTTCTAAAGTTTGAACAAACAGCTTCATAAGAATGTCTTCATGAGCAATCTCAAAATCACCAACCAAGTCACTAAACATCTAAACATTATGACTCACTGAATCTTCATGGTTCCCACTTAATTTAGGCAAATATTTTCTAAGGTTATATGGCATAAGGTTTGAGAAACCATGAATGCCCTTAAAACATAATGGTATATATCTCTTGCCAAAAAAAAATTTATGATTCTCACTAATTGGCTGCATATTTGATGAAAAGAAATTTGATATTCTTCACAATTAAAACTCATTTACCACGCATACTTAGATTCACAATTTGTAATAAATCTCAAAATACATTATACTAATTTCAACTTCAAACATACTTCAAAATATAAAAACACTTTTTCTAAATCTACCTCTCATAAAGTATGTTTAACTATATTAACCCATTCTCCTATTTAATGCTAAAAGCCATTTGATGGAGAATCTTTTGTAATTCTTACTTTCATGGTAATGCAATCAAATGAAAGTGGAAAATAACTTTCAATACTGATGCCTGCAACTACTTGAATGCTGCAAATAATAGTAGATTCAGATCTTATCTAGATTTAGTCACATTTGCATTGTGTCTCACCTAATTCTTTCACCCATTTGTCAATAATTCAAGATACATTCTTCAAATTAGCATTCCAACTATTGTTTCCATCAGAAAACCTTCACATTCATGAAGTAGTGGTGTAGAGATATCACTTTGAGTTAGCACTCACTTAGTGAGAAAATATTTACCAAACTTGCAAAACATAACAAGCTGGTCTAGAATTTACAATAGGTATTTGAAAACTTTATTCAATGATGCGGGAATTTCACATTCTTGAAAAAGTTAAAGAATGTGACATTAACTTTGAATTCTGATAGAAACATATCAAAACCTTTAAATGACATCAATATAACAATCATTGTAACCCCTTGAAAACTACTATTGCTAGGAATAATGCATAACTGGGAGACAATGAATCTTCAACAAAGAGATGGAAAGCACCTCATAACCCTACTGCTATAGCAAATTCCTCCTACACAAATTTTGAAAAATGCTATTTATTGTCTAAGGACTGAATTATCCAATTAACACCAGAGATTCTTTTCCTTGTAACAAAATGTATTTCCTTCTTATGTCCCTAGCAAAGTCACCATTTTATTGGTGTTTTAAAACGTTATAGGTTTTACATTACCCCGATGATAATATGACACATCTAGGGGCAGCTAACTCCCATCTTTAACATATCATTTTAGACATAGGACCAACTATAAGGCTAGACACTTCATCACTTCAAGCTTTGCAAGACCTAGGTGAGTGGACCTAAAATTTAATTAATATGATACTAGTGCAAACAAATATTCCTAAATCTATAATCAGCATATTTAACCCTTACATATCCTAATAAATCATGCAATAACATAGATCTATAGTAGCTAAATGCAAATCTAAGAAATTCATAAGCTAATTAAGGGTTAGACTTTTCAACTCTTCAACATGAAAGGGGGAAAAGCATTTGATTAATAATGTTGAATTAAACAAAACCCCTAATATATAGTAGTAAGAACTAATGACACTATAGCTAATTAGTGCCTTATCTATTGGGAAATTCCATGAATCAATCACATACATATGGATACCTGAGACATATTCGTATCTTCAAAAATTTGATCTATCCATTCACCTTGTAAATAGACATTTGTGTTCAATCTAAATCACATTCTTACATTATAACCTTCTCAATAAATTTGCAGCCCTGTTCATTCCCTAAAGAATTTACATAATTCCTTGAATTACAAGCAACAACGAAGCAACATATAACCTTAAGGGACTACAGCTATGACCTAGGCTCTTTATTCAAAGATCATAAAATATTATAGCTCACTGAGAAAAGAGACAAGATTTAAAATAAAACCCAATCATATGTTTTTCTTTGTATTAATTTCCTTGAAATAATACATTCAAATGCATGAAATGAAAACATTCAACACCTAATAGATCTGAACTTATTCTATAATTTGTACTAATACTATTCATATAAGAGAATTTTGGTAAAAGAATGGTGTCACAGTTAAGGAAACATGTCAAAAACTAGAACCCCTAATGGTATCACAGCAATGAAACTTTTTCATCCCAAAAATTGGAAGCAACACAAATAATGAGAAAGAGAATGATATAGAGGAAGGAACTCCTAGATTTGCTCTATATCTAATATGTGTCCACTTGAAATTCCCTCTCTTAGCAATGAAAAGAATCTCCAATCTCTCTCTGTAATGGGTGAATCAAATCCCCATCATTTGGCCTCAATAAGTAAGAAATATCTAAGATACTTGATTGAAAATCATAACTAATTTTGATGCCAAAACAAACTCAAGGAAAAAGGGAAAATCAGTTAAAATGGCCTCTAGAATGCAATATAATCTTTTCCTAATTATTTTTTCCACATTTAGGCTTCAACAAGTCTTCAAATCTATCCTCTAACCAATTTTGATGCTCAATGGTGAAAACTGTTCATTCTACTAAGAATGCCCCAAGAATCAAAAATTTTCTTACAACTCAAATTGGTGAATAGCTGTGCAAAAATTGACTTCATATTCAAAAAGTTTGTCTCTTCCTTGTTTCAATGGTATATTAGAGTGCCCATTTTGGATAAAATTTTCCCGTATTATACCCTTTTGAAGTTAAAGCTTCCACTTGTAGTTTCACATTAAAATGCGAAAACATTTGAAATATTTTAAAATTTCTATAGTAATAACTATAGAGACGCATTTTAATAGTTTCAAATATTTTTTCAAACATTTGAAATATTTTAAAATTTCTATAGTAATAACTATAGAGATGCATTTTAATAGTTTCAAATTTTTTTTATCAATGAGGCATATTTGGATTTCAAAATTTAATATTTCACCACATTGGGCCCATTGGGTGCCACCCAAGTTGCCATGTGGCATCCCTTACTAGGCTGGCTTGTGCCACATTACCTCTAGCTTGGACCCACTAAACAAATCACTTGACACATGGCACCCTCTCATTTGCTCAACATCTACCACCTATTCACCCACAATGCACCACGTGTCACATCTACATTAGTTTTGACCTGCATAGTTCGCACCACATGGCATCACCTAATTTGTTCTTCTCACTGCCACATTAGCATGCTACCTAATCATACCATGTCATGGTCATTATATCACTATGTTAAGTAGTGTGCAACTTCTCCTTAGCAACATAGTGACATCCATCCGATCTACCACATGGCATGATCTAGTGTGTTGTTGAGATTTGATTGTCTTGTTACAACCGTCCTTGAGATTTGTGCCATGTGACATCTTGTAGTTCGTTTGGTTATCATCACATCATCATCTACTTAATGCACATACTACCTAACTACCATGTGTCATGATCTAGTTTTCTGACTACATCTACAAGTAGGACCCACATTCTCATTTTACCATTGTCAAATTTTTTATTTTTTTGGTAGATCACTAGCTAGAATCTCCACTTTCTAGGAGGTTGCCATGTCTCTACTAGTGAGACCCTTCCCTTTTCTGGTGGTGATATGGCAACAATAAAAAACTTCAACCTTTACAACACCCTTTCCAACTTTTTATGGCATCCTTGCATTTCTTGATGACCTCTATTTGTGTTTCACCTCAAAATTTATTACTTTTCGCCAACTGGCTGGCCAAGTGGGCCCCCAAGAAAGCTTGCCTTCCAAAAGGCTCATGTCTCATAGACACAATGTATTATGAGTGCAATGCTATTTAAACACTAAAGGTTTCTCCAACACAAGGCATGTGGGATAACGATCTTATTGTTCCTACTCCTTTTCTCTGATGGCATCTTCCTACTCATAGCTTTGTCTCTATTGAAACTTTGGATTCTTTTTCATAACACGTAGAGCTCTACACTTATGTAGTGGCCTTTGCATCTATATAAGTAGGATACTAATCAAGTCCTCATCAATACCTCCATCTTCATAACTTCTCTTAACAAGCCATTAACATATCCAATAAACTCTTTCATTCTTCCATTCTTAGACATACCGCTCAATACATCCTTCTCAAACACACCCAGTACTAGGATATCCCCCTTCCATTCTTTTAGCTCAATTTCCTTTGCAGAAAAGGCAATCTGTTGAAGAGATATCTCGGTAGGCTTAGTTAAGCCCAAAGTATGAAGAGCTTTAGGATTTAACACTCCCCTATTTCCCATTTCTTTGAAGTTGCGATTGATATGAGCACTTCATCCACTAAATCAGAATATGGTTGAGCCAAGATTCCTATTCTTGTCATTAGCAAAAACAATGGTAATGGCCCAAGTACAACATAATGAATGGGCCAAGGTTGATGAAGCTGATTTTAGTGTGATTCCAATAGGATGCATTATCAAGTCCACCTGAGATTCAATGAGTATTGATGAGCATGATGACATCACTTTTATTCCCAATCTAACCATCTCTCTTCCTGCTTATTACCTAGGGAGAGAACAAAACATGATTCATGGATTCCATGGTTTGATTTATTCCATTTCCTTCCTTGCAAAACCTATCTCATAGAATCAACATTGAGCAACATTTCAGATTGTGTATCCACTACCATCGAAGAGAAAAAGTGGCACATTGAATGAGTTCATGTATCACACACACTCTGTATGGCCTTTTACATAAAGATTTAAATGGCCTAGTCTATCTCCCACCAAGGAATTAGCTCCACACTGAAACAAAACTACCTCAGGATCATAGACTATCATCACTCATTGAACAACGAATTTAAAAAGAGATTGGAAACTTACATCAACAATTCCATTATTCAAGGGGACATTTATAGCACAATATTTTCCTTTTCCATATCCAACATCTCGAATATCACCTGCACTAGGGAAATAATCTTTATTTTTTGAAAAGAAATAGTCATGACCCTATTAGTTGTGTAAAAAGTTCCCTCAACTCCATCACCATGGTCAATGTCTATATCAATATACAAAATAGGCTTGTGATGTCTCAATAACTATAGAATAGACAGAACAATGTCATTTACATAGCAAAATTTAGATGCCTCACACCCTTGTAGTATTGATTCAGCCCATTAAAAACTAGATAGTTGTCTTAAACATTAAACCATTTCAATGCTTTTTTTTTTGTCTTGAATTGTCTCTAGAGTTATCCCCTTCAAAAATTCTATAGAATCATCTAAATGAAACTGACAGAGATCTCTATCTCTTACATGATAAGGCTTAACAATTTCCATTTCCACTATGCCTCTTAGACCAAACATCAATACCATCTTGGTCATACTCAGTCTCAACAAAATCTATAGCATCTTCATGGATAGAATCCCCCCTTTGTTAAAAATACTATTAATCCACTTGCCTTATTAATCTGATGAAATTAGTTGGGCCCCAAGTGGGTTTGACTAAAAAAAAATTCTTTTTCGAAGACAAATATAAAACTGACTCATTCACCCTTTGGCACTAATTTGGAAATAAATTCAACCATTAAAAATGAATTTGAAACTCATTTTACAACTTTCCTATATATTGTCAATTTAATGCCAGAAGGTCCTTGGACTAGCCTTAAAAATTGATCTGAACCTTTGACCAAGCTCTAAAAATTGGCATACTGATTCTTTTTTCTATAATCTTGTAACCCATTGAATCTCATCTCATGAAGAATGCCCAGTCAAAAGGTATTGACTATCAAAGTTACATATTTAAAATTACCTACAAGAAAACATGTCAGAAAATAATAAAACGTGTTTGGAATTGGCTTAAAAAACTAGGTAAATTAACACTTGGGGACACAAAAATTGGGTAGAGGTACTTAGGAGTAGCCTTAAGAAATTAATGAAATTTGGGTAGTGGGATTAGTTAAGAATAATTGTATTTTAATCTTCTTATGCACATGTTAATTAAAGATGATTGCTAAGGAGTGGTCTTGTAGCATAAGATTAAGGAATAGTTCTAATTGAGATTTTTTTTTTATATAATGTTTGGTTACAAAACTTAATTAGGGGTTAGTCTTTAAAAAGTAAGGTAAGGACATAAGGTATAAAATTAGTATTTATGGGAAAATTAGTAAATTAAAAGAAACATAAAAATAATATTAGTAATAAATAAATAAAATGAATCAATTAAAATAAATAATAACAAAGATATAGATAGTAGTGCATAATCAAGTGATTAGGGTAAAGAAAAGAAATAAAAATAGATAGTAAGAAGGTCTTCAAAGAGGAATATATTTATGCAACTAAATGAAGTGGAATTCATAGGGGTAGATGTGTATGTAAGTTGTGGTAGGGAAACATGTGTTTGAAAAACAATTAGGATAATCATAAAAAATCTTCGTGAAACTATACCCTAGAACCATTGTCTCAAAAATTGGATTTTCACATGCATTGTGAAGCATCTTAATTTGGAGTATTGAAGGCAAAGGGCTTATAACCATAACATCATAAAACTTAGCTTGCATTTAGTAATAAGTAACTACGTGACCATCTCATAGGAAACTTGAAATATAGATTTTGAGTGGAACAAACTTCATCCCATCATCTATCCTTAGCACCTCTAAGTTTAAGAATAGATTATGTATCTTACCTTTAGATTTCTCTCTTGCTTAAAATTAATTAGTTGTATTTTTGCATTGTTCAATTTCTTGGGCATGACAATATGGCATCAGACCCTTTGGTTACAACACTAGGAACCTAACCCATTATGTCTAACCTATGAACTAAAATTTTGTGTAGGATGCTTGTAGTCACTAGCAATGGTTGACATAGGGCTAGAGGTCCTAGAGAAAACCCAACAAGCCAAGAGGGGGTAGGATAATATGTGGGAGGACCCCCATTGGGGAAACCTCTAAATATTGATTAGGTTTTGAATCCTATCAATAATCTTATTGGGGTAGTGCAACAGAGATTACCACCTATCATTCCATAGCCTAGACAATAGGGTGTAGAGGGGCATGGGGTCAATATTAGGGAGAGAAGTAGGAGTAACCCACCTAGACTTGTAGAGGATTAGGGAGAAGCATTAGTACACCAAATAGAGCCACCCCCTTCATTAGAGCAAGCACTAGTGAGAGCACCTTGAAATATTGGGGATGAGATTAGTGAGTTACTATGACTCAAGCCACCCATATTCACTAGTACCATAGATGGCACACTTACGGAGGCATGGCTATAGAGTTTGCAGAGGTACTTTGGATTACATACCCATAGGAGAAATCTAAAGGAACACCTAACCATACACTTGTTATGAGAGGATGCCTCCAACTGGTGGAAGTAGTAGGAGACAATATGGGGAGTAGACATAGAGACACTCACATGGGAGTCATTTGTGGACAAATTCAACGATAGGTATTTATTGAAGCATTTTAGATTGAGGTAGGTTGAGGAGTTTCATGATCTTAAGTAGAGGGGTCTCACGGTGGCCCAGTATGAGAGAAAGTTCTTGGAGCTAGTTCCTTATGTGGAGTACATGAGAGATGAGAAGATATGTATCCATCGATTCATTAAGGGATTTAAATTATCTCTCTAGGGATCAGTGCAACTGGCATTTTCTACCACTTTCAAAGAGGTAGTTGAGACAACATTAGTTTTTGAAGATATTCATACTAGATAGGAATCTCAGGATAGGTCCCATAACTAGAACCTCTCCCAATAGCTAGTAGAACAGAAACCCTCTTGGAAAGGTAATCAGAATCATTCAACAGGATACTCAAAGGCCCCATAGACACAATAGAGAGGCTAGTAGGACACTAGATAGAGGTCATCTCAAGGTTATTAGGGCTCTAAGCCCAAATAGTGGTAGCCACAATGCCCTAGGCATGATTAGAGGCTATAGGCCTAGTATACATAGCCAACCAGGACTCAATAGTCCTCTAGGGAAAGCTTTAATGGATCTAGTAGGACTGAGAGTCAACAACAGTCTAGGCCATAAGGAGTGTAGAATTAGACTCATGGGTCATGTTATGCTTATAGTGATATGGGTCATTTTGCGAGAGAGTGTCCTCATAGTAGATAGTTAGTGAGGAGCCACCTTTGAGCCTACAGTAGGTGATATAGGCAGATCCCACATGGTGTTTATAGTGGTTGATAACTACTAGGTCAAGAACTAGGCCATAGTGATCGAGGCTATAGGTATGATTAGAGGATATGAGATTACTATACTATTTGACTCTAGAGCTATAGATTCTTTTATATCCCATTTTTTAGTGGATTGATGTATGCTAGTGATAGCTAGACAAGATGTTGACTGGGAGGTTGAGTTAGCTTCAAGGGCTAGGGTGTTAGTTGATTCCTTGATCCATGAGTGTCCAATTCAAATTGGAGACATGTTCACCACATTAGACTTACATATTACTCCCTTGGATTCCTATGATGTAGTCCTTGGCATGGATTGGCTTTGTGCCCATAGTGCCAAGATAGATTATAGATAGAAGAGGGTTGAGTGTGTAGATGATCATGGTACACCTAGGGTAATTTTAGGAGTTTAGAGGCCAATATCCCAATACATGATTTCTACCATGCAACTTAACTGGTGCATGTAGAAGGGGCGTTAGTTGTTTGTCATCACCATTAGTGATAGAGAGGAGGATGTAAGGGAGGAACCTTCCCTCATTTAATATCCATTATTATAGGAGTTTACATATGTGTTTCCATTAGAGCTTCCTAGTATGCCACCACTAAGGGTAGTTGATTTCCATATTGATCTCATGCTAGGAGCTAAACCTGTATCTAGAGCACCCTACAAGATGACCACCCATGAGCTCAATGAGCTTAAGATTTAGCTAGAAGAACTTTTAAAGAAGGGACATATCTAACCTAGTGTATCACCTTGGTGAGCATTGATGATCTTTGTTAAGAAGAAGGATGGGTCACTCAGATTGTACATTGATTACTGATAGTTAAATAATGTAACTATTAGGAATTGATACCTAATACCTAGGATTGATGACCTATTTGATTAGTTTTAAGGTGCCTGAGCATTCTACAAAATAGATTTGAAGTCAAGGTACCATCAGTTGTACATCACAAAAAGTGACATTCACAAGACTACATTTTGTACAACATATGGTCACTACAAGTTCATAGTGGTACCTTTTGGTCTTACCAATACCTTAATTGTATTTATGAGCCTCATGAATGGGTTATTCTACATGTTCCTAGAAAAGATTGTAGTATTATTCCTAGATAATATATTGGTCCATTCGCATGATGAGAAGGAACATGAAGAGCACCTATGGCAGGTACTACAGTGGTTAAGGGAGAATTAGCTTTATGATAGCTTGCCAAAGTGTGCTTTTTTAGATAAGAAGTGCATTATTTGGGTCATGTGATATCAAGGGATGGGATCTTTGTGGACCCATCCAAGATCTAAGCCATCATGGATTGGCCAGCACCTACTTATGTCATAGAGGTCAGAAATTTTATGGGATTAGTAGGATACTATACGAAATTTGTGGCAAGTTTCTCTAGGATAGCTCACCCTACTACACCTCTTTAGAGAAAGGGAAAGAATTTTGAATGGACAAAAAAGTGTGAGGAGGCCTTTTAGAAGCTCAAGAGGGCACTCGCTAGTGCACCCATTTCAACAGTACTTGACCCCTCATTGGACTTTTTAATATCTATAGATGCTTCTTGGATGGAATTGGAGCTCTTCTTATGCAAGAGGGTCAAGCAATAGCTTACAAGTCTGGGAAACTCAAGGCTCATGAACTCAATTACCCTACTCATGATCTTGAGCTTGCAACAAAGGTCCATGCATTGGCATGATGGCATCAATTTCTTCTAGGGAAATGATTTGAACTTCATTTAGATCACCAAAGCTTACAGTATATTTTCACACATCCAAACCTTAATGTTAGGCAAAGGAGATAGATTTAGTTCCTATGTGAGTACAATTTTGATGTGCATTACATTAAGGGTAAGGAGAACATAGTGGTGGATGCCTTGAGTAGACAACATCACGAGCTTGCTTCCATGGTTACAAGCATAGATATGAGGAAGCATATTTTGCACCATCTACCAAAGGATGAATTCTATGCAAAATTTTGCTAGATAGTCCACTCTCAAAGACCCATTGAGGGTAAATTTTTACATTATTCATCGGATTTTAAGGGATTATTATGATATAAAAGGTGCATCTATGTACCCTCCATAGGAGACATGCGTGAGTTCATTATTCTAGAGGCTCATCGAACACCTTATGTAGCACATCTTGGAGTTAAGAAACTCCATGCTAACTTAAGATAGCTCTATCATTGGCCAGCTATGAGGATGCGGATTGCTAGTATTGTAGCCATATGCTTAGAGTGTTAGAAAGTTAAGGTAGAACATGGACATCTAGGTGGACTCTTGCAACCCCATGAGATAGTTGAGTGGAAATGAGACACTATCTCCATGGATTTCATTATTGGTATTTCAATGTCCTCTTGTCACCATGATGCCATCATGTTGATGGTTGACACCTTGACCAAAGTTGCCCATTTTGCACTAGTTCAAACTAGCTTCACCACCCTTGCAATTACGTAGGTGTTCTTGTGATACATTGTCAGACTTTATGGCATTCATTGTAAGATCATTTTAGATAGAGATTCCTTTTTTACATCATCCTTTTGGAGAGAATTACAAGCAACTTTGGGTACCTAGCTCAACTTTAGCACCACTTATCATCCTCAGATAGATGGATATAAAAAGAGGGTTAATCAAATTATAGAGTATATATTGCAAATTTATGTGATGGATAACTAGGTTAAGTGGGAAAAATATTTACATATTTCCAAGTTTTCCTACAATAATGGGCATCATTCTTCCATTGGTATGCCACCCTACCAAACCTTGTACAAAAAACCTTGTAGGACACCCTTGAGTTGGGATAGGATCAAGGGCATAGTATCCATTAGACCACAATTGATCAAGGATATGGAACAATAGGTGACACAGATTAGGCAATGACTTAGAAAGGCCTAGGATAGGTAGAAGAAGTATGCAGATTCCAAGAGGATAGATAGGGAGTACATGGTGGGTGATAGAGCTTTCTTGAGAGTGTAGCCTCATAAGAGTACAATCCATTATGGAAGGGGCTCTAAGCTATCACCTCATTTTTTTGAACCCTTCAAGATATTGGAGTAGATAGGACTAATCTGTGAGGCCTCACCCCGACCTGTCATAGCATGGATATTTTATTTACATTTTGAATATTCAGGATCTAGATATTTTGATGGTTATTTGAGACTTGATGGACTATGGATTATTTTATTTATGCACTTCGATACTTAGTAGTAGTGGTTTACATTATCATATGCAATTGGAACCTAATATTGTGTAGGAAATGGTTGAAAATCTATGGATGCAATCTTATGAATTAATATTATTAGAATTTTGATGTGATGTTAAATGTTAAGTTGATTACAGATAGATGCCAATTTGGTTATAATGCTTTATGAGATGAATGATTATGATATTCAGAGAAGTATTTATGATGATATATGATACACTAGTAAATGATAAATTGATTTTGCTATGCACATAGATGTTAATCTGGTGGCTTATGTTATGCAGATTTGTTATTCTAACATCTTGGATGATTTAAATAGGAAAATGTACATGAATTATGATTATCACTATACACTTATACATTGTACATGCTATATGACTCCTTGGACTACTGATGCTTGAGTTTATTGTGCAGGAAGTGGAACCATGGAAATTCTTGGGGGAAACAAGTTCCAAACCTTGTGACATAGTTTAACCAAGGCGAATCTTTGGAAGATTCAAAAGCCTCATTGTGAAAGTAATTTTCTTCGTAACTGCATGATTTCTTTCTTGCTTGTGAATATGTTTAATCATAACCTAGGTGCATTAAGGGAATGTCAAGTAAAATGTAATGTATTTCTTTTTATGTGTGTTACTTGACACTTGTATAGTCTATGTGTTGATGACATGTCACCTATAGTGTTGGTCTCAAGGTTGTTCAATCTTGGTCCTCTTATTTCTTTTCAAATTAATGCTTAAGTACTCCCATTTGGGAGAGAGTGTATGGATGGGTCACATCATGTAGGAATTCGAATTCAAACTTGACAAGGAGTTTAGGGGGTCTAAATGGGATCCTAAAGTGTTATTTTATTGTTAAAAAGCCACCCTAATGGTAGTATAGTAGGTTAGGGGCCTAAATTTAATTATTTTGATGTTTTCCTAGTTTTGGGAACCCCCTTAAACAAAGCTTACTTAGACCAATTCGAAATTTGGAGTTTTTCCATGATAGAACCCTCACAACCCCACTTGGTCAACCTTCTTATTTTGGAGGAGCAACAATGTAAGAAAGGGAGGCTTGATTTTCTTACTAAGAATGGTTAGTGGAGAGTCTTTAAGGGGGGGAGTGAAAAGTTAGTGGGTTGTTCACCCACTCTCTAATTTTAGAGACAACTAAGTTTTGGAGGGAGATTAAGGGAGCTCTTCTACAACTATCCTTACCCTAGCTTGGACCAAGGTTGGTGGCTTAAACATGTTCTTTTATTCCTTTTCTTTATTATGGATAAGAAAATATGCAAGTGTGAAAGGTTATCAATGGAGTATGCATTGCATTTCCAATCTTGTGTTATGAGCTTGTCATTGTGTTGGGAAGAAGTGAATGTGTTTTGTGCTTTTGAAGATATTTTCTTGGTTTTGTTTTGTTGTTCTTCATTTGTATTGTTGTTGTTTCTTTTTTTAATGTGAGTGTTGATTGTGATTATGGGTGTGAAGGCTTCACTCACCCTTGGGAGGGCAGAGAAGCCTCAGGTGAAGGGCACAAGTTGGGCTTGACATTGTAGGCGAGAAAGGAAATCTTTTTCTTTTACCTCATGATGAGGTTTGTTATTATCATGGAGAATGGGCTCCATCATGGCCATGAATCATGTTGTTTTGGGAGGTATAATGAGGTTTGGTGGATGAGGAGAAGATGGTTGTGTTGAAGGCCTTGAGAGGCAATGCAGTGGCAATATGTTGTTTATGTTGTGGTGGCCTTGAGAGGCAAAATGCATTGGCAATATGTTATTTATGTTGTTAGAATTTCTCCTCCTTGAAGAGCCCACCTTCACCCAATGTTTTATGATTCCAATGGTGAATCATTGTGCAAGCCATGGAAGGGTGTTGATTGTGTTTGTGTTGTGTTTTCATACAAAATTTTGTGAAGTTTGTGTGTAACCTGTTTGGTCCTTGTTTCCCCTGTTTGGTGGGTGGCTTCTTAGAAGCCTACGTTGGGAGGTGAACCTCCATGGTTCCTATTTGTGTGTTTGGTGTAGGTTTTTGGTGCAAATTCATGCTATAAACTATTAGGGGTTTCGCCCTTGTCAAATTGGAGAAGATCCAAATGAGTAAAGAAGGCTCAATGTTCATGTTTCTCAATGTTCATGATTTTGAAGGTCTCTTGTGTTGTCTCATTGTGATGAAAAGAGATTGTGCCATTGTTACCTTGAGACTATGTAGAGAAAAATAAATAAATTTGAAAATGTTGTACCTGTATGTATCCTTGTTAAGAAATTATCATTTGAAGTTTTATGAGTTATGGAAGAGTTAGAATGTGATGTGTAATATATTTGTATCATTGTTACCATTTGAAAATCATGGAAGGAAGGTTGAAAGGTTGTATGTTCTTATTTTAATTGTAATGAAGTCTTCTATGTAAATTTTCATATGTTATGAAGTAAGATTGTAGATAATTCTTCTCTTTGATGCATTATAAATATGTATTTTATAAGTGGCATGTAGATTTATGATTATGAATATAGTTGGCAAGATACAAAAATGTATAAGAGACATGGAAAATTGGTGTAGGTTGTGCATATTAAAACTTGGAAAAAAAAACATCTTGTTTGATAGTTCAATGTATATGTTTAATCTTTATTCATTATTGAATTTTCTTGAAGATCAAACAAACCTGCTAAGTAGACAATACTACTTTACTATACATATATCCACTTAGAATTTTTTTTGCTACAACAAACATACTCAAAAGTAAAAAGGTTAGTTGAGAAAAGTAACATTTAAATCAATCCAAATTAGACTTGTTGTAGACTCACATTTTCCCCTTTGGAAAATGTATGGGGAGTAAAAGAAAATCCACTCCCCAATTACAGAGCAATAAGTTAATGAAAGGAATATTCTAGATACCTAACACATAAGATATTAAAATAAAAAAACATTTATACAAAATAAAATAAAGTAAAGGCAATTAATATCTTTCCTTGGGCAAATACACAACAGACCCACTAAAAACATGTGATCCCTTGTCACCATCAATAATCTCCTTTAAAATAAATATGAATTCTTAATTCAGAAAAAGTTGAACAAAAATTTAATTATTTAAAATATATATACATATAAAATAAATTTAAAAAAAAAAAACATACACTAAACTACCTAAACTTACCTTTTTGTACTCTCATGAACTTAGAAAACTTGGAATTCATAATTTAAAACTTGGGGAACATCCCAAGGTTGACCACCTTGGGAGCTCCCCATTCCTTTTCCCTCCTATACGTAGCAGATTTTTGGTGCAGCAAGGACTGTATTTTGAATGGAGGAGAACAGCTTTATCAAAAGTAAGTAAAGATGTATGAAAAGACCAAGTCAAGTTTAGAATAACCACCAATTAAACAAGAGGTACACTTACATGAAGTACGCCTAGCAAGCGTTTGAAAGCAGATTTTGTACATTACAATTACCTAATGAAATTGACCTTGGTAGAAGTGTATACGTTGGGAGAAAGAAGGAATTAGTAGTTTGGGAAGTAGAGCATAAAAGTTTCTTTTAAAAAGGAAAAAAAAGGGCTTTTAAATCTTGGACAGCCAAAGTCAAATCGGCCCCAAACAAAATGATATTGAATCCTCACGTGATCAGCTTGGAAGCTCATATGGGGTAATAGTAGGATTAGATAAATAAATAAACATAAAGAGGTAGGGAGTAAGGCTTGTGTAGGTTAAGTTATGATTAATTAGTAAGGTGGGATCAAGTAGAGTTAGTATGTAAATTGTTGTTATTAAATTATTTTGTTAATTACACCATTGTGGGATGTAACGATTAAGTGGGAAGAATATTTACATCTTGCCAAGTTTTCCTACAATAATGGGCATCATTCTTCTATTGGTATGCCACCCTACCAAGGCTTGTACAAAAAATCTTTTAGGACACCCTTGAGTTGGGATAGGATCAAGGACATAGTATCCATTAGACCACAATTGATCAAGGATATGGAACAATAGGTGACACAGATTAGGCAATGACTTAGAAAGGCCTAGGATAGGTAGAAGAAGTATGCAGATTCCAAGAGGATAGAGAGGGAGTACATGGTGGGTGATAGAGCTTTCTTGAGAGTGTAGCCTCATAAGAGTACAATCCATTATGGAAAGGGCTCTAAGCTAGCACCTCATTTTGTTGAACCCTTCAAGATATTGGAGTAGACAGGACTAGTCACCTATTGTCTAGCCTTACCACCTAGCCTATCATGTATCCATGATGTATTTTGTGTTTATGTATTATGGAGGTATATTTATGGTGAGTCTGACCTCATAGATTAGTATTCCTTGTGGGTGGATTCAGATGGATAGATAACCTTTTAGCCCATTTTCATATTGGCTCAGCAAAACCTCTCACTTTGAGGGAGAGAGATGGACTAGGTTAGAGTCTAGTGGGACTATTATGTTAGGTCACAACATCATGGGAGGATGCATCACATATGAGAGTATAGTAGCCCTATCTTTTTGATGAACTCTAGGAGAAACTTCATGCCTAGGGGGCAAGATGTGAAGCCTCAACCCAACCCATCATAGCATAGATACTATATTTTTATTTTGTGACTTAGGATGGGATATCTTAACATATATTTTGATACTTGATGGACAATAAATTTTTTTACTTATATGATGATATTTACCTTGTGATTTTCCATTACGATCTGTACTAGGACTTAATTGGCATAGTCAATGAATTAATCAATGTTTAATCTATATTTCATTTTTATGATAGAAAATGGAATTACGTTGTGATTCAAATGCTTAAATTGATCTTGCTAGGAAAGTCAATAATATGCAGATTTTTGAGGTTTAATGATTAAATGTATGTAAGAAAATAATGGAGAATAGGAAGTTAATTATGAAATGTGTTATACGTGAATTATAGAATAATGAAATTCTCATGTCTCTTCACTTTCATATGTATTTTATATGAGACTTTTCATTGGATTACTAATGCTTGATTTTAGTGTGTAGGAAAGGAACCATGGAAACATAATGTGGAAATAAGGTATAAACACATGTTAATATGAAAATGCCAAGGTGAATCTTTAGAAGATTCATAAACCTCATTGTGATGTGTATAGTATGAATTTCATGAGTAGATTTAGAACATGCCATGTCTGATGTATAGTGGAATTTTGTGTGAGTCACTTGACACTTGTACTCATTATGTGGAAATGAAATGTTCTTTAAAGATTGATCATGTAGCTACCTTATCTGAAGTTAAATTCCTTAATTATGAATTAGACTTAATTGCCTTGATTTAGTAAGGGAAAAAAGGGTTACCCAATAAGAAATTTGTAATTGGACCTTGCCTAGCATTGTGAGGGTCAAAAAGTAGCTCTAAGGTGAATTTGTGATGAGAATAAACCCTACCCATTATAATACTTTGAGTTAGGGGGATAATAGTGACCACTAGGATGCCTAGAACACCTAGGAGACCTCAAAAAGAATGCATTTTATATTGAATCCGAAAATGGGAGTCATATATAGGGGCATGGACAAACTAGAAACCCACTTGCCCACTCTCTAACTTTAGAGATATTTAGGGTTTGGAGAAAGAGGATAAGGAGCTCTATAATAAATTTCTTTTGCCATTTCTTTGAGTGAGGTTGGTATCTGTGATCCATAGTATTCTTCATTGCATTGCAGATTTGATATGGTGTTTCTTCCTTGCACTATAGATTTGATATGGTGTAGATATGGTTTGGTTAAAAATCTTGTTGTATGTATGTTGAATGTGTAAAGTTTTATGTGATTTGTTTCTTGAATCTTGTTTTGTTCATGTTGTTTTTTGTGTAAATTGGGTGTGAAGCATCACTCACCCTTGGGAGTGAAGAGATGCTTGGGTGAAGGGGTTAGTTTGGCTCACCCTTGTAGTTGAGAAACTCTCCCATGTGTGGAGATTATTTTTATGTGTTTCAATGGAGTATGGAGTTTATGATTTCTTGCATTCTTGGGAGGTATAAGGAGGTGTATGAAGGGGGAAGATAATGAAAATCCTTCAAAGGGATAGTTAGTTATGTGAATATGTAGTTTTATGAGATTCATGGATTTGAAATTCTCCTCATCAAGAGAGCCCACCTTCACCCTATATCTTGATTCTATGGAAGAACCTATGTGCAAGCCTTGGGATGGGTTGTATTATGATGTGTTAAATTTTTGTTTTTATAGTTTGCATGGTATGAAAATGTGAACGTGTGCAACCATTTGTGCCTTGTTTCTCCAAGCTAGGTGGGTGGCCTCCTTGAGGCCTAGGTTGGGAGGTGAGCCTCCATGGTTCCTATTTTTGTCTCTGTGTTGTAGGATTTACCTGATGATCTTGGAAACTTGGAGTTCATGTTGTCTATTCATTGCATAGGAGAAGAAGACTCTTTTGTATCGTGTTGAAAATGGAGAAACAAACTCCATCTTGTTATGTAAATTAGTTTGTATCGTAAGAGAGTTATTATTATTCTCATTCATTTGTTATTAGAGATTGTGAATCATCTATGTATTTTAAAAAGATCCTTCCATTTGTATATCTTGATATGGTAATTTCACCACCTTATGTGCATTCTTCATAATTATTGGATGTAAGTTGAGAGGATCATGAAAGAAAGATTTATTTTATTGATGTTGTGGGTTCATAATTGTTATCATTTTTTACGCCCTATCGAGATTCAAATTTTAAATGTTTTACCTACCAATGGCTAGTGTGCAGAGTTAATATTATTCTAAATACCCAATCAAACCTTATAATATGTTCTGTGGCCTACAAGTCTTCAATCATCAGATCTAAAGAATATCTACGGTTGGTTCTATCTCACCATGGGAAGTTGTACGGTGGATACATTAGTGACATAGCACCCTTCTGTCGCATGTCCTATGGGTCCCAAGTGTGCCCTGTCAGATATCGATGAGGATTTGTTAGACACGTTGGAAGTGGATTCAAATTTTCATTGGCTAAGTATAACTGCATGGAGCATAGGTCCTAATTTCCTTGGCAGGTCATAGAAAGGGGTTTGCTAGACAGTTGGTGCATGGCCAGTTCCTATTGGCTATGCACTGAGAAGTCAGATCTATCTTGCTCATTGTTAGATTAGTTTAGATCAATGATGGGTGCTATCTTGCTATGGAGAACTGTGAAAATTTTAACCATAGCGACATGGCACCTTAGTGATGCATGGCATGTGGGTCTGTTTTCATCTTGTGGGTTGCAGGATGAAAAGGTCAGAGTATGTGGGTGGATCTTATTGGCCCATCCAATTAATAAGGTATGTAGTCCTGTAAAGAGTTTGAGCACCATAGATGTGAATTTGATCCATGGTTGGCATCATGTCACTATTGAGAGTTCCATGATAGATGCCCATAGTGACATAATGCCTCGACAATGCATGGCATAGATGATGTAATGGGCCTGCCCTTCTTCAAAGTGATAGTACATCTCATCGTCAGTGGCATTGTCAAATGGGTAGAATATAGTGGCATTTTTTCATTGGTCCACTTGTCCAGCTTGAGATGCAGTTGTATAGATTTGTGGACCACTGTAGATCTAAGGCAAATCTATGGCAGGTGCTATCTCACTACAGAGAACTACAGAAATTTTAACCATAGCGACATAGCACCCTTTTGCCACGTGAATCAGGGGGCTAGGTCTCGCCAAGGTATGTGTACCAAGGATTTCTAGGTGTTATTCGAGTGTGGTGCAGTTTTTGAGATGGCACCAGGTATGATGGGCCTGGGTAAGAACAAGTGTAGTATTACGATGAGTCTTCACGATCATCAAATTTTAGGAAGATCGATGGTTGGCATTATCGCGCTATTGAAACTTGTACACTATATACCATAGCAACATAGCACCTCAGTGACACATGTTAGGTGGGCTCGTGTTATCTTGTGAACCTCAAGGATGATGCCAAGTTATGCCAGGTAGATACCAAGTGTGCTAATAGTATTTCATGGGCCCAAAAGTTGAAAAGAAAAGTGCAAAATATGACGAGTCTCCATGATCGTCAGATTAAGAAAGATCAATGATGAGCACTATCTCGCTATGGAGAACTATGAGAATTTTAACCATAGTGACATATTTCCTTGGTGACACATGTCTTGCAAGCTTAGCCAAGGTTGAAAGTTAATGGTTGGTAGTTAGTGTAATCGTCACAATTTGATTTTGAGGAGTTGGTGCGGTTAGTGATGAAGAGATGGTCAACTATGTAGGACTTTTGCGAGGTGGAAAAATAAAAAGAGATTGTTGGTCCATGTGGTCCATCCTACTTATAGAAACAGGTTGACTCATTGACTCTACTGATTCACAATCCAAAAAAAATGAAGGTAAGTGATTTTGTTGTGCGATCTGATCTTCATGATCAATTCCAACTACCATGAAATGAATACAGAACGAGAAGAACACTCCACCACCCATCTTTTGATCCATCTACTAGGTTAGAGCACAGTTATGGGGCCATTTCTATCTTCTCAAGGGCCTGTTCCAAATCATTGTGTTTGGATCCACATCCAGATCAGATTTCCCCTTGATTGTTCTCTACAGAACTTAATGGCAGGTAGTTGTGAAGTCACTTTAGCTGGAAGAGATCTCAGTTATGCCTGAACTATAAAGGCAAATTTTGTAGATTTTGTTGTGGTCAGACCTTTCTCTGGCTTTTCTCTACTATTTCTTTTCAATTCTAGTGTAAATTCCCCTGTGCCTCTGAATGGTATGATTCTCTATTTTTATCTCCTTCAACCATTAGTATGAAAGTGCAAGAACTCTTTGCCTTCGCCATTTTTTTGTGAAAGTCCATAATCTACATGACTGTATCTTTGTTGGCTTGTGAATGGTATATAAGTGAGTCTCTCTTTCCTTGTGAAATTCATCTTGATCATCTTGATTTGCATGTGGTTATTTGATTAAAGCAAGTTTGAATGTGTATATCCTTAGTTTCCTTTTGGTTCAATAGTGCATATATGGGTAGAGATTGGTCTAAACACTCTATTTTGGTGCATCACCTCTTTAGATTAGGCTAGGTAGATTTGTTTCATGCTCTCCTTCTCCTTTTTCCCCTCCAAGAGTAGTTAGGTGCACCCTAATAGTAAGAGGAAGCCAGCCTTCTCTGGAGACTCAACCTGATAGTTCAAGTCCCATAGCTTGGAGGTTGTTTCCATATTTTACTAGGTTGTCCTCATGCATAGGCTCTGGACAAGGGTGCAAACCTAAGTGGCAACAGTTTTTGGCATGCCTAGTCGGACAAAAATCTTAGAAAATTTCAAGTCTACTAGTGTCAAAAGGGAAGATTTCAAGATTAATACTAAATAGATAGTACTAGCTTCGGTGTTGAAGCCTTCAAGAGGCTCATTCTTCAAAGTACTTGGTGACTCTGAGCTTCAGACACATATCTGGTTCTAGACCAAAGTTGCAGTGATTCATGCCCAGAGCTGAGACAAGGACATCTTCTAGAGGTAATTTTCAATACCAAGAGCTTTCACTTTCAAACCCTAGAAGAAGGAAGACTAGAATATCCTTATCACAAGTTAGGAGCACAGTAGTAACAAATACTCCTGCAAGATCTATCTCTACTCCTCCTACTATTAGATCTCACCCTAGATTACCATCAACATGTATCAATAGATAACTTGTCTATATGGCATTTCCTAGAGCTCATACTTTTGCCACCTTTAATGGCGGGATCCCTCTCTTGTTAGCCCAAAGACATGACATACCAGTAGCTGAACTCAAAAGTATACCAGAATTTACTGGTGAAACTTCTACCTCCCCCTTAGAACACATTCAAGAGGTTACAAATGTCTACAATATCTATGGTATTATAGAGGATGATGTTGCAGTTAGGCTCCTAGCCTCATCCTTGAAAGGAAAAGCACTACAATGGTATAGAGGTTTAGCTCGTGGTTCTATAACAGATTGGGATGGAGTAGGAGTAGGATTGTGCAAAAAATTTGAGGATAAGAGTGACTATTTGTCACTTTTAGAGTAGTTGACTACTATAAAAAGAGCCCCCAATGAATGTATAAGTGATTTTAACTATAGATTCCAAAAGACATGTGATAAAATACCTAATTCAGTGAAGCCTACCCCTGGTAATGCCTTCTTGCATTACCTTAGAGCTTTTAACAGCAATATTGCCACTACAATCCAAATTATGAGAGGAGATACCTTGCCTAATGCTTATGAAATAGCAATAAGGGTAGAAAACATCTTGATACAAGGAGGTAGGTTGGCTCCAAGGCCTCCTATTCCCTTCTTCCCTGATGTACCGAATCATCAACTAGAAATGGTTCCCCTTCCCACAACTTCTATATCACAATCCCTTACTCCAGTCCCTCAAGCTTCCACATCCTCACATGGGATAGATGAAATAAAGGAGATGATGCAATCTGTGATGCAGAACATGGACAAAAGAGACAAGAACCTTGATAAAAGATTGCAGGATCAAGGGAGGAAGTTAGAAGACCAAAGAAGGAGGCTGGAGGATAATTTCTCTATGATGCAGAAAGTGAGCAAAAAAGTGGTGACTTTAGAAAGACAACAAGCTCAAGGTAGTAAGCCTCATCAATTGCAATATCAAACTCTAGATAGTGGTAGGCCTCCAAATCCTAATCATTGGAACCATTCTTTTGATCAGAGTAGGCAAGGTGGCCAGGCTTCAACCTCAAATGTAAACCAAAGTAGGGCCATAGTCCATCAAAACAATATGGCTCAAGATCAAGATTTTTGTCCCTCCTATAACTACTCCTATGCCTATTGTATGTGTCAGAAGGTTGAATCTTATTTGGCCTTGATAGTCCAAGAACCAACAATAAAACAAGCATACAAGGAGGACCAATTTAAGGATGCCTCAGATATGCAAAAACAGGGTGATTGCTCTTTTATGAATCATCAGATGGAGGAGCATTGCAATGTAAATCAAGATTCCATTGCTCATAACACTAGAAGCAAAAGAAGAGCTATGGAAGATTTTGTCCCTCCTCCCAATTAGGCCTCAACTTTGGATACATAACCTCATGAGCAAGCAGAAAATAATCAATCAAGTGCCTTTCACCAGCAAAGGAAAAACCATGGCAGAAATGATACAAGTGATAATCAAGCCATCCCATCACAACCTCATATAGTTGCAGCCCCTAAGGTTTCTACCAAAACACCTGCTATGCCATTTAGGGTGGTAGAGAAAATGAAGAAGACAAATGTGAATATCTCCATGTGGGATGTTGTTGCTACTATACCAATGCAAAGGAGGTTTCTGCAGGAAGAGTTAGAAAGAATTGAACCAAAGGATTAGACACCTAGCATGGAAAGTGCCACAAGCGTAGTACAACCATCAAGGGAGGAAGAAAAAAGTAAAAGGGTTAGACCTCCTCCATTCTATGTTTCCCTAATTATAGGAGGCAAACTAGTCCATAATTGCATGATTGATTCAGGGGCCAGTAGTTCAGTGATGCCTAGGTGTGTTACTGATGCTTTGGGAATGAAATATGAGCCCATTGTTAGGGATGTATTATAGTTGGATGGTAGTACTATCAAGACTATAGGGATCCTTAGGAATGTGGAGATGGCCCTACATGCATGCCCTGGTTGTGCTGTAACCCAAGATATCTCTATTACTAAAGTCAAGCCATATTTTTCCATCTGTCTATCAAGAGACTTTACTACCCAAATAGGTGGTTTCATATCTTTTGATTGGTCATATATATCTTTTAAAACCAGACATGAAGCCAATGCTTCAATCAGAGCAGAGCCTCAAGCCCTCCATCATATTGAATCTTACACCCCCAACCCCATCAACATGAATTGCCCTATTTTAGAGATTGATGAGAATGACATAGTGAAGGAACCTAGCACTCCCCTAGTAGAGATACCTGATTTCTTCTTGGATGAGTGGGCTAATGCATATCAATTTGACCCTATGTTAGAGATCCTCAAGATAGGTCTCAGTACATATTGTATATTGGAAAAGGATGCCCTGATTCCTAATCTTGTGGATGCTAAAGAAGATGAAAGTGGGATATGGAGTATGTACTTCAATGGATCAAGGAATAAAAATGGATTAGGAGCTGGTGTAATGTTAATTTCCCCTGCACAAATAAGGTATTACTTCTCCTTTAGGCTCCAATTCAGTTGCACCAATAATGTGGCTGAGTATGAATCCTTGATCCAAGGTCTCTTACTTGCTCCAAAAAGAGGAATCCAAGCCTTAAGGGTCTATGGAGACAGTGATTTGGTGGTTAATCAAGTGAGAAATCAGAATATTGCCAAAAATGGTTTGCTCAAGTCTTATAAACATAGAGTTTGGGATTTTCTTGAGGGTTTCAATGCATTTAACATCCAAAGCATCCCTAGAAAATAAAATAGACATGCTGATAGACTTGCAGCAATAGGTGCATCTTATGATGTGCTAGGGAATCTTGAGGAGGAGAAGAAGCAACAAATCAGAGTGTTAGTAAGGCTTGGCATCCCTAACAATAACACCCACTGGCAAGTGTTTGATTCTAATGAGAAATTTGATAGTTCTTGCAGAATGAGGTAGAATTTTTAGAGAGAAATTAGTCAAGACTGCAAGATCAGTATGGTGATCAGATCATTCATCTCAGTTCTAACAAGCTACCTAAAGGTCTCATTACTTTAGAGAATGTTTTTAATCCTAATGAACAAGCAAAGGGTAGGGCCATGAACCTAGCTGCCGATGAGGGTGACCATACTCTAGTCATGGTTGCTAATGGAAAATCCTTAAACATGGGGAAGGTATGTTCTGAAATTGAACAAGAAAATTTTATTCATCTATGTCAGGAATTTAATGGTATATTTTCCTAGACATATGATGACTTAAAGGGTTTTGACCCAAGGTTATTTCAGCATACCATAGATTTAGTTGATGATGCAAAACCAGTAAGACAAAAAAAAAAGACCAATGAATCCCAAGATTGAGCCATTAATGAGAAAAGAGCTATCCAAATTGATTGAGGCCCACATAATTTTTCCTATCAAACACTCATCATGGGTAGCAAAGCTTGTCCCTGTTAGGAAGAAGAATGGGGAAATTAGATTGTGTGTGGACTTTAGGGACCTTAACCAAGCTTCCCTTAAAGATCACTATCCTCTCCCTTCTATGGAGAAAATTTTGTCCAAGGTTAGTGGTTCAAAGAGATTTTGATTTCTTGATGGATTCTTTGGTTACAATCAAGTGCTAGTTAAAGAGTCTGATAGGCACAAGACTACATTTACCACTAAATGGGGTACCTATGCTTTTTTTAAGATGCCATTTGGGCTAACCAATGGAGATGGCCTTCATGAAATTGATTGACAAGTTTGTCTTAGTTTACCTTGATGATATCACTGTGTATTCAAAGGATGTAGATGATCATTTTCATCATCCCAGACAGGTATTCTTAAGATGTAGAGAGTTTGGGGTTTCCCTTAACCCAAGCATGTATTTGCTACTAACCAAGGAAAATTATTAGGGCATATTGTATCTAAGGATGGCTTAACCATTGATCCAGAGAGAACAAAAGAAATACTTGCCCTTCTTCTTCCTAAACACAAGAAAGGGCTGCAAAGTTTCCTAGGCAGGATAAATTTTGTGAGAAGATTTATCCCAAATCTTGATACCATGGTGAAACCTCTTATAGCTATGCTTAGGAAAGGTATGGTCTTTGCATGGACCAAGGAAAGGAAGGAAAGTTTTGAAGAGATCAAGATAGCCATAGCCTCAACCCCCACTCTCATGAACCCAAAATTTGAGAAGGATTTCATTCTTTATACCTTAGGTGGTGAGTCAAGCATTTCTACTATCTTGACTCAAACAAATGACAAGAATGAAGAACAACCCATAGATTTTTTTAGTGAAGGGCTTAAGGAGTATGAAGATAGGTATAGTTATGCAGAGAAGCAAGCCCTTGCAGTCATTAGAGCTTTAAGGAAATTCAGATACCTCCTATCCCATAACAAGATTCATTTGTTAGTACCCCATGCTAGTGTGAAGGGTTTCCTTTTGAGCAAAGATATTAGTGAGAAAAGAGCTTTTTGGATTACAAGAGTGATGGAGTATGATGTCGATATCGAGGTCACTAAGTTGGTAAGAGGTAAAGGATTGTGTAAGCAGATGTTATCATCTCAAGAGCCTAATTAAGAAGTTGTCATGATATTAACAGAAGAACAAGAAGGAAGAAATGATGGGCCAAGAAATTGGATGGATGACATGAAGAATTTCTTATTAGGGAATGGATACCCTCAAGGATTAGACAAAGTTAAAAGGAGACAGTATAGGCTACAGTCAATTCCTTATGTCATAGTTGATGATATCCTTTTTAGAAGAGATTTTAATGAAACCCTATTAAGTTGCCTTGATATATACCAAGCTGAAAGAATGATCAAGGAACTTCATGATGGTCCTGATGGTGGCCACTTCTCGACTAGAACAACTACAATGAAGATCATGAGGGCTGGTCATTACTGGCCATCTCTGTTCCATGACTATCATAAGTATGTAAGGAAGTGTGAAAAATGTACCTTCTTCTCTAGCAAACAAAGACTTGTAGCTCTTCCTCTCCATCCAATCCAGGTGGATCAACCTTTTGGTCAGTGGGGGTTGGATTTCATAGGCCCTATAAATCCTCCTTCCAGTTCTAGTCACAAATGGATTTTAGCTACTATAGATTACTTTACTAGGTGGATAGAGGTAGTGGCATTGAAGGATACCATCAAATCTTCAGTTGTTGAGTTCCTTGATGGAATTGTGACCAAGTTTGGTGCCCCTTCAACCATTATTTTAGATAATGCCCAAGTCTTTTGTTGGAGCTCAGATTTGTGCATGGGCAGTGGATCATAATATCTATATGAGCACATCCTCAAATTAGTATCCTTAGGGTAATGGTTTGGCCAAGTCATCCAACAAGAACCTAATTAGGATCATGAAAAAGACAATAGAGGATAATCAAAGGTGTTGGCATAAGAGGTTGAAGATTGCACTGTGGGCTGATAGGGTAAAACCTAAAAGATCAATAGGGAATTCACCATTTGTGTTGGTATATTGTAGAGAAGCAAGGCTTCCAATTTCATTAAAGTTCCTAGCCCTAGAACTAGCTCATTAGCTAGATTTGATTGAGGATGATGCCATGACAGTGAGAATGGCAGAACTGATGGAGCTAGAAGAAAAGAGAAATCAGGCCATGCAGACCCTAGAGGCACACCAGCAGCAAGTGAAGAGGAGTTTTGACAAGAAGGATAGGGTCAGGATCTTTAGGGAGGAAGATTTAGTTCTGAAGTGGGATGTAGATAGGGAAAAACTAGGAAGACACTCAAAGTTTGATGCATTGTGGAGTGGTCCTTATCTAATTATCAGTTGTAAGTAGGCCAATGCTTTCCAGTTAAGCAAGCCTAATGGTGAGATTCTACCCATCCCAGTCAATGGGATTTACCATAAGCCATGTTTCTGATAGGGTTTGGGGTTCCATGTATATAGTTAGTTTAGTTCTTTTTTTTTTTTGTTCCCTGTTTTCCAAGAAGTGCATGAGCACATGGTTGTCTCTCTGTGAGATAGCAGGGAGTTTTGGTCTCTGGTTCCAGTTGTAGAGACAGAGATTTTTGGGTTTTTCTCTTAGAAGTAGGGTTAGGGTTTTACAATGCACAAGATCTACATCTTTTTGACTCTATAGCCCAATGGATGCTTTAGGCCACTAGTCTTATGCATAGCAGGCTCGCATCCCCTATGAGTCACCAAAAATGTTATCATTTTTTACACCCTGCCAAGATTCAAATTTTAAATGTTTTACCTACCAAGGGCTAGTGTGCAGAGTTAATATTATTTTAAATACCTGATCAAACCTTATAATATGTTATATAGCTCGAAAGTCTTCCATTGTCAGATCTAAAGAATATCTACAGTTGGCACTATCTCACCATGGGAAGTTACACGGTGGATATTTTAGTGACATAGTGCCCTTCTACCATTTGTCCAATGGGTCCTAAGTGTGCCCTATCAGATATCGAAGAGGATTTGTCAGACATGTTGGCAGTGGATTCATCTTTTCATTGGCTAAGTATAACTGCATGGAGTATAGGTCCTACTTTCCTTGGCAAGCCACAGACAAGGGTTCGTCAGACAGTTGGCATGTGGCCAATTCCTATTGGCTATGCACTAAGAAGTTAGATCTATCTTGCTCATCATTAGATCAATTCAGATCAATGATGGGCACTATCTCGCTATGGAGAATTGTGAGAATTTTAACCATAGCGACATAGTGCCTAGGTGATGCATGGCATGTGGGTCTGTTTTCATCTTGTGGGCTGCAGGATGAATAATTGTCTTATCTTTTGTGGCAGTTGTCAGATAGTTCATAGTACGTAGGAAGATCTTGTTGGCCCATACAATTAACTAGGTATGTAGTCCTACAAAGATTTTGAGCGTCATAGATGTGAATTTGATCCATGGTTGGCATCATGTCGCTATTGAGAGTTGCACAATAGATACCCATAGCGACATAATTCCTTGGTGATGTGTGGCATAGATGACGTAATGGGCCCTCCCTTCTTCAAAGTGATAGTACATCTCATCCTTAGTGGTAGTTATTATGTGGGTTAGAATACAATGGCATTTTTTTATTGGTCCATTTGGCCAGCTTGAGACACAGTTGTATAGATATGTGGACCACTGTAGATCTAAGGCAGATCTACGATAGGCGCTATCTTGCTATGGAGAATTGCAAGAATTTTAACCATAGCAACATAGTGCCCTTTCACCACGTGGATCAGGGGGCCATGTTTTGCCAAGGTATGTGTGCCAAGAATTTCTAGGTATCATTAAAGTTTGGTATAATTGCTGAGATGGTGCTAGGTATGATGGGCCTAGGTAAGAAAAAACATAGTATTACGACGAGTCTCCACAATCATCAGATTTCAAGAAGATCGATCGTTGGCGTTATGGCACTATTGAAAGTTGCACACTATATACCATAGTGACATAGTGCCTCAATGACACATGTTAGGTGGGCCCATGTTATCTCATGAACCTCAAGGATAATGCCAGGTTGTGCTAGGTAGATACCAGGTGTGCTAACAGCATTTCATGGGCCCAGAAGTTGAAAAGCAAAGCACAAAACATGATGAGTCTACACAATCATCAGATTAAGAAAGATCAGTAATGAGCACTATCTTCCTATGGAGAACTATGAGAATTTTAACTATAGAAACATAGCACCTTGGTGACACATGTCTCGTGGGCTCGACCAAGGTTGATATTTAACAGCTGGTAGTTAGTGTAATCGTTGCAGCTAGAGTTTGAGGAGTTGGCATGGTTAGTGATGAAGAGATGGTCAACTATGTAGGACTTCCGTGAGGTGGAAAAATAAAAAGAGGCTATTGGTCTATGTGGTCCATGTCGCTTATAGAAACAGGTTGATTCACTGACTCTGCTAATTCACAACCCAAAAAAAAATGAAGGTAATCGATTTTGTTGCACGATCTGATCTTCATGATCGATTCCAACTACCATGAAATGAATGCAAAATGAGAAGAACACTCCACCACCCATCTTTTGATCCATCTACTAGGTCAGAGCATAGTTATGGAACCATTTCTATCTTCTTAGGGGCCTGTTCCAAATCATTGTGTCTGGATCTGCATCCAGATTAGATTTCCCCTTGATTGTTCTCTGCAGAACTTAATGGAAGGTAGCTGTAAAGTCACTTCAACTGGAAGAGATCTCAGTTATACCTAAACTATAAAGGAAATTTTTGTAGATTTTGTTGTAGTCAAACCTTTCTCTGGCTTTTCTCTGTTGTTGCTTTGCAATTCTAGTGTAAATTCTCTTATGCCTCTGAACTGTATGATTCTATATTTTATCTCCTTCAACCATTGGTATGAAAGTGCAAGAACTCTTTTCCTTTTCCATTGTTTTGTGAAAGCCTATAATCTACATGACTGTATCTCTATTGCCTTGTGAATGGTATATAAGTGAATCTCTCTTTCCTTGTGACATTCATCTTGATCATCTTGATCTGCATGTGGTTATTTGATTAAAGAAAGTTTGAATGTGTATATCCTTAGTTTCATTCTGGTTCAATAGTGCATATATGGGTAGAGATTGGTCTGAACACTCTATTTTGGTGCATCACCTCTTTAGATTAGGCTAGGTAGATTTGTTTCATGCTCTCCTTCTCCCTTTTCCCCTCCAAGAGTAGTTAGGTGCACCTTGATAGTAAGAGGAAGCCAGCCTTCTTCAGAGACTCAACCTCACAGTTCAAGTCCCACAACTTGTAGGTTGTTTCCATGTTTCACTAGGCTATCCTCATGCATAGGCTCTGGACAAGGGTGCAAACCTAAGTGACAACAATAATCTTGGATTGGAATGTATTGAAGAGAAGATTTAAGCATCAATGTAAGCATTTGAATGATATAAATAAGACTATTCATTGTTGATCTATTATTCTTCATGCTCATAGAAATAATTAGATGCATTATGTGCTCAATCTTGATTCATACATAGTTGTAGAATATGTATTTGAAAGCTAATGGATTCATATTTAGTTAAATTGTGAAATTGAAATCATTATGGAATTTGAATATTTGATGTTCATGGATTTACCAACAAATAAACATTCATTTATGTTCATATAAGAATATCTTACAATTATATTTTTTTAGTATGATGTCAGTTCCTTGTGTAATACATTAGTTTGCTAGATTTAAGAGGTATTATAATACATTATACAATATTCAATTTTATGAACCTAAATATAAACAATTATAGAGAATACATGAAGAAACTAGGCAAAAGTTTAATTTCAAGGAAGCCTGTAAGTGCACATTTACTTGCTAGAAAATGTATGGTAACTCAATTAGATCTATTCCAAAAAATTATAGTCAATAGAATAATAATATTAGGATAAAATAAACATATTTTACCCCTAGCAATATAAAACTATAAATGTCAACTATCATAGTTATGAAGGCTACCCAAGTAGTATATGAAAAAAAAATTGTATAATGCCATATGGGTGCATGATGTACTATGTCAGTCCAACATTAAAATAAAAATCATTAAATGAATAAATAAAAAGAAATATTTTCCCCCATCTTAGGAGGTGACCTGACACCCATCTTGTCATAGTATAATTTAAAAAATAAATTTAAATTTAAAACGCAAGTTTTATGGGGTTAAGGTCAACCCCTCTCCCCTTAACACTAGGCAGCCATACCCATTAAAGAGGGGTCATTTATTATCCTTAGGTGCTTTATGAAAGACATGTGTTCCCTCTCCTTCCTCTTTCCCACATTAGACAAGAGAGGGAAGGGTGGGAGGTGTTGGGAAAAGGGAAGGTAGTTGGTTAGGGGGTAGGGGTAGGTAGGTAAAATAAGTTAGCTTAGTTTTAAATTTTATTTTATTTTGTTTTGTTTCAATTTTGGTGCATTGCTAAGTAGAAGGGATAACATGGGGAATAGGGGGATAGAAAATATTAATAGAAAAATTGAAATTTAAATGTTTAAATGTTTATTTTATTAGGTAGAGGTAGTTAGGAGTAGTCTTAAGGAATTAATGAAATTTGGGTAGTGGGATTAGTTAAGAATAATTATATTTTAATCTTTTTATGCATGTGTTAATTAAAGATGATTGCTAAGGGGTGGTCTTGTAGCATAGATTAAGGAATAGTTCTAATTAAGTATATATTTTTTATATATAATGTTTGGGTAAAGAACTTAATCAAGGCTTAGTCTTAAAAAAGGTAAGGTAAGTACATAGGGTATAACATTAGTATTTATGGGAAAATTAGTAAATTAAAAGAAATGTAATAATAATATTTGTAATAAATAAATAGTTAAATTAAAAGTTCAATAAATTAAAAGAATCAATTCAAATAAATAATAACAAAGACATAGATAGCACTACATAATCAAATAATCAAGGTAAAGAAAAGAAAGAAAAATAGATCATAATAAGTTCTTCAAAAAGGAATATATTTATGCAACTAAATGAAGTGGAAGACATAGGGGTAGATGCATATATAAGATTTGGTAGGACAACATGCGCTCGAAAAATAATCAAGATAATCATAAAAGATCTTTGTGACACTATACCCTAGAACCATTTTCTCAAAAATTGAATTTTCACATGTATTGTCAAATGTTTTAATCTAGAGTATTGAAGGTGAATGGCTTATAACCATAACATCTTAAAACTTAGCTTGTATTCAGTAATAAGTAACTAGGTGACCATCTCATTAGAAATTTGAAAACTAGATTATGAGTGGAAAAAACTTTGTCCCATCATCTAACCTTAGCACCTCCAAGCTTAAGAATATATTATGTATCATACCTTTAGATTTATCTCTTGTTTCAAAAGAATTAGTTTTTTTTTTCCTTTTTGATTTTTTTGGGCATGACACATCCATTTTCTTTTCTATTAGGGTATACCCTTGAAAATCATTCTCCATGGTCATCTACAAGAATTTTTTAACTCTACTAGTACAAAAATAACAATATATGACTAAATAAACTATTAAAAATGTTGAAAATAGATTGATACACATATGAGAATATGTTTCAATCATTATTTTGTAACTGGTATCAAACCTACTACTTGTTAACAAGATAATTGCTTAGATTATTTGAGTACTATCATTTTTTTGATTGATGAAGAGGATTTGATCAAACAAGGTAACAATAGCACCTAGAGGAAAGGTTGAGTTAAGATATCAAAAATGAGTAAAAAGATCAAGTAAGGCAGTGAAATTATAGTGTATTGATTATCTACTTAAGATTACAAAGGATGGATACACTAGTTAAGTTCAAAAGAACAAGTAAAATGAATTGAGTGTGCAAGGCTTAACAATATGGAGAGTAGGTGTCAAGAAAAGTTAGTGTAAGCTGAGTAGAAAATTATTTGGAGCTAAGAAAAGTCAAAATTTAGTGTATTTTGAGTGATACAGTGTAAGCCAGGTAAAGTTTAGTTGATGCCGAGCACCAATAAACTTTAGTTTATGCTGAATGATTTGATACTAGATGTCAAGCAATGCAATTTGTGTTGAGCATTAGAAGAAAGTTAATTTTGAGTGTCAGTATTATGAAAAAGAACATGAGTTTTATTACTCTAAGCCAAAAAGTTTGATTTCTTGGATTGTGTGAGTCGTGTGAAAGATAAGCTTAATGATTTGGTGGCACAAAATTCAAGATGAACAATTTTGAGGTGAATTCAAAGAAGATTGAAGGAGAATTTTATAGAATGGAATAACATGAAAATATGAATAGATTCATTAAATCCTACCTAATCCTATCTAACCATAAAATGGAAAATAGAGGATGAATGAAAAAAATATCTAAACTTTTTAATTATAGAGATGGTTGGTTAGAAGAAAAGCTTGTCATGTACAAGAACCTAAGGAAGTGACCAGAGAGAAGAGACTACTATTGGAAAGTTAATCAAGAAGGCTTAAGGGTATGGATGCTTGAAGGGTGGGTAAACTATCAAAGCTAAAGTGTGCGAAATCCAAGCACAATAGAGGACTAAAACAAAGATTTGTAATCTAAAAAGTGAGTTGTAAGTTGTTATCAAATCAAGCCTTAATGTTACTTTCTAATAATTGTATTAGTCTAGGGTAAATCCTTTGGATTAAGGTTGACCTAATAATCATTTGTAAATGCTTTAACTAGGTGACATTCCAAGTAAATGATCTAAAGTCCTCTAACAAGGCTCACACCTAATAGGGTGATTGAAATCTTATAACTATTTCACATTTAATAGTTTGCATTGTAACCTTTAATAGGGTTGTCCTTTCATAGGGTATATGTTCAAAAGAGTGAGACATAGTAGCATGTTACTGGTGGTTTTTCCCAATTGAGTTTCCACATAAAATGATTTTTTCAAATGTGTTATTGAATCTTTTATATTTCACTCTTACATTTATGCAAAGTTGATTTGACAATAACCTACAACTTTAAGTGATTGTATGGTCTAATGGATGCATGGATGATGAATATTTTTTGTGGATATGGATTCACTAAGCCGTGAAAAGTTTTATTTATACATTTATACCTTAGATAACTAATTTTTAGCCCCTCTTAGATATTCTAAAGAATGCCAACAATTGGTATTAGAGCCATCTTCTTAAGATGACTAGTTTGAAGGTACTAGAAGAAAAAGATCAAGATGTCAAAAAGTGAGGTACCTATGCTTAATAGAGATAACTTCATTGCATGGAAAAGTTTGATGAAGCAACACCTAGGATGTCTTTGAGATTATGCACAATCTACTACCAACATAAAGCACGTTGATCCTATTGGAGCACTAACTACTAAAGATTTGAAAAAGAAGAAAGAACATAACCAATCAATGTTGGAGATTACCTTTGCCCTAAGTTTTTTCAAGTTCAATGAGATCAAGGGTTGTGATAGTGCAAAGAAAATGTGGGACACTCTTCACATTATTTATGGAGGAGACACAAATTCTCTAAGAACAAAATCCCAAAGTCTTAGAGATAAGTTTGATGATATGAGAATACAATAAGGTGAGAATTTTTTTCAGTATTACTATGGGATAAAAGATGTTGCTAATGCAATAAGAGGAGCTAATGGTAAGATAGATGACGAGACTATACTAACAAAATTTTTGAGAACATTGTTTCCCATTTATGCTATTAAAATTTTTGCAATACAAGAACTAAGTTGCATACTAGGTTCTAATTTGACTCTTGAAGGACTGGTAGGTAGGCTCACTACTTTTGAACTATCTAATTTTGATAATTTCAAATCTGACAATGTTGAATTTTTTTTCAAAGCCAAGATGTCATTGAAGGAACCTAATAAGAATAAGAAGAAAAAGGTAAAATATATTTCCAGTGACAATGATACAGATAACAAAGATGTAGAACAACTTGAAGCACTACTAGCAAGGAGATTTTATAATGAAATAACTTACACAATAAAAGAAATAATATGAAATATTATATAAACACTTGATAATAGTTGAGAGTAATAGGCCACTTCAAGAGGGAAACCTCCAAATATCTCCAATGAGAACACACTTCACAATATGATGATTAAATCAGACTCACAACCTCTTATATATACCTAATTATGCTTATGTTGAATAGAAACAACCCTTCATAACACCTAGGCCAACCTACCTACCTAAATTATAATGTAATAATGATAACATGACTTAATTAAGGATTAATATAGCCACAATTTGACTATTAATAACCCTATATATAATAATATTAAGGGCATGGAATTCTCCCTCTCTTGAAAGAAGTGTTGTCCTCAATGCTAACCAAGTGTGGATTCTTTTGAATGAACTCCTCATCCTCCCATGGGGCCTCTTCAACTAGTAAATTCTTCCATTGGATGAGATACTAAGTTAGAGTTTTGTTCCTCAGCTTTCATATGTGTTTGAAGAATGCACTTTGGTTCCAAAATTATTCTTCCTTCTTTATCAAGTTCTGGTAGTACTATTTGAGTAGGAATATTTTTCTCAATTACCTTCTTCAAATAAGAAACATGAAAAATTGGATGTATCTTTGCTGTTGGTGGAAATTCAAGCTTGTAGGCAACACTACCAATCTTTTGGATGATTTGGTATGGTCCATAATATCTTGTATACAACTTATTATTCTTTTTTTGTTTTTTCATTGAGATTTATTTATAAGGATGCAATCTCAAGAAGGCATAGTCCCCAACTTCAAAATTTCTTTCACTACAATTTTGGTCTACTTGTTGTTTGACTTGATTTTGTACCATAGGTAAATTCTCCTTGACTCCTAAAAGTACCTATTGTTGATGAAGCAAGTAATCCTCCACTACTTGAACTATTGGTGACACCTTTAATGATGAAGTGATGGAAGGAGGATGATGTCCATAAATTTCACAAAATGGAGACATTTTTGATGAGCTATGAAAAGAAGTATTGAACCACCATTCTGCAAGAGGTAGCCAATCTACCCATTGAGATTATTTTTCTAAAGTGAAACAATGTAGATATCCTTCCAAACATTTATTAACCACCTCAATTTGCCCATCCAATTGTGGATGGTATGAAGAACTATGAGCCAATTGAGCACCCAAACATGAGAATAAATCTTTCCAAAAATGACTAGTAAAAATAAGATCACAACCACTAACAATAATCTTAGGTGTGCCATGTAGCTTTTGGATATTCTCCAAGAAAAATTTTTCCACTATACTAGCTATAAAAGGATTTGATAATGCAATAAAATTTGCATATTTAGTGAGGTGATCAATTACTACCATGATGACATTATGACCTTTAGATTTGGGGAGCCCTATGATGAAGTCCATTGATACCTCTTCCCAACATTGGCTAGGAATAGATGAAGGTTATAAGAGACATAGTGTCTTAATTATTTACCACTTATTTCTTTGACAAACCAAACATTCAGTGACAAACTTTTGAACATCACCTTTTAGTCCTTCCCCAAAAGAAATCATGCTTGACCCTATGATATGTCTTTAAAACTCCTAAATGAGCACCAATTGGGGACTCATGTAGTTCTTTGATAATCTTGTGTTTAAGAGTGGAATTCTTGCAGAGATAAGAGTGCTCCTTATACCAAAGAATGTCTCACTTTAAAAAAAACTTATCTAAACTACTAGGGTCACTTTTTATTTGCTGGATGAGATTACTTTTTCCAACATTATTTTTCCACTCTTCTTTGGCTTCTACCACCCAATTTTCTTAAACAAAACATAATAAGGCTTCATCTTTTTCATCCTTCCTAGAAAGTGCATTGACCATGTTGGAGTTTTAAGGAACTACTAAGCAACAAAATTCTCAATACCAAAATGATATCACTCACACAATCTAAAGATTAGCCAATTCCTATTAACAATTATGTGTGTAAACCATTTGGACCCAACTTCAAAAAAACCAAATGTGGTCTTCTACTCTTTAGGCTCTGCAAAACTAGGGTGGGTATACCCAGGGATGATTCAAGACTGGAAAACACTATATGAGAATTATTTTAGTTTCATTCTGATTCTCATCTCAAATCCTCAAATCCATGCATAATTCTTGACAATTTGATAAACACATCCCATATAACAGATCTGGTCAAAATTCTTCAATAGATCTGCATGTGTTCTCAACAATAGTGGCCAACTGAAGCTAAAACATTCCATGAAAAATAGTACTAGCCAACTTTGAAGATCTATAGGAAATAAAAATAAAATTGATTATAATTCTACATTTGAAAACCATTTATGACATATTTCTCTTCCAGCTGAATCAATTTGACCAGTGCCTAATCAATTAGGCCTTAGAGTCTATTACAAATCATTAGATCTAATTTGTTGCCTTAAAAAAAATATTATCAGCAATTCTTATCAGAATTCATCATTCAAAAATCCTCTCTACTACTACAAAAACATGATCAAATTCATCAAATCTTTTACTTAATCCATTAAACTAATAGCAGTGATGAATAGATATACAACCTAACTAGATTGCATTCAATTGCACAAGCCTTTACTCATACAATATCAAGATGACCAAGGAATCAAAACGAGACAAAATTTAAAAAGAACTGATATGGGGATAGCTCATAATTTGTATTCATTTTCTTTAAAAATTGTATACATTTAGAGTAAACTCAGAATGACCTTAGGAAGAAATACAAAGATCATTCTATATTCATGTATTCTTAGGAACTAATAGAGAAAATACATCATAAATTTGCTCAACATATTGGATCGAAAAAATAACTAACTATATCACCTAGAAATAGTAGAAATCAAACCCCTTCTCTAGCCCTAGAATCTCACTTATATAGTGTGAGATGCAACAAGCTTTAGGCTAAGAGAAAATGATAGATGTCCTTTACAAGAAATATTTACATACACCTATCACAAGATGACAAAAATGTGGGTAAAAAAAGATGTCCAAATCAAAACATTACTTTTGGTGGGTTTGCTTCTGTCACATCCTCTATTGTTGCTAATTTGGCTGCTATTCTGATCTCTCTTTGTATGCAATTACCAAGCTAGCCAATGATGAAGATTGTTCTAATGATTTCACATTAATCTCCACTTGTGGTTTTTCACCATCTTTATCCTGTATGGTGGGAGTAGCTTCTACCTTTTTCTCTACTTCAGTTGTATTAGCATCCTATGGTCCTAGGCTTGCAACTAAAAGTGACTGATTATTCTTGTCTTCTTCTTCTAATTGGGCTTGAGTAGTGATGGTGTCAATGATTTAGATCTCCTCACCCTACACCTCATCACTATCAGTTTCATCTTCATCAAACTGTTCACCAGGAGCTATTTTTTCCATCCACTTGTCAAACAGTGTGTCATCTGGCCAATTGAATTGCAAAATATTTCTCTATCTTTTTAATACATATTCAGCCTCATTATTAATAGCAAAAAATTCCCATTTTAAAGAATCAAATAATATTTGGGCCTTCACCATTTCTTCCATTGTGGTAGGCCACCATGCATGCCCTATTTCATTTACAATTCTATTCATCCCTAAACAAAAAATATCATCAAGTTCCTTCACCCATTCATCTTTGCTTTTCAAATTATTTCTTTTATCTAGGGCATGAGGAAACAAACTAAATTTCTAGCTCTTGTACTTTTTCAAGTAGCCTACTATTATTTTCTGTAAATGAATCCTTTTATTGTTAAAATCAGCAAGATTAGAAACAATATCAAAGGTTTTTTCAATTTGATCATAAGAATTATTTATAACAGAGAAACACAAAAATGTCATTTCTTTCTCCCTTCTCACCCATTTATTTATGATAGGCTTTAAATCCTCATCATTGGCTTTCAAATCCTCCTAGATTTTGATCACCCTGGCCAACTAATCATGAATCAGTGGCCATTGAACTTTGTCCCCCAAATATGTGAGATCTTTTCTTAATTTATCTTCATATTTTGACTCAAGCTCTACATGTAAGGCCCATAGTTTTCCCTTTTCTTCTTCAAAATCCTCAGCAGTGTAGTACTATGGCCTTTGGGGTGTATCTAATTTTTCTATGAGGGGGGTGGATTTGAAGGGTTCAATTGGGGGGCGAGGGTATGTTATTCTAGGCCTGGTGGATTTTCTCGATAGCTTGTTCTCAAGCTCAATTCTCTCTTTTACCTCTTTATTGTAGGCATCCAAAACTGCGTCATATTTATTTTGTAACTCAAACATAACCTATTCGTCCTTCTTAGTAGTGGCCAAAAGAAACTTGGAAGAATCCACATTGCAATGTGCTACCTACACATGTGAGGTATCAACAACTCTTCTCACAATTATGCTTCCCATCAATCCAGACTCATCTGGTTGTGATGATGGGGCTCTAGATCCTCTTCTCAATGACCTATTAACCAATGCATCTTGATCTTTAATGAATATAGTGCCTTGGAAATCCCCTTTATTTTGATCTTGCCAAGTTATTTTATTTGAAATAGAACTGAAAACTAAGGCATCAACAATATCCCAATTTGGCAACAATAAAATGTTAGATGCCTTCACCATTTGCCTTCCATCCTCAGGGCTTATATTCTGAAATTATTTTATCATTTCTTCTTTTTTTTGGTTCTAGATGGAAGCTTCGTCCATTTCAGGATGCTCTATTTTCAACCTTTTACATTTTTCCTCAAAAATATTCATGTTTTCTCTCCATGCAAACTGTTGAAAAGCCCTAGATTTCACAAAACTGTCATTAGCCAAAACTTGTTGACTCACCTATTCTATCATAGGGTCCAATTCCTTGCTCTATAGTTAGCTATTGTAAGGTCCAGACTTTGGAGGGGAGGTTCTAGAGTGTTACCTTCATCCAATTCTACTTGAGTAATAAAGATGCCTCCCTATGATCCCATCTAATCAATTTTTTGACCTGTGAGCTATTCTTCTCCAATCCTCAAAGGAGATTGAGTAGGTGAATATTCCTCAACTTGAGGTCTCTCTTCTTTCATTACCTTCTACCTCTTGGGACAAGACTCATCAAGTCTCTCCTCTAGGGTTGTACTGGTGGATCCCATCATTTTCTTGCCCTTATCTACATGAGCCCTTTTATTTTGAATTATAGTGTAACCAGGCTTCTTTTGTATAATTATTTGACTAGCTCCTATATTAGGAGTGAAAATCAACCTCCTCATGAACTCTATGGCCTTATCATGATAAGAATCAATAAAAAATTATTTCTTCTCATTCATAGCTTCCATTATATGAGGGAAGTTACTCATGAGCTTATTTATTATGTTAGCCTCTATATTGGCATTATCTAAAGGACTACATTTCTGATCAAAACAATGAATGAATTCTAGGACCCAGGAGTAAACTCTCCATTTTTCTTTTCTAGTTTCTTTTTCTTGCAATGAGAATTCATTTCTTATAATATCCTCTAGATAATATGAATCATGTTTGACCTGTCCCAGCTTAATTCTATGCCTCAAGGTCTGATTGAAAAATCCCTCTGAATCACAAAAATGGGGATGGGAGATAGCCATCATATACTAATCCAAAAAATTTTCCAAAAAGAGCCAACCCCCTTTGGTAATTACAAACTAATGGGCCACTATGTAGGTAGGGAAAATTTACCCTAGTTGCCTCTTCAACAGAAACATTTCTTCTACTCCTTCAAGTTGGCATGAAACTTTGAACAACCATTCCTACCTTGACAGTTACTTGGTAAGGCAAGACATGAGGACTCCCTTAAAACTACAAGTTCTAAAAATAGTAGAAACAGAGTAAGCGATGATATCTCCACAATTGTGTGAAACTTTCAAATTATGGGGGTTATCCATACGCTTGATGAGACTCATTAGTACCTTAGGGATTCTGGGATTGTCACTCAATATGAGGCATCTTAATTTAGAAGCAAAATACCTATCAAATATGACAAAACTAGCATTATTTGCATCCCAGGTCATATCTATGCTCCACAACTAGACTAGCAGTATTTCCCCATTTTCCTCTCTATTCAATTCCATCTCATTACCAAAATATGTCACCCCCTTGAACAAAAACATATGCATTAATAGAGGATAGTGGCCAAAAGTTTTCTCCAGTTTTCCTTTCACAATTCCAACTAAACCAATGTGAATTTCTTTAGCCAAAAAGGAGGAAAAATTGAAGATAACATCTACACTAAAAGAAGTAATTTGAACCATCATATACATAAGGCCAATGGGCATGAAATCCTGCTCAACTTCACCAAAAACATGGCACAGGGTCTTGTATATCTCTACAGCTCGGGAAGTGAAAAGACTCTTCTTAAAAGGTTCTCTAGAGGCTATAGTAATTACTGGTAGAGTTCTTATTGTACCAATATGTACCCTTAGTTCACCTCCCCTAATTACATTTTTCTTTGCTTTGTATTCATTCTCTAATTTTGGCAAATTGATTGGCACATGGTAATCTGACAATGGTTCTAGGTGAAAAACCTCTCTAATTTCTTTAGGGCTAATTGAGATCAGAGGCACACCATCATTTCTTCTCACAACCCTAATAGCTTCGTCATAATTCTTGGTAATGGCTTCAAGCAAATCATAATCCATGAAAACACTTGGAATAACTATCTTGCCCAAATCAAAATTCTAGATATTAGCATGCTAGGAAAACAACTTCCTTTCTGAAACCACTTTTTAAACAAGACAAGATTAGTTTGAGTAGTTATTGCATCCCTAATCCAGTTCTCCTTTTCATATAAGCCATCAACAATTTTAAGCCTAGGGTTTAAGGAAATTAACTCTTAACTTGTGCAGGCTCTTTAGTGGATTTTGGGAGTAATTCTAACAAATCATCATGGACATTCCTATCCATATAATTAATTTTCCTAGAAAATGCTTTCTTAGGAGGCATCTTGATCATAATAATAGGAATTGGAATGTCACAGAGGTTATATATGAGTACTTACTTGACTTGCCAGACTTATTCTTCTTTGAACTTTTGTAGCTACTTTCGAATAGATGAGGAATCGCTTCACATCTTTACTAGGCTTAACACAATATGATCAATAGGTTTTTGTGCTCAAAAAACATGAAATCTTTGTTTGTGTGGGACTAGAATTAATGAAAATATCCTATATTATACTTTGCTTCTCCCACATGCAAAGCTTTCATTCATCATAAATGTGTAGAATAGAAAAATAGAGTAGTATTGCACTTCCTTTTAAATTTGTGCCATTGATCCTTGAAAAATCCTATGATCTAGGAATGAAAACTAGGCTAACTCAACTTTCTTCTTAGCATGCTGGTAGTCAAACCAATAATTTTCCTCCATCTATATCTTTCCTTTAGTTCTAGCATTTCAAACTAGGCCCATGGAGACTAAGGACATGTGTCATCAACTCGCTAACTCGATATACATAACTTTTGAGCACCTTTCTATAGCGAGCTAGAGATAACCACTGATCTTGCTTTGATTGTGTGGTAGATATTTGAAACCACTTTTAAGAGAACAATGGTGGGTCCCTCACTTTCTAACTCGCTAAACATAATCTTTGCACATCTCTTCATAGTGAGTTAACAAGTATCGTTGATCCATGCTTGATTTGATGATCAGAATTCTTTATATATTTTATACATGGGGAGTGGGTCTAGGTACTACTATCACTAAGATGGCACAACACACTAGCACACATATATGTTATTTAATTTCCAATGACATCACACACCCTTTGTCTTGTCATGTTTGTTACTTTCAGGAGGGTCACTACATTGCTACCGGAAAAAATACTAATTATCTGGCTAGCAATACAATGACCTCCTGGTAACCATCAAAATTTATGGCTTATAGATACTCAGTAGGATGTCACTATGTCATTTGATCTACACAACTTAGCTTTATCATGTCACTCGTTTGGGGCCCACCTTTGAGGATTTTTTGTTACATCACCACTTTTTGACCAGTCGCTACATCGCTACTAGAAAAATTACCAACTATCTGGCTAGAAATATAGTGACCTCCCAGTAAACATCAAAACTAATGTTGGGAAATAAAATTATGAGTGACACAACTATCATAGAAATAAAATCAAAGCTGGCACAATATTTTATTTGGGATCCTCACAATCATTTCTTATTTTGTAAAAGAACACTATCTCTTGCAATGACCGAGCCCTTGCTATGTTGCTATCAGAAAAGTGGTGTTATTTTGGCTAGCGATATAGTGACCTTTGATGGATTCTCAATTCAAGTGATGGAGAACAAAAAACATATTGATTGAAAACCTACCAATTAATGCTGGTGTCAGAGAAGGTAGTCGTGCACATTTATAAGATTGCAGGGGAATTTTTGTAGTCACATCAACCTTTTAAAAGAACACTGCCTTTTGCAAAATTTGGGCACTCACTATATCACCACTGGCAATTCGGACGGATATTCTAATAGAAACTTAGTAAGTTGTTGGAGAAACTTGGACTCTGGTGACACCATTTACAAGTTTTTTCACATGCATTTCTTCTTAAAATTGACAAGCCTGGGACATAACAAATGGTCATAATATCATAATTTGGACTTCATTTTTCAGTATCACAGACATAGTTATCTAATGGTCACTACCTCACTAGGTGTAACATTTGAGCATCTTGCTATAGCGAGTATGCGACAATCATAGCTTCAAAAAAGATACAACAGTGGGATAAAACCTCTTTCAAAATGACCTCAAAACAAGTGGGAAAAGAATATTCTCTTATCCTTTTTTTAAAAACTTTTGCACTAGGGAATTTTTAAATGGAATGAGACATAAGGTTTTAACAAAAAATTTCAAAGGCTAACAAATGGAAGATTTAGCTAGAAACCCTATTCACCACTAATGGATTCCAATCTGAATTTTTATACTTGGATAAAGGAATTTTATCATGCAAAAATTTAGATCAATAGACCACAATATTTTCCTTCCCTTTCTTAAATACAATTTCAAAGTCTTATCCCAACATCTTAGTTGCCCATTTTTGTTGCTCTTTTGATGATAGTCTTTGTTCCAAAAAATATTTTAGGCTGTCATGATCTATTTTAACCTTGAAGTGTCGACCCATTAAATAAGGCCTCCATTTTTTAGTTGCATGAAGGATTTCTAATATTTTCTTCTCATTAATAGGTTTGAGTTTATTTTTACCTTTTAATTGATGACTCTCAAAAGAATTTGTTTGACCTTCTTGAATGAGAAATACTCCTATCCAATTTCCAAAATCATCATATTCTACAATGAATTCCTTGGTGAAGTTTGGAGTGGCAAGCACTAGAGTTGTACACATAGCCTTCTTTAATTGCTCAAATTATACATTAGCAAATTCATTCCAATGAAAAGAATCCTTCTTCAATAGATTTATAAGGGGTGCTTCTATACAACCATAATTCTTCACAAATCTTCTATAGTATCTTGTCAATCCAAAGAAACCCCTCAACTTCTTAATAGTTTTTGGAATAAGCAATTCCATGATAGCCTTGATTTTGGTAGGATCCAACTTTACTCCATGTAAAACTATGTATCCCAAATACTCCATCTCCTTAAGACCAAAAGCACACTTGGATGGCTTAGCATAGAGTTGATGATCTTTAAGTAATTGTAATGCTTGCTCTATATGCTACCAATTTTCTTCCCAAGTCTTGCTATAAATTAATATATCATCAAAAAACACTAACACACACTTTCTCAAGAACTTCTTAAAAATATAATTCATAAAACTTTGGAAGGTAGATGGTGCATTGTAAGACTGAATGACATCACCAAAAATTCATAATGACCTTCACGAGTTTGAAATGTTGTCTTACAAATATCTTCCTTCTTAATCTAAATTTGGTGATAACTCAATCAAAGATCTAACTTCATAAAATACATAGCTCCATTTAATTCATCTAGAAGATCATCAATGAATAGAATAGGAAACTTATCTTTAATGGTGTACTTGTTGAGAACTCTATAATCTAGACACATGCACCAAGTTTCATCCCTCTTATGATCAACACAAAAAGTGAGAAGTAAGCATGTTGGCTATGCCTCATAATTCCTACCTCTAGCATTTCCGCAATAATTTTTTCTATCTCAATTTTTTGTATGTGTGGGTACCAATAAAACCTAATGTTTATTGGGAAAATCCCTAGAACTAGTTGTATGGCATGGTCATGATCCCTCTTAGGAGGAAGTCCTTTAGGCATATCTCTAAGTATCACTAAGTGGCAATCAATTATTGCTTGTAAATCTAGATGAGTAAGAGTATTAGATTGAGATACTTCTAATGAAGATAGATGGGCCACAAATCCATCCACACCTTTCTTAAGAAGTTTTTGCATTCGATGAGAGCTTACCATTTGTGGGGATTTTTCCTTCAATCTCCTTAGCTCTGCTACCTTTCCTTGTGATTGAAATTGCATGAATAGTTCTTCAAAGTTCATCTTAGTTGTTCCCAATGTAGTAACCAATTGTACTCCCAAAACAATATCTACTACACCCATGGATATTACATACATTGGGGTATCAAGTTGATAAGCTCCCATGGATAATTTTATGCTATGACACTTCTTGAATAACTAACCATGCCCCCATCTACAATCAAAACCTGAAATTCTAGGGTTGGATATATAAAAAAATTTAGTAGAGTTGCCAAATTTTTGTTAATGAAATTATGAGTACTACCTAAGTTGATCAACACTATTACTTTCTACTTCTTTAAGAAACCCACTACCTTGAGAGTTTGTGGTGCACTGAAACCTAAAAGTGCATGACAAGAAATGATAGGTTGAGAATTGTGTCATTCCTCACCTAACTCCCTATCCTCCTCTAATATGGGTTCATCCTCTTCTTCTTCACTTAGACCTTCAATATAGAACAATTTCTTTTCACTACATTTATGTCCTTAACTATATTTTCTATCACAATTGAAACACAACCCTTTTGCTCTTTTCTCCTTAATTTGTTGTGGAGTCAACCTAGTAGGTTGAGGAAGAAAAGGTGTTGAATATCCTTTGTCTCTTGTCACATTAGCCCCCTACTTTCTAGGAATCAAGAACTTCTGCTCTACCCTGCATGCTAATATAAAAGAATCATTTATTGAACTAGGACAAAACATGTGTATCTCAAGTTGAATGTGATTCTTGAGACCACCCAAGAATAAATCATTCAAGTTATCCTCTATGATTGTATCCACTCTTAAGGATAGATTTTGAAATTGTTAAATATAATCCTTAACAGATCCATTTTTGTTGAATCTTATCAAGTTGGCTAAATAATTTGTTTGTCATACTATTGATATATTGTGCTTGGAGTTCTTTTGTAAAAATTGACCATGATACAATGAGACCCTTTTTCCTCCTATGAGTACAAAGCCAATGATACCAAATGAATTGATATGGTTCTAGATATAAGGAAGCCATCATAACCTTTTTTCCATATGGGATTTGATGTATTTCAAAAAAATTATCCATTTGATTTATTCGTGTTAGAGGATCATTGCCATCAAATTTTTCCATATCCACCTTTGGAAAATAATTCCTAGATCTCGTAGGATTAATAAAATTTGTGTCATTATTAGGCAACTTGAAGGTTTCACCTTGATTTATTGAGAGCTCCTTCCTTGTTTCATTCATATAGGTGCTTAACATGGTTAATATATTTGATATATCTCCTTGTAGGTCATACATATCATTCTTAACCTTTTCCTTGAACTTACTAAGTTCCTCATTGGGCTTACTATCATCTACTACTTCCCAATCTTGAATAGAGGATTTCCTCGGTGTTGTAGAATTATTTTTGCCTCTTGTTGGAGGTCCCTTAATGATGCAAAAAAATTTTTTTGAAATAAATCACACAAATGAAATGTAAATTATCTAATTTATTTATTTTTTACTATAACTTACTTCAGCCAAGAAATCCTTACTCAGAAAAAATCCCCAAAAATTTTTTTAGCAAATTTGCTACTTTGAGAGATGATTTTCGTAATTTTATAATATCTTGATTTATTTTTCTCAATCTCTCCAAGATTTTAATTTAGGCTCCTCTACTATTTATTTAAAAACCCAATACAAGTTATACTTCAATTTGGTAAGATGTGAGAGATATGAAGATCTCAAAAAATTGTGTAGGAATAGTAATTTTGCAATAATTTCCTCAAATTTGATCCAATTCCTCTAAATTTTGGACTATATATTCTTTAATATGTTCTTCAAAAATAATTTAAAAATCTTTGAAAATTTTGAAAAAATATATAAGTTATTCTTTTCCCAAAATCGCCCCAATGTTGAGAAGAAATCTTGCCTCTATGGTGCCAAGATAATGCTCTGATACCACTTGTAATGAAATAGCTTGCACAATAGAAGAAATACTATGAAATATTATATAAATACTTGATAATAGCTAAGAGTAATAGGCCACTTCAATGGGGAAACCTCCATATATCTTCAATGAGAACACAATTCACAATATGATAATTAAATTAGACTTACAACCTCCTATATATACCTAATTATGCTTATGTTGAATAGACACAACACTTCATAGCAGCTAGGCCAACCTACCTACCTAAATTATAATATAATAATGATAAAATGAATTAATTAAGGATTAAGATAGCCACAACTTGACTATTCATAACATTATATACAATAATATTAAGGGCACAACAAATTTCATAAAAGTAAAAGAAAATTCAAAGGTAAGTTACCTATCATGTGTTTCAATTGCAATGAGGCTGGTCATATTACTGCTAGATGTCCAGAGAAGAAAAATTATAGAGGTGGAGACAAGTACAAAAGTAGAAGAGATAAACACAAAAGAGATTGCAAAGATAAAGGCAAGAAGTCTTATTACATAGTTGAAGAAGAAACTAAAGATGGATATAATGATCATGAAATGGTGTGTGTTGTAATGAATGATGATTTTGATGAGGATGAATCAACTATACTAGTGTCCTATGTGAACAAGAATGACATATGGATCATTGACAGTGGATGTTCACATCACATGACTAGTGATAAAAGTAAGTTCATTACCTTTAATTATTATGATAGAAATAGTGTAAGGTTTAGTAATGATGCACCCTATCTGATAAAAGGAAAAGGTTATATCAAACTCACATAAAATATTTTATGCGATAATGCTTATTATGTTGAAGGAATTAACTATAATTTTTTGAGTGTATCACAACTAAATAGTTTAGGTTGTAAATTTGAGTTTGAGAACAAGATTGCCAAGATAGATGATACTATTGGAAAACTAATTGGAAAAGTTGTTCAAACTAGAGGTAATCTATTGCACCTTGATATGGATAATGCTACTTGTTTAGTTGTAGAATTTGATGATGTGTGGCTATGGAACAAAATGTTATGTCATGTTAATTTTGATAAAAAAAATTTTATCAATAATATGAGAAGAGTCAGAGGTTTGCCTAAGTTGAAGAAACCTAATAATATAATTTGCAAACAATGTCAGTTAGACAAAATGACAAAATAAAGTTTTAAGAGTAAGGCACATACCTCTAAATAAATATTAGAGATTGTCCATACTAAATTGTGTGGTCTAATTGATTTACAAAGATACAAAGGAGATAAATAAATTATGCTATTTGTTGATGATTATTCTAGAATGATGACAATTATGTTTCTAAAATAGAAATTAGATGCTTTCCAAATGTTTAAATGGTAAAAAGAAAGAGTTGAGAAGGAAATAGGTAAGAGTCTCAAATGTTTGGGATCTAACAGAGGAGGAAAATTTACATCAAATGAGTTTGAGATGTTTTGTAATGATAGAGGAATCAAAAGACAAACATATGCCCCTAGGACCCCTTGTAAAATAGAATTTCTAAAAGGAGAAACAAATCTTTAATGGACTATGCTAGGACACTCATGATGGAGAAAAATGTTGCTTTGAAATATTGGAGATAGGTTGTAAGTATAGTTGTCTATACCTTGAAAAATGTGCAAGTCAAGAATGGTACTCATTTAACACCTTTTGAACTATGGTATGGATACTCACCCTATTGGCTCCTAATTTAATAGTTTTGAAAATGACCAACAAACTAGATAGATGCATCTAAGGCTAGCAAATTCCTATGATAGATACACTTGATTGCAGTCTTGGGCCAACTATAAGGCATAACTCCTTCTACTTTAGGCTCTGAAAGACTTAGGTAGGTAGACCTAAGATTCAATTGATATCGTACTAGTGAAAAACATATCCCTGAATCTATTTACTATAGATGAAACCCCTTATATCTCCTAATAACTCATGAGAAGACATAGATCTACATTAGAAAATTGCAATCTACGAAATCACATAAGTTGAGTGAGTGTTAATTCTTTTCAACCCACTACAACACATGAAATATTGAATTAATTTTGAATAAAATATTTTGTGCAAATGACATTCATATCACCTTGCATCTAATTTAGTGATTAGTGCCTTATCCATTAAAACATAGAGTCATTACTAGGAAGATGATCTAACTGGTTTGCATTACAATCAAGTTTATCAACTGAAATCCCCAAATCCCATTCTTATGCAATATCCCCTTCATACACCTAGAAACCCTATCATAACACTGAAGCATTTACCTAACTCCTTGAGTTAGAAGAAACAACAAATTTGATACACAACTCATCCAAAATGGCTTAAATCAAATGAACCTTATCCATTTAATCACAAAGTTAATGAAATATGAAGAATTAGGAGACAGAACAAAGAAACCTAGATAATTTTTTGTAAATCCTTTTTTATATTCATTCATGGAAAGATTGAGTACATGAACTGGTAAAACTAAATGAAACTCAAGATAATTCACATAATCTAACATCAATTTCCAGTATCTCAGAATGACAATACATGACATGAAATGAAAATCTACACATAAGTAGGTGTGTCACCTTCACTACTAGAGCTCAGCTCAATAAACAGCAAGAAAAACCATCAACAACCCTAGTTTCAACAGTAGAATTGGAACCCTACTGGTATTACCTAGAGCAAACTACCAACCCTTACAATGGATCAAAGAAAGAAAGATATAGACAAGAAAGAACTCTCAAATCAGTTCTGCGCCTGATATGTGTCCACTTGAAATTCAATCTCTTATAGTTGAATCACCTCTTTCATCTTTCTACCCCTTTTATCTGATTCTTGTTTTCATCATTATTTATAACTAATCTTGAAATATCTTTGCTCAATGATGAAAAACCTTTACACATCCAAAATATCTGATTTACCTTAATAAATGCTTGTGAAATTTTGAGTTTTTACTAAATATGGGTGACCAAATTCAACCTTAATTGCATTTCCATGGTCTTTTACCTATATTCAGGTGATTACCTTACCAAAAATCAATTTTGAACTTTGATACCTAAATTTGATTGCAAGATAAGAATCTAGAAGAAAACCTCCTATAGTTGATTTGCATCTCAGGAACCTCCACAAAGTTGATTTGAAGATGACTCCCCTATTATAAAGCTCAAGTCTGCACTTCTTTTAAATTTTAAATTTTAAAAAATTTAAAATATCTAAGGTTTGAACATTATAATAAATGCCCATCTTGATTTTAAAAACTTGTAGGTACATCCATTTGAAAGGAAAAATAATAAAATAATATCTTTATCATTTTCCAATTTCTCTCTACCCCTCTGAATTTGGATCAAACCTGGTTTGATCAACTTTTTTCCATGTGGTAGCCTCTGATTGGTTGACCTGCCACCTCATTACCATGTGGCACTCACCCACTTGCCCACATTTCTTAATGATCAAACACTTTTTTTCTTGTGGGGATGCGTGAACTGTCAGATCTTCCACATGGCAGCATCCTATGCATTTGCTTGAGCTTGCATGTCTCAGCCACATCATTGCCAATTGGGACTCATGCCACGTGTCACATTCTTGTACTCTTGCATTTTTTAATTGGTGAGCACTTTCTTTTGTAGGGATGGACTAATTGTCATATCGTGACACGTATTACAATCCTATGCTTTGTGTTTGAACCTACTTATATGCACCACCTCATCACATGCGCAGGACCCACTACCACATGGTGGCAACCCACTTTTTCACAATCTTTAACCGGTGAGCAACTTACTTTTGCATAGTTGTACCACTTGTTGGATGCATACATGTGGTAGCATCTCGTTGCATCCTTGCCACCTCAGCATGCAAGCACATTTATTCAAAATTAAGCTTGGATGACTCCCACCAGCTGTCCTTCATGTGGGGCCCTTCACACATGAAATGCGAGTCCTTTAGCCAATGTGTCTTTGAAGACACTTAACTTCTGAGTGCGTGAGTATTTGAAGATTGAGAACTGCCCCCACACAAGCAATATGGGATTAAACAAACTCTATTTTTCTTTCATCTTTTCCCACTGTGAGTAAGCCTCAACTTCTCTCTTTACAAATAGACCATTCCTCATGTGTTTTAGATGCCTTCTTTTCCATCACATTGCTTATGGGCATGAGATTCTTTACATGGTATGAGCTTTGACCTACGGCTTGATCTTAGCCACTTTGACCTCCTTTCCTTGCATGGATTCTCTTTACAAGCTGCGGCTTCTCTTAAACATGTGTAGTTCCCCTATTTTTTTTAGTGAGCCACAATGCTTTTTGTTTGGAGATAATCCTTTTTTATTGATGGCTTCTATCTATTTCATGAAGTTTTCTTTTATATACAGCTACTTCCAAAGTGTAGGTTCCTCAACGTTGACTGGGGTATTTTTTTTTTATGCTAGGGTATCTACTAGAATGGGTTCCTTCTATACTTTGATTGCCCTACTATTTCTTATACTGTAAAATGCAAAATCCCTTTTTTTACTTGAATAACCCATGATGATTCACTCGCTGTTAAAACTTTCTATGTAATAGATTAGAGCTAGACTTATGATCTTCCTTTTACTGCTTCTTCTTTCTACCTCCCAAGGATCAAGCTAGTCTTTGAGTTTTACTTCGGGTCATGGAGGACCTTGTTTTGAGTACAAAATTTCTTGTGAACTCATATCTGTCCTTGGATTAATTCTAATCACAACTACATGGTCCTCTTAGATGGTAAGGCCTGCTCAAACTCCCCTACTTTTTTGGTAGCTTCTTTGCATATAAGCATGTTTCAAACATAATTTTATGTGAACTGTCTTCGAAGAAGGATGCTTTGTTCTATTTTGGAGTGCAAATTTCCTCATGCTGCTACCTCTTTTCCATATGATTCAACCTCCTTCTAATTGTGTAGGCCTTATTCTAAGGCTACTCCCCTATTCTCACACTGCTTGTGCTCCTTTTCCTTAGTGGCTAATGGTGCTTCCAACCTACTTACCCTTGCACCATCTTCCTTTGTAAGATCTTTGAATTTAGTTCACATCTCTTCCTTTCCAGCGGTTTCCACTCAGCCTTCTCAAATGGTATGGGAATGTCTTGTATCGATGCTTGGACTCTTCTTCAGCATGGGTGCTTTTAAAAAATGTTGACTGAAGTTTTTGCTTTATTATCTTGATATTTTAAAGAGGTAGAAAATTTAGTTGACTCTGGGATGGTATGCTAGTTGCTGGACTTGAAGATGTATGGACAACACCCATTGGATCAAGAAGAATAAGATCTTGATGATTTTGTGACACATGTTACAATTTCTTCCTCAACGTGATTTGAATTGTCTTCCACAGGCCATACAATAGGAGGTGCAATTGCTTCCAAAGTTTCTTATTTGGATCCAGGCTGGTATATATTCCCTTGCTCATCTCTCCTATCTGTATCAATAACAACATCTATAATCTCTTGTTCATTATCGGGTACTCCAAACAAATCCTGTGCATTGGATGGCTCTTGAGTTGCCCCTTGCATTTATTTAACTTCAATGATGGTAATGCACATGGTGAAGCATTGTAATGATTACAATCATTACTATCTCCCCTTCAAATCTTTGACTTGCACAAATTTTCATCGGCCTGATGAAATTAGTCAGGCCCCAAAGTGGGTCCAGTTAAATTTTTTTTTTGTTTCCGAACAACTAAACCATCAAACTAACCCATAGATCATCTCAAATTGATTAGAATTAAATTCAATCACTAACTAATCATTAAAAATTCAATTTATCACCCTTTTCCAACTGTCAAATTTTTTCCAAGAGCTCCTTTGACTGGCTTTAAAAGCTAACCCGAATAGATAACTAGGCTTCGAAATCCAGCACACTCAATCTTTGTTTTGCATAATTGCGCCATGTTGAATCTGTTGGATACAATTAAGTAATTGTGTATTGTCTTTGATGTTACACAAATGCCATATCAGTTATCAGACAGAGTCTACCGAGTTCTGTCAGTTAGGAAAACAGTTTACAGAGTCTACCGAGCTCAGTCGGTCAGTAAAGCCTTTTGCAGTGTATACCGAGTGTTCCTGTATGTCACACGGTGAGTTAGTGTTAACCGAGTTCACACGGTAAGCTAAGGAAAGCTTAGTTTTCACCGAGCTCACTCGGTAGTCGAAGATAGCTTTTACCGAGTCTAGTCGATTTCCAAAGGAAGTGGCAGGTTTACCGAATTCCTCGGTAATTGTAGTTTTTAACGAGTTCTGCTGGTTAACATAGGAAGCAATTTTTTTGTTCTGTATTGACCGAGCAGTGTCGGCCAGTGAAGAATTTTGTTTTCATTGTTAGTTCAAGCTGACTTTGGAATATGTTTTGTCAAGTTGGTTGGGCTGACCTGGTATTATGTATAGTATATAAAGAGGTGCTCAAGATGCGGAAAAGTGTGGAATAGAGAGTGTATACGAATAGTGAAAGGAAGTGCAAGGAAGAGACTTGCGTGTGCCTAAGCAGAGTTGAGCAGAGGGAAATCTTGGAGCTGCAAAGATATATTTAATTAGTAAGGATCTTATGGAGCTAAACTGAGATCTGTATTCAGCAAGATAAGTTGCATGTATTTTCAGATCATTCATTGTTGCTTTCTAACCATTGTAACAGTGATTCCAAAATCTCCTAACAGAGTTGGTTTAACAGCCATTCCATAAATCCTTTAACAGGGTGGCAATTCAGTTGAATTGTTCTAAAGACCTCTTACAAGGCCACTCCTAACAGGGTGATTAAATCCTCTAACAGGGTCACACCTAACAGTGTGTTTTGTAACCTTTAACAGGGTTGGCTCCTAACAGGGTTCACTTCAGAAGAGTGAAAATTGGTGACTAGTTGCTGGTGGTTTTTCCCATATTGGGTTTCCACGTAAATCTGGTGTCTACTGTGTTCATGATTACTTTCTTTTGCATGGTCGCTTATTTTAGTAAATGCTTAATAAATTAACTAAACATCTATCAAGTTTTAAGCAGTAATTTATGTGTTTACCGAGTAGCAGCAACAACTAAGTTTAAGGCATCTTTGGGACTGTGGAATTTGTTTTTGTGGTAACTGATTCACCCCTCCCCTCTCAGTTACCCCATCTTCATTTTCCAACAATTGGTATCAGAGCTTTTGGTGCTTGCAGGAGGAGATTTCAAAGATCTAAGCCAAAGATCAAGATGTCTTACAAGAGGGAAATCCCAGGGCTTAACCGAAACAACTTCTCAGCATGGTAGGGATTAATGAGACTTCATCTAGCTTCCATTGGTAACACTGGTCTGAAATATCTTGATGAGAAATATGTAGAACCATCAGGTACATTATCAGTCAATGACATTGCTATAAAGAAGACTCATAACATTATGATGATTGATATTGCATCTACCTTGAGTTATGAAGAGTTTGATGATGTCAAGGACTGCACTACTGCCTATGAAATGTGGGAAAGACTGAAAGAGATCTATGGTGGAGATGACAATGTTAGAAGAGCCAAAGCTGAAAGTCTGAGAGGACAGTTCGATCAGATGAAAATGAAAGAAGATGAAAACATTGCCAAATATGTTGAAAGAATTAAAGCATGTGTCAGTGCTATCAAAGCTTTTGGAGGAAGTATTAGTGAAGAGACAGTCATAAGTAAAGTTCTTAGAACTCTACTTCCAGTTTATGCCATCAGGGTATCAGCCATTCAAGAAAGAAGGTGTGAGGCCAATCACAAGATAAACCTAGAGGCTATAGTTGGAAGATTGATAGCATTTGAACTAGATAATTTTGATAATTATGTCCCAGCTGCAAAGAATATTGAGTCTGCATTTGAAGCCAAGCTTTCACTCAAGGACAAAGGCAAGAAGAAGAAGGAATCTTAGTCAGAGAGTGAAGATCAATCAGATCAGAGTTCTGACAGCGACCTTGAAGTAATTGAAGCTCTACTTGCAAGGAAATATTAAAGAGGAAGAGGTAAATACAAAGGTAAAGTACCCCTAATCTGCTTTTCATGTGAAGAAGTCGGTCATATTGCTGCAAGGTGTCCAAACAAGAAAGATAAAGATGAAAAGAAAGATAATAAATGGAACAGTAAAGATCTCAAATCATTTAAGGATAAAAGTAAGAAATCATGTTTTATGGCTAAAGATTCTAATGATTCTAATGATGAAGAAGAGGATGAGATTGTTTACATTGCTGTAAAAGATGAATCTGACAATGAAGAAATGACACTCATCTCTCACATAAGTAAGAATGATACATGGATCATTGATAGTGGCTACTCACATCATATGACTGGAGATAAAACAAAGTTTGATCAATTTGAAGAGTATAATGGTGGCAGTGTAAGATTTGGAAATAATGAACCTTGTTGCATCAAAGGAAAAGGAAGAATCACTCTAACCCAGGAACTTGTATGTGATAATGCTTATTGGGTAGAAGGCCTAAAGCACAATTTGTTGAGTGTGGCACAATTACTCAACAATGGACTCAAAGTAGAATTCATCCAAGGCAAAGCAAGACTGCTGAACGGTAAAGGAAAGTTGATTGGATCTGGTACTCAAACTAAAGGTAACTTGTTCTATCTTGAACTTGATGAACATTCATGTTTTATTGCTCAAGTAGAAGAGAGTTGGTTATGGCATAAAAGGTTATGTCATGTGAATTTTGACAATTTGGTAAAGATAAGAAAATTCAAGAAAGTGAGAGGCATTCCTGATTTAAAGAAACCAGAGGTCGGTTTATGCAAGAATTGTCAAGTTGGAAAGATGGGTAAGTCTAGTTTCAAAAGCAAAAATTATCAGTCTGAAGATTTATTAGAAATTGTGCATACTGACTTATGTGGACCTATTGGAACTGAAAGCTATACTGGTGAAAAATATTTTATTCTTTTTGTTGATGATTATTCAAGAATGATGACCGTCATGTACCTAAGGAACAAATCAGAAGCATTTGAAAAGTTCAAATGGTATTTGGCAAGAGTAGAAAAAGAAACAGGGAAAAGATTGAAATGCCTAAGGTCAGACAGAGGTGGTGAATTTATTTCACATGAATTCAATAACTTTTGTATTGAAAGAGGAATCAAAAGATAGGTTTCAGCACCAGGTACTCCTGAACAAAATGGCATAGCTGAAAGAAGGAATAGATCCATCATGGATTGTGCAAGAACCTTGATGATAGAAAAGAATGTTGCTATCAAATATTGGAAGGAGGCTATCAGTACAGTAGTTCATACCTTAAACCGAGTATAGTTGAAAAAAGACTCATTCAAAACTCCCTATGAATTATGGTATGGCTATAAACCCAATGTAAGTTATCTGAAAGTATTTGGAAGCAAATGTTATATCTTGAAAGAATCTAGAAAAAGTAAATTTGATGTAAAAGGTGATGAAGGTATATTTCTTGGATACTCATGCAAGAGTAAAGCATATAGATGCTTGAACTTATCTACTCACAAAGTCATAGAAAGTATACATGTGAAAGTTGATGAGTTTGCAGAAAAGACTGAAGAAGAAAGCAGAAGAGAACCAGAAGATTACAAAAGATTCGTCTTTAGTGAACCAGATATAATATCAAGTGCATCTGAGAATCAGAAACCTTCTTCTACCGAGTCATCACTAACCGAGTTGCAGGAAATATCTACCGAGCCAACATCTACTGAGCCAATGTCTACCGAGTCAGAGAATACCGAGTTAGAGATTACCGAGCCAGTTAATACCGAGCCAGACCAAACCGAGCATGAAGGTGAAATGCAAGAAGATAACGACAAGATTCATCCAAAAGGAAAAGAACTTGTTCTAGCCAAGTATGTCAGGAGACATCATTCAGCAGATCAGATCATTGGAAATAAATCTGAAGGAACCATCACAAGAAGTAAGTTGAAAGGTACTTGTTTACTTGCTGATTTTGAACCTAGAACTATCAAAGATGCATTAGAAAATGATAATTGGATTGAAGCAATGAATGAAGAAATAGAGCAGATAGAGAAAAATAAGACATGGACTCTTGTACCCAGGCCTAAAGACAAAAATGTAATCGGTACAAAGTGGGTTTTCAGAAATAAGTTGGATGAAAATGGTAAAGTATCAAGAAACAAAGCTAGATTAGTTTGCAAAGGATATTCTCAAGAGGAAGGCATAGATTATGGAGAAAATTTTGCTCCCGTTGCTAGATTGGAAGGTGTTAGAACCTTATTAGCATATGCTACTTACAAAGGATTTAAAGTTTATCAGATGGATGTCAAGTCAGCATTTCTAAATGGTATACTGGATGAAGAGGTCTACATTGAACAACCTGAAAGTTTTATAGATCCAGATAAAAAGAACATGGTTTGCAAATTGCACAAGGCACTGTATGGTCTGAAACAAGCCCCTAGAGCATGGTATGAAAGATTACATAGCTATCTTATTCAAATTGAATTTCAAAGAAATAATGATAACAATAGTTTGTATATCAAGGAAGGACCAGAAAATAAGATTGTCCTGGCAGAAATATTTGTAGATGATACTATTTTCATAGGGAATGATGATCTTTGCAAAGAATATTCAGAACAAATGAGCAAGGAATTTGAAATTTTAATGTTCAGTGAAATCAAATTCTATGTTGGACTTCAAATTCAGCAGAACAAGAATGGCATCTACATCACTCAAGCAAAATACATCAAAGAGATATTGAAAAAGTTTGGTATGGAAGACTGTAAACCAGTTGGAACTCTCATGTGTACTAGACTAAAACTTACAAAAGAAGATGATTCAAAGGAAATAGATCAGACATTGTATAGATCTATGATTGGAAAGTTGCAATATGTAGTTCATACTAGGCCAGATATTGCTCTTGCAGTTGGAATTGTGGCAAGATTTTCAGCCAAACCAAGAGAAAATCACATGATGGCAATCAAGAGGATAATGAGATATCTGAAAGGAACTGAAGATTATGGATTATGGTATAAATTTGGAGGAAACCTAGACTTAAAAGTGTTTATTGATGCTGATTGGGTAGGAAACCTTGACGACAGAAAAAGCACAAGTGGAGGTGTATTCTTTCTTGGAAAGAGGTTGGTTTCTTGGACAAGCAAAAAACAAAATTGTACATCTCAATCAACAGCAGAGGCAGAGTATGTTGCTGCAGCAGTAAACTGTTCTAATATTGTTTGGTTCAAGCAATTGCTACAAGGCATGAAGATGGAAATCAAGGAACCAGTTGTCATGTTTTGTGATAATACAAGTGCAATCAACATATCTAAGAATCCAGTAATGCATTCTAAGACTAAGCACATTGCAATCAAGTATCACTTTGTCAGAGAATTGGTAAAAGACAAGGAAATCAGATTGGAATATGTCCATACAAAGGAACAGATTGCTGACATATTCACAAAGCCTTTACCTAAGGATGCATTTTTGTATCTCAGAGGTAAGTTAGGGGTCATTTCCCTATCTGAATTTCACTAAAATAAGTCTTAGTGATGCATCAGCTCTTACAAAATTGAACAATCATCAGTTGATGCAGCAAATCAAGGAAATATTGCATATGAATCAGTACTAAAGGTACAATAAAATTCATTGAAATTGGATTGTCTTTGGCATGTGTTGTCAAAGAGGGAGAGTTTTACTGTCATATCTTTTCAAAATTTGATTATGTAATTCCTTCACAGAGGGAGATTACTGTAAGAGGGAGAGTTCTCTATCTTAGAGGGAGAATTGTTAATTGTGTTGTGTTGCTATAGACTTGCTTTCAAATTTCATTTCTGCTATGACATGTTGTGTTGCCATCAATGCCAAAGAGGGAGATTGTTGGATACAATTAAGTAATTGTGTATTGTCTTTGATGTTACACAAATTCCATATCAGTTATCAGACAGAGTCTACCGAGTTCTGTTGGTCAGGAAAATAGTTTACAGAGTCTACCGAGCTCAGTCGGTCAGTAAAGCCTTTTGCAGTGTATACCGAGCGTTCTTGTATGTCACACAGTGAGTTAGTGTTAACCGAGTTCGCACGGTAAGCTAAGAAAAGCTTAGTTTTTACTGAGCTCACTCGGTAGTTGAAGACAGCTTTTACCAAGTCTAGTCGGTTTCCAAAGGAAGTGGCAGGTTTATCGAATTCCCCGGTAATTGTAGTTTTTACCGAGTTCTGTCGGTTAACACAGGAAGCAGTTTTTTTGTTCTGTATTGACCGAGCAGCGTCGGCCAGTGAAGAATTTTGTTTTGATTGTTAGTTCAAGCCAACTTTGGAATATGTTTTGTCAAGTTGGTTGGGCCGACTTGGTATTATGTATATTATATAAAGAGGTGCTCAAGATGCAGAAAAGTGTGGAATAGAGAGTGTATACAGATAGTGAAAGGAAGTGCAAGGAAGAGACTTGCGTGTGCCTAAGTAGAGTTGAGCAGAGGGAAATCTTGGAGCTGCAAAGATATATTTAATCAGTAAGGATCTTGTGGAGCTAAACTAAGATCTATATTTAGCAAGATAAGTTGCATGTATTTTCAGATCATTCAGTGTTGCTTTCTAACCATTGTAACAATGATTCCAAAATCTCCTAACAGAGTTGGTTTAACAGCCATTCCATAAATCCTTTAACAGGGTGGCAATTCAGTTGAATTGTTCTAAAGACCTCTTACAAGGCCACTCCTAATAGGGTGATTAAATCCTCTAATAGGATCACACCTAACAGTGTGTTTTGTAACCTTTAACAGGGTTGGCTCCTAACAGGGCTCACTTCAAAAGAGTGAAAATTGGTGACTAGTTGCTGGTGGTTTTTCCCATATTGGGTTTCCACGTAAATCTGGTGTCTACTGTGTTCATGGTTACTTTATTTTTCATGGTTTCTTATTTCAGTAAATTATTAATAAATTAACTAAACATCTATCAAGTTTTAAGCAGTAATTTATGTGTTTACCGAGTAGCAGCAGCAACTAAGTTTAAGGCATCTTTGGGACTATTGAATTTGTTTTTATGGTAACTGATTCACCCCTCCCCTCTCAGTTACCCCATCTTCATTTTCCAATAGAATCTTGTCTCATGACAAATTTAGGGTCAAAATATATTGATCATTAAAGTGACCCTTTCAGAACTACCTGCAAGAAAACATGTTAGGAAAGCAATAAACTAGGTTTGGAATCGGCTTCGAAAACTGGGTAAACTAACACTTGGGAAAATGAAAACTGGGGTGTTGGTTCATTGTCTTGAGATGACTATAAATATACAATTTGGGTTCATGATGAATAATAGGGCACAAATGGTGATTGGTCAAAGTGAGCTTCTCTAAATTTGGAGATTGGAAATACTGATAGAAAACATTTTTTGCAAATGGAATTGAACTGGAAAAGTGTGCAAATGGATTTGTCATGACTTGTAAACTGATACACTTAAAGTATTTTTGGAGGACAATATAGTGGTACAATCCATTTGATTTCACCTATCACAGAATTCAAGATATGATATCACAGACAAGGGTTCCAATCAATCTGCACTTTATGACATCAGTAAAAAGATACAAATTCCATTTGGAATCGCATTTTAAAATTGATCAAACGGATTTGTCATAAGCTCAAACTTGAAACATAACAAGTCTTTAACATCTATAATACAACACAAAATGAATTTTACCATTTTAGTCAACTAGTCAAAATTTATTATAGGTCAAATAGGGCCTCCTAAAATTCTGAACATTTTGCAAAAGCATGACAACAGTAAACTATTGACTTTGAGGGATTCAAAATTTAGTCAAACAGACTCGAAATAACTCAAAATATGAAACATAGGTTCTTAGGTATGGACACTAGACACTCCCAAAATAGCAAGTCATGAAACATTTTTGGGTGTAAGATTTAGATGCAAACAATGCCTCTTGTCACTGTTTGACACTTAAAGTAAAATGCAAATATCAAACTAGCTCAAAATAAGGCTTCACGAAATGGCTCAGATTGACAATTTAATGTCATGGAACATGTAGACATACTGAACATAAGGTACAAGAAGCATTAAACACCTCTTAGGTCTCAAAGGTATAGCCGGGTACAAACTCGTCAAAAAACATTTATAGACCCTAAAATTCTCAATGGTACTCAAAATTGGGGCTACAATTTTGAGTGCCAACACACCCAATGTAAAATATTTTAAGGCATTTGGAAGAAAGTTTTATATTCTCAAGGATTTTAGGAATGGTAAATTTGATGCAAAAAGTGAAGAAGGTATATTCCTTGACTATTCCACAAGAATTAAAGCTTTTAAGTGTTTAAATATGAACACTAACAAGGTTGTGGAATGTGTAAATATGAACTTTGATGAATATATAGAAGTACATGAGGCTAAACCTATGAAGGAAATAGAGGAATAAAAATCATTTGTATACTTTTATGAAGGTAAGCCTTCTGATAAAGATGCTATAAATCATGTTGCAAATAAACAACAAGTCTGAGTGACTGTTGAGTCACATACTATGAATTATGAGTTGCACTTAGGAACTGAGCTACATTCAAGTGCCAATTTACAAAATTTAGTTTATGCACATTCTAATTTTGAGATTAGTGTACATGAAATAAATTTCAAACTACCTAATAGAGATGTACATAGTGATTCAAAAGTTGAGAGACTAAATGAGGAAAACAAAACCAAGATTGTCAAAGTATGTCAAGAGACATTGCCCTGCAACATAAATCATTGGAGATAAAGGTGATAAACCAATGAAAAGGAACACATTGAGAAATGATACATGTATTTTTAGCATGCATGAACCTAATATGTTTAAATATTCCTTAGAAGATGTGGACTAGAGTAAAGCCATGAAAGAAGAGATTGAACAAATTGAGAAAAAAAAGACATGGACTCTAGTTCTGATACCAAAAGATAAAAATGTGATTGAAACCAAGTAGGTGTATAGAAGCAAGTTAGATGAAAATGGTGAAGTCACATGGAACAAGGAAAAATTAGTTTTTAAAGCATATGCATAAAACGAAGGGATACATTATGGAGAAACATTCACTCCTATTGCAAGATTGGAAGAAGCAAGAACTCTACTTCCTTACTCTATATGAAAAAGGTTTTAAAGTTTATCAAATAGATGTTAAGTCTACATTTATGAATGGAATTTTAGAAGAGGAGGTTTATATAAAACAACTAGAAGGATTTTTTGATGCTAATAATAAGAACATGGCATGTAGACTACACAAATCTTTATATGGTTTGAAGGAAGTGCCAAGAGCATGGTATGAAAGGCTTCAAAATTATATTGTGAAAATTGATTTGAGAGGACTAGTGATAATATTAATCTATACTTGAAGAAAAATAAAGGTAAAGGTATTTTAATATCTAAAATTTTTGTTGATGATATCATATTTGGAGGACAAGATACTTTATGTAAAGCTTTTGCAAATGAAATGAAGAAAGAATTTGAAATATCCATGTTTGGAGAGATCAAGCTCTTTGCGGATTCGCAAGTGCATAAGATGAAATATGGTATATACATCATGTAGTGAAAATATGTAAAGGAGATACTACAAACTTTTGGAATGGAAGATTCCAAGCTAGTAAGCATACATATGGTAACAGGACATAAATTGTCAAAGAATGATGATTCAACTAAGGTCAATCAAACATTGTATAGGTTTATGATTGGAAAATTATAATATGTAGTACACAATAGACCTGATATTGTATTATCTATTGGTATAGCTACTACATTCTCTACTAATCCTAAGGAGAATCATTTGATGGTTGTTGAGAGAATAATGGATATCTAAAAGGAATAGAAGATTATGGTCTATACTATAATAAAAATGAGAAATATGACTTGAGAGTCTACACTAATGCTATTTGGGCTAGAAATATTGATGACAGAAAGAGCACTAGTGGAGGAGCATTTTTCTTAGGAAAAAGGCTATTTACATGGACTAAAAATAAATAAAATTGCATATCTCAATCTACCACAGTAGTAAATTGTACAAACATTGTATGGATCAAACAATTACTCAAAGGGATGAAAGAGGAAACCACTAAATGTATGAGACTTTATTGTGATAATATTGTTGAATACAATTGATTAATTGTTTATTGTATCTGATGTTACACAAAATGTCATATCATTGTTAGTCAGTGTATGTTGAGATCACTAAGGAATTGAAGACAGTTTCATATGTCCACTAAGCATTCTAGAGTTTTCCTGGTTCAAAAGATAGTGTCTACCAAGTTCACTCAAGCATCAAAGAAAAGTTTGCTAAATTTGAGTGTTAACCAAGTTCACTTAGTTAATGAAGGAAATTTTTGATGGAACCAATGTTAACCTAGCTCTCTTAGTTACCAAAGGAACTTTGTAAATATGCAACATTGATTGAGTTCACTTGGTTAACATAGGAAAATCATTTCTATATTAGTGACTACTGAGTAGGTTTAGTTAATGAAGGATTTTCTTATTTTTTCATATTGAGTTCAATTGAATTACTTGTTAATTCTAGCTAGTTGAGGAGATGAATATTAATTATTCTAAGTTGTATTCAAGTCAACATGACAATATGAAAGATATAAATATAATGTCAAGTTGAGGATTAGAATAAGAAGCATAGTGGAACATAATTGAAGATTTGATGATGTCAAGATGAAGTGAATTAGAAGGATAAGTAGAATATGCTTGTCGAGATGAAAAGATACATTAAATGAAGAAGGATAAATTATACATGCCAAAATTGAGATTTGTAATTAGCAATTCAGTTGCATAAGGAATTAGGTAATTGTTACTCTCTAACCATTGTAGCAGTGATCTAAATCTCTTTAAAAAGTTGGCTTAATAGCTATATTTAAGTACTCTTATTTGAATTTCTATTGAATTGTATAAAGACCTCTAACCAGGCCACTCCTAATAGGGTGATTAAATCCTCTAATAGTGTCACACTTAACAGTGTGTTTTGTAACCTTTACCAAGGTTGGCTCCTAACAGGGCTCAGTTCAGAAGAGTGAAAATTAGTAACTAATTACAATTGGTGGTTTTTCCTAAATTAAGTTTCCACATTAAATCTTTCACAATTACAATATGTAAGGTAAAATTTGAGAGGAGGGGTGAATAATTGTTTTAAACTTTAACCCATAAAGACATTCACCACACATCCATCTCACAATTCATTAAATAAACTAAAATACCATGTAAATCATATAAATATTAAGTATGTAAACAATTAAGCATTTGCACATATATGATACAAGATATGATTACCCAAAAACCATCTAGAGAGAAAGTAAAACTAGGGTGGGGATGACACCCACAAATCTTCACTACTACAGTAATAAAGTATATCCAATGAAGGTTACAATGTTTGATCATGAAACATGATCTACCTTGTGAAAGGTCTACCCTATTAAAGGCTTATAAAGACTTTTAGGTCTTACCCTATTAAAGGATTTTAACACCCTATTAGAAGTATGCTTGATTAAAGGACTTTAACTCACAATTAAGTAGGCACCTTGTTAGAGGATTTCAATACAAGCTATTAGGGCTACTTTGTTAAGAGATTTAACTAATTCACTTGTTAGAATGTCTCAAAAATGATCTTGCAATTAGCACTATGTTACTTGATGTTGGATCACCTCTAAACTAATGTATTATTGATCTTTCTTGATTAGATGTCTCTTTGTTGTTTACTGTTTCCCTGTTTTGTTCTCCTTTAACTAATTTTGCAATGCAATTCAGATCATAATATATTTATTACCATTAATTTCTTGTTTGTGCATGTAAACTCTCCTTCTTACTCATACTCTACACTCGTAGAACATTCAGGGTTTTTTCCTCCTTAAGAATAGTTACCTAGGGTTAGGTATGAATCAACAGATGTGATTCATCCATATTTTTGCTTAAATATTCCCTTTATCTAATTGGATGCATGTAGCACATAGAGGTTCACATATAAGATTCATCCTTATCACCAAATTATCACAATTCAATCCTTAAGTTGGCACAAAAATGGTTTACATAGTAGTTTGTGCCAATACAAACAATTATGTCAAAATTGTGTTACTCAACACTAATTATGACTTCAATATTGTCACTCAGCATCTAAATGACTCGATATTCACTATTTGCTTAGCACTTGAATCACTCAACATATACTATTTGCTTGACATTTGAATGAATTGGTACATAAATTATTCAACACTCACTATTTACTCACCATGCTCTAACTTTTATGTTGTACTCAACATTTTTTACTTGTTCAACATGAAGTAAGTAAATAACTTAAGTGTATACACACTCACTTGTTAAAACTAATCTAAGATTAACAATCACCTCCTTTGACATGAATATAAAAAACACTTGGTCATAGACTAATAATCTTATTCCTATGAGAATAAAATAGATGTGTATTTAGCTATATACAAAATTTCAAAAATATCAAAATTTTGCAACATGACTTATACCTCAAAATTTAATATCTTCCCCCTAAGTTGTTGATTCATTGTACTATACTCTATTATCAATTGATACTCTTTCTTTGTTCCATACTAAACCAATTCTCTTACACTTATCTCTATTTCTTGCTCCCCCTTTGGTATAGATATCTCATTTCTATACTCATTTTCTCTTCATTTCTCTTTTCTCCCCCTATGCTCTTACTCCCCCTTTTATACACTTATAGTGTATTTGTCCAAATAATATTTTTTGACCTCAAGTATAATCTTAAGATATGCATCCTAGTTATCAAAAGCTACCTCTAAAGATATAATTTGGATGGTCAACTTAGCAGCAAGGTGTAATAAGCCATCTAATGTAGAAATATTGTGGTCTTTCTTCATAAGTGTTTCTGCATATCCTTGATCCTTGTGTAAAATCTCCATATGAGGAGTCAATGTAGAATAGATGCCTATTAGTTTATCCCTAATGTTGGCTTCATCTACTTGTAATGTTGCTAACTGAATTTGGGATTGCATGAGGGTCCTAAAATGTTTCTCACTTTGAGATGGAGACTTGTGCAATAGAGAACCAAATGATTGCATTTTGCTCTCCAAACTCAGGATGTGATTCCTTGTTTCTTGTGTGAATAGTTTAGGATTACATAGTTTGATTTATAGAGAGAAAATATTCTCTAGTACCTTCTTCACACTATCTATCTTAGTTTCCAACACAACCTGTGTTAGTGCAATATCACTGGATATCTTCTCATTGACTTTATTTTGGAACTTCTTTTTAGACCATTCTAATAGTTTGACATTAGTATCCAAGTTTGTGTTAGTAATGCTTTCTATTATATTAGTTAATTGTTTAATGATTGGCTTTTTTTCATCTAGAGGAGGCAGACTAAACACATCTAAGAGAATCTCTTTGATATCAATAAAAAATTACTTATACCTATGCTCCCTTCTGAGTAGTTCTTGATGTTTCTTCTTTGCTAGGGCTTCTTGTAGTATACCCATCTACTCAATTGTGATTTATGCATAATCAAATTTTTGTAATATAATCTATTCATCTAGGCTAACATCTCCATAAGTAATTACATCTTCTACCTTAAATGAGCTAGGGTTTGGCACTGAGTATTGCAATGGTGTAACATATGTGCTTGGTCCTTGAAGAGTTTGACTAGAAGGAGTACTAAATTTTGGTAGTGTCACCAGTGCTTGAATTGCAAGTAGCTCCTTAGGCTTAGGTGTCAAACTTGAAAGGAAACTCAGGTGTAGAAAAAACTTCCTACACTAATCTCTTAAGGAAAGTATAGTCTAAATTCTTATTAAAATCCCTACAATTACATATTCACTTTTAGTAGAACAACAATATTGCAATTGACCATGAATACAAAAAAAAGATAGATAAATAATAACACATAAATATAAAGATATGCTAGTGGGGAAAAAGCTTTTGGTAAAACAACCCCACCCCTCCAAAACCTAAACAATGTATTATCTTCAACTCAAATATTACAACACACTTATAGTGCAACCTCTTTTAGGATATAAAAGACTTATCCAGTAGCAACCAAAAAATCACTACTCACACTCTCAATCACACTCAAATATCTATAGCCCTCAAAGTGCTTATATAATACACTTTCCATTTTTAGGGCATCTTCCAAAGATAGCTCTTACATATCATAGGAATCCATCATAACCATTTTGGTTATGATTTCCTTACACACAATTAAATCTTCCAAAAATAACTCTTGTATATGTATCATAGGAATCTATCATAGCTAGTTTAGTCATGATCTCCTTACACAAAATAAAATATTCCAAAGATAGCTCTTATGCATCATAGGAATCTTTCATAATTCAAAATTTTGACACATGCAAGTGGAGTAACACATTAACATGCTAACTAAACATGTACACTTACACTTAATTACATTATTTTCAAAATATATATTTACAAAAAAAATAATAAGAATAGAAATTATCCAAGGTTGAGACACCTTATTCCTAACATTCTCCCACTTGTTGAACACCTTGTAAGAGAAACAAGAACATAAAAAGACCTAATCACTATAGGCCAAAAGGCCCATAGACTCTGAACACCATCTGAACTTCTCTATACCCATTGGTTTCATCACTACATCTACAACATTCTTTATAGTATCTACCTTCTCCAAATTTACCTTTCCATCTTCCACCATATGTCTCACAAAGTGTAACTACACATCAATGTGCTTTGTTATGGCATGGAAAGTTGGATTCTTTGCAAAGAAAAAAACACTCTGGCTATCACAACAAATAGTAATCTATCCTACATCAATATCAATATAAGAACAAAATCTCCTAATTCAAATGGCTTCCTTACAAGCATGAGTAGCAGCCATGTACTCAATTTCTAAAGTGGACAAAGCAACCACAGGTTACTGCTTACTTATCTAACTAATGGCACCACCAAACATAGTGGACACATAAGCACTAGTGGATCTCTTACTATCAATATCACCTACCTAATCTAAATCCACAAACCCATGAATAAAAACTAAATCCAAAGTTCTAGAAGAGTTATCATGATAAAAAAATGGAGTAATCTAATGTACCTCTCAAATATCTAAATACTTGCTTAACTGCATCCCAAAGTACTCATCTAGGATTAGCAATAAACTAGCTAAAAACTCCCACTACTTGGGCAATGTTTGGTCTAGTAAAAACCATACCATACATAAGACTACCAACTATACTAGCATAAGGTACTCTACTCATGTCCTCCACCTCACTAAGAGATTTTGGACAATCATCTATAGATAACTTTGTTCCGATAGAAATAGGAATACACAATGGTCTACAATTTGGCATGTTGAACCTATCCAACATAGACTTCACATACTTACTTTGACTCAACCAAAGTCTTTTTTTAGACCTATCTCTACTAATTTCCATACCCAAGATGTACCTTTCTACCCTAAGATCTTTCATCTCAAATTATGTTGAAAATTGAGATTTAAAATCAGAAATCATACCCTTACCCTTCCCAAATAGTAACATATCATCAACATATGATGCAAGAATAAGAAGGCAATCATTTTCAAATCTAAAATAAGCACAATAATCTAATTTCAATCTTACAAATTCAATTGGTAACACAAAGGCATCAAACTTAAGGTACCACATCCTAGGAGATTGTTTCAAACCATACAGACACTTCTTCAATTTGCAAACCAAAGATTCTTTACCTTTAACAATGTAGTGCTCAGGCTATGACATATAAATGTCTTCCTCCAAATCACCATGAAGGAAAGTTATCTTCACATCCATCTATTCTATCTCTAAATCATATGATGCAGCAAGAGAGAACAAAAATTAAATGGATTTCAACTTTGCAATAGGAGAGAATATATCACCATAATCTATTCCCTCTACCTATGAGTCCCCTTCACAACCAGTCTAGCTTTGTACCTTTCAACACTGACATCTACATAGAATTTCTTCTTGAACACCTATTTGCCACCAATAGGTTTTTGTCCTTTAGAAAAAGGTACAATGTCCCAAGTTTTGTTTATATCCAATGAAGCCATTCTCATCATCCATGGCATCAATCCAAGAACCCACATCTTCCATATCCAAAGCCTCTTTTACAGATCTAGGCTCATCAATGTTAGTAATCAAAGCAAAGGCAAAACTACAATCTAACATAAAATAACCAAACCTTTCTAGCTACTTCCTTACTCTCGTGGATATCCTAAAGAGCTGAGGTTGAGGTTATTTTTCCTCTTCTTCTAAACTATTAGATCTACTAGAGCTCTCCTCATCGTTAGACTCAACATGATCTTTCTATTCAATCTTCTCAGGGGTAGGAGGCAACTGAACAATATCTTCCTTCTTCTTTTTTTCATCTAGTTGTAGTACAATAGGAGAAAATTTTAGCTCTTTAAAAATAACATTTCTTCTATACAACACCTTACTAGTCATAGGATCCTATTGTGGTGTCCACAACACACACCCCATTCCTAGTGAGGAATGAGGACCCCCTTAATTTTTTTTACTCCTAGACTCATAGTTTGAGAGTTAGAAGAAGAATTTTTTTAGATTTAGAGTTTTTGAGTCAAAAATTTAAAAAATCACAAAAAAATAAGAAAATAAAAAAAGTAACAAAAACATTAGAAAATCAAAAAATTACAAAAAAAATAAAAAATTGAAAAATCAAAATTTCAATAATAATAATAATAAAATTAATTTTGTGCTCACTTGTGCATGTGCATGTGCAAGCGATGAATGCATTGCACACTGGCACAAGTGTCGAGGTGTGGCACACGTCTTTCTTAGTGTGTAGTGAGGGGAGGGGTTATAAAACCCTTCTTCCCCTTTTCCCCCCCATTATTTTTCAAGGCTTCTTCAAGAGGAGGAGCACGGTGAGAAGCCCTCTCCCTTCCTTCCATGTTTCTACATCTTGGATGTGCATGCCTTGGCACTACGCATGCCTTGGCACCATGCACTAGCCATGCATGCTTTGGTGCTACATACTAGTTGCGCCTACCTTGGTATCGTACACTAGTCATGCGCTCCTTGGCACTACATGCTGGCCATGCCCACCTTGGCACTATGCATGCCTCAGTACTATGTGCTAGCCCCACAAGCCTTGATGTCATGCTGGGTGCTACATGCACCTTGGTGCCATGTGCTAGCTATGTGTGCTTCAGCATCACGTGCCTTGGCAATCATGTGTCGCAGTGCCAAGGGTCATGCACCCTCACACTGTTTGCATGTGCCTCGACATTGCACGCCCTCACACCATGGATGTGCCCATGTTTTTTTCTATTTGCAATTTTTTTGAAAAATGTTAAAAATTAAAAATATTAAAGATATTAAAATTTTAAAAAAAAAATTTAAAAAAAATCAAAAAATCAAAAAAGGGGATAAAATAAAAAATAATAAAATGTCCAAATGGGACTTTTTTTTTATATTTCAATGTTTTGCTTTACATTTTATCTATGACTAATAAATGCTTTTCTCGCAATATGCAGGTGATTAAATGGCATCTACATCTAGAGTAGCACCCAAGATAGTCGTGTTCAAATTCCAAGGCATACCTTTAAAGTCAAGACTCCACAATGATTATACTAAGATCAAAGATACCAACCTCAAACACATAGACTTGGGAGAATTCCTAATAATTTGCAACAATCTCACAAAGAGGTCAACCATGATGTCTACATTGATCCATTTTGGATTGGTGAATGTAGCATCACATCCAGGGACTGTACAGTCAACTAAATTAATCATGACCCTATCCCAGTATTTTATTCTTGAAAAAAGGGTAGTTAAGAGTGTCATTGAAGAAGTGGTGTTGGATGTGCAACCTGATAACATTAAGAGGGTCTTCCATCTTCCTAGAGTAGACCAGTTCATCTAAATATCCTATTAAGCAACTGAAAGGTGGTATAGGGAGCATCAACAAGATATCATTGACATCATACATTCCTCGTACCTCATTAAGAAGCCTCCTCAGGGAAAGATAACTGGAAAATTTGATATGACTCAAGGATACATGAAGGATGACATCGAATATTCTATCATTCTCCTAAGTAGAATCATGGGCTTACCTATAGTGGGTCATCTTAGCACATTCATGGTCAACTCCATTGAGACCATCAGACAGGAAAAAATACCACTGGATTGGGCCACCTTGCTAAGTGAAAAATTGTGTGAGTAGCTTAGGATAGTGAATGACAAGAATTTTTACATGAATTCTTACATGATGTACCTACTTGCAGCAAGGGCAACAAACTATCCTAGTTTGTATAGGAAAGGCAGTATGCAAGATCCCAATGTCTAGCCATACATAGTTTACCCTCAGTTGGTGAAGAAGAAGCTTTCAATGCAGAGTAAGGAGTACAAAATCATGAATGATACATTCATCTTTGCGATCATCCAATTCATTGAGGGTGACTATGGTAAAAGGTTATCTGATGGATCTAAAGCATAGATCATGACTCTTGTAGCCTACTTCATCTAGTTCAAGACATTCATGTATCTTTAGGTAGTTGGTGCCTCAATCAATCCTAAGAATCTCCCAAGATATCCTAGTAACAAATTGGTGATCTTAGAGATTTCCTCATAGATTGATTAGCCTATGAGAAAATCAAGAGACAACGAAGACCTTGTTGAAAATGGCCATTGGTCATAGGACCATATCAAGTGAAATTTCTAACCTTCGAGTGGGAATGGGAGAACTATACTCTTGAAGAATAAAACTCTCCTTGGCCATACTTTGATAATGTGGGGAAAGTGGAAAGCCTAGCAGGAAAGAACTTCCATCATGAGGATGTGATTGAATATCACTAGATGAATGCCACAAACGACTATGATATCTGCATTACAAACTATTGTAGGATGACTTTGTATTTAGCAAAGAAGGCTCTCCATTTGAACATCCCTAATGAGATAAGGTAATAGGATTCTAAGTAATTATTGGACCCCTTATTCAATGTAGCTAAAATTGGTGAAAGACCTATTTTGAATGTAGAGGTTGATAGGGAAGAAGGATATGACATTAATCATCAAGCAAGGAATTTCATCCAACAGACAAAGAGTTGGATCAAGAAACCTTTTCCACTTGATCCAATTTTGAATACAATGATCTTCCATGCAAATGCTCACCTAGAAAGGGGTAAAGGAAGGAAAGTCACAATTCCTACCTTTGCACTCTAGTCTCCTATTAGGTAAGAGATATTCTACCAAATTGATTTCCCAATTTGATATTATCACCCTCTAGAAAGGAAGGGAAAGACAAATGGGACCTCTCCATAGAGGATTCAGATTGAACAGGTTGTAGAATAGGTCTCTCCCCAGTAGTAGGAACCAAGTCTACAAAGGTCCTAGGATATTGGAGCTACTCAAATCTAGGATGAACCTTAGTTATCCCCTTTTGTGTCAAGCCAACCAAAAGAGGGAGAAATCCCATAAGCCTCCATTCCTCCTATACAAGAAGATTCCCCTTCCCCTTCTATCCCAAAGAAACATAAGAGGATCAATAGAAGATTAGTACCTAATCCATCTATTCCTAAAACCATTCTAGAGGAAGAAGAAAATGAGGAAGAAATAGAATCAAAAGATGAGGAGGAATAGGTGCCCATACAAGGGAGAACTCAGCTAGCAAAAGTTGTAGAGTTGGAAAGAAGAAAGAGTGCCATGGGTACCCCACCATCCACCCAAGTAGAACCATTAGAACTCTCTTCTTTAGAAGATGAAGTGTAGTAATGGGTGAATGAGCAAAGGGAAGGAGGTGATGATGTTTTCTCCATGAAAAATTTTGATTTCATGCCCACGGGTACAAATTTGGTTGGGGATAAGATCAAGGATACCCCTATAGTTGAACTCCAATAGGAAGACTAGACATAGATTCTGCCAAAAAAATTAGGTCCTGATCTCACTCCTCCCTCTCCACCATAGACTATGATGGTAGATAAGGGTTTAGTAACTCCCCACCTCCAAGTTTAGAAGAGGAATAGGTTCAAAATGAACCATCATCGTAGGAGCAACCAAAGTTGAGGGCTACTAATGAAGCATCAAACAAGGGATAGATGGTAGAATATGCACAAAAACCTTCCCAAGATGTTGAGGAGCAAGCTATAAGATCTACAAAGACTAAAGCTAAAGAAGGAGAGTCCTCACAATAGGAGATGACTCCAATCAAGAGTGATAAAGGGAAGGAGGTAGTTGAACACACCACTTCATCATCAAGGGCCAAGGTTGTAGAGAAACACATTTTGAGATGGTTCTAAAAGGAGATAAAGAGGAGTGCTAAGCCTCAATTTCATGCTGTAGAGGATGACATTTGTGATATTATAGAGATCTTGAACAAACCTGAGTCTCCATTACATGATGCAATGCCATTCATGTTTGTTACTACCATACAAAACTAGGATTATTTGCACAAGTGGCTCTCCCTCTTGAAGGTATAGATGCAGAAGCTATTTGTCTTAAGGATTTTGAAGTAAAGGATTTTATATTAGGAAGGCCTACATGGGATTCAGCCTGATAGATGATGACTATGGGAGTCTAAGAGGTTCTAAGGCACATGGAACAAGATGAGATTGAACTCTGAACACTTCAAAGGCAAGTTAAGATGCTAAAGGGATATCTACCCAAAGTTGTTGGTCCTCTTGATCCTGATTGCCCAAGTAGACTCTAAATACCATTCTTAGAGAAGGGAAAGGTGTATGGGTCAATTCATTTTTCAAAGCTTGTCAAGAGTAGTGAAAAAGCCTTAAAGATAGAGGTGTCACTATAATCACAAGGAATTATAATTTACTACATGCTACATAGGAGAATGTGAATAAGATCATAGCAATTTTGAGGTAGGACTTCAATATCATGGATGAGGTAGAGGCATGGAGCAAGGATTTGCAAACTCTACAAGCCATAAAATGGAAAAGGTACTGCACTTTGATCGATGTATATACTGGAGGAGTGTTAGACATGATTTATGATTGGATAGAGAAGATATCAGATGGTAATAAGGTAATTTAAATATTACACAAGGAGATCCATCGGCTCAAGGACCAAGCTCGAGAGTGAATTTTGGAAGAAAAAAATTTGTATAGTGATGCATGCTTGGACATTTTTGAAGATGAAGAATGAGAGAAGCTATTTCTAGTTGAGGTGGTAGTAGAGAATTTTAGGAAGACATTAGAGGAAGCATCCAGTGATGAAGATATCAAGAAAGCCTTTAGGACAGAGGAAGCACTGTTAGAGTTGGACACCAAACTCAGAGATTTTATAGAGACTCAAATTTAGGTGGACAACTATAGACAAAAGGTATAGGATAAATATGAGGCTTTAGATCTTCTATATGTGGCTAAAATTACTAAGATGATAGAGAAATTCAAGGGCAAACATCCAAACATAGCTTTGGGATGAAGAAGAATAAAATCCAAACGCTAGAATTTAAATTTTGACACTCAATAAAATTTTGAATTTTTGACCTAGTCGAGGTGTGCAGGTCTGCAGGTCTGTATTTTCATATAGCTCCATAGGTCCATAGGTTTGCAAGACTACAACTCTATAATTTAGAGGTGTTCTAATAGTTAATTGCCAGTTCTAAAAAATAACACTTTCCATGCATTAGGAACACATTCTGATGGTAGTTTAACTTTGACACACAATTAGTGAAGGACCAGCTTCTATTTTTGGCACATCCATGCACTTCCACTTTGACTGATGGCTTCCTCCTACTTTCTCTCTCATTCTTTCTCTATTTTTGACATGTAAAGTGCTCAAGCATCCAATTAATGAATAAAATATGGATGGAGTCCCTCTAAGCACTAGATTAATTGTTAGTCTATATATATATTTAGTTGTTTTAATGTTTTAAAAGTATTTTATTGCATGAAGATATCTCTCACTCTCAACATAAATTGAGGAGCCAATTTCTTATAAATACCCCATTGTAAAATGTAACAAGGGCTACCATTATTATGCAATAAAATTATGCTTTTGGTGCTCACATTTGGAGTGTAGTCATTCTTGCGTGAATGTGTCATTGTTTTGTGAATTTTATTCATGAGATTGTGATTGAGCCAAAGGTTTATTGTGTTATTTCTAGTTGTGTAATATTTTAGTTTTGGTGTTTGCTATAGATTTATGAATTCTGCTGACATAAAAAGCTTGAGAAGAGATCATCAAATTGTGCCTACAGAGCATTTCATCTCACATGAACACACTTTTTGTGGCGTTGCTATTTGATGAAAGGTGAAATATCATACAATTGTTAAAGTTTCTCACCAATGATTGCATCAATGGATTCTAGGAAGCACTACTCCTATCTTCATTGGTTTTATATCAATTTATCTTCATCTAAGAAGATTTTGGTATGTTGCAAGAAAAATACTAAACTTTGGAGTTGATCTCAAAAGGATTAGTTTTTCAAGAGAGGAATTGTGCAATGGATTCTTGCTATTGACCTCATGTAAAATGACTGCCCAATAGGTCCCAATGCTTGTATCCTTTCATACCAACACCATATCCAATTAAAATGTTAGATTAAATAATTATTTATTTATTATTTTCTATTTACTTAAGCTTACTTAGGTTAATGCATTTATTTAATAATTAGTAGTTAATTGTTGTAGTGATGAGTTGTTGAAAATGTAGGAGTTTGTTCCTTTCTAGCATGTTCTACCTTTTTGTGGAAGTGTGCTTAGTTGTCAACCTTATCTTCTACCACTTTCTAGCTTGTTCTACAAGCTTCCATCAGGCCTTTATATTTAGGCTCTCTCATTGTATTTTCACAACCCATTTTCATTGTAAATACATTTTCCTTGCTTTTGCAATATGTTCTCTCTCAAGTCTGATTAGGGTTTTTCCAAGCTCCACCTCTTCCTTCTTGGTTTCCCTTTGACAAGTTATTTGCATGCAGGTGATCTTGGTGAGCTATGTAGTTTGATTTCATCAACTCCTACATGGTATTAGAGACTCCCTACTAATGCTTGGTTGAAGGATTTTTGAAGCTGTGATTCAGTGACACAAACACTAGTTTGTTTTTGCATTTTTTTTAATCTAGGGGAAGAGCATTTTTTTAGAGCACTTTGGGCCCAAATGGATTCTACCATTAGATCTAGAAGGCCATTTATAGTTAAGATTCATATTAAATTTGTCAATTTTGGAGATAGAGCTTTGAGAAGAAAAATTTTCTAGTCGAAGGGCTTGCCTTACAGACCGTATGGACGAACTTGAAATTTTTTTTATAAATATATAAATAGGTGTGCCACCATGGCTCTACTTAGTGGCCACCATAGGGCCACCTATGCTCTACTCGTGCCTCAACATAGTCCAACCATGCCACCTATACAATTTGTAGCCTAGCCACAGCCCACATGCTACCATTTCTTGGCCTCTACTAGTGGTGCCTCTATTCCCACTACCCTTCACTAGTATCACTATCATTTTAAGCGACCTGCACTCTACTCAATCCATGGCTTGCCTACTCTGCCTATGTGGAAGTCTATGTTAGCTGCTATGTCTACCATTTTGAGCATAATTAGTAGTTTTGCAACACCATTGGCACCATGTGGGGGTGACATGTGGCATGGGTGCCACAAGGCACTTTGTCATGTGGACATTGCCACATTATTATTTGCCACATGGCTTCCACATGGACTTGCTACTTGGTAACTTATTTTGCTACGACGATCCTTGGGCCGTCAAATTTTTTCTAGAAGTCTATTGATATTAGCATGACATCACCTTGCATTAGCACCCCTACAAGGCTCTCTAGGGTCATTTTGAACTACGTGCAAGTTTTTGGCCATAAATTGAGCATATGGAAGTATTTTTCTAATTTGAAAGAAGCACCAAAAAGCTGGTTCTGAGACAAAGACATTGGTCAAGTATTTTGAGGCCTTGATGTAGTTTAGTTGCTCATTTTTATAGTTGAAGTTTGAAGTTCTATTTTTGACTCTGGCATGCATATCTTGTGCATCCCATGTTCATTTTTTGAAAATGTTATATTTTTGGAAAGATGGTTTTGTCATCTTTTCAGAAATGTTATCTTTTTCCTTAGATTCTACCCCATGCTTTTTCTATCATGTTTTTGGCATTTTTTTCTCTATGGTGGATATCTTAGGTGTTCTAGGTCTGAGGATCATTTTCAAGGCATATAATATTTTGTTTTGGGTTGTACTACCTTTTTTATTAGCTTTTATCCTTTTCTAATCATTGTAGACATCATTTGTAAGCACTTTTATGTATATGCACTAAGATAAAGTGCCACTCTTGCATTTTAGGTTCATGAATGTTGTTTTAAGATAGTTGTACTTGCACTAATTTTATAAAGCACCATGGGGGGGATAGTTGTTTTCTATTTTTGGCCTTCTTTCTTTTGTTTTCTCATGTAGTGTCAATGTGACTATGTCTTTATACGTGGTTGTACCTCTTTCCTCTCTCGTTGTTCTTGGTTTTGTCTATAGAGTATGTTGGCCCACCTTCTTAGTTACCTATCATCTCACTCCATCTACATTAGGGGGGGTTATTCTAGGGTTCTAATGCATCCTTAGTTTAATGGTTTGATAATATGAGCTATGTATTCAGTGGTTTGTCCTAAATATGAGGCGATTGCAGTGGCTGGCTACCTATGCATTTTGGTGAGATGGATCATCTACCATATAGACATGCTCACTTCGTGCCTTCTTCTTCCATGGAGGTTCTTAAGATTAGTAGTTTCTTTTTGATGAAAAAATTTGTGGCTTCTTCATGCTTTAGTGATGCTCTTTATGATGGCTTTTTGTTCATGTTTTATGGGACGTTCCACTAGTTGGAGGCTTCTTTAGTCCTTTAGTAGGTTCTTACCTCTTTTTGGGGGAGGGTTTTTCCCATGTGGGTTTTCTCTCTTTCCCCATTTTTAGAGGTTGCATCTCTTTGCATTGTACATGGGTACCTAACATGGCCTTGTTTCTAGAACCCATTCTACATTTCATCTTAGTTTTTGTTAGCTTAAGGCATTCCCCTAAGTTGCACTTAAGGGGGGTTGTTAGAGTAAATAATTAATTATTATTTATTTATTCTATTTACTTAAGCTTACTTAGGTTAATGCATTTATTTAATATTTAGTAGTTAATTATTGTAGTGATGAGTTGTTGACAATACAAGAGTTTTTTCCTTGCTAGCATGTTCCACCTTTTTGTGGAAGTGTGCTTAGTTGTCAACCTTATCTTCTACCACTTTCCAACTTGTTCTACAAGCTTCCATGATGCCTTTATATTCAAGCTCTCTCATTGCATTTTCACAACACATTTTCATTGTAAATAAATTTTCCTTGTTTTTGCAATATGTTATCTCTCAAGTCTGGTTGGGGTTTTTCTAAGCTCCACTTCTTCCTGCTTGGTTTCCCTTCGATGGGTTATTTTCATGCAGGTGATCTTGGTGAGCTATGGAGTTGGATTTCATCAACTCCTACAAAAAATACATTTGACAACTTTGTTTTCCAACTTAGATCTTTTCTCCTTTAGAACATGTGCATTAGCTTCACAACAAAAAACATAGAGATGTCTAATTAAATGCTTCTTACCAGATCACATCTCCATGGGTGTCTTACCAATGAGATCTGATGGAGGAGATCTATTAACTAGATAGAAAGTAGTGGCCACAACTTCAGCCCAAAACTTTTGTTCAGGAGCAGCTCCACTAAGCATACTCCTAGCCTTCTCCATCAATGTTATGTTCATTCTTTCTACAACTCCAATTTTCTATGGGGTATAAGAATTTGTCTTATGCCTCTTGATACCTCATTCTTTATAAAACTATTGGGACTCTACTGAGCAAAATTAACCACCATTGTTAGCTTTCACACACTTAATCTTCTTATTAGTCTAATTCTCTACAAGGGCTTTAAATTCCTTGAACCCACTAAATACTTGTCTCTTACGTTTCAAGAAATAAATCCATGTCCTTCTACTATAATCATCTATGAAAGATACAAAGATTAGAAACTTGGAGATTGAAGGAAGTTTTACAGGACCAAATACATTGGAATGAATAAGATCTAAAACATTAGAAAATTTGTGAGAATTAAAGTAAGATTGAACATGATTTTGTTCACTGTAGACACATTGTTCATAGAAGTCAAACTCAAGGTTATAATCACTTAACCCCTCATTAAGGTTCTTGTTTTTCTGGGTTTTGAGACCCTTCTCACCAATGTGGTCAAATCTCACATGCCACAACATTGTCTTTTCTATAGGAAGCTTTCCTTCTAATGTGTTTTCACTCTTAGGTACACATATTGCACTACCATTAGAACCAATAACTACAGTAGATAGTGGGGATGGCGTGATAGCTACTCTCTTCTTTGAAATAGAAGAACTATTAAGCTAAAAAGTGCATGCATCAAGTTGAAATAGAGTACCTCTCCTACTACCCTTAGCAAGAACCATAGCTCCTCTCATCATCTTACATCCATCTTTAGAAAAAAAAACTTGCACACCTACATCATTCAACATACTTATAGATAATAGGTTTCATGCCAAACCAAGGATGTGCATTACCCTGTTGATCCCCTTTACTCATCCATCAAGGAATTTGATAGTGACCCATCATCATCAAACTATTTTTAGGTGAGAATCATCACCCAAGTACACCTTTCCACCATCAAAAACTTCATACTTTGAGAAGCAGCTTCGATGAGAGGTCATGTGGAAAGAAGCACCTAAGTCTATAAACCACACATCATCAAATGCATACACTACCAAGGCTACAATGAAAGCATCACCATCTTCTTGAGATTTTTATAAACCTAAATCTGAGGCTTTCTTCATCTTCCTTGGCTCTTTAAAATCTTTATGAAAGTGCCTAAGTTTTATCACAATTCTAGCATTTTCCTTTGGACTTTCCAAGAGTCTTTAAATTTCCATAGGATTTGGATCTACCCTTTCTAGAGTTGTTGTCATTTTTCTTGCCTCTTTCATTGGATCTATCATGAATAACAAGAGCTTCCTTAGCTGAATATGATGACTTTCTCCTTGTCTCCTTAGATAATAGTGAAGGCACAACATCATCCATTTTGATAGTGACTAAAGTACTTCCAAGAGCCATCATAAGATGGTCCCATGAATTTGGCAAGGAGCATAATAGTGTCATACATCGTTCCTCCTCCTCTATCTTGACACTAGATGATGTCAACTATATAATTAGTAAATTAAAAGCATTTAGATGATCTATAATAGATCCTCCTTCCTCCATTATTAAAGAAAACAAATTCTTTCTTAGGAACAACTTGTTCACTAGAGATTTCTAGTTGATACACAAACCCAAGTTATGTTGACAAACTATTTGCGATCTTCTCATCAAGATCATTTAGGAGAACTAAATCAACTAGATAGATTCTAATCTTTGAGATCCCAATCTACTTGAGATATTGTTGGGGGTATCACAAAAAGTGAAGTCACCTCCCATAGATCATGATCTTCAAGCAAGTATTCCTTCTTGATTTTCCATAACTCAAAATTGTTGCTATTAAATTTCTCACCTCCATTTTTCCATATGATGAACTAGCAATGCCAATCTACAAATAAGATTTTGAATGCTCTGTACAAAACTCCCACTCAACTTGAGATTGGCTCAAAAAATCCTACCCAACAAAAACTAGGATCAAATGTTGATCAAGTTCTGATACCACTTGAAAGGAAACTCAGGTATGTAAACAACTTCCTACACTAATCTCTTAAGGAAAGTATTGTGCAAATTCTTATTAAAATATTTACAATTATAGATTCACTTTTGATAGAACATCAATATTTCAATCAACCATGAATATACAACATATATTGAGTAATAATAACACATAAACACAAAGATATGCCAATGGGGAAAAATCTTTTGATAAAACAACCCCACCTTCCAAAACTTGCATAATGTATTATCTTCAACTCAAAGATTACAACACACTTGAAGTGCAAGCTCTTTTAGGACATGGAAGAATTATCTTGTAGCAACCAAAGAATCACTACTCACACTCAGCTTTCTACAGCCCTCAAAGTGCTTATATAATACACTTTACATTTTTAGGGCATCTTCCAAAGATAGCTCTTACTTATCATAGGTATCTATCATAACTATTTTGGTTATTATTTCCTTACACACAATTAAATCTTCCAAAGATAGCTCTTATGAATCATAGGATTCTATCATAACTATTTTAGTCATGATCTTCTTACACACAATTAAATATTCTAAAGATAGCTCTTATGAGTCATAGGAATCTGTCATAGGAATCTATCATAGGAATTTGTCATTATTCAAGATGTCGACACATGCAAGTGGAGTGACACATCAACATGCCAACTAGACATGTGCACTCACACTTAATTACATTATTTACAAAAAATACATTTACAAAACAAATAATAAGAATATTAATTATTCTAAGGTTGAGACATTTTATTCCTAACAAAACTAGTTTCTTCAGGCTTGTACTTTTCTACCTATTTGGCGTTAGTTGCACCTTGATCTTGTTTTGGAGGTGTAGGTACATCTACCTGACCTGTTTGGCCTAGAATCTCATCATTTTCTAGTGTTTCAACCTTGTCTGCTCCAACTTCTTGTGTATTTTCTAAGACTAGAGTGCCTTGTATCAGTGTATTGACAATGAAACTTTTTGTTTGCTTCCTTTGATAAAAATAAATGGGTTGTGAAAGTTGTACACTTGTGACTTGAGGAGTGATTGTAGATGTTTCTTGTGTTTTCATCTCCTCCCCTCAAGTCTTAGATTATGTCTTCTTTATTTCATCAACACTTACTAATACAGGCTTGTCACATAATTTTTCTTCGAGAGTGGATTGGACAAGTATCCTTTTCAAATATTCTTCTATAAGTGGATTGATGTTCTAAGAAGTAGTGTTAGAAACATCATCTACTTCTACAATTTTAGTGTTTTCACTTATCACTTATGGAGGGTTGGTACTTGGCATTAGTGTATCTTGTATATTCTGTTCATATTGCTGCTCTTCCTTAGCTATTGCCTAATTATCAAAATTCATATTAGTGCCTCCCTCTACTGTTCCTTGATCATTTTCATCTTCTTCATCATCTCCTACCTCAATAGGTTCTTGATTAGCTACTTTGGCTATGGCCAATCCATATATAATATTTGACATTTGTTTGGAGTTTAGTACAACATCCTCTATATTATTCTATAATATGCTAAATACCCTATACTTTGGCACAAATCTCACAACATATTTCTTAATGGCTTTAGATATTTTTTCCTTGCTAAGTTCTAGCATAACTTGAGTGAGGGTTGTGTCCCTAATTTGCCTCTCTATGTCTAAACAATAGTGCCATTTCTACTTAGCTCTTAGGTATGGAGTTGGAAATATCTAGAGGAGCCTTCTTAAATGTAGCCATCATGGTATATACTACTTTCTCTACTTGATTCTTCTCAATCTTTCCAAGATTATCAAACTAAATATGAGAGAAACCTAATAAGTCAACATTATTTCTAATTTTTTTTCATAAATTATCTAAGGATGGATTGTGACTCACCACTTGGAATTGGTTGTTGTCATTTGATTCAATCATCTCTCATCAATTTGAAATTGGGTAGCACACTTTCTCCTTGGTATTTTTTGTACTCTAGCTTCCTTATATTTATACTCAACTATCTCTTTAGCCTTCTATTCAATGACTCTTATACTAGCCCTTGTGGTAGGTACTTTAGGTTTGGACTAATTAGGTTTTGCAATATTCTTTGATTTTGTCACTTCTTGAGTCTTTTCCTTTCTTTTCTTCTTGTCAATATTAATAGGTTCTTCCATGGCTTCTTCTTCCTTGACACATTCTACAATTTCTACTTCCTCCTCTTGTTTATCCTCTCCCTAATCTTGTGTTAGTTCTAGTGGTGCTTGAGCCTATGTGTCTTGTTCTTATTCTTCATCTTCCTCTTCTTCCTCTTCCTCTACTCCACCAATTTTTTAAATTTTTTTTTAGTTTCTTCACCAATTTTTTCTTCTTCTTGATTATAGTAGTAGTCTTCAATTCCATATTGATATTTAATTTGGCCAAGTCATAATTACTAAAAGCTTGGGCTTCTTTCTCCACTTCTTCTACAAGTAATGTTGTGATTGGTGCAGAGGCCTCATCAACATTGATCTCATATCCTAATGGCCTCAGTCATCTTACCCTAGGAATTTTTGCTTATACATAAGTGAAATGAGTATCAATTAGGAAGTAAACATCATCAAAATGTTCCTCCACTAGTGAAATTGGTATCCTTAATTTCTTCTTGATAGATTGCTTAAAATCTTCAAAATAACTAGTCATTATTGACTCAAAGTTATTACACTAATTGTTTAAGAAACTCTCCTAGCTATATTGTACTTGATCTATTCACCTTCCATGCAACATTACCAAATGTAGGAAATGTATTTTTCACATAGAACAAAATAGATACCAGAATAAATCCAAATTTATATTGTGCACTCTTGGTTTTCCTTATAGCTCCTAGATTCTCAATCAATTGTTGTAACTATAACTTGACAAGATCATAAGTATGATCCTTCTTCAAAATTTTGTAGCCCATATCTACTGCAATATAAAGTACACCATTTAATCTACTAGACTAATAAAATTTGTGTGCTATTAGCCTTACTACAAAAGCCATTAGGGGGTTTGTGATAGTATCAATAGTCATTCCCGTCTTATTCTGTATAGCCCCTATGCTCTTTTCAATAATCTCCTTTGACTCATTTCTCATGGTATTTGGATAATCTTGGGTTGGATACATTGTTACCCTATGAATTATCTTATTTGTGATTTTAACTAGCCTATTTTGTAATCATACAGAGCTATCATGAATTCTACTTAAGACAATCTTAATCCACTTAGTTTTGAAGATGTTTGGGAAATCTAAGGCACAAGTTAACCCTTTCTTCTCTAGAATTTTGAATTATTCCTTCAACACTCCATTTTCACATAACTTTCCATATGCTTCTCTTATATCCATGTATCCTATGCTTCCTATCTTACATTTGTAATAATTCCTAACATCTTGAATCATCAAGACTTATAGTGGTATCATAGAAAACACAGCAAAGGGAACCTTCTTATACATTATATATGGAATTGCCTTGAAAATAGGTTGTTTGATGTCATTGCTAATTAATTGAACATTTAGAACTTCTTTTCACTCTACATTTTTCACTTTCAAAGAACTAGATGCCATTGCATATATCTAGGGTTTGTGAAATTTTGAAACTATGTAGCTCGACACATGATAAATACCAAATAAATTCTACTTGAATGGTGTCAAACTATCATTTAAATCTCTTTAAAATTCTTTAGATCAAATTATCTAGTTTTCCTTTAGCTCTTTGTGTACTTCTTCAAATTCAAATGATGTCAAATAAACTAGAAATTGATCAAATAGCCCTTAAAATGTTGCATTTAATGCTAAGTACTTACATAGATGTAAGCTTGGCATTAATTAAATTTTTGGCTCACTTAGAATCCACATGTATTTCCATATGCTTGGAAACCATTATGAGCTTGAGCTCAACTAAAAAATTTCATTAGCTCAACATGCACTAGTATTTCATTCGACAACAATATGAAACTTTTTCATGCTTGGCAAAAACATGAAAAATTGACAAAACATAAAGATGTTCACTTAATTTCAAACACCAATTTGCATCTTTATTTATGCATATGTAATATTTTCAAAAAATAATATCTTTGGAACTTATGTATGGTAAATCTTTTAAATATCAGTCCCACATAGCTCTTGATTGCTTAGTTTGATGAGGTGTGATTACTTGGCCCATTGGGTGAAGTGATCCTATCTACACTTGATGTGCTACAATCCTCCTTCCTCTTCCATGTCTTATTAATCTCATTTCTGAAATTTTCAATATCTACCATTCCTTTTCCTTTTTTGAACTCACAACTTGGTGCCTTTGACCTTGTTGGATAGTGTCTACTGATGTGAACAATCTTCAAATAGCCAAAACATGTAGTTTGACTCAACTATCTTTTGTAATCACTTCTAAAATGTGTTCTAATAAAATTCTCAATAATATGTCCATACTCTTGATAGTTGTGACAACTATACCTTGTATTATAATCCCAATTATAAGAGTTGTCATTGTTCTTTTCCTTTGTCTACTTACTTGATGACTAGTTAGATTTGGATCTGCACTCAAAAGCTCTTTGTCCATATTTCTAAAAGTTATAATAGTATCCTTCAAATCTTTGAGTTTGCATGGTCTTGGTACTACATTCATCTACTTAATGACCTTTTTCATTGCACTTGTGGTAGTGACCCATGTACTTTTTCTTAGTATTTTGATATACAGTCTCGCTCTTGTGCACATTATTAGTATGTCCTAATTTATGACAATTATGACAAGTAGGTTTTGAGTTATTATCTTTGTCACTTCTTTCTTCAAAACTTCTAGATGATTCTCCTTCTTTAGTACTAGTGTTTCCTAGTCCTAATTTATCATTTTTAGATCTAGGAGATCTCATCAATTCTTAAAAGTACTTGATGGTTTCAATAGGATTATTAAAGCTTTCAAAAAACTCCCTTTCCATTTTTAGATCATTTCTCAACTATTCATTCTGTAACTTTAGTGTTGTGATCTCAATATCCTTTATATTTAGTTCATGATTTGCAATGATCATTTGGCTCAAAGTTTCCAATTTTATGTTAGTAATCCTAGTTACCTCTAAGATTCTCTCTTCTAGTATGGTAGTCAAAATTATTTCCTTATCTTCAATCATAACTTTGTCTTCCATACCTTTCCTTTTTTTTTTGGTCACCTCACATAGTAATATGGCTTGAGATTCTTTCTCTAGCTTAATATTTTTTATCTCTTGAGATAGGGTTTTGTTCTTTTTCATTTGATCTATAATTGCTACATCAAATTCATTGGAGTTTCCATTTGCAAATAGTTTAGTAGTGTCCATCTCTTGGCATTGTGTGTCATTCTTATCAATAGCAATTTTCTTCCTTCATTTCAATGATTTCTTTAGATCTTCCCTTGCTTCATTCAACTGATGTAGGATGAGTTGTATTTCAATCTCCTAGTTCTCAATAACTTTTTCCAACATGTAGACTTCCATTCTCAAGATATTTCCTCAAAGCTACAAATATTTACATTCTATGAACAAGGCTCTGATACCAATTTTTGGAATTATAATAGGAAAAGTAAACCCTAAGAGGGTGGGATGAATTAGTATTTTAAAATTTAACCCATCAAGACATTCACCACACATCCATCTCATAATTCAATAACCATGTAAAGCATATACATCTCAAGTATGTAAACAAGTAAGCATTTACACATATATGATACAAGATCTAATTACTTAGAAACCCTCTAGTGAGTAGGTAAAACTAGGGTGGGGATGACACCCAAAAATCTTCACTACTATAGTAATAAAGTGTATCCAATGAAGTTTACAATGTTTGATCATTAAACATGATCTACCCTATGAAAGGTCTGCCCTATTATAGGCTTACAAAGATTTTTGGGTGTTACCCCATTAGAAGTGTGCCTAATCAAAGGACTTTAACCCATAATTAAGTAAGTACCTTGTTAGAGGATTTCAACATAGCCTATTAGGACCACATTTTTAAAAAATTTGACTAATTGACCAGTTAGAATCTCTCACCAATGATCCTCTGATTAGTACTCTATTTCTTGATGTTAGATCACCTCTAAACTGATGTACTCTTGATCCTTCTTGATTAGATGTCTCTTTTTTGTTCTCTATTTCCTTCCTCTATTTTCCTTTAATTGATTCTACAATGCAATTTAGATCATAATACCATGGTCACCATAAATGTCCTATTTGCACATGCAAAGTCTCCTTCTTACTCATAGTGTACACTCATAGATAATTTAGGGTTATATCCTCCTTAAGAAGACTTAGATAACCTAGGGTTAGGTATGAATCAATGGTTGTGATCCATTCATATTGCTTCTTAAATATTCCCTTTATCTAATTGGATACATTCAACACATAGGGATTCACATATAAATTCATCCTTATGAATTAAATATCATAATTCAATCCTTAAGGCAGCCTGAAAATAGTTTACATAGTAGTTTGTGCCAATACAAACAACTATGTCAAAACTATGTTACTCAACATCTGAAGTCCCTAGTTCTTGGCACTAACTATGACTTCAATACTATCACTAAGTATCTTAGTGACTTGGAATGCACTATCTTCTCAGTACTTGAATCACTTGGCACATACTATCTTCTTAACACTTGAATGACTCTATACATGATTCATTCAACACTCACTATTTACTTGGCATGCTCTAACTTTTATATTGTGCTTCACATATTTTACTTGTTTGATATGAACTAAGTTAATGACTTAAGTGTATAGACACTCACTTGTCAAAACTAATATGAGACTAAAAAAATCTTGGTGTCAAGTGTGTTCATGCTATTTCTCTTATGTGTTTGTAACTAAGTTAAATTAATATTAATTATAGATAATATCTTTAATATTTTCATGTTGAGCATTTACCGAGCTATTACAGTATTTACCAAGTTACAACAATTTTTTGTGTGCTTGTCGAGTTATAGTAGAGTTAAGTTTTTACAGAGTTTGATTTGTACTGACATCTAAGGGATATAGGATTTATTTGTGTGATAACTAATTTACCCCTCTCCTCTCAGTTACTCCTCTTATATTTCCAACATATAAAAATGCTATAAATATATCAAATAATTGTGCGAGGCATACAAAGAGTAAGCACATTGCAATCAAGTATCATTCCTTGAGAGAGTTAGTTCAAGATAAAGAGGTGAAGATGGAATATGATAATACAAAAGAGAAAATAGTTGATATCTTCACAAAAGAATTACCTAAGGATGCTAATGACTATGTAAGAGGTAAACTAGGGGTGATACCCCTATCCTAGGCTATTTAAGAATCATGAGAAGTGTCTTGCATCAAACAAGATGATCGGCATATGTTACACATTGATGCAATGGATCTTACTTTAGGAGCTACCTAAAGTAATTAAATATTTGAAGCTACAAATTAGTCACAAGATAGGTGACAGAGGGAGAAACTGTTAATATTCATATCTACATATTAAGATAAGAATTCTTTGGCATTATTGTCAAAGAGGGAAAAAAACAAAGAAAGGGAGAAATCCCACAATCCAGAAAGAGGATATTATAGAAGATATAGGGAGAAAGAAATCCAAGGGAGGTATAAATAGTGATCAAGAGGGAGTCATAATGATGAGTTGATTTTCTATTGATTAGAGAAAATTTTTGTAACCTATAGAGAAGATGAAAGTTGTTGATAGAAGGAGAGATTTCAATACAAGGACTTATTTTATTTTTATTATTATTGTTTGTTATATTGATTAAGTTTGATTTGCCATCAATGCCAATGAGGGAGATTGTTGAAAATATATTGGTACAAGTATGAGAATGTGTTTCAATCATTATTTTGTCACTAGTGTCAAACCTGCTACTTTCTGGTAAGATAATTTCTTAGATGATTTGAGTACTATCATTTGTTTGATTGATGAAGAGGATTTGATCAAGTTTGGAAACTCTAGCACCTAGAGGAAAGGTTGATTATAATATGGAAAATGAGTACAAAGATCAGTTAAGATAGTGAAATTATAGTGCATTGATTATCTACCTAAGGTTGCAAAGGATGTATACACTAATTAAGTTCAGAAGAAAAAATAAAACAAATTCAGTTTGCCAAGCTTCATAATTTTCACTATAGGTGCTAAGAAAAGTTAGTGTAATTTGAATAGTAAATTAGTTGGAGCTAAGAAAATTCAAATTTTAGTGTCTATTGAGTGATACAATATAAGTTGAGTAAATTTTAGTTAATGTCAAGCACCAAAAAACTTTAGTTCATTCCAAGTGATTTGATAGTGGACATTGAGCAATGTAGTATGTTCCAAGCATCAGAATAAAGTTAATGTTGAATGTTATAATTATGAGAAAGATTATGAATTTGATGAATTTGAGCTAACAAGTTTGATTTTTTGGATTTTGTGAACTCTGTGGAAGATAAGATTGATGATATGGTGGCACATAATTCAAGATGAACCATTTTGAGGTGAATTCAAAGAGGATTGAAGGAGAAGCTTCTAGGAGGGAATAAAATGAAAAGATGGGTAGATTCATTGAATCCTACCTAATCATATCTAACCCTAAAATAGATGATAGAGGATGAATGACAAAAGATCTAAATTTTCTATTTATAGAGATGGATGGTCAAAATAAAAGGTTGTCATGTGCAGGAACCTAAAGAAAGCAAGAAGTTTAAGGTATTTCTTCATTTAGTAGCCAAAGAGAAGAGACTTCTAAGGTATGTATTCTTGAATAGTGGAAAAGCTATCAAAGCTTAAGTATGTGAAAGCCAAGCAAAATGGAGGACTAAAATAGAGATATGTAATCTACAAAGTGAGTTGTAAGTTGTTATCAGATCAAGTCTTTCTATTAATTTCTAATCATTGTATTATTCTAGGGTAAATCCTTTGAATTATGGTTCACCTAAAATTCATCTATAAATCCTTTAACTAGGTGACATTCCAAGTGAATGGTCTATTTTTATCTAACAAGGCTCAATTCTAACAAGGTTATTGAAATCCTCTAATCAAGTCACATTTAATAGTATGCATTGTAACCTTTAACAGGGTTGGCCTTTCACATGGCATCACTTCAAAAGAGTGACAATTAGTAGCATGTTACTAGTGGTTTTTGCCCAAATTAGGTTTCCACATAAAATCATTGTGTCAAATGTGTTATTGAATCTATTATGTTTCATGCTTACGTTTATGCAAAGTTGATTTGATAGTAACCTATAAGTTTAAGTGATTGTATGGTCTAACGGATGCATGCATGGTGAATATGTTTTATAGATATGGGTTCACTAAGCTCTGAAAAGTTTAATTTGTGAATCTGGACCTTGGATAACTGATTCACTGCCCCACCCACCCCCCACCCTCAATTATTCTAAAGAATTCCAAAAATTTGTTTAACATTAACTTGGCAACCAAATTTGTGACTAAACTATTTTAATCATCAATTTGGTTGTTTATTTGATCATTGATTAGGTCATTTATTATTATTTCTTGGTAGTTTATTTCATAATTTTGGTAGTATATTTGGTAGTTTATTCGTTAGTTTATTTGGTAATTTATTGGGTAATTTATTTGGTGGTTTAATTGGTGGTATATTTGGTGGTATATTTGGTAGTATATTTAATCACTAGTTCAATCATATTACGGCAAGATGGAATTGAACCACCATCCTCCTACTTGTTAAGTAGGTGCTCTTCTATTGAGCTAGTACCCTGTTAAGAATAATGCAAAAGATTATCAAAGTTGCAATAAGTATCCTTTTATTAATAAATAATATACATGTATAAACAAGAGATATTCTTATAACCAAACTCTTAAATATCATTCTTGTGGACAAATTTAAATAACTCAAAAAGCCAAATGCATGTGTCCAAAACTATATTAGTTATATATTAGTTCTACTTATAAGTTAAGCTTATTACTCAACTATTATCAAATATAATTTTTATGAGATCTAAACATGATAGTTGTATTTAAATTGTTGATTTTCTTTGATGTTTTGTACTGGTACCTTATTATCCATTGTGGCCCTCTCTATATATAACTTGATGACTTCATGAATATAAGTATCATTTGTAAATTGTTGATTCTTTAGCATAGGAAAAAAGCCTTCATAAATCATAGTCCTTCATAATTTGATGACTTCTTGAATATCAATCTTATTTTATTTCAAGATAATAACATCTTAATTGTTACTTTAAAACTTGGTTAGTCCAACGGTGTTGTCATTCAGGGTATATATCCCTCATCTCAACTAGGGAGTGACATCCCTCCCTTCCACAAAATTATTTATCCTCAACAAATAGTTATATGAACATGGAATTTAATTTTTAATCCACCCTTTGTTGTGCTAACTCTACTAATATCTCTAGTTGCAAATTCAAACTAGCATCTATTTTTTCAACTAGACAACAAAACCAAGAATTGAAAGTTAGCAATTTCCATAGAGATTTAGGAAAGAAAATCATATCAAATATGAGAATCAATAGCTTATGTTTGCAAAGAGCCAATTTGGTTGATCCAACGTCTCTTTGAGCCAAAAAAGGGATGAACTTTCTCTTATATTAAGATTAGGATTAAAAGTGTTGTAGACATTTATGCATTGTTATACTAAGTTTCTAAATTAGAAATGGAAATGGGTACAAGTGTGTGGCTATGAAACTTAGGTATAACAAGACAAAATGTAGGGGGTTGGGTATGTTTTTTTATATGATCATAAAAAATAAATATGTATGTATGTATATATCTATGTTTGTGCAAGTGACTATATATAAATATAACTTACAAATATAATTAAGTTTAGGATTTCACATACCTATGCATATGGTAAAAAAAAACATTACAAATTTCAAATGTTAAAACAAATCATTCTAATTAAAATTCTTATTTACTCATCAAATAGATAAATCTAGAATTATTAGAAAGTCAAACAATGCTTAATTATCTTTACAATAGTTGTCCACTAACCCACCTATAGAAATTTTCATAGACCAATGTCCACTTGTATTTTGTAATGTTGGAGGACTACGGTCATGATAGATCATGAGTATTAATTAGAGCATGATAGATGTCTAATATGGTGTCTAAATAATAGAGTTTATGAAATATAGTAGGTAGTCCTAGTGCAACTCATCATCCAATCAAATGATATCCTAATTTAGGAAATGTAATATCCAGTTTTGCCAATTGGAAATCACCTAATATGAAATAGTTCATATAATTGATAGTAGGCTCAAATACTCCAAAATCTATGTAACGTTTTGTAGAAGTTAGATTATAGATTTAAATAAATACTATCATATTGTAAAAATCTTGCAAAATTTGATTTTCACATTGAGCATAGTTAGCATAACAAAGGCCTATAGGTGTTGGTAAAAGACATGGCTACATTAGAATATAATAGTTTAGATATATAGTATATATAAATCAAAACTACAAAAAATAATCACACATAAGGAGAAACCTAAATTGTAGAACACATTTTTAATCACACATCTCAAATACAAAACCAATTATGTTTGAAAACTATCCCCTTAAATTAAGAGGATATTATGTCAATAGCTTAAATAATAATGTATTGTGTTCCACACAATGAGATACTCGAAAAAATGTCAATTTTTTTTCCTAACATTATAAAATATAGGTGGACTCTATCTTTAGAAAAGAACACAACCAATCTAAGAAAAAAAAAGTTTGAACAAAGTATAATGGCCATAGTCTATGAAAGAGGGATTATAATGAATTAGAATAGCTAACAATCCATGGCTTTCCTAAGCCAAGGATTAGAAGGAATCCTAAACAATTGATGAAGGTTCCCTTACAAGTATATAATAATTATTACATAATATGTTTCAAGTCTAACATTTCACATCATGATTTAGCATAATTTAATGATGACTATAACTTGATCACCTAGATAGAGTTATTACAAAGAAAAACTAATAAAAAATAGTAAAAGTGTAGGAAATTCACAATAATTTTCTTGTGTAGGAAATCTAGTATTTGACCTCCTATGAAGTTCTGATGCTTCACTTCTATAATCATCACCTAGATTTAATGCGAGATAAGTATTCCATTCATTCTCATGTGAGATGGGCTCTTGTGAACCACTACTCATGTTACATGGGTCAATGAGTTTGACTAAAAAACTACACAATGAAATCCTGATAGTTTTATCACAATACAAGGGTAGGGAACACATTTTTTAGTGAGCAACATGCAATAAAAGATTCACACATTTCAAAATTTGTGAACTGATTTGAAGCTGATTTTATGGGTGCCTAAATGTTCTTAAGCATACAAATGCAAAAAAAAAAAGTTCAACATTAAGGACTCAAATTTCCATTAACTAACAAGTTTTTTTCTATTTCCTTAAGTTTCTAAATGTTTTATATAAAAATTTAATGAATTTTCAAATAAAATATTATATTATAAGTAAGGTGAAGATCACTTCTGGATTTCTCAAATTGTATAGAAACATTGATGGCAAGACAACAAATACAACCCACTAGAAAATATCAACCCACAAGTCATCAATGATAATTGGAAAGTAACTTATACACACAAAAATAAGAACCACCTAGAAAATAAAAGAATACTTGAAATGAAAGACGAGATGCTCAAGCCAATTCTTGTCCTAAAGTAGTTTTAGAGTCCCTTCTAACCACCCCATCATCATAATATATGTCAATATAGGAGCTTATTATAGCTAACAAATATAGAGAGAGAACCATTGTATCAATTAAAAATATTTTAGAAAATAATTATGCTAAAATATGATCTTGGGACAAAATGAAATTAAAAATAAAAATTGGACGTTCCAACGTATATACCTCGCTATAATGGATTTAGATTTGATTATTTCAAGTATCTATTTTATCACATAGGATAGTAAACAAAACTAAAATCTTAAAAGTTTAATGCCTCTTTTCTGATAGTAATGATGCACCCAAGAATCAAGTGAATAACTAAAACATACTAATCATTGTAGCTTCACACAAGAAACCAATGAAAATTCAAAGTCAAATCACAACATTACGAATCAATTTCCTCGATAATCCCTACTTATAGGTATGCATCCAACTAGAGGGAACTATAAGATAATTAAAATCTCCAAGCTATTGCCCTAGCAATCATTGTCCTAGTAGAGTTTTTATTTCTTACAATGTTAATGATCATCATTTAATTATATTTGATCTCCATAATATATACATCATATTTTTCAAAAATTTATAGATCAAAGAATGGAGGCATATGGTTTGGTTTCATAATTTTTTTCCACTTTTAGTATTTTTGGTGTTGTTAAAATCAATTTTTGTTTTGCATTTAGAATCAAACACTTGCTATAGATGGTGTAGGTTCTCTTGTATCTCCATCAAAATCTAATTCAATCTTTTCTCTCCCTTTTTCATTAAAAAGGGGAAAATTTTTTGGGGAGTTATGAACTTGGAAATAGAGGACCTCATTTCTAACATAAACATTCATCTTAGCAAGTTTATGCCATGAAAAGGATTTAGTGGAAGATAAAATATTTAAAGGTAATTCATCATTTCTATAGATAATAACCTATTGTACCTATGCCACACTAGTGAACCAGCAAGCCATGATGTTGATAATGATCTCAAAGAAAACTGACACATATGTTCCATAATGAAGTTGATTCAATAGGTATTGAGACCCTAGGAATGCAGATATCAAAAAGTGATTACTATTGGATTTGAAGCATGAAGGGGGTTTGAATCCTTGTTGAGTCTCTTTATAGCATAAAGAGTAGATCTGGCTTCTCAAAATTTATGGACATTGGAACATGAAAATAGGGAAAGACAAAAGATTGCACTCAAAATTTCTACCATTAAAAGTCAAACCATACTCACAATGCTAGTGGCTTACGATGGTTTGTGTGTCATATAGACATTTTGAGGTTGGAATTACTTCCATGTGGCATTAAAAATGAAAAAGATTTACTATTATTTGAACCAATAAAGCCTCCATTGGAAGACTAGTTAGGAACTAAAAACTACACCCAATGATATTGATACAAGGAGAGTAGGCAAGGCCTTTTGGAAAAAAATCCAACAAAATCAAAGTCCCATTAATCCCTACTATAATAGAAAGATAGCATGCATAAACAATAGTAAGGAATGGAATCTCATTAGTAGCTACATAAGATCTTCCCTTAGTGATAGTGTGCCATGATAACAGAACACCATAGTAGGTTGGTGGCAAGCACTCCATAGACAAAGCATCACGTTGGCCACTTCAATAAACTTGGGATCTACTCTATTGATAAGAAATCCTTGTCCATCATGTAGCATTCTACTTTCTGAGAATGAACAAAAGGGATTTTGACCATCATCTTGCACAACCATAGATCATCCACAATCTTTGATGTAAAAAATAAGTTGGGATTATTGAGAAAGGGTGGGCCTTAAACATAAATATTGGTAAGAAAGTGGTAGGAGTTTTGTTTGGCTCATACTCAAGAACTATGAGTATTTACTTCTATACATGAAATTATAAGAAATTGAACCTAATCAATAGGGAATATCAAATTCTATAAGTTGTGCATGGATATCCCCTTCAAAGCTTGTATCAACTTGATTAGAATTGAGGCTTCAATTACTAGCACCACCATCTAATCTTCGTTGTATGATTGCATTGTCCTTTATTTTGACTATTCTTGTAATAATTTACAAGACTTTCAACATATTTTACATTTGGAAATCATTTACATTTTCATTGTATTTTATCTTTTTCCAATTCATTTTCTTATTGTTTTATGGAAGTCTTTCAGGTTATCACAATTCCACTCATTCTTCATTATCACTTTTTATATCTCATATCACTATTTTAATGCTTGGTATCATATTATCATAATTTTTTGATCACTTTTGTTCCCTTCATGAAATATTTCTATTATATATTTCATTTTGCTTGGTAATAGACACTCCATTGGTATTTATTGCCTCTTTTTGTCAAGTAAGTGAAAATATATTTCACAAATCATGAAAACTAAGACATCTTTTAAAAAGCACCAATTTCAAGATTTATGAGGAATGGTGGGTTTAACAACCAATGATATGAAGGATGTCATCTCTTGGTCTCTAAACATTCTTCATACTATCTACTCTTTTAGCATTCTCAAGTTATCTTCATCTCCTATTCTCAAGGATATTTCTAGTCCTCATTTTTTTATTACTACAACCTTAGGCTCCCTATGATATTCATAGACTTTGATCTTTGCTATTTATTGCTTTGGTTTAAATTCTAATGCTGCTCTTTGACCCTTTGATTATCATTTAACAAAAATAAGTTGGGCTCTTTTGAAATAAATTAATAGTCTTCCTTTGTAAGGATATCATTATGTATACCCACTATAATTCTTAGTGCCTATAGTCTGAAGATGTAATTAGATGATAGAAATAAGAGAATTTGATTGGCATTGAGCTACATATTTGCAATGGTAGGAAGTTATGTTTCTAGAGTAGTCAGACATCAATAGGTAGCACTTTTTCTTCCAAATGAGAAATTATGACACCAATTTTGTATCTATAACATGATGACTTGTGGCTAATACATTGTATTTTGATAAGGAGGGTAATCTTAATAGTTTTTGGTGCCTTTTTTTCACTTTCAAGGTATTTTAAAAACACTATGTTGTAGTAAGAAGACATGAGAGAGATATTAAAAATACCACAAGAGAAGTGGCTCTCTTTAATAACCTAGTTTAATGTTCACAATGTTCAAACATTATTGCAGCCCATGGTCATTGAACCTCATTTATTCATGGAAAGAACTTCTTATTAATTAGATTTCATTCATCTACATGCATTTTGACTTTAAAAATGATAGTTTTTTTACAAAGGTCTTTTAATTTGTTTAGTATTTTGTAATTCAACATGCATTTTACTTTTGGGTAACATAAATTTGTTATGTAATTGCTCTAAGAGATTTTGTAAAAACTTGATGAATCATTGAATGAAAATTTTCCTATTTACAATTTTTGTGTCATTTTTAATTTTAATGATGGGTTGTGTTGTTGGTAGTGTTAGTGGTCAAAGCTCCTTGGATTGCCTATTTGGTAGTAGTGAGCTAGAAAAGGCTACTCCCACATGTGGACAACTATAGGAATTTTATTCTATGGAATTTTCTATGACTTTTTAAATTTTGTCACTTTGTGAAAAGGCTTGTAAAATAGATGGCCCAAAATATTCATTGTTTACTAAATAAAATGAGAGATGGAGCTCTTTTGTTCATTCTTGCTAGAGTATTTCCTATTTTCTTGGATTTCTCCATAATATTTTTCATGCTCAACAATTGTTTTGGCTTATGCTTTGTGGTTGCATATTTACATGTTAGTATATAAGTTTTGATTGAATAGTGTAGTAATTGCAAGTAGAATTTACTGTTGTGTGTGGGTTTTGTGGAGCTACTAATAATGCTTTTCAAAAATACATTGGGAAATATACACCACAACCCATGGATCATTTTTATTCTAAGCTTAAGAGATAACAATTTGAAAGAACCTCATAATAAAATTCATGCCAATCTATAAAGCTAATATCAATGGGCTAGATAAATGGTATACACTATGAAGGAAAATAAAGAGTCATTATCTTTATCTTTATATCAAATATAATTTAATGAGATAATAGTAAGCACTTAATTCAATTAAAATTCTAAAGCTATATATATATATATATATATATATATATATATATATATATATATATGTATATGCACTAATCAATGAGGTAGGTGTATCTCCTACAAGCTAAGGATTATCTCCTATCTAAATGCTAAATGAACTAGACATTTTCATATGCCTAAGAAAAATATTGCAAAGAAAAGGTTAATCATAATGACACTTACTGCAATTGAGATTTACCTACCTCATTGTAATAATTGTGCCTAGGAATGCTAATCATTTGAAAGAAAGGGTCATATTAATGTGTTAAGAAACTAGCTTTTGATGAGTAGACACATTATTGGAAGGTTTTCTAGTGAATTGAATTTGAGTTGAAGGTGAAATTCATGTTGAAGTATGCTAACATGATCTTACATTGGATAGAGAAGATGTTGTAATAAATACAAATTCTAAGGAAAGATGATTTTTAAAATGGGGTTTTCCATATCAGTTTTGTATCCTATTAATTTCTACTATAGATGGAAATCACTTTTAGTTGTGTGCTCACTATTGGACTATGCAAAGAGCCAACCAAAAAAATGTAACAATTTTTTTATATAAATTGATGGGAGAAAAATATATATATATAATGCAATAGAATATGATGCTTGAGATATGTTATAGATCATTTACACTAGAATTATATAAACCTAAGTGATGCATCAATGAAGCTAATTTACTTTTCAAGGTATTCTTAGTTATTCTTTCTTTATAAAAAACTGATCTTGGTGCATTCAGTGCCATCAAATAGGTTTTGATGGATCTTAAAAGGAAGGGATAAAGATTAAGCTCTCCTAAGTGTGTGCTTCCCTAAAATTGATCCTATAGTAGGGGAATTATTGTCATGCCCAAAAATACAAGGGCAAAAACATGATTTAAAAGAAAAAAAAATCCACTAAGTTTAAAATGAGTTTTCACAAGTTAAAGTATGGGTACATGGTAAGGTGGGTATAGGATCACCTAACCAAACTTTAAGGTTACAACTCAATTTTTAAAAAACCCATCATGAAGGAATAGATTGTTAATCTTAAACATTCATTGTTAAATCAATTAATTAAATTAAACCAACTAATTTGAATTAATTAAAGCCCTAACACTTTAATATTTTTAATTACTATTTAAATATTACGTCCTAAGAACAATAGTAAAACATAATTTACAATGAATTTAAGTCCTATTAACTTTGATCAATTATAAATCTATTAGAAAAATATCAATTAATAATATAACTAATTGCTTTGAATTTCCAATTAAATAATATAGACTAATTATTTGAAATGTTTAATTAAAAGAACTTAACTAAAATAATCTCTCTCATGTATAGTAGGAATTCATGTACTTAGTTATAGAGACCTCCAAATAATAAAATATATAATAGATGATGATTTGTTTGAGAGAATACCTCATTGAAATCTCAACGAGGATGACAATTACAAAATCATTGACAAAGCATATAAAGTGTTTGACAAAATGCGAATGGAGATATCATCTCACAAAATGAAATAATATGTTTCTAAGCCTCCCAGAACTATTGAATCAATGAAATCGAAAACAAAGACATTAATATTGATTCAATAATTCATACGGTCTATTTTCTAAAATGAAGGAACATGTGTGTAAGATATGAGTTTGTGTAGAAAATATATTCAAGAATGCTTCTTCACAATAAGATCTTACATAAAACATATGACCAATGGTAGTTTACCTTGAAAGTATGAGGTGGATTGTGTATACTAGTCCTTACTAAATTGTAATAGCTTCAACTCTATTATTTGGCACTTTTCCAACCACTATGATAAATTGAAGTTGGAAATACCATTAATGCACTACTTAAACCTTTATCCCTTTGGTTGCCTCCAAACGCATAATTTGTGTTTGTTTCTATAATGTGTCAACTTAGGGTTACAAAGTGATGTCTAGATATTTATTTTTAACAACCCCTTGATTGAGGGTAATCATCTAAAACAATTCTAAAGTTGGTTCATAGTTTTTGTTTGTCATGAAATACTATAGTAATACTTTTATAATTAATAGGATTAAGTTTTATTATCAATAACATTTTGATGGATAATAAAAACACCACAATATTTTATCATATGCATCACTAGTTAAAGTAAAAAATATATAATTTAATGTTTCCCAAATTCAACTTGTAATTCTTGTATTATTTAGATTAGTTAAATTTTTCTCCCTTGGATTGAGCTATCCATATGCTACATGGTTTAATTTGTGGTGACTATTTGTTTAAGCATGAACCATAGTTAACATTTGAATGATAGCTCATTGATATCATTTCATGATAGATTGTTATATCTAGCACTAACCTAATTCAAATGAGAAACTTAAGCTAGGTTTCATATTGTGCTAGTCCATTTCTAGGCATAATTGATCATGCTATTTAGATTATATACAAAAATTTAGGTTTGATTTTTTAATGTATGTGATGAGTAAAAGTTTTTTAGGTTCAATGTATCAAAGGAAAAAGAGGAATATAGTGAAAAAGAAAAACATGGAAATTTGTTGTTTTCTTTTGGAGTCAGTCTATTTTTTATGCTTTGATTTACTCCCAAATGGACTTTGTATGTCCTATTTGAAAATTTATTTTAATAATTAATTCATCATTGGACATTGTATCCAATATACAACTACACAAATGATTGCTGGTAATATTTTGAAATAGTAATGATAACACCATAGAAGCGCGTGTATTAACAAAATAGACAATGTGCCAATGTCTAGAAATAAAGTAACATTTCCTTCTTCTTTATGATAAATGATAGTTTCATGATGTCTATCTCAATGTATGATTATAGTTTTATGTTATTTTCTTATTAAGATTTATTTTCATGGTTTGGATGGATCTATTGATTAAGTAAAATTAGTATTAATGTCATCACTTTTGCTTCTCTTATAGATGGTAGCTAGTTTTACTCCATCACCATCTAATAATGGAAATTTTCCATCAAATTTTTCAAAGAAAGGAGCTATTTATGGGTTTCATTTGGTAAAGGATAAGTCATGGCATCTAAAAAATGTATAGCATTTTGAGTTAAAAAAAAACTAATCTTACCTCTCCCTCAATGGCTTTTGAAACATGACAAGATTGAATAAAAATATTTCTGATGCCATTGAGGCAAGAGGGTAAATCTAACTTCTTTCATCTAGATGAATGACTTGGATATGAAAAATATTTAGATCTCCTTAAGCTCACTGTGGCATGTTATTTATGATACCTATTTTATTAGTTGATTGAGTCACTATTCTTCACATTTATTACATCTGTGTTGGATTTTTTACAAGCTCTAGGCTGATATAATGTGAGGGGAAATTACAAGGAGAGACAATGAATCATAGTTGAAATTTTGTGAACAATTTTGTTATTCCATGTTTAGTAGGACAGGTGAAGGTACAAAATCTATCAAAATAGTCATTTTGTCAAAAGTTCGCATACCATGTCTATGCTTCCTAGGATGAACGTTAAAAGCTATCAAATTTCATTATGTTCATGCTTTGAAATCATCACATTCACTAAGCCCACACATAGAAACAATACTTTTTTGTCAAGATTCATCGATCCAACTACAAAACTATAAATGATATAACTAGAGTTACAACAAAAATTTTTGAACCATTTTATCCCACTTGAATTATGCAATATTCATCCAATGCGAGGAAATTTACTTCATGTTGTGCCATAAAGGTATCTTTGGAAGCTCGTCTCAGATTTCATAGATACATGGTAGGTAGAAAAACTCTACACTTTATCCACATTATCGGTACAAATACCCCTTATATCAGTGGAGACAACAAACATTTGTTGAACTCCAACTCAGTGTCAATCTTTCTCCATTCAAATAAAAAGGCATAAACATCTATATTATTATTTCAAAATTTCATATAAATTAAATCACATAAAAAAGTATCTTCCATTCATGTATTATTATTATTTGCATACTCAAAATGACACAAGCATCCCCTCCAAAAGATCTTTTCCCTTGGACACTTGTTAGAAAATGAGTATAGAAAGTCAAAGAAAATTTTAACACAAATAAAGTTCAATGGTCTTTTATGTCTCTCATACACAATAAACACTCATATTTTTAGATATGTTTTCCAAAATTTGAGTGGGCATAGTATTCATTGATCTTGCACCTATATCTATAGATTCAATATCCTATTGTCTATTTTTTTACATTGTAGCAATAACTTTAAAGTTGTTAGTAAAATGATCCTTATTCATAATTGAATAAAATTTATTCTTAGTTTTAAAAAGTAATTAATGATGTTATGCTTTATTAGTGACATAATGATTTAAAAATTTTAGGTATAGAATTTTGAGGAAGGTAAAGTTAAGATTCTTAATTATTGAGTTCTCTGCCCTATATTATATTATTCTATTTATAATAGTATATATAAATTATTAATAAAATTATATCTATCATCTCACTTTAGATCTATAAAGTTAAAGAAAGTAGAATATTGATGTTGGAAATAATAATAATAATAATATAAGTTTTAAAAATACATTCAAAATTATAATTATTTAGTTAGAGAGAGATCGATGTTAGCTTTATTTTTCAAAATTTTCCTTTTAATTGTTTAGTTCTTTCCTTATATAACTAGACATGTATCTATACAATTTGATTTTTTCATATTCTAGAGTAATATATACACACACATTAGCTTCTAAACTTTTTTTTTTTTTATACCCCCATAAATAAAGGATCTTTCAAATCAAATTGTGATCATAGCTTAGGGTTGTGAATAGAGTGATGGGGAAACAATTATCTTGGAGTTCATACCTATAGTGTAGACAAAATGAATGAATTTAATTATTTTGTCTATAAACATTGGTTTTACATTATGTAAGGCTTGGTTTGAAAGATGCATATGACTAGGTAAAGTTAAGAATAAGATGTGTGTGTGTGTGTGTGTGTGTGTGTGTGTGTGTGTGTGTGTGTGTGTGTGTGTGTGTGTGTGTGTGTGTGTGTGTGTAATAACATATATTTTAATTAGATGTCATCTTTGGGATGGAAGGTATCTAGTCCTTGGAATACTTTAGTTCATTGAAATATCAAACTTGGCATGAGACCCACTCTTGTCTAAGTGGTCACTTGGAAGGGCCATTCCATCATGTTTATCAAATCCATCCAAATCTCAAATTGAACCAAAAAGAACTTCTTGTCTAACTAGACATATATATGAATCTAGTTGATCAAAGTCATCATCTAAAGGAATCTAGTTTGAAACTTATCATATATCATCAACTTCTATGAAAAAAAAAATCAACTAATAAATTTTTATATATTATTTAATAAACATGAAGCATGATAAAATTATATTTTTCATTACAATGTAATTATTATTTACGAACTGATGTGTTATAAATTAATTAATAAATAGTAATTTTTATAATACAAAATCTGAAGGTTATTTTGCACTTTGAAGAGGAATTGGCATTTGATTTTTTTTTTGACATCTTGGAGAAGATTTATGGAAAAGGGGAGTTAATTATTATTTTTAAATTATGTACGTACCTAATGGGGAGGATTTTTGTTCTTTTGCAATAGTTGAGGGGACTCATAAAATATTTTTTGAGATAGTTTGATATAAATTAGTGCATATTTGAGTTCATCATTAATTGGTGTCTTTTTTGAGTTTATCGCCAATGGGTGTCTTTTTGAGTTTATCATTAGTTTGTATCTTCTTTTTTTAAATGTCATTATTGAGTGTAATAGGTACTTTTTAGGGCCCAAGAACTTAGATGTCCAAATAGTCTACATAGATAGGGTTCCTATGAGGCAACTTAAAATCTATGCATTATGATCAAATTCAAAAGAAAAAATAATGTATGAATAATAGTCATTTATGTTACAAATAATATTCGAGGTGGGAAGGGGATCTAGTGCCCACCCAACCCAGAATGAAGTCACTCGACCCCAAGATGGAGTTATGGTGGGCATGCAGTTACCCTGCATGCATACTGTTAAGCATCTTATTTTGATCCACTTATGTAGTTTCTCTCACTGATGCAGAAAGCATGCCTTGAGTAGTTATAATCGGTGGGGGGGCATGACGGGGCTGAATTAGTTATCCAACTAAAACATTTATCAACCTTAATTAATCTTAACCATGTAAGCAAAGTAAACACCAACCATAACAAGATGCAAATACATAATTACACCAAATTTGTTAACTAGGAAAACCCCTAATCAGAGGGAAAACCCAAGTGGGAATGATGCCCACAAAGATATATATATATATATATATTCCTTGTTAGAGGATGGACCCTACTAGGAGCCTATAAAAAAATTGAGTATATAAGATTCCCTATTAGGAGATTTTGAATCCTTTTAGAAGATTCCAACCCTGTTAGGAGTTATGTCAACCATGTTAAGAGTTGTAGAAGGAAGAAGGACCCACTATCCAAAAAACTTCTAGAGAAAGACCACTGAACTTCAATGTCAAACAAATCTCTCAAATATTCCTTGTAGAATAATTGTTCATATTGTGCTTTATCCTCTTTTCTCTATCTTATCAACTAGACCAATCACTATTAGACCTTGTATACTAGGTCACAAACCTTGGATATCAAAACAAAAACCTTGGTAATGAAGTTCTCTCCAACTTCACTCTACTCTACTTATCTTCACATATCAACTTGATTAATTAGGGTTCATATATTTTCTCCTCTTTTTTCTCTTCTTACTTACTTACATATCAAATGAAAATGTCATTTTCTTATACGAAGTCCATAAAATGATTCCCTTGAGTTGGCTATTAATCCTTCTTAATTAATTATTATACAACCTCATTAAGAACATATTTTACTTAGTTATAACATCAATCTTTCACCTTGTAACTTGAATAACCTTTTGTATGTGTAACATTATGATGAGAGAGCTTAGCCACATCATCTCTAGCATGTATTCTACATGCCTTTAACCTTTCTTCTTGAAATAACAACTCTATGAAGAGATATAATATGTTTACAAGAACATGCTTCTATAGACTCTATCTTTGAAAAATCTTCACCAAAACTTGCATAACTTCTAGACTTAATTTTTTGCACTTGAGATTAGCTACATATACTAGACACTTAGTAGTATCTCCCATTAACCTCACTAGTTAAAATACTTAGCAATATGTCCATACCAACTTAATCTTTATCGCTGTCCTTCTTGCAGATACTACAGGAAATTGGTATGTTGGCATGAATGACAAACACAGTCATGAATGTAACATATCATCATGATAATGACCTAATCATATTTCTACAATACTTCTTCATAGGAATATCATCAAAATTCATGCTTCCAAAAATTTATAATTGTAAATTTAAAAAAGAAAGTAGAATTCATTAGAATGTATTAATATGATAAAAAGTCCATAGATTATTTATTTATTCATAGATTACTTGATGACCAAATTAGTCATTTATTTTGTCACTTATAAATTATAGAACATTACTAGAACTTGATCACTTTTACTCATGTGACTAGAAATTTTAACCTTGTGACTAAAATTTTAGTCGTGTAGTCATTTATTTTGCAAAATTCTATTAGTGCTCTAATTAGTCTAATTGTACTATCATCATTGTCTTTCACCATGCGATCAGGTAATCCATTCAAAACTATTTGTCATCCTTTTCTAACAAATAGGTATTCTTCTCCCCATTGTGTTGGGCTTTCATGTCATACTTCCATGGCCTTCCTATGACTAAATTGAAAGCATCCATAGGGATGATTTCACATATGACTTTGTCCTTGCATTCAACTAGCTTAAAATATAACCATGCTTGCTCTTCTAGTGTAAAACTTTGGCTCCTATTAAACCATGAAATCTTGTGAGGGGATACATGAGGTAATCTTTTAAGTTTACACTTCTCATTGTTTCCAAAGATACCACATTATCTTTGGATCTAGTATCAACTATGATTTTGCATAGCTTACCATAGGCCTTTCCTTGATTTATGAATATGAAATTTCTTTATGATGGCTCTGACTTCAAGGAAATTTGCATCAAAGTCCTTCTTAGCATCATGTTCTCCCCATCAAATATTGGTGTTGCACTTTTAACTTATGCTACACTATTATTGCCAAAAGCCTCATAATTCATTATTAGCTTATTACTTCTATCTCTAATATTGTTAGGAGCATCTTTATTGAGCTATTGTGTGACCTAGCTGCCCACAAGAATAAAATTTTAGCACTCCATGTCCTCTTCTCTATCCTCCTTCATATCCTCTACCTCTACCAAATGGTCCCCTTTGACCTTTGAATCCTTGGACACCCCTATGAGAAATCTCACCCTCACTACCACTATCATTCTTTTTTTATTATGTTGATGATCTTCTAGTCTCCTATCTTAGTTTCTAGGAAAGTTTGGTTTGCCCCTAACTAAATTCTCTTGTCTTTTGTTTATCTTCTCAACCTTCACAACCAATTCAAAACATTTTTTCACTCTATTGGGGAAAAAAATGGTTAATTATTCCTAAATATTATACCTTAGGTTAGTTATATACCTATTTGCCTTTGATGGGACTCAAAATTTCTTTCCCAATTTGAGTGTCATTCCAAACATTTGAGTCATTGTGAGCCCCTATAAGCACTTTTAATGCACATGTATCCGACTACTCTTTTGAGGCCTATGAAGTGTTTAAAGTATCTAAAACTTTGCATTTAGTAAATCCATGTGCTTAATGAAGATAAATTTCCCTTCTGAGTCATTCTTTGAAGTTCTATTTTGAGCAATGTTCAAATTTGCATTTTTGCCTATGTCAAATAGTGAAAGGAATCCTAGTTTGCAATTGAATATCTTGCACCCAATAATGTTTTTGATAAGGTAAACAGGTTTTAAGGGGTCCTGAAACCCATAAGTTTAACAACAAGAAAGGCTGAAAATAAGCGAAAAAATGCCCAGCCAAAACATAAGCCTTACGGCTGAAAATAAGCCCCAAGGCCCAGCCCGAAACAACTGCCCACTAAAAAGGCCAGAGAACCAACCAAAAAAACAGAGACCAAAAAAAAAGCCAAAGCCAGGAGAAACAAAAACCAAAGGACAGAGACCCAACCTAGCATACTACTTCTCCATCTCGAGCATGGTCTGGGCAGCTTCGGCGCACTCTTGTTGCTCTTCTACCTTATGATCCTGGGCGTTCGTCAAATCCTGCTCCATAGTGCTGTCCTTGGCTTTATCCACATCCAGCCTATCTTTGTCTCTGTTCTGTTTATCATCTTCCTCCATCTGGTTCCTGTCTTTGAGATTTTCCAAGAGAGAGAGGATCTCGTTGATTGAAGCGAGGAGGGAGATCATTTGACTTGCCAGGTTGTGATTGTAGTTCTCAATATTTTTTACTCTCCTCTCCATCAGAGTCTCCCAGCTGTTCTGGTCGCCTTGGCTTTCTGCACCTATCTTGCTCTTGATTTTTTCCATTTGGGAAACCCTATCTCTGACATCCTCAAGCTCATGGAAAAGCCATTTAATTGATCTGAAGTTGTCGATCATGCTATTGCGGGCATTGTTCAATAGATTCATGCCCATTTCTCTTGCATTATCAGAAATAGCCACCATAGTTGGGTTAATTAGCTCATTGAGTCTAGGCTTCTCGAGGTCGTCCACCAGGAGTTGGGGGTTCATCGCCTCTCTGTAGATTCCCATAGTGGCCGTTCTCACATTGAAGTTCTTCCAAGCCTTCCTTCTGTTATTAACTTGCACTTCCCCCTCAATCTGTCCAGAGTTGTCATTTTCCTCCAAAGGAGGCTGAGGATGTATAGGGGAGAGGGGAATGGGCAGAGAATCCTTTCCCTGACTACTGGAGCGCTCCATGCTCTCTCCCTCCCTCTTCTGTCTTTTTCTTAGTTTCTCCTCATCCAACTCCTCCTTCGAAACCTTGTCAGAATCATCAGTATCCATTTCCTCCTCCACCTCAGCAGAGCCAGTTTTAGCTGGGGTATGACCTCTAGGGATCTTTCTGCTGGGTAATTTGATAGAGGGGTAATCCTTCTTATGGCTTTTAGTCTTCTTACCTGAATGCTCAAAAACCTCATCAGAGCTGATGCTCTCGACATCATCGGAATCTGAGGAAAAATTAGAGCTGCTCTTGTCAACATCCGCCCCCTGGATAGGGTTTTTGCTAATGGTTTGAGTGTGGAAATGCTCATGAATCAGAAGCAGAAGACCCTCATGCAGGGCCAGGTTGACAGTAGCTTTCTTTTTAAAACTATAAATGGCCTTGTTCATCAAGTTAAAAAGATAATACGGGAAGGAGATCTTACTACCATGGTAAAAATGATTCAGAATCACAAAATGGTGAGTCCTAACCCTATCAAACCTGGGGTCTAGGGTTATATATTCAATGACAGCATAGAGAACATACCCAATAATGTTTCATGATGAACCAATTTATGAATTTTTAGTATGAATATAAAAAAACCTATGTTTCATTTTTCAAGTCATTTCAATATGTTTTGACTAGTTTTTGAATCCCTCAAAATTGGTTGTTTACTATTGTCATGCTGATGTAAATTATTTAGAATTCTAGGAGATCCAATTGGCCAAAATGATAAAATTAATTTTGCATTATAGTCTTGTTATGTTTCAGATTTGAGCTTATGATGAATCTATTTGATAAGTTTTCAAACATGATTTCAAATGCAATTTCTAGAGTTTTACTAGTGTCATAAAGTGCAGACTAATTAGTACCCCTATTCAAGGTGTCATAAGTTTGAATCAATGATAGGTGAGATCAAATGGATTGTACCATTATATTCTACTCTAAAAATTCTTTAAGTGTGTTAGTTTGCAAGTCTTGAAAAATTTGTCTGCACATTTTCCTGGGTCCATTCCGTTTTCAAAAACCATTTATTCTCAGTTCTAAAAATTCGAGCAACCCACTTTGACCACTCACCAAATCTGTTCAATTTTTCACCATGAGCCCAAATCATAGATTTATAGTCTCCTCATGATAGTGAACCAATGCCCTATTTTTGTACCCTCAAGTGTTAGTTTGACCTATTTTCCAAGCCAAAATTGAATGCATTTTATTATTTTTAGACATGTTTCCTTGCAAGCAATTTTGTGAAGGCAACTTTGGTGGTCAATATTTTTTGACCCCGAAGTCATCATGAGACAAGATTTGATAGGGTAAGAAATTTTTGAACAAAAAATTAGTATGTCAAATCTTAGGTCCTAGTTATCTATTTCAATTACTTTTTAAGGCCAATTAGAGGACTCCTTGGTAGGACAATCATAGTTCACATGAATATGGAAAATTGAGCATTAATTGATCAATTGATGGAAATTTTCAATCTAGTTTGAATCCAATATTTTCAAAGAATTCTATTTAGTGGATTTGATAGGTCAGGTATTTCAGCACAAAATTTGGGGCCTAACTATTTACATCAATATATTGTTAAGGCATGGTTGGAAATTAGGATGGCTAATGGGTTTTAAATAATTTTGATCATGTAGACATTACATTTCAAAGGATATCTATCTAAAATAGAGATCTAGAGTAAGCAAGAATTAGACAATAGCTTGCACCTTGAAAATGTGATTCATAACTTTGAAGTCTAGGCAATGGATACTTATGGAAATGATGTTGAGAAAGTGAAAAGAATAAAGGTGGAATTGGGAGGACTCAAGTTCCAAGACCAAAGTGACTTGTATTATAAGGTTGATGATCAAGGTCATATAAATGTTGGAGGGATACTTAAAGTAGTTAGGAGTTATGGTTCAAAAGGTTATATTAGTGTTTCTTCATAATCTTAGTCTAATAATTTACTCTAGAAACATTTTCAAGTTCTAAAGAGGGAACTAAAAGTGATATTTGTCGTACTAGAGGAGTGTTATGCAGGTTCTTCCATGGAAAATCTTATTTTTTTAAAATTTTGATGAAAAGGGACAAATTGATGAAGAAATGACTAGTCATCAACATTCATTGATGGTTGATTTATCTTAGCAAGATCGAGTTAAAACTTTTTTTGTATCTTAAAGATTGCACTTCTTCCCTATACACCATTTGCAATGGTTATGTCCCCAGAAAAAATATTTGGCAATGGTGTAGTATATTAGGCTTTGGATGAACCTGTGAAATTGGATCCATGTTCAAGTAATGAAATACATTTTGATTCAAAGGTAAGGTCAACTCAAGTCTCTCTTTTAAAAATTTTAAAGAAATGAGAGAAGTTGTCCATGCAAGAGGAGAAGGAAGATCATGGTGGGAGATAGTTGTGGTAACTTGATTGCTAAGAGAGAGATGCCTCATGCATGAAGTAGGAAATAGGGAGTTGCATGATTTTGAAGATTCTTCTTGCTATGTGTGGCAAAATGAGCATTTGGAACCTGCAAGAGGAGACACTAGAAGAGTTGTGGAGAAGAAAATTTGTATGGAGGGTGTTGGTGTTTGAAAATGTTACCCATTTCCAATTACCCTGATGAGAACAAAATGCATCTAGGGGCATCTAACTCCCATTATCAACACATCCATTTAGACACCAGGCCAACTATAAGGCTATACTCCTTCTGCACTTTAGGCTCTGCAAAACCTAGGTGGGTAGACCTATAGATTCTTCATATGGTACCAGTTATCAAAGCATACACTGAATCTATTCAAAGTAGATAAAACCCTTATTTCTCCTAAGAACTCATGAAATAACACAGACCTACGATAGCTAGATGTAGATCTAGGAATCTCAGAAGCTGAGTGAGGGCATTCTATTATAGCTCTTCAACATGAAAGGAAAATTCATTTGATTAAAGATGTTGATTCAACAAAAACTCAAAAATGCAACAGTATAACCAGTGATCCTATAACTGATCAGTGCCTAATCCATTGGGCAATTCCATGAATTCAAAACATACATCTGTGACATCAGGAAGTATCTCATATACCTAGACATCAGATCTATCCAACCACTTTTTGATTCAGATATCAGTGTTCATTCAGGTCTCATCCTCACAAAACATCCTTCTCAAATAACCAGTAACCTTGTTCAAACATATCGAGCATTTACTTGGCCCTTTCGTCCAACAGCAAAATACATCAAACATACAACCTAAAATGGATGCAAATGGGTCTCAAATATTTGTTCCAAAACCACATAAGACTTACAAATTGCTGAGACAGGAGACAAGAACCAGAACAAAACTAGTGAAATTGTTGCTCATATGTATTCATTTCCTTGAAACTATACATTCAGATGCATAAAATTAAAACATGAAACAACTTAATATCTCAGAACTATCTATATTATCTCTACAACTACTATTCACATGAGAGTTCTGCTGAAGAAAATGGTGTCACAGTCATGGAAACATGTCAAAATATTGGAACCAATGGTCTCATAGTGCAAAAATTGGAATCCCTAATGGTATCACAGCAATGAACTTTTTCTTCCCAGAAATTGGAGCCCTCTTAATAACAGAAAGAAAGAAAGATATAGAAGAGAAAGAATTTCTAGATTTGATCTCTACTTGACAAGTGTCCACTTGAAATTCAATCTTCTAGTAACTGAAAACTTTGTCCTTCCTTCTCCATCTTGATCTGATTTGATTTCATCATTGCCTTGTAACTGATTTGCAAAATATCCCCTCCTGAATGATGAAATCCCTTATTTGCTAAAAATCTGATTTGCACCAAAATGCTGATAAAACTTGCTTTAACTGACTCAGAGATGCCCCCAGCTGAATTCTCCTTGTCTTTTATGCATATTCAAGCTATTAACTTGCCAAAAATCATGATTGAACTTCCTTGTCTAAAAATGGTTGCAATTCAGGTACCTAAAACAAATCCTCCTATAGCTCAAATAGACTAATACCTGTGCACAAACTGACTCCAGAATCAAAAAGTTTAGATTCTCATGATTTTGGCGGTATATGATAAGGCATACTTTGCCTTCCAGAAATGCCTGAAATCTTGATTTTGAAAAACACTCCTCCAGTAGAAACTCAAAGTCTGCAACTTTTAAATTTAAAATTTGAAAGTTTTAAATTTATCTAAAGTTAAAACTTCAGAACAAATATCCCTATTTGAAATTCAAAATTTCTGACGTACAAACCATTTTTTTGGAAATAATAATTTAAAATTATTACTTTTTGCATTTCAATTTTTCTCTATGCTTTTCTGGGCCCACTGGGTGCCACCCAGGCTGCCACATGGCAGCCCCTGATTGGCTAGCTGATTGCTTAATCTTCCACTTACCTCACCCCTAGCCTAGACACATCACCTACCTCATCATCACTGAGCGGGCCCTCTTGCCACTTGTCAAAAATGCGCTTCCCCGCATTACTTATCGACCTTGCAACTTTTATTGCGAGGATGCGCCATTTGTTGATCTGAGCCATGTGTCGGCATCCAAATGAATCTCCAGTTTTTGGTGCCACATCATCATAGTTGTTTTTTCATTTAAAATAATACCCTTTGCCACCTTTGGTTAAGGACCCATCTCCACATGCATTGGCTTTCACAAAAGAGTTTGTTTCTTATAGACAACTTACTTTGCATGGGTTAGTGCATTTAAAGATTTGAAAAGCCTTCCGCATAACCAATATGGGATATTGGAAGTCAATGCTTCCCTATAGTCTACATTTTTTCCTTAACACTGAATGCTCTATCATCTCACGCGTGAGCTGTTCCCCTACTCCTACGTGTGGACTCATCTTCTTGCAAACGATTCTCCTCCTCAAATGTTTGAAACAACTTCTTCTCCACTGAACATGTGGGTGGCCTCTTTTCTAAAAACATGGCTCCTTGTTCTTTCATTTTGTTGGGCATTTTCCTCCTTTTTAATGCGGGTTTGTCTTTGGATGTGGACTACACCTCTATTTGTGCTGCTTAATTTTTCAAGCCGTAGCTGCTTTTAAATGTGCCCAGCTACCCCATTTGCTTGCTGCACTCTCCTCCTGCGTGGGACTACTCATAATCTTGAGCTATTCCTTACTAAAACCTACCTTGGGGTGCTCTATGCCTTTTCTTGTCTATGGGCATTCTAAATTGATATGCTCTATTTTGTTTTTAAACATAGACTGGCCTTCATAATGGATGAGCTTCCTCACTATTTGGCATGGACTGTTCTTCCAAAAATGTTGTTTTCTTTCTACCGCCAGCAAGCCTCAAATTTTATTACAACTAGCTCCCAACCCATGGAAGGTGCCAATCCTACTATGACATTTTCAATTTGTGATGGTAGCGTCTTCCATTATCTTTGATTTTTGGACTTCTTTCTTTAATTTCTACCTCTGGTTACAACACAGGTCTTCCACAAAGGCATGTGCTAGGAATGCATTCAAAATTCATTGAATGGTTCAGGAAATCATCCCCACAACACCCAGGAGTGCCATCTTCAGGAGCTTTGCACTGACTGGTCATTATCTCCTCAATTGTTGAACTCTTCTGGCACCTATTAATATAAACGTTGCACTAAATTTATGTCGATACTTATTTATGAGCCACTTGAATATGGCTCTTCTGAATAGCCTTTGAGCCTACCTGGCCATCTGAGTTGTTATTTTCATTGAAGTTAGAACTCTCAGGAATATTGATTTTTGCATTAATTTCAGCATCAGACTTTTCTTGTGGTACAGAACAATTAGCAAAAGCTTTGTCCAAGTTGTCATGGCAATACCATCTAGGTTTGGTTATGTCTATATACTCAGCTAATTCAACAAGTATCTGATGCCACTTTGTGCACTTATCACATTGAACCCATGCACTTGGGTTTTTTCAAGCACAGCATTATGATCCTTGGAATCTTTATTTCCTTCAGCTTTGTAAGAAACTATCCTCCTTGACATCCTTTGCTATATTTTTTCTTAATTCAGGTTCTTCTGGAGAATCAGTCATTGGCATAGCCTTACTTCTAGTTTTCTTAACCACTGCCTTTCTAGAAAAATCCTTAAGTGATACTTCTACCTGTGATGTATTTGAAGATGCTAATCTCTCTTTTTTGAGAGGATTGGCTAATGATGCCTTTGGCTGAGACATAGTTGATGAATTTAGCCGGGCCCCAAAGTGGGTTCGGCTAAAAAATTTCATTTCCAGAACACTTATCCTTCAGATGAATCCATTTGTCATCAATGACTCTCCTATTGGCTTCAAATAAAATGTTTTAATCTTTTTGCATCATTGTGAAAATCATGTCAGGAGGCTTGTTTCCTGGCTTTAAAAACTAACCCAAACAACTGACAATGCTCTAAAAATTGGCATACTTAATCTCTGCTCCGGATTCTTGCATCCTGTCAATTTTTGTCTCATGAAGAGATCATAGTCAAAAGATATTGACTGTCAAAGTTGCCTTCTCAGATCTACCTACAAGCAAACACGTCAGAAAGCAATAAACTAGGTTTGGATTTGGCTCAGAGAACTGGGCAAATGAACACTTGGGAAGACGAAAATTGGGCTACTCATTCTTTGTCATGAGGACATTACGGATCTATGATTTAGGATAATGATGAATAACAGGGCGCAAATGGTGATCAGTCAAAGTGGGCTACTCAGAACTTTGCAAACTGGACATGCTAACAGAAAGCATTTTTTGCAAATGGAATTGACTTGGAAAAGTGTGCAAATGGATTCGTCATGACTTGCAAACTGGCATACTTAAAAGAAATTTTAGTGGACAACACAGGGGTACAATCCATTTGATCTTTCCAATCATGAATTTCAAGTTATAATGTCATGAACTGGGGTTACAATCAATCTGCAATTACTGACACCAGTTAAAACTTTGAAAATTGCAAATAGAAATGTGTTTGAAAACTGATCAAACGGATTTGTCAAGACTTGAATATTGAAACCTAGGAAGTCTTTGATGTCTAGAATGTAATGCTAAATGAATTTTGGCATTTTGGTCAACCGGTCAAAAGTTATAGCATGTCAAACCGGGCTTCCCAGATTTATGAACATTTTGCAAATGTGTGAAAATAGTAAAGTACCAATTTTGAAGGACTCAAAACCTAATCAAACGAACTCAAAATGACTCAAAATTTGAAACATAGGTTCTTGGGTATGGAAACTAGATACTCCCAAAGAGGCAAGTCATGACATATTTTTGGGTGTGAGATATTCAATAGCAAACACAGGCTCCTGTCGTTGTCTGACACTTAGGTGAAAATGCAAATTTCGAACTAAATCAAAATGGGACTTCACAAAATAGCTCAGAATGATAATTTAACTTCATAGAATAGGTAGAAATTTTGAATGGAGGGTTTTAGAAACATTAAACACCTCATGGGCCTCAAGGGTATAGCCGAGTATATAGGCACTTAAAAGCATTTAAGGGCTTGATTTTTCAATGGTGCTCAAAATTGACCATGCAATTTTTATCGCCAACAGAGGGGTCTCCAAGATAGTAGGGGCACATGTTTTAAATAAAGAAGAACTGATTGAGGGGAATTGTTAGCAAGTAGAAAACATAATCAATAAAGAAGATGTTGAGGTTGTGGAGTATTTTCTATTGTCAAAAAAACCATACACATGATCACCATCTCCTTGGCACTAGGTGCAATTGATTCAAGTTGGGAATGAACTATTCTAAATTTCCTATAATAACTTGAGAGTATCAACAATTCCACTGAATTTCCTCCAATAAATGGTGCCTATATTTTGTTTTAATGGTGGATTTGGAAGTTGAATAAGGGGAAGTGCAGTATCCAAGTTTCTTGTTTGTCTAGGCCTTCGTTTGGAAAATAGATTTGATTATCTTGTCCTTTTCAATTACTCCCTCCACCTACTGCCATTTTCATGAGTGTGATGCATTAAATAAAGGAGAATATGGTGGGACACTAGTTAAATAGTTTCCTAAATCTTTTCTTTTATGTAGATTTAAGCTAGCACTAGAGAAGATATTGCATGAAGATTTAAGTTTTTAAATTCTACATTTGTCCAAAAATATGAAGCCTTTCTATGTTCACACAACAATGTTCAAAAGAATAAATCCCACACACAAGGTTCTTATAAATTTAGGAGGTGTCTTAGAAGTTTTTTTTTAAGCTACTTGTGGGAGAGAGTTTCTCATTTTATAAGCCATTCACATTATCCCACATTGGGCAGGTTGTTTCCTATTTTGATGTTTAAATATAACATCACATATAACTTAACTTGCCTTTAGGAAACATGTCTTTTGAAGCCAAAGCCTTGCATGAGGGGCCCACTTAGCCAACTGTTGCAGACTTAAAGATATTTTGAACAACCATCATGATGAGGATGATGATGTGGCTTGAGATACTAATGTGGCAACATGATAGTAATCCATAGAGTGACATGTGGAAAGATAACTGTAGGCTTGGCATACATTTTGAGGTGACCACATGGTGAAGATGGATATGTGTGATGATGTCACAAGTGATATGGTAGTTTTTGATAGTGATAGAAAAATAACAAGCTACCATGTGGCAGAGGTGGTGCCATAGAGATGATGATGTGATGCAGATTACAAGGTAGAGGATGTGGATAGAGGTGCCACATATCATGACATTTCTATGTCACAATGACGTGGCAAAGTGCTGAGGTGTCATACAACATAGCAACACAATCTAGGAGTAACATGTGGCACTTAATGTTGAGGTGGTAGTTACATGATAGATGTGCCAAATTGCACCATGTGGTACAAGATTGATAGTTTTTTCTATGTCATCAAGGAAAGATGCATGATGTTTAAGCATGGTGACATGGTGACCCAATCAAAGGTCACCACATGGTAGAGGGCCTAGTCAAATGTGGAAGAATGAGGACCAATCCAATGGTACTACGTGGTACCTGGGTGGCAAAGGTATTGATAGAAAAAGTGACAAGGTAGGAATAGGTGAATCATAGTGTGACACATGTCAATCTCTATCAAACCTAGTTTGACCTGGATGCATAAATAGAGGGAAATTTCAAAGTTGACAAAATATATTTAAAGAAATGTTTTTCTCTCAAAGCACATACAATGGCATTTTAAATCAAAAAAGTTATATTCTAAACTTCTAAATTTAGAATATGATTAGATTTATTCATAAATTATTTAAAAGAAAATGTAGTCCTAAGGGTCATGTCAGGGACCTAATTTTCAAATGAAGATTTTGGGCATTCTTGATAAGTGGATATGGGACTATGACATACCCTTGAAATAGAGAGAGAATTAAATTTCCATATTTGAGGTTTATTTTTTATGGTAAGCCATGTATTAAAGTTATTTAGGGTTTGTACTAGGTGCCTATTTTTAACCTCATTCAATTAAGGTAATTTAGATCCAATTTTTGGCAAAATGGTGAATTGTGTGAATGCTAGAGGCAATAAGATTTCAATTAGGGATAGATTTTCTAGCCTCCAAATAAGTTTAGTGAACAATTTATCAACATTTTAGATACTTATCTAATATTTTATTAGAACAAGGGTTTTTCATTAGTTAGAGGAGATATTTTGAGTTTATTGAGACACAATGATGATATTCCTTTCTAATTTTGGTTGTAGAGAGAAGAGAGATGTTTTGAAATAGTAGAGAATGAAGATTCAAGTGGACACATGTCACTTCTAGATTAGATTTGGCTTCTTCTTCCTTTCCTATATCTTTCTCTTTCTCTCTCATTGTAAGGGTTACATTTTTTTATATTTTCCATTGCTATTATACCATGTCAGGTTAGTCTATGATGCCACAAGGTTGGATCTAGAACTATATTTCCACCATTTTTCTTCACTTCCTCTCTTGTATGAACAATATTAAATGAAGATAATGTAGATAGTTCTAATATATTCAGTAGTTTTATGGGTCATTTACATGCATCTTGAGTGTATAGTTTTAATGAAATGAATAAAATGAGAAATAAACTTCTTATTTTCATTCTTATTCTTGTCTCTTATCTCTCTAATTTGCAATGTTTTATGGTTTACTAACAAAGAACATAGACCCTCTTTCATCCCCTTAAAGTTTTATGTCTTATGTGTTTTTTTGTTGGAACAAAGAGTCAAGTAAATGATTGATCTAATTGATAGGGTTGTTGGTTATTTGGGAAAGAAATTTCATGAGAATGAGGTCATTATGAACACTAATGTCTAATTCATAAAGTGATAGGATAGATCTAATATCTTGATGTATCGAATATGTCACTAGTATCATAGATGTATGTGTGTGATTTATGGAATTTTCCAATAGATAAGGCACTGATCAGCTACATAATCAACTTGTTCTTACTACATATTTTACAATTTTTTGAAATCAAATTTAATCAATCATCCATTTCCCTTTCTATTTAAGAGCTAAAAGGATTGCCTCACTCAATTTGTGGATTTCATAGGATTTGTAATTTTCTACTATACATCTCTATTATTGCATTACTATAGGAGAAATAAGGGTTTTATTTTCTTTATTTAGATTTAGTTGTGTGATTTTAAAACTAGTACCATAGGAAGAATCTATATGTTCACCCACCTAGGTTTTGTAGAGCCTAAAGTAGAAGAAGGGTCTAGCCTTACAGTTGGCCTAGTGTATGAAAGGGTATGTTGTAGATGGGAAGTAGCTACCTGTAGATGTATTATATTATTATCAAGATAATTTGAAGCATAGCATTTTGAAACACAAACAATCTTCACACTCTCTAGTTCTACCATTACTAACCTTAGACATAGCCTATGGAATTCCTCTTTATATGAGCTCATGTTCAACACCTTCTACCTCAAATTTTGTCTCCTTATATGTAATTGGACTTCATAGTCCTCGGGAACATAGGTGTACCTAATACTATTTGATATTTCCTTGTTGAAAACAATTATTCAATTGTATATTGTTATTGATGTTACACAAATGTTACACTCTAACTGAGAATTGATAGTATTAACCAAGTTTAGAAGACTCCAATATCAACAAAATTTTTTATAGCAAAAATCCAAGTTTAGTGATAAAGTTTAAGCTGAGCTAGGTTGGTAATTGAAGGATTTAAGTGTTAACATAGTTAGGTTGATTACCAGAGGGGTTTAGTGTAAGCTAAGTTAGATTGGTTACCAATGAACTTAGTGGTAATCGAGTGACCCAGTTTCAATATCAATCAACCTACAATAGAACATTTTTCATTTTTTATTTTGTTTATGTAAAATGACTTAGTGAGTATTAATTTTCTATTTGTACAAGTATTTAATCCAACTTGACATTGGTTTTCATATATATGAAGGGTCAAGTTTTGGATTGAAATATAGAAGTTGTTAAAGAAGATAAGATGCAAATAAAGAAGGTTATATGAGTAAGAGTAGAATATCCAAAAAGCTGCACAAAATATTTTGATAAGGGAGGATCTAGAGGAATGATCTAAATTTGTAAATTAGTTTCTTCATAATCAAGACAATCATTGTTACTCTCCAACAATTTTAGTAGTGAAGAAATCTCTCAACAGAGTTGGCTTAGTAGTTATTTTGTAAATCCTCTAACAAGGTGGCATTTTTAGATTGGAGTATCTCAAGATTTCTAACCAGGCCACTTCTAAAAGAGTGATTCAAATACTTTAAGAGGGTCATAGCTAACAATGTATTTTGTAACCTTTAATAGCATTGGCTCCTCATAGGGCTCATTTAAAAAGAGTAAAAAGTTGTAAGTAGTTGCATTGGTGGGTTTCCTAAATTGTGTTTCCATGTTATTTTCTTACTACTTTTTCTTCAACTAAGTTACTAAAGGTTGATACAAATTAATATCTCAATATTTCTTTGTTAACTAAGTTACAATGTATATCTAGTTATAACTAAGTTGTGCAAGCATTTGAATTAGTAAGAAGCTTTGCCATCTAAGGGATTTGGAATTGTTTTAGTCATAATTGATTCACCTCTCCCCTCTTAGTTACTCCTCTTATATTTCCAACACAATGAGGTAATATTGTTCTTACCTTCTCTTGTTCTTTCTTCCTAAATGAAGCTCCACCATGTGATGGTTTTTCCCTTCATTCTTGACTATCCTAGCTTCACCTTCTTTCAGTTTTTTATCCCATAGCATTCAAAATAACTCTCAAGAGCATTCATCCAATCCATTATAGCATCAGGATCCATCTCTTCCCAAAAATAGGAGTACCAATTGATTTTCTTCCAAGAGATTCTAGGGCTTTTATGAAGGTTTCCTAGTCTACAGGTATTATCTCATTCTCATCATCCACATATTCTTCCTCCTCTTAAATCTCCCCTTCTCCTTTATTGAGATTGTCCTCAATGTTTTTTGTAGTCTTCTCTACTACCCTAGCCTTTTTTTCTAACTATTCAAGCCTTTCTTTCATTATCTTATTCTCATCCAGGGTGAAATTTAAGAAACCCCCTTCTAGAAAAAAATATAAAATATTGGTGAATCTTTCATTATTTTGAAAAACCAAATTATTTTTATTGGAAAATCTCAATTTTGGAATCATAATTTATGAGTAGAAAATATTGGTGAATCTCAATAATAATAGGAAGTTCACTAATCGTCGTGGAATATTGCAAATCAAAATTGAACATTTTTTATCTCATGGAAATTATAAGGATAATTACATTATATTTTAATCCAATAGTGAAAACTAAATATTGATGATATATCCCTAAAGTAATAAATAATTATGATAATTATTGTTGAAATAATTTTAATTTTTTTGCTAATATAGAATATTTAGGTGATTCAATTCTAACCATGTATCAAATATTTTGGCGAATATTTGAGTCAATATTTTTTATAAAATAATTATTGAGTGATTTTAAATATTTTAGAACTAAATTTAATAAAAATGTGACAATTTAGGTAACATTAAATCTTGAATTATTAGCCAAATTACTAGCAATTTTTTTTTCTTCTAAATTTATCCATTTTAAAAATATTAGCCACTAAAACATGCCTTGTTCTCATCTTTGTATTCTTGTAGCTTCTTTTCCAACTCTACATTCATCACCATTTTTTCCTTCCCTGATGTAGAACACTAATCATATGCAAACATCCAATCTTCAAGCTCCAAGCTAGGCTTTAATACCACTTATGATGCAAGTAGTGGGTGTAACTAACCAAATAGACTTCCTATCCTTTCCTTGACTTTCTCTTAAGTCCTACCACTACTTCTTCAAGTCCCTAGGGATACTCATGTCCTCAAATTATGACAATATAGATAAATAGATGTATGAGGTAAAATATTTACAACAATCATTTTAATGAATATATAATGAGACTATATATCATAATAATCATTATATACTAAATTTTATTAGGAGTAAATAAGTCTATGTAAATCAAATTAAAATTTCATAGTCAATAAATATAATTATACCAATATATCATATAAAGAATAATATATAATTTATATGCATAGACACCTAAATGTGATTACACTACTAGGTAATCTTATTTAGTCATCTCCTAGGATATTACTTATTAAATATTTATTATTTAATTAATTAATCATCATCCCCTTTTTAATTAATTAATTTAATTAACTATAGTCCAATTGATAAAAATCAAATGATAACCCAAAATCAATTTATTAATTAAAACCCTATTCTGCTATTAAATTAAATAAACCCTAAAATCTATTTTATTTTATTTTACATCCTCGATTTACTAAATAAATCATCCCAAATCCCCTAAACCATCCTTAAACCATATATTTACCCCTAATCTAACCTATTCACCCATACTAACCTCACTTAGCCACCTAACTAACTCATCTCATCAAAGCTAAGCCACTTTCCCTCTAACCCCCTTTCTAAGCTAAGTTTAAAACCCCTCCTAAACATGTGCACAACTTTAAGCAAGGGTTACGACTTGCTAACCCAAGCTAAAGTCAACAAGTCTCCTTTGTCCTCTTCCATCCCTATCCAAGAGCATTAATGGATCTTACATTCCATTAGTGCCTCTTACATTCTTCTTACACACTCTTCCTCCCTCATTACTCCATTTGACCAACCATCTTTCCCATCCTCTCACACTCATCCTCCTTGTGACAAGTGTTACTCCCTAATTGGCTACAAGCAAGTACAATCCATGTGCTCCCCTTTCAAAGCATCCTAGACCTCCCTCACCATTCTTCCATCCAAGCATCCTAACCATCCATTTCACTACCCCTTAGCCTATAAATAAAGCTCTTCCCTCTCACAACCCATCATCCACTTCCATTCTAAATTTATCATGCTATTTTGAGAGCCTAAAAACTACCAAAATACTATCATAATGTTGAAATACCTCCACACCTCCATTGTTAAATCTCTCATCCATCTACATGCTTTATTGAATACCCCATCCATTGGAAACTTGAGCACACTATGAGCATACATCCCCTATCCATCAAGGACATATATACATCATTATAGGGTACACCCAATGAGCTTACCATTCTTGGTTTTCCTTCCTTCTTGGTGATAACCTTTGTCCTATCATAACTATTTTCTTATTTGGCTTTGTGAATGCTTTCATTAATAGTTAGTATTCAATTTTCACTACTAAATTAGGTGATACAATATTATAATAATATCTAATAAATAATATAATAAGGTTGATAATTTATAATAGTGAGTAAAGATAAAATATAGTAAAGATTACCATTATTATAGATATATTAATAATATTTAAATCTTAGTAAAAGAACAATATACTAATATAGTAAATAAACTTAATTGATAATAAGTATAGTGTCAAAGATTTTAATTAAATCATGAGTCATGACTCATGGGTGAAAATATAAGTATCAGGAGTAGATTACACATTAGGGACATACATGAGGAAAAATAGAAATTCAATGAAGGAATGACATGAAGTTAAGAAAAATTAAATCAAATCTTATCAAGTTTTGATGCAATCAAAATCATACATATACAAATTCAAATGAGAAAACATAGTCATCAATTCATTATAAAATGTGTATTTGAATAAGAAGAAGTAATCCATATTAAGTAGGGACATTACAAATTCCTCTAAAATTCTCATTATTCTTTTCATCCTCAACTTAAATTTGTCAAAATATTTATTCATTACATTTTCAAAATTGTCTCCTAATTGAGTAATTAACTCATTTATTTGCCTTGTCTTTGGTTTATCGTAGTCCCATACAACATTATCTATACCTGAAAAATACTTCTGGATATAAAAGAATATATAAACAATTAGTGAACCAAAATTAAATGTTAAATTCTTTTCCTTTTGGATCGATGATAGATTTAATGTCGGTTGTAACATTTTTAGCTTGGCAAGATCATACTCATGATCTTTCATTACAATCTTCTATGCTTGCTCCATAGCCATACACAACACACTATTCAATCTTCCAAATTGATAGAATTTGTGAGCAATGAACCTTACTGAAAATCATATGAGTGGATCATAATTTCTTGTAATGGATAGACCACATCCATTCCACTTGGCTCATGTATTCATATCAATTTCTCCTCAGCTCAAATATCACATGGTTTTCGTCTTATCTTGGGTTGGATAACTTGTAACCCTATGTATCATTTTCATTGTGATCTATACTAGTTGATTCTATAACTAGTAATTAATATCATAAAATCTACTCAAAATAAATTTGATCCATTCGGTTATGAAATTTCTCATAAATTCTAGGGCTTGATTTAACCCTTTCCTCTCAACAAATTGAAACTTGTCCTTCAAATTTCCTTCATTACATAATTTCTCATAAGCTTCCCTGATTTCAAAATCTCCCACTTCTCCAATTTTGCACATATAATAGCTTCTAACATTATGAATCATAATTACTTTAGGTGGTGTCAAAGATAACATACCCATTGAGTCTCTGTTCACTTCAATCTTCTAATAACACAAAATTTAGGTGGAGGAAAAGCATCACTCTTCCCTTATTGAATTTTACTAACCTTTTGACTAATTTATGTGATTGATGAAGCTAACATGATTGTAACTAGGGTTTTTTGTTCTTCCTTCTCTTAATACTCAAATCTCATTCACCCTCTACTTGTTCAAACTTCTTGATCAAATTACTCCTTAAAATCTCCAATGGTTTCTTAAAATCACTTAATCACTCTGAGCTCTTCAAAAATTTGGATGCAAGGTATGAAGTAATTCATTCAATTTTTTTTAAATATCTATCTTTTGATTGATTAGGTTCACCATTAATGTTGCATACTTCATTGAGTGGAAGCCACCTAGCCCAACAACTCAGTATCTTCTATAACCTTTGGTCTCTATTAGAGTGCTCAATCTATGTTACAACACTCAGTCAACATAGACAATTTTCTCATACTTGACAACCTTTCAAAAAAGATTCTCTCATACATCTTACATATGTAGATATGAACTTTTGGCACACATTTATGTATGAAACTGATGTATGATATATCATTTAGGTATACAATTCCATACATACCTCTTTTTCTTAGTTATAGATGATATGATCACCTTCTCCATTAGATTGGGTGACCTCATCTCCATCTTCTATTTTCCTTGTCCACTTCATGTTCATTTCATTCCTCACTTGCTCAATGTCCACTTTGCCTTTTCCTTTATACTTTGTTTGAGTTTTTGAATGTACTTGACTCTTGCAATTCTTTCTTAGATGCATAATTATTCTTCTTCTAATTTTTCCAATAGTGCTTTATCTTTGACTGCATTCAAATTATCTATGCCCATATTTCTAACAATTGTAACAATATCCTTAAGATCTAGGTGTAGTAGGCATATTCCTTAGCCTTGACCTACACTCATGTATTTGATGTCCTTATTTCATACAGTAAAAATAGTACCCAATAAAGTGATGTTTAGAATTTTGTATACCATATTTACTTCGACAAATATTTGTTGTATGACCAATTTTTCCGTAGTAATAGCATGTTTGTTTGTCTTTTGGCTTTGCATTTCTCATTTCTCCATTCCTGGATAATTCTCTTTTCTTAGTGCAAGAATTTCCTAACCCATTAGAAAAACTTGATGACTTCATAAGTCCTTTAAAATATTTCATTGCTTACTTTGGTTTATTGAATTTCTCCATAGGTTCCTTCTCATTATTCAGATCATTCTTCAATATCTCATTGTGAGATTTCAAATTTGTAATATCCACATCCTTTTGATTCAGTTTCTAATTTGCAATCATTCATTAATTCATTAGATTCATTTGTGTATTTGTGAGATTTTTCACATTTGATACCCTTTATTGAAATTTGGTAGTCATTAACCTTTTGTCTTCTTCTACCATAGTCTCATCTTCTTCAAATTTCTTTCTTTGTTTAGTCACTTCACATAGTCTCACTAATTGGATTTTGTGTTCTCTTTTTAGTTGCTTGATCTGTTTATTCAGAAGTTTTTTTTCTTCTTTCAAGTAGATCAGTAGATGCTTTTTATTGGGATTTATTGGTCCAAATAATCCTTTAGTCTCATCTTCTTAATAAGAGTATTACTTTATCTAGATGGAAATTTCCTTTCTTGTTTTTAAGGAATTCTTTAGATCTTGTCTTGCCTTTTCAAGTTTCTACAGTATGAGTTGGATATCAATCACCTGATTGTCAACTTTCTTGTCTAGTTTGAGAACCTCCATCTTCCAAGATCTACTCTCCAAGATTTTAAGCTTCTTTTAGAGAACCAACACTATAATATAAATTATTGATTTATTGAGGTGCATACTAGATACTAATAGGGGTGTTGAATCATAATCTATAAGAATTTATACTTTTCACAAATTCATACACATCTATCAATAACTTGTGCATGTAGACCTATAAATTATGTAAACTTGTTGTAACATGTAAATAAGTTCAATCACATGAATGAAAGTAATAACACATAACACAATACTTTTTACAAATAAACCCTCCAAGGTGAAGGAAAAACTATCATGGGGATGACACCCACAAATATTCACTACTATACTAATAAAGTCAACCAGTTAAGGTTATAGTGTTTAACCATAAAATATGATCTACTCTATGTAGAGTCCGTCCTATTTTAGACTTAAGAAACTATTAGGTTTCACCTTGTTAAAGAATTTGAAGCTTAGAAAAAAAAATAATGACTCTATTTGGATATTTACAGTGATCTATTAAGACCACTCTTTTAGAGATTTACCCTAATTCAAGTCTTTTAAAACTAATTTACTATTTGACTCTCAATTTTCCTTACAAGTTGATTTTGAGTCTCCTCCTTCTAATAGATCCTCTCCTATGATTTGATAACACTTGTCTTTCCCTTTCACATTCACTTGTCACTTGCTTTATTAAATGATAACATAAACCTTGAATGACTTTTGATCTTCTCTTCTTTCCTTCTCTTACAATCTCCTCTCTGAAATTTAATGTCATGTATATGCTCTAGGTTAAGATCATTACTATTTAAATATTTCCATTAAAAGCTTTCTAGATGGTTCTAGGTTTTTCATGTTCATCCTAATCATTGAACATACAAATAGGGATATGTGATCCACATTATGTAAACATTCTATAACAACATTTTCAAAACTTAAATAAACTTTCCAAGTCAACCTGATACTCATTTTTCCTAAAGCTTTGTTCCATTGTTGACCTTTATGCAAACTGTACATTGCTCAGTCTTTACTATTTCTAATGCTTGGCATTGTTGTTTCTCAGCCTTTGTTAACTTATGATGCTCAACATATATTGTGCTCGACACATGCTATAACACTCAATTGTTGTATACTTGGAACTTACTCGGTCTCTTATAACTTTCTTAGATGTTGATGAGCATGGTACATATACAAATTTACTTTGTGACCATACACTTACTTGGCTTCTATTGAAGTTTCCCAATACATACTATCTTATGTACACTACTTATCCTATGTAGAGTAGCTTAGTCATAGCGATGACCATCTAACTCTTGTGAATGAAAAAGTGGTAGACACTAATAGACAAAAATGGTTAGAGATACTAATAGTTTTAAGGCCTTTTGGGTTATGACCAAATATAAAAATACAACTTCATGATCTATAACACAACTTCAAATTCATAACATTTACTCTAAACTCTCTAAGTCCCTTTTTCTCCTAAGTTATATCTTAAGTTCTACCCTAGACTAAACCAAACACATCTACTTATACTTGTCAAATGGCTAACAGGAGATTCTAAAACATTATATATAGAAAGGTCAACCTTAAAAAGGTCAACATTCATCCCTAGACAAGATCCTATCATTAAATTCATGATCTAAATTAAATACATGATACGACTTAATCTAAGAACCAAAACATAGAAAACTTGGTCAAAGAAGGACCTAAGCATCAACAAACAATAGTTTCACTCAGTGCATGAAGGAACACTTGATCAGCTCTAAACAATTTGGTTAACCCTAAAGGAACTTATTCAACACTTATCACTTTGGTTAGCACTATACCACTTGGTTAACACTTCACTTGGAAAATAATACAACTCAGAAAGCCTAGAAAGATCTTGGTCTAAACAACTTTGCATGCACATACAAACTTGGTTAACACTGGAGAGCTTGGTCAACATAGTTGGAACTTGGTTAAATTGCTAATATGAAAAAAAAAAATGTGCAGGATTGCAAGGCAACCTAGGACGGCCATGCATTAGACAACCAAGGTTGAAATAAATGATTCTCCTAAATCATGAAAGTGTCACAACCTAAGCTAAATCCAACTCAGAATGAGAAATCCATGTAGCATCTTCAACTGGTCTATTCTTCCACTTCACCAAATAGTCATAGTAATATTTTCCTCTTGTGCTCTTACCAACTCTCTGATTAAATATTTGTTTAACCTATTCAATTTTCTTCTTAGCATAATCATATGATACAACAACTTCATCATTTGGCTCATGATACTTATACAAATAAAAAATATTGAATATAGGAGATATATCCATGTCATCAGTTAACTCAACTTTATAAGCATTACCATTGTCAAACTTCCTCCAAATCTTACAAGGTCCAAACCTCTTCATCTTCAACTTACTATATGTTCTAATAGGAAATCTACCTTTCTTCAAATCAACCATCAACCCATCACCAACTTAAAATTCATGATGTCTTTTAGACTAATCAAAATTCTTCTTATACTTTTGATTACTTTGTTCCAACTTCAACTTCACTTCCCCATGCAAAGACTTTATAAAACTAGAAAAATCTTCCCCTTCATCACTTCTCTTCTCTTCACTAGCAACGTCATAAAATATCATATTACTCTAGGCTACATTCTAGTAACAATATCAAGGGTGTTTTTCGTATACTCCTATTCACAAAATTTTTATATGCAAACTCAACTTGTGTTAATACTAGCTTTCAATTACTCAATTTGTCTCCAACTAAGCATCTCAACAAATTACCCAAGTTTGTATTCACAGCCTCTTTCTATCCATGTATATGTTGATGGAATGTAGAACTAAATCTTAACTTAGTAACCATCTTCTTCCACAAAGTCATCTAAAAATAACCAGCAAACTTATTGTCTCCATTAGCTTCTTAGTAATCCATGCAATCTAATAGTCTATTTGAAGAAAATATCAGCAACATGGTCAACATCTAATTTCTTCCTACATGGTATGAAATGAGACATCTTAGAAAAAATTCCACAACAACAAATATGGATTCATACCCTTATTCTATCTTTGGTAATCCAAGAACAAAATCCATACTAATGTCACTCCAAGGTTTCATAAGAATAGAAATAGGTGTATACAATCTATTATTCTAACTTACTCCTTTTAAAACTTGACAAACTCCAAATTTCTTTACAAAATTCTAAATATCCTTATACATTTGTGGCCAATATAACTTATCCTTGAGCAAGCTCAATGTCTTATCAATTCTAAAATGTGAAACCAATCTACCAAAATACTTTTCCTTAACAAGATTAACTCTCATAACACTTCTTGGTATACCTAACTGAACTCCTTTGAACAACATACCTTCTTGAATGAAATACTAATCATACTTACTCATGTGATCTAATAGATTTCATGCTCTACACTTTCTCTATGTCTTATAAAAATCAAGGTCAGTATCATACAACTCTTTCATCAAAAACTTGGTTAGTGACTCCACTTTCATGCTTTACCACAAATGCAAAACTCTACAAGTACTCAACACACTTCATATGTCTTTGATTAAACTTATGTTGACTTCCCAAATACTATAAAGCTTTATGATCAGTAGAAAACACAAACTCCTTAGGAATCAAATAATGTCTCCACTTTTTCAAAGCTTGAACAATAGCATAAAACTCTTTATCATACACATAATACTGCCTTTTAGCATTATTCAACTTTTCACTAAAGAAAGAAACATGTTTACCTTCTTGACTCAACACAACTCCTATTGCACTTCCACTCACATCACATTCAACCTGAAATACCATATTGAAATTAGGAAAAACTAATACAAGTAACTTAGAAACCTTTTATTTCAAAGTCTCAAAACTCTTATCAGCTCATTAGAAACATAACTAAAATTATTTTTAAACTTACTTTAAAAACTAGCCAAACAATGAAATAATCTTACCTCACCCACATTCTCAAGTGTAGGCCATTCCAAAATTGCATTAACCTTCTCAAAATTAATTCTCAAGGGCGAGTGCACCAAGATGGTGTACAAAAAAGGGGTATAAGTGAACACCTTTTTTTTGAAATCAAGTAAATTTGAACTTGGAGGAAACATTTGAGTTTCACACACTCAAAATGACAATATGTGTAAAATATATAAATTGTAGTTCTTGGAATCTACTTTCTAAACTACTAAAGTTTGTACAAATCAAATAAGAATAGGTGGGTCAAACCCTATGCACACAAAAAATAGTTCCTGATTTATTTAGAAAACTTAACATAGTTGTTTTCATGTGTAGCATAAAAAACATATTTATATATAGTATTTTCAATAAGCCTTTGGTAGGATGATAGTTAAGATTCATATCTAGAATTTATATATTTTTTTGTAATTCTTTGATGATTATTTTATTTCTTATGAATTATTAAACTAACTACATCTTGAAATTTTGGTACTTGTTGATGTGCTAAGCATAACTTACATCAAAATAAATGAAAATGGAATATTTTAAAGAAAAGTGTATGGAATCAAGTGTAGAACAATAATATATCATTTATTTTAAATTTTGTTAAGTATAGAAAAATTTATTTAAAAAATGGTAGACATATGTGTGTGAGGAATGTCAAGGAATTGGTAAAAGTAATTAAAGTTTGCATTGTTAATATTGTCCAAAAATAGAAAACTTTATATGGTTAGAAAGGTAAGATAATGTGTAATATTATCTTAGTAATTTTAGAGATGCCCACTTCCCCTTTAGAAAACTTGATGAAGCCAAAGATGAGATTTCATCTTAGAAGATGAAAAAACATCTAAAGGAAAGAAATTGGAGGGAAAACAATATCTCAAGCCTTTGGGTTGTCTCTGAATGCTATTACCAAGTCATAACTTGATCAAGTTTCTAGGATTCAAATAACCCAATTGGGCTATGAAAATGAAAAAGTTCATTCAAAACATGATCAAGTTATTAAAAACTGATTGGGTTTTAAAGAACTAAAAGTAGGCTTTACTCCAAAGGCCATAACTTTCACATACAGAATCTAATTGCCTTCATTCAAAATGTGTTGGAATTATATTCAATATATCTACAACATCTACTATATAAATAAATCCTATTTCATAAATTTTTTATTTCTAGTCAATTTTAATTAAGTATAATCTAAAACAAATAGTCATTGGTTTCCAAATGTGTAATCAATAGCTAAACATGAATGCTAATATATTTTTAATTTTCTACCTCTTAAAAACACATAAAAAAACTCATAAATTAACTAAATATATCCTAATATATCTCTCTTACTAACTTCTAGCCTCCCAAATTCTCTAACTTACTCCTAACCCCTCTCTCTATCTAAGTTGTTACCCTTAAGCATTGTCTCTCTTTGAGTAATCCCTAATCCTACCACCTCTCTCTCTCTCTCTCAGACACACATCACCCTCCTCTCTCTTACATCACCCTCTTTCTCTCTATGCTATTCCATTCACTTCATATTTCTCGCTTGCTCATGTCCCTCTCTCTCTATCACTTCATCTCTCTCACTCTTTCCATCTCTCTCTATCTCACTCACACACATATCATATCCCCTCTCCCTCTTCATATCCCCTACTCTCTCTCTCTCTCTCTCTCTCTCTCTCTCTCTCCCTCTCTCTCTCTCTCTCTCTCTCTCTCTCTCTCTCTCTCTCTCTCTCTCCATCCTATCCCCTAATCACTCTCTCCTATGTCCCTCTCTCTCAATTACTTCATCTCTCTATCACTCTCTCCATCTCTCTCTCACTCTATCTTATCATATCCCCTCTCCTATCCTCTCTCTCTCTCATCCTATCCTATCTCTCTCAATCTCTCTTATCCTATCCCCTACTCTCTCTCTACATAAGTTCCCATTTCAAGGATATGAGGTCAGGGGGGGAGAGAGAGGGGGTTAGAGCTTAGGGGTTAGAGAGAGTAGGGGATAGGAAGAGAGAGAGGGGATAGGATAAGAGAGATTGAGAGAAAGATGGAGAGAGAGAGTGAGATGATATTGGACATGGATAGAGAGAGAAAGAGTTAGGAGTTTGGTGTGAGAATGAGAGAGGTTAAGTGGGAGTAAGAGAGAGATTTAGAGTTAGTGAGTGAATGACTAAGTGAATTTTTGTGTGAGAAATAGAGAGAGAGAGTGAGATAGATGATAGAAAGATAAAAGCTATGATAATACTCTTACCTACCTATTCACTCCATGTTTAGAAAATAATGACTTCTTATTTTAGACCATGATTGATAATAATGGATAAAAAATAATATATTGATTTCCTACTATTACTTTAGTTTCAATATTTTGTATATCTCTTTAATATCTTTCCAATTCATTTTCAATGGAGCCAATCAACATCTGGATGTGAAAGTTACACCTTCTAGAGTGGAGCCTATTTTTATTTCTTCAAAATTTGATTAGGTTTTGTATATATTTTTCATCGGAGAAACTTGATCAAGTTTTGAAACCCATTTTTGGGTTCTTTTTAATGTATTTTTTCTAGTCTAGGTAACCAAGCCTATCCTCTTTTTTAAATTTCATATAACCTGATCTGGTTATTCACATTTTTAGTTTTTTTTTTGTGTTGTCCACTAAATTTTACACCATCTTTGTGCACCCACCCTCAAACTATCATCTGAAATCTCAAATCCAAAATACACAATCTCCTCTTGCATAAGGGAACACATTTTCAATTTAATCATCAACTTCTCCTCTTTCAATCTTTGCAATAACTGTCTAACATGCATAAGATGTTCTTCCTTAGTCTTGTTGAATATCATATTATCATCCAAATAAACAATTACAAACTTACCCAAAAATATCTAGAGAACTTCATTTATCAACCTTATGAAAGTACTAGGTGCATTAGTCAAACCAAAAGGCATTACCAACCATTCATACAAACTAACTTTTGTCTTGAAAGCAATCTTCCATTCATCACTTTATCTGATTATGATATCATGATAACCACTCTTCAAATCAATCTTGATAAAATACTTTGCTCAATTCAAACAATCTATTATGTTATCCATCTTTGGAATAGGATGTCAATAGTTTTGGAATCAATTTATATTCTCCATTCTCCATTCTTCTTAGGTGCTAATACAATAGTTACTACACATAGACTCAAACTTTCTCTAATAAAACCATTCTAAAAAAATTCATGCACTTGTTTTTTGAGTTCTTCATTCTCTATAGGTGGGAATCTATATGGTGCTTTATTTGGTAAACTACCTCCAACAATCAGGTCCATAAAGTGACTTATACTTCTTACTGGTGGTAAACCATTAGGTATATCCTCTACAATAATATCTTTATTACTACAAGCTTCTAGTGTCACTTGGTTACACTATTGTATATTACTTAGTTACCACTAACCTATTTCACTTGGTTATTACTATCTACCACTTAGTCATCATTATTTTTTTGTCACTTAGTTATGACTAGAATAATTTAGTCTCCTAGGAATTTGGAAAAATAGATTTGTTTCTTCTTTATTTCCTTTTCAAGTTGCTCTCTATTAACCATGCAAACTCTCATAGTAGCACAATTAAACTCATCTAGACTTTCAATAAAAGGAAACAATACTTTATTTCTCCCATTCACCCAAAGATTATATTAATTCAATCTTCCATTATGTATAACATATCTATTATATTACCAAGGTCTACCCAACATAATGTGACAACAATCCATAGGCATGATATCACACAAAACTTTAGCAAAATAATGTCAAATCTTGAACTTCACAATAAATTGTTCACTTACCAATATCTTATGCTCATCATTGATCCATCAAACATGATATGGTTTAGGATGACTTAATCTCTACAAGTGTGCAACTTTGTAACCATCTCCTCTGATGCCAAATTTTCCAAACTTCCACTATCAATGTTCATTTTATAGAATTTTCTAGCCATCTTACATCTAGGCTTGAAAAGACTTCTCCTTAGAAAAGGTTGTTCCTCAACTCTCTTATTACAAAAATTTGTTCTTAGCATCATATTTTCTCTAGCTTCAAGTCCACTTGGTGAACCCTCAATGTCTCCTTGAATCATAACATTTTTGTTACCTTGTTTATTCTCAAAGGATCTACACTCAAAAGATTTATGCCCTTATGTACCACATCTAAAAAAATTACCATGAAAAACACCTCTAGAATAAGAATTACCTCTTCCTTGATAAGAATTACCACATTTCCATTTAGTCTTTCCTTTTTCATATTTTTTCCATTTAGATTTGTCCTTACCTTATGTAGAATTATCAAATCTATTAGCATTAATATTAATGATATTCCTTTGGGAGAGTATTGAAATGTTGCATTCATGACTATGTTTGTCATTGATGTCAAAATAGTAGTAAGTTTTTTTAGATTGACAGAGTAGAAGAAAAATATCGTAGTTGTATGAATAGGATTTTGATTTTTTGGTGATGTGCATTTATGGACTTGTTTGATACATTGTCTTGATGTTAAGGATTAATGAAAAGTACCTATGTCAAAGATGTATGGAAGTTATGTTGGAAATATAAGAGGATTAACTGAGAGGGGAGTGGTGAATCAGTTACTACTAAAATAAATCCTAGATCCCTTAGATGTTAGAAAAAAATAAAATCTAAAAATTGGATATTGGTAATGCTTGGTAAACACACACAAAATGTTGTAACTCAATAAGTACTAATTAAGAAAATCTTTAAATGTTATCTATGATTACCCTTACTTTAACTTAGTTGCAAACACATAAAAGAAATAGAATGAACACATTTGACACCGGAATTTAATATGGAAACCTAATTAGGGAGAAACCACTAATTGCAACTAGTTACTATTTTCGCTGTTTTGAAGTGAGCCCTATTAGGAGCCAACCCTGTTAAAGGTTACAATACACACTATTAGGTGTGACTCTATTAAAGGATTTAATCACCCTATTATGAGTGGCCTTGTTAGAGGTCTTAAGACAATTCAATATAACTGCCACCTTGTTAGAGGATTTACAAATAGTTGTTAAGAAAACTTTATCAAGAGATTTAGATCACTACGACAATGGTTAGAGAGTAAAAATAAGATGACCTAATCTAAATACAACTAATATTTTGATTACATATCTCTATTCTAGCCTATACTTGATCCTTCCTGATCAAATATAGCTTTTCTGCTCCATAAGGATTTTTTATTTATCCTTCAAATTTTCTTCCTGTCTTCATCGTTAAATCTTTAATAAAATCCTCACATCTTCACACTCTTTTACTCTTTCAAATCCACAACTTGACCTTATTCTTGCATCTTTCATGTTGTCAAGTTGGCTCATATGCAACTTAGAATGAATAATATTTGTCATTTCAGTCGGCTAAAACCAATAGATGAATCAATTAAGCTTAATATGCCAAAACAATAAAATCCTTCATTAGCCAATCCAATTTGGTAGACACTAACTTAGAAATAATTTCTTGTGTTAACCAATAGAATCTCAGTTAACACTACAAACTTGTGAATATCCTTTGGCAACTAAGTGAGCTTAGTTAATACTAGTTCCATCCAACTTTTCTTCATTAACAAAGCATGAGCTCGATTAACACTCATCTTCTACAAACTTTCCTTTGACACCCAAGTGAACTTGGTAGACACTACCTTCTAAACTAGGCAATCATAGGAATGCTCTGTAGACATAGAAAACTAGATTCAGTACCTAAGTGAGCTCAACATATACAGACTAATAATGATATGAAATTTTTATAACATCAAAGAAAATTCAAAATTGATCAATTATATCCAACAATCTCCCTCCTTAGTTTTATTCATGAGAACTCTCTCTATCATTATGAGCTCTTCCTTTCACTAGTTTCTCCCTCTATCTATAATAACTTCTACCAAGTTCATCCATAGAACTTTCTCCCTCTCACAAAAAACTTCTCCTTCTTTGGAATGACCAAAATTTCTATGAGATATGATAGTAAACTTCTCCCTTTTTGACAACATATGCCAAAGAAATCAACTCTATTAATATCAATGTACCTTAATTATTGATTCATTTGCAATATGCCCTTGTCAATTCTACACCAACTAATTGATCTTCAACTTACTTCTTGTTGATGCATCACTAAACTTCATTTAGTGAGCTTAAGATAGGAGAATAATTCCTAGCATACCTCTTAGATATAGAAATGCATCCTTAGGTAATGGCTTGGTGAATATTTCTGTAATCTATTCTTTTGTATTCACATATTCCGATCTTACTTCTTTATCCTACACCAATTCTCTTAAGAAGTGATATTTTATAGAAATGTTATTTTTTTTGGTATGTGTCACTACATTCTTTGATATATTTATTGCCCTAGATTTATCATAGTATATGACTATTGGATCCTTGATCTCCATCTTCATTCCTTCCAAAAATTGTTTGAACCAAACAATGTTAGAACAATTAACTATTGTTACCACATATTCTACCTCTACTATGGATTGAGAGATGCAACTGTGTTTCTTTCTTGTCCAAGACACTAGTCTTTTACCAAGAAAGAATGCTCCACCACTAGTGCTTTTTCTATAATCAAGAATTCTTATCCAATCAGCATCGATAAAAACCTTCAAGTAAAAATTGCCTCCAAGTGTGTACCATAAGCCATATTCTTTAATACCTTTCAGATATCTCATGATTCTCTTGATTGCCATCACATGATTTTCTCTAGGATTTTCAAATAATATTGCCACCATTCCAACTACTAGTGCAATATCAGGCCTTGTGTGTACTACATACTAAAATTTTCAAATCATTAATCTATATGTGGTCTAATCTATTTCTTTGGCATCATTATTCTTGGAAAGCTTATGCCTAGTGGACATAGGGGTTCCAACTAGTCTTGAATCTTCCATTCCAAATTTCTTTAGTATCTCCTCGATATACTTAGATTGAGTGATGTAGATACCATTTTTGTTCTATTATATCTGCAACTCAATAAAGAATTTTATCTCACCAAACATGGACATCTCAAATTATTTACCCATTTCTTCTAAAAATTCTTTGCATAAGTCATCATTTCCTATGAATAAAGTATCATCAACAAATATTTCTACCAACATAATTTTCTTGTCTTCTCGTTCTTTGATATATAAACTACTATTATCATTTGTTCTTTGAAAGCCAATCTATACTAAGTAATTATGAAGTCTTTCATACCAAGCTCTAGGAGCTTGCTCAAGACCATATAATGCTTTGTGTAACTTGCAAACCATGTCTCTTTTTCTAGGATGTACAAAGCCTTCTAGTTGTTCAATGTAGACTTCCTCATCAAGAATTCCTTTCAAGAATGTAGATTTAACATCCATTTGATATAGTTTGAATTCTTTATGTGTTGCATATGCTAGTAAAGTTTTAACACCTTCTAAACTTGCAATAGGGGCAACGTCTCACTGTAGTCAATACCTTCTTCTTGAGAAAAACCTTTGCATACTAGTCTTGCCTTATTTCATGAAACTTTTCCATCTTCATTCAACTTATTTTTGAACACCCACTTTGTACCAATTATATTTTTATCCTTGGGTCTAGGAACAAGAGTCTAAGTTATATTATTTTCTATATGTTCTATCTCTTCATTCATTCCTTCAATCCAATTTCTATTTTTCAAAGAATATTTAATATTTCTAGGTTAAAATTTAGCAAGTAAACATGTACCTTTTAATTTTCTTCTTGTCATTGTTTCGTTAAATTTTTCTTGAATGATCTGATCAAGTGCATGATGCCTTCTGACATATCTTGCTAATATAGTTTCTTTGAGTTTTGAATGAGTTCCACTATTTTCATCATGAACTTTAGTATCAAGCTCAATTTCCATTTTCTAAAACTTGAGTCCATTAGACTTAGTTTGAACTAGCTTGGCAGCCTCTGATTATGACTTGGGTCCTTTAGACTATGACTTAGGTTGCATTGTTTGCAACTTGGTAACTATTGGATATTTTGGGGACTTTAGAGATGAAGCCTCCTTTCTTTCAAATAGATTTGGTAGGTTATCAGGTTCATAGTAAAAAAATCTTTTGTAATCTTCTTGCTCTTTGTTGCTTTCTTCTTCACTCTTTTCTACAAACTCATCAATTCTAACATGTGCACTTTCTATTATTTTATGAGTTGACAAATTCAAACATTTGTATGATTTACTTCTACAAGAGTATCCTAGAAATAAGCCTTCATCACCTTTTACATCAAATTTTCCTTTTCTAGATGCTTTCAAGATATAACATTTGCTGCTAAATACTTTCAGGTAACTTACATTAGGTTTGTAGCCATACCACAGTTGATAAGGAGTTTGTTTGAATCTTTCTTCAACTATACTCTATTTAAGGTATGAAATATAGTGTTGATAGCTTCCTTCTAGTATTTTATTGCAACATTATTTTCAATCATCGAGGTTCTTGTATAATCCATGATGGATCTATTTCTTCTTTCAACTATACCATTATGATGTGGTGTACTAGGGGTTGATACTTGTCTTTTAATTCCTCTTACAATGAAAAATTTATTGAATTCATTGGAGATGAATTCACCACTTCTATCTGATCTTAAACATTTCAACTTCTTTCTAGTTTCTTTTTCAACTCTTGCTAGATAACATTTGAACTTTTGAAAGGCTTCTGATTTTCTTTTAGATACATTATAGTCATTATTCTAGAATAGTCATCAATAAAAAGAATGAAAAACTTTTCTCCACTATAACACTCTATTCCAATAGGTCCACATATGTCTATATGAAGAATCTCTAGGACTTCTTCTCACTCATAGTTTTTTCTTTTGAAACTAGTCTTTCTCATTTTACCAATTTGGCAATTCTTGCATAAACCCATATCAAGTTTCTTCAAACTAGGAATACCTCTTACTCTTCTATGTTTTCTTATCTTAACTAGATTATCAAAGTTTATATGACATAGTCTTTTGTGCCACAACCAGCTTTCTTCTACATGGGCAATAAAACATGAACATTAATTAAGATCAAGATAAAATAGATTACCTTTTGTTCGATTTCTAGATCCAACTAGATTTCATTTTCCATCCAATAGTTTTATCTACCCATTCATGAATTATACCTTGAATCCAATACTAATAAACTATGCCACACTTAGTAGATTATTTTTTATTCCTTCAACTCAATAAGAATTATTACATATAGGTTCCTTAGTCAATGAAATACATCCTTTTCATTTTATGTTACAAGATTCATTATTTCCAAATCTCATAGTACCTCCATCATAATATTCCATGTGCTAAAATTTTGTTTTATCTCATGTCATATGATGTGAGAAACCACTATCAATATTCTATATATAATTTTTTCTAACTTGAGAGATAAGTGCCATCTTATCCCATCACTAGATTCATCTTTTACATCAATATATACCATTTCATCTTTACAATTATCAGAATCTTTAGCTATAAAACAAGATTTCTTACCTTTTTCCTTCTAGTTCTTGTAGTTCTTGGAATCCTTATTTCCTTTGTGCTTATTTCTTTTATTTCTTTATTTAGAAACTTTGAAGTAATATGACCAACTTCTTCATGAGAAAATCGTATCAGAGGAACTTTACCTTTCTGCTTTCCTCTACCTTTAGAGTACCTTCTTGCAAGTAGGGCTTCAACAACTTCAAGATCATTGTCTAAACTTTCTTTTGTTTCTTTGTCTTTACTTCTTGATTGACTAAATTTTTATTTCTTACCCTTTTCTTTGAGTAAGATTTTATCTTTAAAAGAAAACTCAATAACCTTTGAACTAGCAACATAGTTATCAAAGTTATCTAACCCAAAAGTTATCAATCTTCAAACTAGAGCATCCAAAGATATTTTATTATTTGGATCACATCTAATCTCTTGTAAAGCAGATGCTCTTTTTCATAAATAGGAAGAAGAGTTCTAAGTACCTTGCATACAACTATTTTATCTTCAATGTCTCCTCTAGGTGCTTTGATTGCACTTACACTTGCTTTGATTCTTTCCACATATTTTGCAATGTTCTCATCTTCTCTCATTTTCATTTGATCAAAATAACCTCTAAGACTTTCAGCCTTAGCTCTTCTTACATTTTCATCTCCTCCATATATGTCTTTTAGTTTGGTCCACATCTCATGAGCTGTTTTGCAATCTTTAACTTCATCAAATTTAGCACAACTAAGAGCAGATACAATATCAATCATCTTGATGTTATGATTCTTCTTTTCAAAAATATCTTCAATATATAATGTTCCAATGGGAGTCTTGTATTTAGTATCAAGATATTTCCCATCCCAAATCACCAATAGTAGCCAAATGTAACCTCATAAGTCCTTGCCATGCTAAAAAAATATCTTTATTCAGCTTGGGAATTTGTCTTTTGTAAGACATCTTGATCTTTAGCTTAGGTCCTTGAAACCTTCTCTGCAAGCACCAAAAAATCTAATACCAATTGTTGGAAATATAAGAGGAGTAATTGAGAGGGGAGGGGTGGATTAGTTACTACTAAAATAAATCCTAGATCACTTACATTTAGTAAACAATAAAATCTAAAAACTAAATATGCTAATGCTCGGTAAACACACACAAAATGTTGTAATTCGGTAAGTACTAATTAATAAAATCTTTAAATGTTATCTATTATTACCCTTACTTTAACTTAGTTGAAAACACATAAAAGAAAATAGAATGAACACATTTGATACAAAGATTTGATATAAAAACCCAATTTGGAAAAAACCACTAATTGCAACTAGTTATTGTTTTCACTCTTCTAAATTGAGCCCTATTAGAAACCAACCCTTTTAAAGGTTACAAAAAACACTCGATTAGGTGTGACCTTGTTAAAGGATTTACAAATAGTTTTTAAACCAACTCTACTAAGAGATTTAGATCATTACTAACATGGTTAGAGAGTAACAACAAGATGACCTAATTTGAATGCAACTAATTGTCTGATTACAAATATGTGTTCTAGCTTGTACTTGATTCTTCCTAATCAAATATAGATTTTCTACTCCAAAAGGATATTTTTCTTATCTTTCAAATTTTCTTCCTTTCTTCATCATTAAATCTTCAATACAATCATCACATCTTCACACTCTTATGCTCTTTTGAATTCATAACTTGACCTTATACTTCTATCTTTTATGTTGTCAAGTTGGCTCATATGCAACTGTGAATAAATAATATGCATAATCTCAATTATTTGGAAGAAATATATAAACCAATTAAGCCTAATATGCCAAAACAAAAAAAGCCTTTGTTAGCCAATTCAGCTTGGTAGACACTAACTCAAAAATGATTTCTTATGTTAAGCAACAGAAGCTCAGTTAACACTACAAAATTGCAAAGATCCTTTGGCAAACAATTGAGCTCTATTAACAATGGTTTCATCAAACTTTTATTCATTAACTAAGTGAGCTCAGTTAACACTCATCTCCTACACATTTTCCTTCAATGCCTGAGTGAACTTGGTAGACATGCCTTTTGAACTAGGCAATCATAGGAACACTCGGTAGACATAGAAAATTGTTTTCAGTACCTAAGTGAACTCAACATATACTAACTAATAATGATATGAAATTTGTGTAACATCAAAGATAATACAAAATTGATCAATTAAATCCAACAAGCTATGCCTAATTTACAAAGAGAAGTATAGAGATAGAGTACCTAAGAAGCAATTTTTCATGTTTCCATTATATCTTTTAATAGGGATATAATATAGAGATGCATGATCATGCAGTGTCATAAGACAATCTAATAATCACATCAAAAATGTGCAATCCCTAGTGTCACACATGTAATAAGTTCTATAGACTATGATCTAAAAGTTTTATTATAATTATGAATTAATTAATTATCCCATTATAATTAATTGGAAAATCCTAGAGGCTAACTCAAGGAATTATTTTAATAATACAATATAAAGGAAAGATGTTTTCTTTATTTTTATTTGGGTGTGATGATTGTATTGAATATGGAGTGTGAAAAGGAGAAAAGTTTTTAGTGAATAGGTGTAAGTGATCCAAGGGATTAGTGGATGTATAATTTATGATTTGGTTACAAGATCATGAGGAAAATAAATTTGGTTGATAGAACAAAGAAAGAGGAAGAAAGTACTAGGTTCATTAGTCTTTCCCTAAAGTTGTTTGGATACTGAGTCCATCTATCTTCTACAACTCCTAATAGGGTTGGAATATTCTAGTATGGATTCAAACTCTCCTAACAAGGACTTACATGTACTTAATGTTGTTATAGACTCCTAATAGGGTCCATCCTCTAATAAGGAATCTTTATATTAGTATATTATCTTGTGGGTACAATGCCCACTAGGGTTTTGCCTCTAATCGGGGGTTTCCCTAGTTAACACATCTAGCATTATTCTGCATGAGTATCTTGTTGTGGTTTCTAAGTATATTGCTCATATGGTTAAGTTTTAATAAGGTTGATAATTTTTTTATTAGTTGGATAACTAATTCACTCCCCTCCTCTTAGTTATATTGGTTGACTATATATTCTAACAATTGGTATCAAAGCTTCAGACCCTTGAATGAAAAGGTTACTAGCTTTGGGAGATCATGGAAAGAAGTGATAGTCCAAAGTAAGATAGAGGAAATTATGTCTCACAAAAGATAGAACTTATGTTTGAGTTATCATATATGTATAAAGATCTAAACATTGAGTTTTCTAATCTAGAATCTCTTTTGTTGTATATAAATGAATAGAAGTGCAAGAAAATCCTTAACCGATAAAGACATGAAGATCCAAGAAGGAATTGATGCACTTATGAAAAGAGAGCCATAAGGTATGAACATTTTCCTTTGTTTGACATGTAAAGAGCTTGGTCATTTTTCATCAAGTTGTCCTATGAGAGAAAGAAAATTTAGAAAGATTTCATTTTGTAATGAAGATAATAATCCTAAAATAGTTAATGACGAGGAAGTAAAAGAAGAGCTAGCTCTAGTAACTATTATTGATGATGATAATAATAGAATTTCTATATAGAATATAGAAGTTTTCTTTGAAAATAAAAATGATCTATAGAATGATGTAAATACTATTGAGAAAAGAGGAAACCAAATATATGGACCAAGAGATGAAATAAAAGTTGAGTTAGAAACTTCTACTTTTAACAAAAACATGACAAAGAATCACCCTCTAGAAAATATATTTGGAATCAATGACAAAGGTGTGATGACAAGAAACATAGTTAATGAGGAATAATGTTTAATTTTTCAAGTTGAACTAGAGAGTGCAGATGAAACATGTAAAGATGACAATTGGGTTCAAGTAATGAAGGAAGAACTAGATCAAATTGTGAAGAATAAAACATGGGAATTAGTACCTAGACCTAAAGAAAAGAATGTTATAGGAACCAAATGGACATTAAAAAATAGGATTAATGAGAAAGGAAAAGTTTTAAGAAACAAAGTTAGACTTGTGTGCAAAGGATATTCACAACAAGGAGCAATAGACTATGAGGAGACACATGCTCCTATAGATGGAATGGAAGTAGTAAGAATGTTCTTGGCTTATGCAGTGAATAAGAAGTTCAAAGTATATCAAATGGATGTTAAATCAACTTTCTTGAATGAAGAACTTGAAGAAGAGGTATACATTGAGCATCCAGATGGTTTCCCTCTAACTGAAGAAATCTCAATATGGATTAAGCAAGCACTTAGAACCTAGTACACAAGGTTGGATAAGTATTTAACAAAATTTGGATCTATTAAAGGTATGACATATAATAACTTGTATTTGAAATAAATTGAGAATGGTTTGTTGATAATAGTAATATTTTTTGATGACATAATATTTGGAGTTAATGATGAAGCAAATGATAATTTTGTTGAAGAAATAAATAATGAGTTTGAGATGAGTATGATAGGAGAAATGAATTTTTTCCTAGGGTTGCAAATTATGAAAAATAATGATGGCATTTTCATTTCACAAGCCAAGTACCTGAAATATTTTTTGAAGAGATTTGGATTGGAAAGTTTTAAGCTTGTCAGTACACCTATGATAACTAGTCACAAGTTATATAGCAAGGCTAGAATACCTACAATTGATTAGAAGAAGTACATATCCATGATTGGAGGTTTGCAGTATCTAACTCACACCAAACTAGATATAGCAAACATAGTTAGGATTGTAGCTAGATTTCAAGCTAATCATAAGGAGTATCATTATGCAATAATGAAGAGGATATTAAGATATTTTAAAGGAACATTTGACTATGGAATATGGTATGATAGATCGAGGATTTCACTCTATGTGCATATACTGATGTTGATTGGAAAGATAATATGGATGATGGAAAAAGAAGCAGTGGTGGAGCATTTTTTCTTGAAGGAAGATTGGTTTCTTGGATAAGCAAGAAATAAGATTGTGTTTCATATAGTACAACTAAGGCAGAGTATGTAGTAGCAACAAATAATTGTAATCAAGTTATGTGGATAAAACAAATGTTGAAGGATATTGAGATTGAGTTGAAATAACCTATTATCATATACTATGATTACACAAGTACAATAATTATGTTTAAGAATCATGTGTTGCATTCTAATACGAAGCAAATATCTATTAAGTATCATGTCTTGAGAGAGAAGGAAGTAAAAATAGATATTAGATTAGAAGATGTGAGTACTAAAGATTAGATTATAGATATCTTTACAAAGCCCTTACCTAAAGATACATTTGAGTACTTGAGAGGTATGCTTGGTGGTATGCCCCTGCCTACTTTAGAGTAGATGATGTAGAAATTGCATCAATCTAGTGGTACAAAGTGCTATTGTTAGACTCAAATGAATGTTGATGCTTCCTATATGGGGGAGTATTTGTTATGAGTTGAGTCATTTAGGACTCTTGATATTTGGTCTTGAATAGTTATTATTGTCTTTGGACATGTGAGCTGGTTGAAGACTTGGAGCAATAAATTTACATAATGAGGCCTTTTTCTTTGATGTCAATGGGGGAGAAGAGTACATGAAAATCTCTTCTTTATTAGGGAGATTTAGAAAGATTAATGTAAGGAAGAAGGATGAATATCCCTATGGTGAAAATATGCACCATGAAGAACTTTGATGTATGGTAATTTTTTTAATGTGAAATTTTTTTGTTGATCCTAGAGAAGATATAGAAGAGAGTAGTGTTCTAGAGATTTTTAGATTTTATTGGTGAAGTAGATTTGAAAAGAGGAGAACAACATTAGTAGCAGTAGATCATTATTTGGTATTCTTGCAACTTACATTTTTTTCATCTATGTTGCCATCAATTTCAAAGGGGGATATTACTAACATGTATGTTGATTATATTACTTTGGGGGAGTATCCTAAGTATTGGAAAGTATTGACATGTTGCATTCATGACTATATTTTTCATTGGTGTCAACATAGTAGTAAGTCTATGTAGACTAAAAGAGTAGGAGACAAAGATCTTAGATGTATAGAAAATGTTTTGATTTTTTGGTGATGCATATTCATAAACATGTTCAATATAGTGTCCTTATGTTAAGGTTTTATATGCAAAACCTGAGTGAAAAATGTACGAAAGTTATGTCTAATTTATAGAGAGCAATATAGAGACAAAGTACCTAAGAAGTTTTTCTTTTTTTTTTTAGTGTATCTTCTAACGAAGATATAGTTTGGAGATATGTGTTCATGTAGTCAAATAAGACATTCTAATGATGACATCAGTGAATGCATAATCCCTAGTGTTGAATGTATGAGAATTTTTTTAGACTATGAGCCGACAGTGCTATTGTAATTATGAATTAATTAATTATCTTATTACAATTAATTGGGAAGGCCTCAAGGATGACTCAATGAATTATTTTGAAGATAGGATGTAAAGGAAAGATGCTTTCCTTATTTTTAAATCTATGTGATCATTATATTGAATTCAAAGTGTAAAAATAAGTAGGGTGCTTGATGATTGCATGCAAATAATCCAAGGGATTATTCGATGTAAGATTTTTGATTTGGTTACAAGATGATAAGGAGTAGAAGTTTGGTAGACAAGATAGAGTAAGAGGAATGAATTATTAATCATTTCTATTATTCTTCAAGGAATAATACAAATATCATTTGAGTAGTGGGTTCATTTCTCTTGCCATAAAGTTGTTTGGGTAGTGGGTCTATCTATCTTCTACAACTCCTAATAGGGACTCAAAGTCTTATAATAGGAGCTAACATGTACAGAATGTTGTTATAGACTCTTAATTATTTCCATACTATAACAAGGAATATTTATATTAGTGCATCATATTGTGGGTACCATCCCCACTGGGGTTTTCCTTTTGATCAAGGGTTTTCTTAGTTAACTATTCTCTTCCTCATGAAAGAGTTATCCTAATTGATACATTCTCCTTTGAACATAACAAGTTTCATGTTTCTTCTTTTCCTAATATATATCATTCTCTTAGTGATATTTGAGATAAAGTGGAAGATGTTATAAATACTTCTATCAATGTGACCTTTCCTTCATTTGATTCTCCTAGTAAAGAGGAACCATTAATGGACATCCATAATCCTTATTCTAAGGCTTCCTTGGAAAAAGAGAATAATGTAAATCTCCTTAATACTCTCTCTTCTAGTGATTGTTCTATGGAGGAGAAAGTTCTTGATCAATTTTTTCTAGGTTAACCTATTGTCACTCTCAAGGGTTACCCTTGACCAAATAAACCACTCATCACCTTTAACGGTTGTACTTCCCTAACTCTTAAAGGAGAACCTAGTGATTTTAAGGATTATTATGTGGTGGCTCACACATATTCTACAAGGCACAATCCTTAACCTACTACCTCTCTTCCACCTTCTCAACCCATTCTTCCACCTCCACCTCATCTTTTTCAAAATCTCATGTTGGAATATAATTTGGTATTGTAGTAATGTAGTACTCTTGCCAAGATTTCTCTTTGGGAACTTCTTCAAATATCTCCCACATTTCATGAAGTCTTGAAAAAATCTTTAGCTACTCCTCCAACTTCATCTCCTAATCAAGATACCATTAATATATTTTCACAATGTATGAGTACTACCTCCATCCCACCTCAAATTGTGTTTACTCATCATGACTTACCTCCTAAAGAGATTGAAGATCACTGTGATGCTATTATGGTAGATGGTTTAGTCCATGGTAATCTCATTCTTCAAACTCTAATTGATAATAGATTTGGGATTTAATATTTTTAGTGTGGATATCCTCATAAAAATTAATATTAATCCTTCACATATCAACCCTAATAATACTTCTATTCATGGCTTTGATAATATTTCTAAGAAAATTTTAGGCACCATAACTTTACCTATCAAAGTAGGTGACTTATTCTAAATACTCAAATTCATGTTATGCCTGGACCTCTCAGTTACAATATTATTTTTGGTAGACCTTGGTTACTATATACTAGAAATGTGCACTTCTCTAAATCATTCTATCTAAGTTATCCCATAGATTTGAATTCTTGGATTGTGGCCTAGAGCTCACTAGTCATAGAGTGCAAAGGGATACAATGAATAATGATATGGCCCTCAACTAAAGCTAAGTAATTCAGACCCTTGTGAATAAACCATGAAATAAGAGGTTTCAAGTAAAAAGAAAGAGAGCTAGTGTCAAAAGAGATTTCATGGAAATGCATTGCAAATGTAACTATGCTAAATGGAAATCAAAATTTCACTATACTTGTAACATGATAGTGTTACAAAACCATTCTAATTAAGCTATATGAGTCATTCTATTGCATAAGGAAAATAGGATAATTGAAGTGAAGCTAAAGTAGGATGAGGATGCAAGAATTAAAGAGAGAAAAGATAGAATTTCTCCACAAATACTCCAAGGAAACCTATAAGTAAACTTGCAGTGTAACAATAGCTCAAAATCAGGATCCTTAGATGAAATGAGAGTTCTCCCTTTTAAAGATGTATAGATGGTCGATATTAGAATTAAGATATGAATGATAAAGGGTGGGGATTAAATTTTAGCATGATACATGTGCAAGATCATTTCCATAAATGAGAAATAGTTGACTAATTCATCTCCATGTCTAACAAAAAGTCTTTTATTTTATTTTTAAACTAGGAAAATTGCTTTATGTGTGCAACTTAGGATAATGGGGTGAAAGGTGTCTTTTATTTAATAAAAGTGGGACATGTTACTTTTAATTAAATATGAACTTAGGATAAAGTACTCAAACTATAGGATAAAATTGAATAAATAGATTTTTAAATATTTGATCTAGGCAAATAATTATGTAATTTAGCCAAATACTAAAAAGGGTGCTAATGGTCTAGGTTTCCATTCTTGGGTGACTACATTTTCTCCTCTTTGACTAATGTGTGATCAATCTAGGAAAACAATAGTGAAAGAATAAAGAATCCAAGTAGGCAGTAGCAGATAGAGTGATCTAATTTTGAAGAACAAAATTTAGAGTGAGATAGAAAGTCCTGAATGCACAACCTAGTAGTGATAGTAGTTAACACTTAGAGAAAGAGATGATATAAAAAAAAATTAGATTAATAACATCAAGAACAAAAGATAGATCAGGAACAAATAGAAAGGTCAAGCATATGCTCCTGAGAAATAGATAGCCATAGTAAGCAAGCAATTTGCAATGATGATAGAATATTCCTATTGCCTCAGGATCTAGATCAAAATGAGGTATAGGGAATATATAAATAAGAAAGATAAGATCAAATTGAGATAAATAAAGGTCCATGGTGATATATATGTAATAAAAACCCAAGAGTGAACACTAAGAAGTGATAGAATGCTCTATTTTGACTAAGTTTGACTACGAAAGATTGTTGATATTATTGTCAAGTTTTTTTTATTAGTGACTCGCACTTAGTCAAATGGTAAGTAGCTACCAAGCTTATCTTGTAGTTTACAATGTTAACAAAGTAATCTAGTTTCTACCAAGTTGATAAGTAATAGTGCAAACTGAGCTTCATAGTATCAACAGAGTTACATAGTGTCAACCATGGTCTCTAGTGTCTACCAAGTTCGTAGTATTAGTGATTTGAATCTATTGTTGGCTAAGCTAGGAAGTGTAAACCATGTGATTTATTTTTTAGTAAGCTTGCAATGTTAGTTTTAACCAAGCCATACAGTGTCAACCAAGTGATTCATTTTATATGTCAAGTTTCATAGTGTTCACCAAGTCACCATTGTTGATTGAGTTCAAACTACTTGGAAGTGATTAGTATGAATTGAGATTCTATGTCTACCAATAGTATGATGATGTCGAGTATTGATTGTTTTTGTTGAGTATCAAAAGCTCACTAAGTTTTTCTTTAAAACCTAAGTACTAGAAGCTAAGCCAACTTTTTGTATTTTGGTGAAACTTGCATTATAGCTAACTTTGATGGCATTGTAATTTGGATTTGTATATATGAAATGTATTATATCACATCCAAAGAATAAGAAATGAATAAAGAAAGCAATCATATAAGCATAAGTGCAAATTAAGAAGGATATAAGTAGTATAAGGAGTATCAAAGATTTATCTATCACAGTAAGGTGATCATTACATTTCAAAGGAATCTCAACTAGCAAATAAGAGATGTAGATCAGAGATCAACCATTGGTTCATCCTGATAGGTGTATCAGTTAAATCCTTTCACAAGGTAGACTTAACAATCTTTTTCAAATCTCTTTGTTGAGTGCATACTTCATTGTATGTTTTGTAAATCCTATAACAAGGTGGACCTAGTAGTCCTTATTGCTCCTAATAGGGAAGATCTTTAGAAGTGATTAATTGTAAGCCATAACTATCCAACTTTATACTATAGTATTAAAGCTTGTGGGTATCATCCCCACTCCATTTTTACTTTCTATTTAGAAGATTTCTAGCACCATATCTTGTGTCAATATGTAATGAATGTTTTAATGCTTTCAATATTTCATGCATCCAATTAGATCAAAATATATATGAAGGATCATTTGGTGTAATAAGATTAAGTTTTATTTATTCCTAATTCACTCCTCCCCTCTTAGTAACCTATACTATCCTATATTTCCAACAATTGGAATCAAAGCAATGTGGTTCTTAGGGAAGAATTTTAATAGCTTGGGCAAAAATCAAAGACAATGGAGGTATAGAGGATAGACAAGGCTATTGATAATGAAAAGATAGATTTGGAAATGGCTATTGGTCAACTAAAGAAAGAAAAGGAGCAACTCTCTCAATCCTTTAAAAGACAAAAAGATCTTGTAGTACAGATGAATGAAACTCACTACACTAAAGAAAGAATTGAACATATCTATCTAGAAAAAAATTTAGATGAAGTCAATGAGGTAATCATAGACCTATTGGAAAAGAATTGTGATCCTCAAGAAGAAGTTAGAAATTTGAGAAAAGAACAAGAAATTCAGTCAATGAAGAAAAAGAAAAAGTTAAAGAAGAGATAGAAGGAAAGAAAATGAAATTCAACATCTATCCCTTCAATAGGTAGACTTTATTGATTAGCTTACTAATACAAATGAAGAAATCATGAGTCTAAGATTAGAGAATGAAAGATTACAAAATAATCTAAACAATGAAAAGAAAACCAATGAGAGGATGATGAAATCTCAAGCAGACATGAGTCAGTTCAATGAGAAAAGTTAATACAAATAGGAAGGAAAAGAAAGAATTGGATACATAGAAGAAGGTGAATCATCCAAGCAAGGATCTCAAAATAATCAAATCCATACTTGCAATCATTGTGGTAAATTAGGTCATACATCAAATAAATTTTGGAGTAATGATAAAGAAAAATTCAATGGAAAGTGTTACAATTGCAATAAACATCGTCATAAAGAAAGTAAATGCAAGGAGAAACCTAAGTTTGAAGGTAAATCTCACAAGTCCAAGAAGCATTGACAGAAATCATCTAAATGAAAAACCAAAATACCAAACCCAACATAATAGATTGTGAAAGCTATATTTGGATGGACTACAAGACATGGTGTAGATGCTACTACTATGGAGAATTTGGGCACATTGGACAAAATTGTGTCAAACATCACATGAGGACAAGAGACACCACTAGAAGATGTTTTACTGTATAGAACTTGGACATCCTACCAAGAACTGTATGAACAATGGAAGGATTGAATATGAAAAGAAAGCCAAAGATGACAATATCAGAAAGTATATGAGATAGCAATGGATTCTTAAATCTTCTAAGAATACAAGTCTGAGTCATAAAGCACATGTCACTAAAGAATTGGGTGATACAAGCATTTTAACTTGATCTCCCACAAGAATGACTAGAACTAAGACTCTGAAGGAAACATCTTACACTAGTTCAAGCTAGCTAGAAGGAAAGATTCATATCAACATTCAAGATGAAAAAGGATCACCGAGTTACTATAGGAAAATCAAGACCTTATCAAGCTAGGTTAGGTTGCAAGACCCTACCAAGCAAGGTTAGGATACACTAAAATATATTGTGGACACCAAGCTATGAATGACTCTACTGATCATTCAGATTGAATTGAGTGGAAGATAGTAATCACATTTATGGAAATTGAAAAATAAAAATATGTTAAAAAGGAATGAAATTAAATTCATTTATCACTATGAATTTTTGAAGAGCTATTTGCAAAGTGTGACTTTTGTGCTTCCTAGTGATCTTTGTTTCTTTTTGTTGAAAAATTTCATGTTTTCATAAACCCTACTGAGCATGACATCTTCTAGTAGAAAAAAAAAGGAAAGATTTTGAGATGTTGGTTCATGGAATTGAATGGAAGGCACCAAACTTCAAGTTGGGTTTGGTAATTGTTGAAGAACTTGATCCAGTTGGAGCTCAGTTTTAGATTCCATCAAAGGTGTTGGCACTCAAAATTGCATTCCCATTTTGAGCGTCTATTTGAAATTTTGAGTCAAATCAAGCCCTTTGAATGCCCATAAATGATATTGTACTTGGCTGTACCTTTGAGGCCCCTAAGGTGTTTAATGTTTCTAGCACCTTGAATTCATCTTGTCTTACGTGTTTCATCAAGTTAAATCACCATTCCGAGCCATTTCGTGAAATCTCATTTTTAGCTAGTGTCAAATTTGCATTTTACCCTTAGTGTCAAATAGTGACAAGAAGTTGTGTTTGTGATTGAATATCTCGCACACAAAAATGTTTCATGACTTGCCACTTTGGGAATACCTAGTGTCCATATTTGAGAGCCTTTTTTTAAGATTTCAAGTCGTTTCAAGTATGTTTGACTAGGTTTTGAATCCCTCAAAGTTGGTCAATTACTGTTTTCATGCTTTTGCAATTAATTTTGAATTCTGGGAGACCCTATTTGACGAGTTATAAACCCAGTTGATAAAAATGTGAAATTTCTTTTTGCATTGCATTCTAAATTTCAAAGACTTGTTATATTCCAAGTTTTAGCTTATGAAAAATCCATTTGATCAATTTTCAAATGCAATTCCAAACGCAATTTCTAACTTTTTACTAGTGTTAGCATTTGCAGATTGATCGATACCCCTATTCGGGATGTCATAACTTGAGATCCATGATTGGTAAGATTGAATGGATTATATCCCTATGTTTTCTATAAAAATATTCCAAGTGTGCCAATTTTTAAATCATGATGAATCCATTTGCACACTTTTCCAGGTCAATTTCATTTGCAAAAATTGCTTTTCAGACATTGTTTCCAATCTGCAAAATCCAAGTAGCCCACTTTGACCACTCACCATTCACGCCTAGTTATTTGTCATGATCCAAAACCATAGATTTATATTCTCCTCATGATATGAATCGATGCCCCAATTTTCATCTTTCCAAGTGTCAGTTTACCTAGTTTTTGATGCCAAATCCAAACCCAATTTATTACTTTCTAACATGTTTTCTTGCAGGGAGTTCTAAGAAGGTAACTTTGATGGTCAATATCTTTTGACCTTAGATTCATCAGGAGACAAGATCTGACAGGGTGAAAGTATGTAGAACAGAGATTCAGTATGCCGGTTTTAAGAGCATGGTCAGAGGTTTGGATCAGTTTTAAAGCTAGTCAACAAACCTCCTAGCACATATTTGATAGGTGGCAGAACATTGAAAAATGAGTTTTTAAGGATCAATTAGTTCTTGAATTGGATTCCAGTCAGTTTGAGAAGGTTAGTGGATCAATTTGAGGATTCAATTGTTCATAAATAATTTTTTTTTTACCTAGACCCATTTAGGGCCCGACTGATCCTATCAAAAAAGTTTAGCAATGGGAAATTCAAAATCTCCAATCTGAAGGAACCATGTAAGGTCCTTATGAAAGATGGAAGTATCAAAATTGCATAAATTCTAGTAGTGATGATTTGAGGAAAAATTTGTGAGGGTTTCCATTATTAAAGATAGTGTGAGATTCATTGATGAGATTAACCAAAGGAATGCTTCACACAAGATTAGGCTTAGTGAGTTTGTTGATCTTAGCAAACAAGAATTCAAGGCTACTCATACTAGTTTTGATTGAACAAAGAGGATGGTGAGAAGAAGCCTTTCTCATATGTAATTGAGAATTGCAATGGAACAACTCCCTAAATAATTTTTTGAGTTTCTTTCATCGTAATAGAAGCAAATAAAACTTACATTAATCAAAGTCCATCTTTTGATTTGACCATTGAGAATCCTGTGCCCATGCATAAAGGCAAGGTAGATGCCTTTGAAGACTAAAATACTAAGTAGCTTTGGAGGCAGCCATTTTGAATAGGCAGTCAAAGATAAAGGAAAAGATGTTTGAAGCCCCACATAAGAAACAAATGGTGTGTTCAAAAGGTAACAAGAATTTCAAAAGGAACCCCATGCAAGTAAAGTTATAAGTTCACACACATTATAGAGAAGCAGTCTATGCAACAGCTTCAGCGTTGAAAGTGTTTGAGATATTGAGGAAAGTTATGTCATTTTTTATTGTGGAATATATGAAAAACTACTATATATAATGTATTGAAAGAAAGTTTGTTCAACAATTTTACTTAATGTTATAATTTACACAATGTTGGTGAATTTTGTGTACCTTTCATTTAAATGTATCTTGTCAAAAATAAAGGCCAGATGTCATTGGCTATGAGTAGAGAGATATATATTATTTTGCCTCACATTAAAAGCATAGATACTAGAAAGTGTAAGACCCACACCAAATTTTAGAAGCAACATTCATTAAAGACCAGTCTGATGCTAAAAAGGAGGAGGCAACTTTGGTTTCAAAGTGCCATAAAGGGCAGCTTCAGTAGGGCTCATATTAGAGAGCAAGGTGCTTAGCTTGGAGAAGAGAGTTTGTGTGTGGAAGCAGACAAGAAGAACCTCCACCTTAGTTTTTAGGCAAAAAATAGAAGCATCATTATATAAAAATGGGTTCACGCCATAATCAAAGAGAAAAGATGAGGCATCTTACGCATGAAGCATCTTATGCATGAAGGCATGTTGAACATAGTCAATGTATTGCAACATGCAAGGAACAACCCACATTAATAAAAGATAGTCAACTCAATGTTTAAAGGAATCAAAGATACCCATTCAAAGAAGCCACCCATGCTCTTCAGAATGGAGGCTCATCAAGCAAAGAAAAAGGGGAACCTATGGTAGGTCAATGGTAGTTAAACCCAAGGAAATCCATGCCAAATAAAAAAAATTCTAAGTCAAGAAGGAATCACACGCATGAAGAAAGCTAGGAGGTGTCTTCAGATAAAGACATGCATACATAAAATGAAATTTTGTTTTGTAAAACATACCAAATAACCCATGCAAAGCAACCCAAAGCTGATGGAATGAAGAAAAAGCATTGGTTGCTATAAGAGATGAACTCCCATAGTATAATAGACCAACCAACAACCAATCTTAAAGGACTCATGCAATGTCAAAGATGGACAATCAGTAGTAGGGGAGCCATGTTGGATACAATTGTTAATTTTGTATTGTCCTTGATGTTACACAAATGTCATATCAGTCATCAGATAGAGTCTACCAAGCTCAGATGGTTAGCAAAGCAATTTATATTGACTACCGAGCATTCCTGAACATTACAAAGGTAAGTTAACTTTTACCGAGCTCACTCGATAAGCAAAGGCAAGTTAGCTTTTACTGAGCTCACTTGGTAAGCAAAGGCAAGTTAGCTTTCACCGAGCTCACTTGATAAGCAAAGGCAAGTTAGCTTTTACCGAGCTCACTCGGTAAGCAAAGGAAACTTAGCTTTTATCGAGCTCACTCAATAAGCAAAGGCAAGTTAGCTTTCACCGAGCTCACTTGGTAAGCAAAGGCAAGTTAGCTTTTACCGAGCTCACTCGGTAAGCGAAGAAAAATTAGCTTTTACCGAGATCACTCGGTAAACAAAGGAAGGTCACTATTTACCAAGTTAACTCAGTCTCCAAAGGAAGTTGCAAGGTTTGCAGTGTTTACCAAGCTCCATTTGGTTAAGACTGGGGAAACATTCTGAGCAATGGTCATCGAGCTGGGTCGGGCAGTGAAGAATTTTATTGTTCTAAAGAATTAATTTTAATGCAGCTGATTGATTTATGTTTTTCAGTTGATTAAGCCAACTTGACAATCTGTAAGGTATATATGAAAAGTCAAGTTGTGAACTCAAAAGTAAGGAAGTGAATGGATGCAAAATGTGCGAGCAAATACATGAGTGAATGTTGAGGAAGAATTTGTCATCCCTATGAAGTTGCAAATTTGCATTCGATCAGTGAGGATTTAATGAAGCAGAACAGAGATCTGTATTCAACAAAGATAAGTTGCATATATCTCAGATCACTTCATTGTTGCTTTCTAATCATTGTAATAGTGATTCAAAATCTCTTAACAAAGTTGGTTTCATAGCCATTTTGTAAATCCTCTAACAAGGTGACAATTCAGTTGAATTGTTTTAAATACCTCTCACAAGGCCACCTCTAACAAGGTGATCAAATCCTCTAATAGGGTCACACATAATAGTATGTTTTGTAACCTTTAATAGGGTTGGCTCCTAACAGGGCTCACTTCAGAAGAGTGAAAATTGGTAACTAGTTACTTGGTGGTTTTTCCCAAATTGGGTTTCCATGTTAAATTTGGTGTCTCTTGTGTTCATGTTATTTCTTTATGCATGCATGTTAATCACTTTAAATTCTTAATAAAGTTAACAGAACATCTATCAAGTTTCAACATTTATTTGTGTGGTTACCAAGTGTCAGTAGCAACTGTATTTTAAGACATCTAAGGATCTATAGAAATAATTTTTGTGGTAACTGATTCACCCCTCCCCTCTTAGTTACTCCATCTCTATTTCCAACAATTGGTATCAGAGCTTTTGGTGCTTGCAGGATAAGATTTCAAGGATCTAAGCCAAAGATCAGGATGTCTTACAAAAGGGAAATCTGAAGACTTAATAGAAATAACTTCTCAGCATGGCAAGGACTGATGAGACTTCACCTAGCATCCATTGGTGATACAAGACTGAAGTACCTTGATAAAAAATATTCAAAACCAGTTGGTACACTATCTGACAATGATATTGCTGAAAAGAAGACTCACAACATTATGATTATAGATATAGCATCTACTCTGAGTTATGAAGAATTTGATGATATCAAGGACTGCAAATCTGTCTTTGAAATGTGGGAAAAGCTAAAAGAGATATATGGAGCAGATGATAATGTTAGAAGAGCCAAAGCAAAAAGTCTGAGAGGACAATTTGATCAAATGAGGATGAGACAGGATGAAAACATTGCAAAATATGTTGAAAGAGTTAAAGCATGTGTCAGTGCAATCAAAGCTTCTGATGGAGATATTAGTGAAGAGACAGTTATAAGAAAAGTCCTCAGAACTCTCCTTCCCATTTATGCAATTAGAGTTTCTGCGATTTAGGAAAGAAGATGTGAAGCAAATCATAAGATAAATCTAGAGGCTATAGTTGGAAGATTGACTGCATTTGAATTGGACAACTTTGATAACTATGTTCCAGCTTCCAAAAAAATTGAATCATCATTTGAAGCCAAACTTTCACTCAAGGAGAAAGGCAAAAAGAAATCTCAGTCAAAAAGTGAAGATGAATCAAACCAGAGTTTAGACAGTGATCTTGAAGTAATTGAAGCCCTTCTAGCAAGGAAATATTCTAGAGGCGAAGGAAAATACAAAGGTAAAGTACCCCTAATCTATTTTTCATGTGAAGAAGTTGGTCATATTGCTGCTGGATGTCCAAACAAGTAGAATAAAGATGAAAAGAAAGATCAAAAATGGAATGGCAAGAAAGATTTCAAATCATTCAAGGACAAAGGTAAGAGAACATGTTTTATGGCTAAAGATTCTAATGACTCTAATGATGAAGAAGAAGATGAGATTGTCTATATTGCTATGAAAGATGAATCTGATAGTGATGAAAAAATGGAACTCATTTCTCATATGAGCAAAAATGATACATGGATCATAGATAGTGGTTGCTCTCATCACATGACCAGCGACAAAACTAAGTTTGAATACTTTGAAGACTATGATGGTGGCAGTGTAAGATTTGGTAACAATGAACCTTGTTGTATAAAAGGAAGAGTAAGAATCCCTCCAACCAAAGAACTCATATGTGATAATGCCTATTGGGTAGAAGGACTAAAGCATAATTTTTTGAGTGTGGCATAGCTAATCAATAATGGAATCAAAGTAGAATTCATGCATAGTAAAACAAGACTGCTAGATGGGAAAGGAAAGCTGATTAGATCAGGCACACAAACTAAATGTAACTTGTTCTATCTTGAACTAGGTGAATGTTCATGTTTCATTGCTCAAGTTGAAGAAAGTTGGTTTTGGCATAAAAGATTGTGTCATGTAAACTTTGATAATCTAGTAAAGATAAGAAAGTTCAGAAAAGTAAAAGGTATTCCCAACAGAAAGAAACCTGAGGTCGGTCTATGCAAAAATTGTCAAATTGTAAAGATGGGAAAGACTAGTTTTAAAAGCAAAAACTATCAGTCTGAAGACATATTAGAAATTGTGCATACTGATTTATGTGGACCTATTGGAATTGAAAGCTATACTAGAGAAAATTTTTTCATTCTTTTTATTGATGATTACTCAAGAATGATGACAGTCATGTATCTAAGAAATAAATCAGAAGCATTTGAAAAGGAAACAAGGAAAAGATTAAAATGCTTGAGATCAGACAGAGGTGGAGAATTCATTTCAAAAGAATTCAATAACTTTTGCATTGAAAGAGGAATCAAAAGATAGGTATCAGCACCTGGAACACCCCAGTAGAATGGAATAGTTGAAAGAAGAAATAGATCCATCATGGATTGTGCAAGAACATTAATGACTGAAAAGAGCATTGCTATTAAATACTACAAGGAAGCAATCAACACTGCAGTCTATACCTTGAATTGAGTACAGCTGAAGAAAGACTCATTCAAAACCCCCTATGAGTTATGGTATGGCTATAAACCTAATGTAAGTTATCTTAAAGTATTTTGAATTAAATGTTACATTTTGAAAGAATCTAAAAAAGGAAAATTTGATGTAAAAGGTGATGAAGGTATATTCCTTGGATACTCATGCACAAGTAAGACCTATAGATGTTTAAACTTGTCTACTCACAAAGTCATAGAAAGTGCACATGTGAAAGTTGATGAGTTTGCAGAAAGGACTGAAGAAGAAAGAAAAAGGGAACCAGAAGATTATAAAAGGTTTGTATTTAGTGAACCTGATACAGTACCAATTACATCAGAGAATTAGGAAACTTCTACTCCTGAGTCATCTGTAACCAAGTTACAGGAAGTTCAAACTGAGCCACAGCAAACCAAGTTAAACTCAGTATCTACCAAGCAAGTATTTACCAAGAAAATATCTATCGAGCTAGAACAAAAAGAGCCTAAAGTTGAAATGCAAAAAGATAATAATGAAATCCATTCAAAAGGCAAGGAACCTGTATTAGCCAAGTATGTCAGAAGACGTCATTCAGTAGATCAGATCATTGGAGATAAATCTAAAAGAACCATGACAAGAAATAAGCTGAAAGGTACTTGTTTACTTGCTGATTTTGAATCTAGAAGTGTCAAAGATCCATTGGAAAATGATAGTTGGATTGAGGCTATGAATGAAGAAATAGGGCAAATAGAGAAAAACAAGACATGGACTCTTGTACCCAGACCTAAAGACAAAAATGTAATTGGAACTAAGTGGGTATTCAGAAACAAGTTGGATGAAGATGGTAAGGTATCAAGAAACAAAGCTAGACTAGTATGCAAAGGATATGCTCAAGATGAAGGAATAGACTATGGAGAAACTTTTGCTCCTATTGCAAGATTAGAAGGAGTCAAAACCTTACTAGCATATGCTGCTCACAAGGGTTTCAAATTTTATCAGATGGATGTCAAATCAACATTCCTCAATGGTATACTAGATGAAGAAGTTTACATTGAACAACCTGAAGGTTTTGTTAATCCAGATAAGAAGAACATGGTCTGCAAATTACAAAAGGCATTGTACGGTCTGAAACAAGCCCCTAGAGAATGGTATGAAAGATCGCATAACTATCTTATTCAGATTGGTTTTCAAAGAACTAATGATAACGGTAGCTTGTATATTAAGGAAGGACTAGATAATAAGATTGTCTTGGCAAAAATATTTGTAGATGATACTATTTTCATAGGGAATGATGATCTTTGCAAAGAATTTTCAGAACAAATGAACAAGGAATTTGAAATGTCTATGTTTGGAGAGATCAAATTCTTTGTTGGTCTTCAAATTCAGTAGAATAAAAATGGTATCTACATCACTCAATCAAAATACATCAAGGAGATATTGAAAAATTTTGGTATGGAAGATTGTAAACCAATTGGGACTCCTATGTGTACTGGATTAAAACTTACCAAGGAAGATGAATCAAAAGAAGTAGATCAAACATTGTATAGATCTATGATTGGAAAGTTGTAGTATGTAGTTCATACTAGGCCAGATATTGCTCTTACAGTTGGTATTGTAGCAAGATTTTCAGAAAAACCAAGAGAAAATCACATGATGGCAATCAAAAGAATAATGAACTATTTGAAAGGAACTGAAGATTATGATTTATGGTACAAATTTGGAGGTAATCTAGATTTGAAAGTGTTTACTGATGCTAATTGGGCAGGAAACCTTGATGATAGAAAAATTACAAGTGGAGGTGGCTAACTGAAGCTAAAATATTCCATGCAGACAAGTATTGGCCAACTTTTAAGATCTACAGGAAAGAAAAGTAAACTTGATTTAATTTTGCATTTTTGACAACCATTTGTGATATATTCCTCTTTTAGCTAGGTCAAATTTGATCAGTGCCTAATCCATTGGCGCATAGAGTCTACTACAAATTTCTAGATCTAATTTTTTTCCTTACAACAAATTGTATCAGCAATTCTTATCATAATTTATCATTCAAAACCCTTTCCACTACTATAGCAACCTTATCACATTCACCAAAGCTTTTACTTAATCCATTGAATTAATAGCAATGATAAATAGATATACAACCTAACTAGATTGCATTCAATTAAACATGCCCTTACCTATACAACATTAAGATAACCAAGTAATGAAAAGGAGACAAAGTTCATAAATAACTAATATGGGGATAGTTCAAAATTTGTATTCATTTTCTTTAAAAAATGTATAAATGTTGTGATGTGATCATTGATGGTGGTAGCACTGATAACTTCGTATTAGAGGAGATGGTCTCTAAGTTGAATCTCAAGAGGGAGAAGCACCCCTAGCCCTATCGGATTGCTTGGGTGAAAGATGATCATAAGGTCCTGGTAAGTGAACAATGTTTAGTGAAATTCAAAATTGGGAGTTACCATGATGAAGTTCTTTGTGATGTTATTCCAATGGATGTTTGCCATCTATTGTTGGCAAGACCTTGGCAATTTGATAGGCATGTAGTACATGATGGTCATGCAAATGCATACTCTCTAACAAAGGACGGAGATTGCCACAAACTGAAGCCCATGAAAAACGAAGGCAAAAAGGTATGTAAGAGTGCTAAGATTTGTCTTGTTGATGGAAGGAAGTTTTTAGATGGCATGAAACATCAGCGTATGTGTTATGCTTTCATCCCTAGGAAAGATAAAGAAGGTAGTAGTGAAATACCACTTGAAGTTTTAGATTTACAAGGTGAGTTTGGAGATATCATCTCTAATAATGTTCCAAAAGGATTGCCACTGGTAAGGCAAATCAGTCATTAGATAGATTTAATCCTAGGACCTAGTTTTCCTAACAAGGCTACTCAAAGGATGACTCCTTCTGAAACTGAGGAGATAAATAGATAGGTTCAAGAGCTATTGAGGAAGGGCTTGATTCAAGAGAGCCTGAGTCCATGTGCAGTACCTGTAGTACTAGCACCAAAGAAGGATGGAGAGTAGAGGATGTGTACAGACTCTCGAGCTATAAATAGGATAACCATCAAGTATCGATTTCCTTTGCCAAGAATGGATGATCTTATGGACTGCTTGAGTGGAGCTCAGTACTTCACAAAGATAGATCTCAAGAGTGGCTATCATTAGATATGGATAGGAGAAGGAGGTGAGTGGAAAATATCCTTCAAGACCAAGGAGGGTCTTTATGAGTGGTTAGTCATGCCCTTTGGATTGATCAATGCCCCAACCACCTTCATGTGGCTTATGAATGAGGTACTTAAGAAGTTCTTGGGAAAAAATTTTATTGTCTATTTGGATGATATTTTAATTCTCAACAAGACTTTGGAAGAACATTTATTGCATATTCATAGTGTCCTTGAAAGGTTAAGGGAACAGAACCTATTAATTAATTTGAAGAAGTGTATCTTTACAAAAATGGAGTTAGTCTACTTGGGGTTTGTTATATCGCCTGAAGGTCTCAAAATAGATCCAAAGAAGGTAAAAGCCATCTAGGAATGGCCTACTCCAAGGTCTGCTACTGAGGTAAGATCATTTCATGGTCTAGTTATTTTTTACAGGAAGTTCATTAAGAATTCTAGTGGCATATGTGCACCCCTGACTGACACAATAAGAGGGGATAGAAAAGAGTTCAAATGGACTGCATTAGCTACAAGAAGTTTTGAATTTATGAAAAAGAAGGTGACAGAACAACCTGTGTTGGCACTTCTAGATTTTAAAAAGGTGTTTGAGGTGGATTGTGATGCTAGTGGTAGCACTATTGGGGCTGCATTAAGCCAAGAAGGTAAGCCTATTGCATATTTTAGTGAAAAATTGAATGATGCAAAAAAGAAGTATTCTATTTATGATCAAGAGTTCTATGCAATAGTTTAGGCCTTAAAGAAGTGGAGGCATTATTTATTTCCAAAGGAATTTGTTTTGTATAATAAACATTAGGCATTATAGTACCTAAATAGCCAATGTAAACTGAATCAGAGGCATATGAAGTGGGTAGAGTTCTTGCTGAGCTATACATTTGTGTTGAAGCATAGAAGTGGAAAATCTAATAGGGTTGCAGATGCACTAAGTAGGAGACAATTGTTGCTTATAGTAATGCAGGTTGAAGTAGTTGGGTTTGATGAACTCAAGAATCTGTACCCTGAGGATCCTGATTTTGCTGAAGCATGGAAAGCTTGTAAAGAGCCTATTACTATAGATAGAACCAATTGGCTAGACCATTTGATTCAAGATGGTATGTTGTTCAAGGGAAGTCAATTGTGCATTCCAAGGAGTTCCATGAGGGAAAATCTGATTAAGGAGAAACATAGTGGAGGGATGGCAAGACATTCTCGTCAAGATAAGACCATTTCCATTCTTAAAGAACATTATTTTTTGCCTCAAATTTCACAGGATATAAAGAAGTTTGTACAGAGTTTTCAGGTTTGCAAAGTGGCAAAGGAATTTAGTCATAATACTGGACTATATCAGCCATTGCATGTTCCATCAAAGCCATGGGATGACATAAGTATGGATTTTGTTCTTGGATTGCCAAGGACACAAAGGGGTAATGACTTAGTATTTGTGGTGGTTGATAGGTTCTCCAAAATGGTACATTTCATTCCATGCCACAAAACTCATGATGTTATCCATATTGCAGACTTGTTTTTCAGAGAGGTGGTAAGACTACATGGTCTCCCAAGGAGTATAGTTTCTAATAGAGATACTAAATTTGTGGGGTATTTTTGGAGAAAATTGTGTAAAAAGTTGAGAATAGACTTGAAATTCAGTTCCACACATCACCCATAGACTGATGGCCAAACAAAAGTGGTAAACCGAAGTTTGGGCAATTTGTGAGTTGTTTAGTTGGGGATAAGCCCAAGGGATGGGATTTGATTTTACCACAAGTAGAGTTTTCTTACAACAACTCTATAAATAGAAGTACTAGAAAATCACCATTCCAAATTGTATATGGAAGTAGCCCAAGAACTACACAGGAATTGAGGAAGATAGAGCAAGGGGAGGGGACAAGTGTTGAAGCTGAAGAATTTGCTGAACATATGAAGCATCTACATGAGGAGGTCCAAGAACACATTACCAAGATGAACCAATAGTATAAAGCTAGCGCTGATCAAAGGAGAAGACATAAGTAATTCCAAGTAGGGGATCTAGTCATGGTACATTTACGAAAAGAAAGATTTTCAACCGGTACTTACAACAAGCTGAAAATGAAGAAATTTGGCGCCTGCAAAATTCTGATGAAACATGACTTAGGAAATGCATATGAAGTAGAGTTGCCAGATGGAATTCAAATTTCTCCTATTTTCAACATTGCAAACTTAACAGAGTATCATGATGATGGTACAAATGAGGAGCCGATGTTAGAGCCATGTCTAATTCTTGCTTCTAAGAAGGAGGAGATAGAAGACATTCTAGATCATTGTGTGGGTAGGAGTACCAAAAATAGGCAGTATGAAGAGTATCTAGTCAAGTGGAAAGGATGGCTGATAGACGACTCAACTTGGATATCAGAAGCTGAGGTTTCCCATTTGTGATTTTCTCTACCATTCATAAAGTGACAGGGTCACTTTTCAATCTACCCTGGGTGTCTGATGCAAGAGCATCCAGAGGTATACAAGCAATACTGTGTCACCCAAAAAAATGTACTTAGACTTATTTTATGTTTCATGTGTTTTCATTTCTGGATATCCATTTGGGTCAAATAAAGGTTCCAACTCTCACAGTTCCACTATCAGTGTTCTAGGATAGAGTATTTGAACACCTTGGGATACATGTGAATGCTAGAAAAATAGGAGTAAGTAATTGAGCCATCATTTTGGTGAACTAGAAGGTTTAAATTGGTCAGATGATTGTCATTTTAATTTAGAGCATTCCAAAAAAAGAATCAATTCAAAAGGCCCCACGGTTTGAAAGTTATCGCAATTTTTTAGTTTCTGGAGACATCCTAAGAATGCTTCAAAGTTAGATTAGGGGCACTAAATGACCTTGAATAGGGCCAAGAAAAGTAGAAAAAGCAAACCTTTTCCATAGGGCTATAGATTTCTTCAAGAGCTTTCCAAAAATATAAATAGTTTGTCAATCGAAGCTACAGTTCAAAAGTTATTCCTCCCAGAAGTTCGGTTACCGTTTTTGGATTCTTCTAATTATGTGCCGACTTCCAATGCAACTTTTGGAGCCTTCTATTTGGTCGGTGGATGCCAACTAGCACTTCCTAGAATGTATTCCTAATCCTTAATCCTTTGGGGTCTATTTAAGAACATTTCTGGCATTGTAAAAGGCAGGAGTGGAGTTTGAGAGAAGGTACTAAGAGAAGAATTTATCTCCAGATTTATGCTATTGTAAGCCCTTAGGGCATGTTTTGGAGTCTGTTTCTCTGCACTAAGTGTACTAGCATATTTTCATAGTTAATAAAATTTTCCCTTTCTTGTTGTGTCCATTCTATGCTTGGGTTGTGTCCCCATCAAGTGGTATCAGAGCAAGTTTTCCTGAGTGCGTAGACAGAGCGTCGACTGGGAGGCAATTTGCACCAGGACTGTGTGGTTGTGGGTTTGAGTTAACAAGATGCCTCCATGAAAAGAACATGGTGGAAGGGCTAGAGCTATTAATCTTGAGGAGGTTAGAGCCCTCCAAAGGCAGGTACAAGCATTGTAGGAGGAGCTCCGTAGAGGAACAAATGTTGCTGCAAGTGACGAAAGTGAGGATGACAATGAAGAAGAAGAAATTGGACCAGAAGGGGAATTTGATGGAGAAGTTCTGAATCAGGTAGAGGAAAGACTTTTTAGGGCCATTACTAAGTTTGGGAAAAGACCTACAATTTATGTGGGTGTATTTTCAGGAAATCTGAAACCAAATGAGTTGATCTACTAGATTAATGAACTTGAAGAGTACTTTGAGTATGAGGATATTAGGGACCCAGATAGGGTTAAGTTTGTGAAGGCCAAACTGAAAGGCCATGCCAAAATCTAGTGGCAAGAGATTCAATTGGAAAGAAATAGAAGAGGAAAGGAGAAGATCACAAGGTGGGATCATATGGTGGACAAATTGAAGAAGCAGTTTATTCCTCTTGATTATGAGCTTGATTTGTTTAAGAAGATGCATGAGTTCAAGCAAGTAGGAAAATTAGTCCAAGAATATATAGAGAAGTTTTATCAACTTTTGAAACGAGTGGGGCATGTAGAAGCAAATAAGGAGAAGGTTGCTCGTTATACCAGTTGGTTGCAACCTAGCATCCAAGAGGAATTAAGTCTGGTAAGCATGACCAGCATTGAAGAGGCATACCAGTTTGCCCTACGCATTGAAGAGAAGCTAAATAAAAGGTTTGAAAGGAGACAAAGAGGGTGTGGTCAAGGAGGAAGGGGTAGTGGTAGTTCATCTGGAGGTCAAAATGAAACCCAAAAGAAAAATAAAGATGTGGGTACTAGCAAGAACCAGAGGAACGAGGGTTTCAACTGCTCCCATGATCAAGACTTTGGAAATTAGAGAGGAAGAGGTAGAGGATGTGGACAAGGAAGAGGAGGCTTTTTTGGTACTTGTTTCCATTGCAATGAAGAAGGTCATCGTGCCTTTGAATGCCCTCAATGACAAGGAAGGACATATAGGAGAGATAAGGATCAAGCTAGGGTTGCTCATGTGGATGAGGATGCACAATCATCACATTCAGAGGATGCAAAAAGAGGAGAGACTTTAGTAAATGAAAAGGTCCTACTAAATGGTGAGATAGAACTCATAAAAAGAAGGATTTTATTCTTTACCAGGTGCAAGTGTGAGGATAAATGTTGTGATGTGATCATTGATGGTGGTAGCACTAATAACTTGGTATTAGAGGAGATGGTCTCTAAGCTGAAGCTCAAGAGGGAGAAGCACCCCCAACCCTATCAGATTTCTTTGGTGAAAGATGATCATAAGGTCTTGGTAATTGAACAATGTTTATTGAAATTCAAAATTTTGAGTTACCATGATGAAGTTTTCTGTGATGTTATTCCAATGGATGTTTGCCATCTATTGTTGGGAAGACTCTGGTAGATTGATAGGCATGTAGTACATGATTGTCATGCAAACAAATACTCTCTAACAAAGGATGGAGTTTGCCACAAACTAAAGCTCATTAAAAAGGAAGGCGAAAAGGTATGTAGCAGTGCTAGGATTTTTCTTGTTGATGGAAGGAAGTTTTTAGATGGCATGAAACATCAGCATATGTGCTATGCTTTCATCCCTAGGAAAGATAAAGAAGGTAGTAGTGAAATACCACTTGAATTTTAAAATTTACTAGGTGAGTTTGGAGATATCATCTCTGATAATGTTCCAAAAAGATTGCCACAGGTAAGGCAAATCAATCATTAGATAGATTTAATCCCAGGAGCTAGTTTGCCTAAAATGGTTGCTCACAGGATGACTATTTCTAAAATTGAGGAGCTAAATAGATAGGTTCAAGAGCTATTGAGGAAGGGTTTGATTTGAGAGAGCTTGCATCCATGTGCAGTACCTATAGTACTAGCACCAAAGAAGGATGGAGAGTAGAGGATGTGTACAAACTCTCAAGCTATAAAAAGGATAACCAGCAAGTATCAGTTTCCTTTCCCAAGAATGGATGATCTTATGGATTTCTTGAGTGGAGCTCAGTACTTCACAAAGATAGATCTCAAGAGTGGCTATCATCAAATATAGATATGAGAAGGAGATGAGTGGAAAATAGCCTTCAAGACCAAGGAGGGTCTTTATGAGTGGTTAGTCATGCCCTTTGGATTGAGGAATGCCTCAAGCACCTTCATGCAGCTTATGAATGAGGTACTTAAGAAGTTCTTGGGAAAATTTGTTATTGTCTATTTGGATGATATTTTAATTTTTAACGAGACTTTGGAAGAACATTTATTGCATATTCATAGTGTCCTTGAAAGTTTAAGGGAAGAGAAACTATTAATTAATTTGAAGAAGTGTATCTTTGCAAAAAGGGAGTTAGTCTACTTGGGGTTTGTTATATCACCCGAAGGTCTCAAAATGGATCCAGAGAAGGTAAAAGCCATCTTGGAATGGACTACTCCAAGGTCTACTACTGAAGTAAGATCATTTCATGGTCTGGTTAGTTTTTGTAGGAAGTTCATTAAGAATTTTAGTGGCATATGTGCACCCCTAACTGACACAATAAGAGGGGATAAAAAAGAGTTCAAATGGATTGCGACAACTGTGAGAAGTTTTGAATCGGCAAAGAAGAAGGTGAAAAAATAGCCTATGTTCGCACTTCCAGATTTTAGAAAGGTGTTCCAGGTGGATTGTGATGCTAGTGGTAGTGCTATTGGGGCTTAATTAAGCCAAGAAGGTAAGCCTATCGCATATTTTAGTGAAAAATTGAATGATGCGAAAAACAAGTATTCTATTTATGATCAAGAGTTCTATGCAATAGTTCAAGCCTTGAAGAAATGGAGGCATTATTTATTGCCAAAGGAATTTTTTTTGTATACTGATCATCAGGCATTATAGTACCTGAATAGCCAAGGTAAATTGAATCAGAGGCATATGAAGTGGGTAGAGTTCTTGCAAAGCTATACATTTGTGTTGAAGCATAGAAGTGGAAAATCTAACAGGGTTATGGATGCAGTAAGTAGGAGATAGTTGTTGCTTATAGTAATGTAGGTTGAAGTAGTTGGGTTTGATGAACTCAAGAATTTGTACCCTGAAGATCCTAATTTTGTTGAAGCATGGAAAGCTTGTAAAGAACCTGTTGCTATAGATAAAACCAAGTGGCTAGACTATTTGATTCAGGATGGTATGTTGTTCAAGGGCAGTGAATTGTGCATTCCAAGGAGTTCCATGAGGGAAAATATGATTAAGGAGAAACACAGTGGAGGGATGGCAGGACATATTGGTCGAGATAAGACCATTTCCATTCTTAAAGAACATTATTTTTGGCCTCAAATTTTGCAAGATGTGAAGAAGTTTGTACAGAGTTGTCAAGTTTGTCATGTGGCCAAGGGATTTAGTCACAATACTAGATTATATCAGCCATTGTCTATTCCATCAAAGTCATGGGAGGACATAAGTATGGATTTTGTTCTTGGATTGCCAAGGACACAAAGGGGTAATGACTCAGTATTTGTGGTGGTTGATAGGTTCTCCAAAATGGCACATTTCATTCCATGCTACAAAACTCATGATGATGTTCATATTGCAGACTTATTTTTTAGAGAGGTGGTAAGACTACATTGTCTCCCAAGGAGTATAGTTTTTGACAGAGTTAATAAATTTGTGGGGTATTTCTAGAGAACATTATGGAAAAAGTTGAGAATAGACTTGAAATTCAATTCCACACATCACCCGTAGACTGACAGCCAAATAGAAGTGGTAAATAGAAGTTTGGACAATTTTCTGAGATGTTTAGTTGGGGATAAGCCCAAGGGATGGGATTTGATTCTACCACAAGAAGAGTTTTCTTACAATAACTCTATAAATAGGAGTACTAGAAAATCACAATTCCAAATTGTATATGAAAGTAGCCCAAGGATTGCACCAGAATTGAGGAAGATAGAGCAAGGGGAGAAGACAAGTGCCGAACCTGAAGAATTTGCTCAACATATCAAGCGTCTACATGAGGAGGTCTAGGCACACATGAATAAGATGAACCAATTGTATAAAGCTATGGCTGATCAAAGGAGAAGACATAAGGAATTCCAAGTAGGGGATCTAGTCATGGTACACTTACAAAAAGAGAGATTTTTAGTCGGTACTTACAACAAGCTGAAAATGAATAAATTTGGCCCCTACAAAATTTTGAAGAAACACGACTTAGGAAATGCATATGAAGTAGAGTTGCTAGATGGAATTCACATTTCTCCTATTTTCAACATTACAGACTTAATAGAGTATCATGATGATGGTGCAGATGAGGAGTCAATGTTAGAGCCATGTCCAATTCCTACTTCTAAGAAGGAGGAGATAGAAGACATTATGGATCATCGTGTGGGTAGGAGCACCAAAAATAGGCAGTATGAAGAGTATCTGGCCAAGTGGAAAGGATAGTCGATATAGGACTCAACTTGGATATCAGCAGCTGAGGTTTCCCATTTGGAATTTCCTCTACCATTCATAAAGTGACAAGGTCACTTTTCAATCTACCTTGGGTGTCTAATGCAGGAGCATCTAGACATATAAGGGCAATCCTGTGTCACCCAAAAAAATGTACTTAGACTTAGTTTCTATTTCATGTGCTTTCATTTTTGGATACTCATTTGGGTCAAATAAAGGTTCCAACTCTCACAGTTCCACTATCAGTGTTCTAGGATAGAGTATTTGAACACCTTGGGATATGTGTAAATGCAGAAAAAATAGGAGTAAGTAATTGAGCCATAATTTTGGTGAACTAGAAGGTGTAAATTGGTTGGATGATTGTCATTGTAATTTAGAGCATTCCAAACAAAGAATCATGTCAAAAAAGCCCCACGGTTTGAAAGTTATCGTAGTTTTTCAATTTTTGGAGACATCCTAAGAATGCTTCAAAGTTAGGTTAGGTGCATTAAATAACCTTGAATAGGGCCAAAAATGGATGTACAATCTAAGCTTTTCCTTAGGGCTATAGAGAACTTCAAGAGCTTTTTGGAAATGTAGATAGTTCATCAATTGGAGCTACAGTTCAAAAGTTATGCCTCCTGGAAGTTCGGTTACTATTTCTGGATTCTTCTAATTTTTTGTTGACTTCCAATGCAACTTTTGGAGCCTTCTATTTGGTTGGTGGATTCCAACTATCACTTTCTAGAATTTATTCCTAATCCTTAATCATTCGGGGTCTATTTAAGAACATTTTTGGCATTGTAAAATGTAGTTAGGAGTGGAGTTTGAGAGAAGGTACTAGGAGAAAAATTTATCTCCAGATTTATGCTATTGTGAGCCCTTAAGGCATGCTTTGGAGTCTTTTTCTCTACACTAAGTGTACTAGCATATTTTCATAGTTAATAAAATTTTCCCTTTCCTGTTGTGTGCATTCTATGCTTGGGCTATGTCCCCATTAGATTGCATTCAATTGCACATGCCTTTACCTATACAACATCAGGATAACCAAGTAATCAAAAGGAGACAAAGTTCAGAAAGAACTGATATGGGGACAGTTCAAAATTTGTATTCATTTTCCTTCAAAATTGTATACAATTTACAATAGACTCGGAATGACCTTCAGAAAGAAACACATATCATTCTGTATTCACGTATTCTCAAAGAAATGCCAAAGAAAATACATCACAAACTTTCTTTCAAAATATTGGACCAAAGAAAGACTAAGCATATCACTTAGAAAAATAGAATTCAGACCCTTTCTCTAGCCCTGGAATCTCACTTATATAGTGTGAGATGCAACAAGCTTCAGGCTAAGAGAAAATGACATGTGTCCTTTACAAGAGGAAGACACAGACATCTTTCAAAAAGAAAATAACTAACAGGAAGTTATGCCAATCACATTCTCTTGCGAGCTTCTGTTTGTCACCTCCTTTCATTGATTTTGCTCCAACGGTGATTATATCGTATATGTAACTACTAAGCTTGTCGCTGAAAAAATCTATTTTGATGATTGCACTCTATCCTCAACCTGTGGGTTTTGTCAATATAACTACTTTGTGAAATTCATCTTTACTTCCCACTCTTCTCTGATCATGCTAGGCTTCAAAAATAGTTGAAAAGTTACTTAGTGCGCAACCTTTGAGCAGGGAGACAATGTGGCTATCAAATATAACAAAATGGGTAACTTTTCATTCCCAGCTATGTCTACTTTCTTAACCACCCTTTGACCAAAATTTTTCATCCACTTATACAAAAAAGGTGCATGCTAACAAAAAGCGAGAAAGACCATACCTGTGAGTATGAAATCTTCTTCATCTTCCTCAAAAACTATGCACAGGACCCCACACATTTCTGTTACCCTGGCATCAGGCTACGATATCTTGAAAATTTGTGTAAAGGATGATGTTACCACTAAGAGGGCTGTTATCCATAACCCAGGATCGAGTGAATTCTTTAGAACCATCCTTTCATTAAACCATACAAGACTGAATTTTTTTTGGAAACTATGGCATGAGAACTTACTTGGAGTTTTTTTACTCTTCATAATTTTGCAATTTATCTTTGAACCAATCACTTCACACTCATGCCAAATTTATCTCAATCCTTGCAGTAATTATCTTCATTCAGAATAGATTTCAAAATCTTTGTTCATGCAAGGTGAAACTAGGAAAACCTTTCCTGTTATACTTTGTTATTAACTTCACATGCAAAACTTTTCACATCTTATTAATGTGCATAGTGCCACCACCTTCAGTAATTAAAAATTTGTTGTCAATCTTAAAAAATCATATGATCATGGGGTATAGAGATAGACAACTAGGTATTGCACTCAACAAGTTGGCCCTCTAATCCAATGAAAATCTCCCACATACATAGCTCTTTCCTTGATGGCACTTCTGTCTGGATCCACTAGCAATTGAGGACATGTGTTGGCAGGTCGTTACTTCACTATACATAAAGAATTAGCACCTTGCTATAGCAAAGTAGTGACAACCATCGATCTAATCATGATCTTGTAGATTATATGTTACTGTACTCCTTAGAAAAATAGTGGTGGGCACTCATTCGCTATCTCACTATACATATTGTTCGAAATTTTTTTTATCACAAGATAGTGATGATCATTGATCTAAGATTACATCAAAGGTCGAGGAACTGCACCAAGTACCCTGAGGAAAAGTGGGTCCTAAACTCGCTATGTCGCAAAGACTAAACATCATGCAACTCTTTATAGCAAGATGGCGAGGATCGTTGATTGAAACATGATCTGGTGATTGGGATCTCTCAAATGCTTTTACAAGTCCAAGACATTGTTGATGTAGGAGAAATTGCACTGCTAGCAATCAACAAAACTTTACTTTGAGCCTAGTTAGCCATCCACATTTCCTCAGGTCCCACTGGCTATTGGTGTTTACGGTACTTCTCTACTTCGCTAACGGCGAGGAGTTAGGGTTTTTCGATAGTGAGGTAGTGAGCTCTGATGACTTGAAAAGAACTCAACAACATGAAATACAAAGACCTATCAAATCATTATCGTTCATGCTAACTGTTTCTGACAGCAATTATTGCTTGTCATGTCACTTGGTCATACCATTGTTACTGATAAATTTTGAGGCCACCGTACTTTTGATTTTGTGACACCTCACTACTTTGCTAACGACAATATGGAGAACTTTTCTTATAGCAACATAGCAAGACATCAGAAAAATATCATTTTGGTGCTAATTTCTAATTGTCTCCAGCTGGGTCCCTTTTCTTGATCTAAAAACATTTGCTAGGTGTCCGTGACTGAATGATCAATAAGAAGACAATTTTTTGATTGCTGCGTCTTCATCTTGTAGTCTCATTTTACACTTTCAGGCACTCACTAGCTTGCTATACATAAAGAGTGCCCATGTTTTTATAGCAAGGAAAGGACAATGGTGGATCTATTTAGATCAGATAGCTAGGAAATTTTAGGAGGAAAAGTAGCTCAGGGTGCAAAAGATATAAAGGGAACAAAATATTCACTCAATTTAAAATTTTAAACATTTCACACCTAACCATTTATGAAGGGAAAGAGACATAGGTTTTTCATAAAACTTTCAAAGGCTTGCAAATGGACAACTTATCTAGAAACCATATTTATCAATTTATGGAGACAATCTAAAGATTTTATACCCAGGCAAAGGATTTCTATCATTTGAAAATTTAGACCAATAGAAGTGATTAGTATGAACTAAGATTCTATGTCTACCAAGATCATGACAATGCTAAGTGTTGACATTGGTTACCGAGTATCAAAGCCTCATTGAGTATGTCTTCAGAACCTTAGTGCCAATAGTTGAGCCAACTTTGTGTATTTTGGTGAAACTTGTGTTATAGCTGACTTTGATGGCATTGTAATTTGGATTGGTATATCTAAAATGTATTTTATCACATACAAAGAATATGAATAGAATATAGAAAGAATCATATGAGTAGAAATGTGAATGAAGAAGGCTACAAGTAGTATAAGGAGCAAAAAAGATTTATCTTTCATAGCAAGGCTATTGTTATGTTGGTGTTTGAAAACGTTACCCATTTCCAATTACCCTGATGAGAACAAAATATATCTAGGGGCAGCTAACTCCCATTATCAACACATCCATTTAGACACCAGGCCAACTGTAAGGCATGACCCTTCTTCTTCTTTAGGCTCTGCAAAACCTAGGTGGGTAGACCTGAGATTCAATTGATACCGTACCAGTACAAAACATATCCCTGAATCTATTTAATGCAGATAAAAACCCCTAATTCTTCTATGCTTAACTAAGAGATCACAAGCATGAAATAGCTAAGGACATGACTCATGAAACTAGAATGCTAAGTGTGGGTTATACTTTGAAAACTTTTCAACAAAAAATGAAAATGATTTAATAGATTGATGATAGCAAGACCCAGGTATGAGCAAAAAAATTTAATGATCCTATCTGTGATCAGTGCCTTATCTATTGGGAAATTAAATGAATTATAACTATACATCTCTTGAAAATCTCAGACATATCTCTACATCAAGATCCCTAATCTATCCTTCACTTTGTGAACTGACATCTGCATCAAAATGAATCTCATACTCAAAATATCCCATCATGAAATCAGTAAACCCTATGATAAACACCAAGCGGTTATATGGCTCTTGGTTCCATAAGCAAGGTATTTCAATCACATACATCACTAAATGAGATGAAACCTAATCTATGGTCTTTAATCATAAACTAGAAAAGATTACAGATCCACAAATAGGAGACAAGATTCAGGCTGAATTTGAAACCATTACCGCTCTTTATTTGCTTTCTTTGAAATCAAATACATGAAAGATTTACATAATACTTCATAAATCACCTAACAGGCATGAACTATTTGCGTAAAACTCAAAATACTGTTCAATACAAGAAGAAATGCTGAAGAATGGTTTCTCAGTGCAAAAAATTGGAACCCCTCTTAGAATGAAAGATAGAAAGATATAGAAGAGAAAGAATTTCTGGATCTGATCTTTACTTGACAAGTGTCCACTTAAAATTCAATCTTTTGGCAACTGAAAACTTATTCCTTCCTTCTCCTATCTGATCTGATTTGATTTCATCATTAATCTGTAACAAACTTGCAAAATATCCTTGCCTAATGATGAAATCCCTTTACTTGCCAAAATATCTAAAATCTTCATGAAATGCTAAAGGAATCAAACTTTAACTATTTTGAAATTAATTCAATTCAACCCCAACTGCATTTTTACTATCTTTTAACCATACCCATGTCATCATTATGTTAGGAATCAATTTTGAACCTTCATACCTAAATACGGTTGCAAAAAAGGAACTTGATAGAAAATCTCATTCTACCCAAACAGATAGATTCTATGCAGAAATTAACCTCAGAATTGAAAAATTTAGACTTTCATGATTTTGGCGGTATATGATAAGGCATACTTTGCCTTCCTGAAATACCCAGGATCTCGATTTGAAAAACACTCCTTTGATAGAACACTCAGGGTCTACACATTTGGATTTTAAATTTCAAAAATTTAAAATATCAAATGTTCAAACTTTATAATATGCATCCTTTTGAATTAAAACTCAATCACGCGCATTTAAAATGATTAAAAATCATTTTTTTTAAAAACTTTTAGTTTTTTTTTTAGCACCCTTGAATTTTGGGGTGAAACCCTCGTTGACCGAGTGATACATGTCATCCACTAATTTTTCCACCTCTGCTTCACCTGCCACATGTCGTCTTCTCGCTACTTTGCCATATTATCTTCCTTGCAACTTCCACTTGGTGAGATAGCGAGGACGTGTCACATGGCACGAACTCGACAACCCTCACCACCTCGCTATGGTGAATCATCATGCAAGTCCCATTTGGCGAAATGGCGATGACCAATCACATGTCACATTCTCATTCCTTTGCCTACACTTAGCTTGTATTTACCAGATTTCTAAATTTCCTGACAACCTTGCTACTTCGCTAGCCGGAGTTGTCAAGATTTTTCGGCTAGCAAAGTAGCGAGGTGCCGAATTTCTAGTTTTTCGGTCACCTTCTAGCTCATTGACATCAACTTTGACTACGCACTTGTTCAAAATTCAACCTTTGTCATCATCCAACTGATCAGATGAATGGGACCCAACCTCTAACTTGCGGCTTCAAAAAGCCCGTGGCTTTTAGACAACAAAGCTATTGAGTTCAATGCTATTTAAACATTATAAAATTTTCCACTTAAACAATGTGGGATATAACAATTTTACATGTTTCTGCCACACACCTTGCTCATGGCACAAATTGCTTGTGCTTCTCTCGATTTGGCATATTTTTAGCATGGTGCTTTCCTCTTGAGATGGTGGTTGGATCTATTTTTTGCACGCGTGGGTGCTTTGTGCCATGGACGGCTCTCCATTTTTGCTAGCCTTTGAAATGAATCCCCTTTCTTTTCTTAGAGTGGACTGATCTGTGCACATAGCATGAGCTGCTTGCTACAAACTGGCAGATTCCTTTCTTTTGTGCTTCTTTGTGTCTTTGTACCTTTTAAAATGCATGGTCTTACTTTAAAATGTGGGAGCTCTCCTTCATTATACTATGTTTTCTATGTTTTAAGCTACCTTCCCTCTCTCCTTCTTAGCCATGGGCTCCTTCCTCCATGCTCACGGTTTCCTTGCATGGCTCTGCTTCTAAGATGCATGAGTGTTCTCATTTACTGGTGTGGATCTCTTCCTTCTGATGACGTGCTCTGGTTTCTGCTGAAAACGTTGCCTCTATTCTTTGGACGTCTTCTTTACAACTTGGCATCTTTTTCCTTGGGCGTGGTTCTTTGCCATGGGTAGCTTCTTATACTTTTATCGCTACTGGCCATTCCTTTGAATGTATGGGTGCCTAATCATTTGAAGTGGATTCTTCCTCTAACAGTGTTGGATGCTCTTAGACAAATGATCCTCTTTTAAAATGTGGGTCCTCATTCTAAATCATGGAGGCTCCTTGTGGAAATCGTGAACTTGGATAGCCCTGTTGGGCGCTGAAGTTCTGGCCTTTTGATGCCACCATCAACCAATGTGTCACATGCACCAGTAACCCCTCATCCTACTGCAAGTTTGGATTATGACTGGAGCAAATAAAAATTTAAAATTCTCATCTGGTCATGCCCTGCCTTCAAAATTCCAGTCCATCGATGTGGGGTGCCCATCTGAGTGTCAGTTTTAGAATCTAAGTTGTGATCGGCATTGGACTTCTGAAAAGGGGTGGCCAACGTTGGAATTTCAATACACGGATACAAAAATCACCCTATGAAGGGTGGCTTGGTGATTGGAAGCAAAATAGTCACAAAGTTTTAAAAGAAAATACTAGCCCCGGGCCATTGTGATAGCCTGACAACTCTCGTAGTTGTAGCCAGTGTTTGTGTAGTAGCAGCATTTATATATAAGACTGGCCTTTTTTTTTTTTTACTTGTAACCCCGTATTCCTCCATTGAAATGGATGCTCTGCCAAAGCATTTAGCCATCCGTGAATCAAATCATTTTATCCATGTACAATTTTATCGATATGATGTAATCAACCGGACCCCAAAGTGGGTTCGACTAAAAAAAATTTCATTTTCAGACAACTGAACCTTCAAACTGATCGATTAAACCCATCATACTGATTAGAACCAAGTTTGACCACTGATGAACCAATTAAAACTCAATTTATCAGTTTCTTGCAGACTATCAAATTTGCGCCAGGAGGTCCATTGGCTAGCCTTAAAAACTGATCCAAACACCTGATCGGGCTCTGCAAATTGTCCCACTGAATCTCTGCTCCGCACTCTTGCGAACTGTCGAATCTCATCTCATGAAAAATTCCCAGTCAAAAGATACTCGCTATCAAAGTTGCCTTCTCGGAATCACCTGCAAGGAAGCACGTCAGAAAACAACAAATTGGGTTCGGATTTTTCTTGGAAAATTGGGCAAATGAGCACATGGGGAAATGAAAATTGGGGCATTAAAACTCTGTCATGAGGACAATACGAATTTATGATTTGGGCTCATGAAGAATCATGGGACGAATTTGGCAAGTGTCTGAAGTTGGCTACCTAGATTTGCAGGACAGGAAACAATGATAACATAACAATTTTTACAAACGAAATTACTCTAGAAAAGTGTGCAAATGGATTCATTAAGATTTGAAAACTGACACACTTGGAGTATTTTTAGAGGACAATACAGGGGTACAATCCATTCAACTTGACCTATCACATATTTGTAGATATAACATCACAAACAGGTCTTCCAATCAATCTGCAAATACTGACACTAGCAAAAAGTCATAAATTCCATTTGGAATCATGCTTGAAAATTGATCAAACGGATTCGTCATGATATGAAAATTGAAACATAACAAGTTTTTTATTCCTACAATGTAATGCAATAGGAATTTTAACATTAGGATCAACTAGTCAAAAGTTATAGCATGTCAAACAGGGCTTTCCAGAAATGTGTGCAAAGTGCAAATGAATGAAAACAATAAATGACCAATTTTGAGGGATTCAAAACCTAGTCAAACGAACTTGAAATGACTCAAAATTTGGAACATAGGTTCTTAGGTATGGACACTAGACACTCCCAAAGTGGTGAGTCATGACACAATTTTTGGGTGCGAGATATTCATTAACAAACACAGCCTCCTGTCACTATTTGACACTAGGTAGAATTGCAAATTTGACAAATGCTTGAAACAGGACTTCGCCAAATAGCTCAGAATGATGATTTATCTTTATGGAACAGGTAGACGGGCTGAATCGGAGGTGTTAGAAACATTGAACACTTCTAGGGTTCAAAGGTACAGCTGGGTACATAGGCTTCATAAAGCACTTATAGGCCTCAAAGTTCTCAATGGTGCTCAAAATGTGGGCTACAATTTTGAGTGCCAACACTGGCTCTATCTGGGGATGCATGCCCCTTGTGGGCATGGCAAGATTTCAGATCTCTAGAAGAAGCAAACCATTCCAAGACTTCAAAACTCTCCTGAACAGCAAAAATTTCTTGAACAACTTTATTGAAAGTAGGGAAACTATTCTACTATGTACACATGATGACCTGGGCCACCGAAAAGTTTTAGAACTCCTTACCTCTTTCATAAACCTGATTCTCATTTACATCTCCCTGAGGTAAACTAAAATTCTCGTTATCATTTGTTTCACCAATCAGATTAGTATACTGAAACAAATAATTTGGCAAAACAAAACAACTTCGTTCATTCTCATAGTGCATATAAAATTCAAAGACCATTTCATCTTCATGCTCACTATAAGAAAAGGCATCAACATGTTCATGACTACACAAACTAAACTAAGAATCAAAATCCAACAATGATTCATGCATACTGATCGGAAACACAAAGACTCCATATTCTACATTGATGCAGGAGCATCCAGAGGTATAAGGGCAATCCTGTGTCACCCAAAAAAATGTACTTGGACTTAGTTTTTGTTTCACGTCTTTACATTTTTGGATACCCATTTGGCTCAAATAAAGGTTCCAACTCTCATAGTTCAACTATCAGTGTGTTTGAAAATCCCAAAAAAATAGGAGCATGTATTTGGGCCATCATTTCGGTAAACTAGAAGGTGTGAATTGGCCATATGAATGTAATCATGATTTAGAGCATTCTAGAAAAAGAATTAGGTCAATAGGCCCCATGGTTTGAAAGTTATTGCAATTTTTTGGGTTTTGGAGACCTCCTAAGAATGCTTCAAAGTTAGGTTTGGGGCATTAAATGACCTCGAAAAGGGTCAAAAAATGGAAGATGAGAAAAGCTAGTCCAGAGGGCTATAGAGCGCTTCGAGAGCTTTCTGAAAATGTAAACGGTTCGTCAATCGGAGCTACGGTTCAAAAGTTATGCCTCCCGAAAGTTCGGCTACCATTTTTGGATTCTTCTAGATTTGCACCGACTTCTAATGCAGCTTCTGGAACCTTCTATTTTGTCGGTGGATGCCTACTAGAACTTTCTAGAATGTACAACTAGTCCTTAACCCTCCGGGGTCTATTTAAGGATATTTCTGGCATTGTAAAAGGCAGTTCGGATTGGAGCTTGAGAGGAGGTGCTAAAAGGAGAAATATTCTCCAGATTTATACTATTGTAAGCCCGTAGGGCATGTTTTGAAGTTTATTTTCTCTGCACTATTTGTACAAGCTTATCTTCTCAGTTAATATAATTTCCCTTTTCTATTATGTCCATTCTGTTGTTGGGTAGCCTGCATCATACATCATTCACCAAGTTGCATGTATTAAAGGCTTGCAACTCACCTTGTGCCTTCGGCTTCAAAAAATACAAGGGATCTGAATCAACTTCATGTATCATGTCATCAAATACCGAATCAGATCTGAAACTTACTAAAAAATTATCACCAGAGTCTTCAAACAAAGGTTCATCAGACATATGAAAAGCATCTTCATTAAAATTCTCATCAGTAGGAACTCTATTGGCATCAATATTCTTATTAAAGAAATTGCTAGAGATACTTGTGAATGCGTCAAACTCACTAGCATAAGACTCACCAACCTGTAGAGAAGATTTAACTATAGATTCATATGTACCATTGTTGGTATTTAGTTTACTGCATGAATCATCAAATCTCATCTCAAGTAACTATAGATTACTATTATATAGTCCATCTAGATCAGATAAAAAACCAACTGATCTCTCATCATCATTAGTAACATTAATCATAGGAATTTCTTCATTAAATGTTAAATCAGAATCAAAAGATGTCAACAACCTCTCATTATCATCTCTATAACATAGATCTGGTTTAACATCACTCATGACAGTAGTAAATACATCTCTACTGGTCTTCATTTCTTCAAACAAATCTTCATGCTTATGCTGAAAGTCTTCAAAAGAATAACAATGTTGATATCCAGGAGAACAAACATAGGGGTATACATCATACCTTATATCATCCTTATGAGATGCACGCACCAACAAAGGTGAGGTTGAATCACACATTGATACATACCTTTCAAACTCATGCTGTAACAACGCTGAGACCTCATTTGTATTCAGCAGATCTTTTTCACAAACTTCTTCATCTTGATTGCAATTATTTCTCAGTTAATATGAAGAACTTATAATAGTAACATCATTAGTCATACAATTTGAACAACTCATAGTACTTTCACAATACATATCCTCTTCCTTGCACCACAATCAAACATTAGATGCGTCGCTACATTCAACTTCATTGTAGGAAGATATTTCAAGACTACTGTTATAACTCTTTTCATTCTCAAACACATTATCATAGGACTCATCGCTTTCACTATGACTATCAACATTTTCAATTTCAACAATACTATAGCCGTTCTTTTCTAAATATCCTTCACATTCTTTAAATACTCTCTCAAAGTATTGGATCTTTTCAAATCTTGCTTTTGCTGTCCAATGTACTAAATTAGGCATGAAGACTAATAAAAACACAAAAGCCCATGATAATTCACTGGGTCTTGCTGAAATGGGAAGCTCTAAGATTTCCAACTTGAATTGCATGTAAATCTAAATTGCATCTAAGTCATCTACACTTCCCACATTCCTTCAGATAGAAGAAATGACTTGACTATGAAGCTTTCCATACAACATAAACAAATTTTCATGTACCTCTTCATAGCTTGATAGAGTATTATCAGATCTACAATTTGAATCCATTTTGACAATGAAATTTCTACCTCTTTATCCTAGTGCTAAAAACCACTGAATAGAGGAAACCCTTTTAAAACACTTGACCTTCATGAAAAGAAGCATGAAAATCAAAATACCTCAAGTGTTGATACTGAACTTCGATTTGTTGATTTGGCATAGGTGCAAGACTGAAATTCTTTACACCACTGATCAAACTTTGTAGAGCCGCCACCTCTTTGCAAGAGGAATGAAATAACCACTGTTGTGATTCACTTTTTATGTGTCAATTTCTTATAACAACAGATTGCAACCAACACTTAAAAACTTATCAGGAATTTAAAACTTCCTTTCCAAGATCTATCAACAGTCTCAAATCTACCCATACAACTGAAAGTCCTTCAAAATTTTGCAATGAAATCAACTAGGAACAAATTGGTACAGAGATTTGAGAGTCGCTACTCACACTTTGTGAGAAATAAAACATAGTTTGTCACTTGACAAATCTGAACCAGACCTTCAATGTAGGAAAAACTTGTAGATCATTGACATCTTAAAAAGAAAATATACTTTATAAATCGAATTCTTGGCTCTGAAACTTTCTCAACAGTATTTGCAAACTGGACTGATTGAAGATAGACCTATGACAGTCATAGAACACAATTTTCATCTAGTTTCAACATACTGCTGATAATGAATAAAGCTTAACTGGGGAACATGAAACTTCAGCAAGGAAAAGGAACACATCTTGCTATTTATATGCTATATCCACTCTGTTCTACACCAGAGGCTCCTATTCTTTCAACAAAATGGATTGCCATCTTATCTCCCCAACAGAGTCGCCATTTTGTTGGTGTTTGAAAATGTTAGCCATTTCCAATTACCCTAATGAGAACAAAATATATCTAGGGGCAACTAACTCCCATTATCAACACATCCATTCAGACACCAGGCCAACTGTAAGGCATGACCCTTCTTCTTCAAGCTCTACAAAACCTAGGTGGGTAGACCTGAGATTCAATTGATACCGTACTAGTGCAAAATATATCCCTGAATCTATTTAATGCAGTTAAAAACCCCTAATTCTTCTATGCTTAACTAGGAGATCACAAGCATGAAATAGATAAGGACATGACTCATGAAACTAGAAAACTAATTGCGGGTTATACTTTGAAAACCTTTCAACATAAAATGAAAATGATTTAATAGATTGATGACAGCAAGACCCAGGTATGAGCAACAAAATTTAATGATCCTATTTGTGATCAGTTCCTTATCTATTGGGAAATTAAATGAATTATAACCATACATCTCCTGGAAATCTTAGACATATCTCTACATCAAGATCCCTGATCTATCCTTCACGTTGTGAACTGACATCTGCATCAAAATGAATCTCATACTTAGAATATCCCATCATCAAATCAGTAAACCCTGTGATAAACACCAAGCAGTTATATGGCTCTTGGTTCCATAAGCAAGGTATTTCAATCACATAAATCACTAAATGAGATGCAACCTAATCTATGGTCTTTAATCATAAACTAGAAAAGATTACAGATCCACAAACAAGAGACAAGATTCAGGCTAAATTTGAAACCATTGCTGCTCTTTATTTGCTTTCTTTGAAATCAAATACATGAAATATGTACAGAATACTTCATAAATCACCTCACAGACATGAACTATTTGTATAAAACTCAAAATGATGTTCAATACAAGAAGAAATTCTAAAGAATGGTTTCTCAGTGCAAAAAACTGGAACCCCTCTTAGAATGAAAGATAGAAAGATATATAAGAGAAAGAATTTCCAGATCTGATCTTTACTTGACAAGTGTCCACTTGAAATTCAATCTTCTAGCAATTGAAAACTTATTCCTTCCTTTTCCTATATGATCTGGTTTGATTTCATCATTAATCTGTAACAAACTTGCAAAATATCCTTGTCTAATGATGAAATCCCTTTACTTGCCAAAATATCTAAAATCTTCATGAAATGCTAAAGGAATCAAACTTTAACTAATTTGAAATTAATTCAATTTGACCTCGACTGCATTTTTACTATCTTTTAACCATACCCATGTCATCATTATGTTAGGAATCAATTTTGAACCTTCATACCTGAATACGGTTGCAGAAAAGGAACCTAATAGAAAATCTCATTCTACTCGAACAGACAAATTCTTGTGTAGAAACTAACCTCAGAATCAAAAAATTTAGACTTTCAAGATTTCAATGGTATATGATAAGGCACACTTTTCCTTCTAGAAACGCCCAGGATCTCGATTTGAAAAACACTCCTTTGATAGAACAGTCAGGGTCTACACATTTGGATTTTAAATTTCAAAAATTTAAAATATCAAATGTTCAAACTTTATAATATGCATCCTTTTGAATTAAAACTCAATCACATGCATTTAAAATGATTAAAAATCATTTTGTTTAAAAACTTTTAGATTTTTTTAGCACCCTTGAATTTCGGCGTCAAACCCTCATTGACCGAGTGACACGTATCATTCATTGATTTTTCCACCTCTACTTCACCTACCAATGTCTTCTCGCTACTTTGCTATATTATCTTCCTTGCAACTTTCACTTGGCGAGATAGCGAGGACATGCCACGTGGCACGAACTCGACAACCCTCGCCACCTTGCTATGGTGAATCATCATGCAAGTCCCATTTGGCAAAATGGCAACCACCATCCATGTGTCACGTTCTCGTTCCTCTGCCTACACTCAGCTTGTATTCACCAAATTTCTAAATTTCCTGACAACCTCACTACTTTGCTAGCCGTAGTTGCCAAGATTTTTTGGCTAGCGAAGTAGCGAGGCGCTGAATTTTTTGTTTTTCAATCGCCTTCTAGCTCGCTGACATCATCAACTCTGACTGCACACTTGTTCAAAATTTAACCTTTGTGATCATCCAACTGACCGAATGAATGGGACCCACCCTCTGACTTGCAACTTCAAAAAGCCCGTGGCTTTTAGACAACAAAGCTATCAAGTTCAATGCTATTTAAACATTATAAAATTTTCTACTTAAACAATGTGGGATATAACATTTTTACATGTTTCTACCCTGCACCTTGCTCATGGCACAAATTGCTTGCACTTCTCCTGATTTGGCATATTTTTAGCATGGCGCTTTCCTCCTCAGATGGTGGTTGGCTCTATTTTTTGCACACGTGGGTGCTTTGTGCCATGGACAGCTCTCCATTTTTGCTAGCCTTTGAAATGAATCCCCTTACTTTGCTTGGCGTGGACTGATCTGTGCACATAGCGTGAGCTGCTTGCTACAAACTAGCGGCTTCCTTTCTTTTGTGCTTCTTTGTGTCTTTGTACCTATTAAAATGCATGGTCTTACTCTAAAAACATGGGAGCTCTCCTTCATTATACTACACTTTCTATGTTTTAAGCTGGCTTCCCTCTCTCCTTCTTAGCCATGGGCTCCTTCCTCCATGCTCACGGTTTCCTTGCATGGCTCTGCTTCTGAGATGCGTGAGTGTTCTCATTTACTAGTGTGGATCTCTTCTTCCTGATGATGTGCTTTGGTTGCTGCTGAAAATGTTGCCTCTATTGTTTGGACGTCTTTTTTAAAACTTGGCATCTTTTTCCTTGGGCGTGGTTCTTTGCCATGGGCGGCTTCTTATACTTTTATCGCTGCTGGCCATTCCTTTGAATGTATGGGCACCTGATCATTTGAAGTGGATGCTTCCTCTAACTATGTTGGATGCTCTTAGAAAAATGATCCTCTTTTAAAATGTGGGTCCTCATTCTAAATCATGGAGGCTCCTTGTGAAAATTGTGAACTTGGATGGCCCTATTAGGTGCTGAAGTTCTAGCCTATTGATGCCACCATCAACCAACTTGTCACATGCACCAGTGACCCCTCATCCTACTACGGGTTTGGACTGTGACTAGAGGAAATAAAAATTTAAAATTCTCATCCGATCGTGCCCTGCCTTCAAAATTCCAGTCCATCGATGTGGGGTGCCCATCTAAGTGTCAGTTTCAAAATCTAAGTTGTGATCAGCATTGGACTTCTGAAAAGGGGTGGCCAACATCAGAATTTCAATACAAAGATACAAAAATACCCTATGAAGGGTGGCTTGGTGATTGGAAGGAAAATAGTCACATATTTTTAAAAGAAAACACTAGCCCTGGGCCATTGTGATAGCTTGACAACTGTCATAGTTGTAGCCAGTGGTTTCCTAGTAGTAGCATTTATATATAAGACTGGCCTTGTTTTTTTTTACTTGTAACCCCGTATTCCTCCATTGAAATGGATGCTCTGCCAAAGCATTTAGCCATCTGTGAATAAAATCATTTGATCCATGTACAATTTTATCAATATGATGTAATCAGCCGGACCCCAAAGCGGGTCTTACTAAATTTTTTTTCGTTTTCAAACAACTAAACCTTCAAACTGATTGATTAAACCCATCATACTGATTAGAACCAGGTTCGACCACTGACAAACCAATTGAAACTCAATTTATCACTTTCTTGCAGACTATCAAATTTGTACCAGGAGGTCCATTGGCTGGCCTTAAAAACTAATCCAAACACTTGATCAGGCTCTGAAAATTGGCCCACTGAATCTTTGCTGCACACTCTTGCGAACTATCGAATCTCATCTCATGACGAATTTCTAGTCAAAAGATACTCACTATCAAAGTTGCCTTCTTAGAATCATTTGCAAGTAAACACGTCAGAAAACAACAAATTGGGTTCGGATTTGGCTTGGAAAATTGGGCAAATGAGCACATGGGGAAATGAAAACTAGGGTGTTAAAACTCTGTCATGAGGATAATATGAATCTGTGATTTGGGCTCATGACAAATCATGGGATGAATTTGGCAAGTGTCTGAAGTTGGCTACCTAGATTTGTAGGACTAGAAACAATGATAACATAACGATTTTTGCAAACAGAATGACTCTGGAAAAGTGTGCAAACGGATTCATTAAGATTTGAAAATTGACACACTTGGAGTATTTTTAGAGGAAAATATAAGGGTACAAACTGTTCAACTTGAGCTATCATGGATTTTTAGATATGACATCACAAATAGGGCTTCCAATTAATCTGCAAATACTGACACCAGCAAAAAGTCAAAAATTCCATTTGGAATCATGCTTGAAAATTGATCAAATAGATTCGTCCTGATATGAAACTTGAAACATAGCAAGTTTTTGATGCCTACAATGCAATGCAATAGGAATTTTAGCATTAGGATCAACTAGTCAAAAGTTATAGCACGTCAAATAGGGCTTTCTAGAAATGTGTGCAAAGTGCAAATGAATGAAAACAGTAAGTGACCAACTTTGAGGGATTCAAAACCTAGTCAAACAAACTCGAAATGACTCAAAATTTGAAACATAGATTTTTAGGTATGGACACTAGACACTCCCAAAGTGGCAGGTCATGACACAATTCTGGGTATAAGATATTCAATAATAAACACAACCTCCTGTCACTATTTGGCACTAGGTAGAATTGGAAATTTGACAAATGCTTGAAACAGGACTTCGCCAAATAGCTCAAAATGATGATTTATCTTTATGGAACAGGTAGACGGGCTGAATAGAAGGTGTTAGAAACATTGAACACTTCTAGGGTTCAAAGGTATAGCTGGTTACATAGGCTTCATAAAGCACTTATAGGCCTCAAAGTTCTCAATGGTGCTCAAAATGTGGGCTACAATTTTGAGTGCCAACATGTTACACTTCAAAGGAATCTCAACTAGCAAATCAAAGTTACAAATCAAAGATTAGTCATTGGTTCATCCTAATAGGTGTATCAGTTCAATCCTTTCACAACATAGACTTAATAGTCTTTTACAAATCTCTTTACCAAGTGCATACTTCATTGTATGTTATGTAAATCCTATAGTAAGGTATACCTAGTAATCCTTATTGCTCCTAATAGGGTATCATCCCCACCCTAGTTTTACTTTCTATTTGGAAGGTTTTTATGTAACCATATCTTGTGTCAATATGTTATGAATGTTTTAATGCTTTCAATATTTCATGCATGCAATTAGATCAGAATATATATGAAGGATTATTTGGTGTAGTAAGATTAAGTTTTATTGGTTCTCAATTCACTCCTCCCCTCTCATTAACCTATTCTATCCTATATTTCCAACAAGTCATAAAGGTTAGGTTAAAGCGAGAAGAAAGATGGAAAGAGATGACATGGAGGGACTTGAGAGGATGGAAAAGAGTGAAAATGAAAAAGATATGAAGAAATAATGATGCCACAACAAAGATTTAAATATTATACCTCAAAAGGCTAGCTAACTATATAGAAGAAGGAAGAATTTCAAAATGTGATTTTGACCAACAAGATGAACTTGAATTTTGATTTTGATCCTAAAAATAGATCCTTAAAGTAGAAACTAGGTCAAAAGGGAAGGATAAATGTTAGTATAAGCTTAACCCTTTGTGATGATAGGAAAATAAGAGAATCATTGAGTGGACATGATTGACAAGGAGTGAAAGACATGATCAAGAGGGAGTGAAAAAAGATGAATGCAGTTAGCTAATGTGGCCATGAAAGATGAAGAGAGATCTCTCTCCATATGAAAGATGATAGAATAAGCTAGAATGATCCTTGAAATGCAAACTAGTATGGAAAATTTTTAATCACAAGGGACAAATTACTTTGAGACTCTAATTTCATCATTGAGATTTATTAGGGACATTGAAAGATCATACAATGCCCATTAGTATAACTATGAGGATGTGAGTATTGTGTGTTAGTATGTTGACATACTTATATAAATCATTATATCAAAGATTTATCAAGAATGAGATCTCAAATGGTGACTCATAGCTCTTTATTCATGGAGTGCAAGGGTTTTTAATAGAGGTTCTTAGTTTGACCTAGTGTGTACCCATGTAAGCACAACATAAAAGGAGAGATTCAAAGAGGAAAAGTAAGAGTGCTAGTCTCCATGATCATCAAATATGCATGAAAAATAGATGCAAGCTAATCAAAATGATAACAATGTAAAGAAATTAAAGAAAAGAAATAAAAATGCAAGATTAATATATGAAAAGAAAAGGATGAAACATTATGATGGAAGCCATGGATGCATGAGAAAAGAAGAAAATAAGAGAGAAATTTCAATGAAGATCCAATATCCAAACCCTAATGCTCAATCTCCATCTCCAAAATTTGTCTCCAACCCTACAACATAATAATACTATATCCACTAACCTTATTATTATTCTTATAAAATGAGAAGGAGAGGGCTCCTTATATAGCTAAGTGTGGAGGTGGGAGGCTTCTCACAACCAAAATGGGATAAAAGGTTTGATCCATGTGAGACAAAATTCCACCAATGAGAAAAGAGGAAAAACTAACCCCAATTAGAAATATGTACATTTAAGTGTAGAGAATAATGATTTTTATTTATTTTTATTTGTTTTATTTCCTTTTTTCATTACAAAGAGATATTTAAGTGAGGATTTTATTTATTTAATTAAAAGAGAGATTGTCTTTTTATTGAAAGGTGAATATTGTATTTTATTAAAAGGGAGATTTTTTTTTAATTAAATAAGATTATTTTATTTAATTAAAAGAGAAGTTTTCTTTTAATTAAATAATACTTAGAATAAAATGATCAAACCTTATGAAATAATAAAATCAGTTAATTAATTATGATTAGATCAAGGAAAATTATTTGAATTGATTTGATAAAATATTGCACGGCATTGATTTAGGCAATTAATAAATTGATAAATGGGGCTCCATAGTCTAGGCGGCCATTTTAGGGTGCATACAAGTATGATCTATACCAAATAGGTAGGTTGAAATCCAACCTATTTATCAAAGACATGTAAGTAAATATGGCTAATGCATTTAGATTCCTTAAGTTTAGTGTAGAAAAATTACACCCATATCAAGGCACAAGTGTTAGGATAACCCCCATGTGTGGTCTTGTGAGAATAGAGAAGATAATACATTGTCTTACAAAAATGTCAAGTAGGACAAGCATGAATGCTCATAACACTTAGATCAACAAAGTATACCCACAAGAAAAATATGAGCAAAACATGCCCCATACCCCTAGTCTTCTAGTCCATGATATCCTTGAGAGATTATTAGGGAGGGAACACTCAATGAAAAAAATTTCATAGACAACACACAAAGAAAATAAAGTCCATCAAATCTTAACAAGTTTAATTTTTAAGTTCATGTGTGTAAGTCAAATGAACATCTCTTTAGGATTCAAGTCTGCTAGTGAGAAATATTATGGCATCCTAGACCATAGCTAAAGTATCTAAAAAGTGTTGAGAAACATTGTTGGACAAGTTTTCCAAAGAAGTATCAGCACACACATAGACCCTAATTAGATAAATAGTTGTGCCCCCTAGAATTAGATGTGAGAGTGAGTTTGAAGCTAGGCGAGGAAAAGTGAAAGTGAAATGAATGAGTACCAAGAAAAACTAATAGACATAGGTGTAAGGGTCCCAATTAGCACCTATTTCTAGGTTTTCACCAACATGGAATTTTTTTAGGACTTTTTATAATTTATCTTGTCCTTTAATGACCTCATAGTCAACATATTGGATGTCAATTTTAGATAGAATCATCATCCATTCTACCAATCTACCCTTAAGTGCAAATTTACTTGGGAGATAATTTTGAGGATCAATCTTGGTAACTATTTGTGTGGTATATGCAAGCATATAGTTTTTAGAAATAGATAATACTAAGAGGGGAGTTGAATCAATATTCTACCAACTTTTTTCCACGGCTAAATATTTTTACTTAATTTAAACTTGCATATGAAATTAAACTGACAATTTTGAATAGTAAATATAACCATACACATAGAGAACTCATAACACCATTATTTATTAACTAGGGAAACCTTGGACAATGGAAAACCCCAGTGGGGATGATAACCAAGAGATGATTCACTGAACAAGAGGATCATGTTAAGGATATTGAACATGTTAGGAGTCAATGAAGCACATATAGTGTCTCAAGTCCTTGTTAGAGGACTAGGTCTGATTAGAAAACTCAACCCTACTAGGAGTATCTTCAACCCTATTAGGATTTGGTGGAACAATTACAATGTATGTAAGAAGAGCCCACTACCCTAACATGAATTTATACAATAAATTTCTTCACAAGAATAGATATACATACAATACTTTCTCACTACTATAATTTGCACCTGTTTTGATCATACATCAAATTTTACATCACATAAGGCTCATATATCTTTAAATTTATCCATAAAATAGTTTTCATATCATATATCATCTCATCTACTTCATATTCTTTGCACAAGATAAGATCTATACGTATACTTTGCAAATTGATAATTCTCTTCTTACTTGGCCCTAATGTGTCCACATGCTTGATATAATATAAAATAAATTATGGAATAATATCCAAAATGATATCTCATCATTATTTAATAAGTATTTTGTTACAAAAATAATTCTTTAAGTCATACAACTCAATTCTGTGCTATGCTTTATTTTACTCTTTCAAATACCTATACTAGTATTTCAACTATAACTCACATCATAATATCCAAACACATTTGTGCATGGGAATATGTCATCATTAAGATATCATAAATAGTTCCTAAATTGTGCATAAGCTAACATGAAGTGTGTCATCTATACACATCTCATCTATCTATGTGCTTCTACAAACTATCTAATAATTAGATAATTTTCTAACTCTAAATGCATAAATTAAATGTTGAATACATGTTTCCATAAATGATAACTCCCAAGACATCTATTTGACCATATTTCCAAAAATATCCCCCTTTTGCATTTATGAGAACATTTGGGAAAATTAGCTAAGTCCCAAAATGATGCCATAGATAACAAAAACAAAAAAAAGTAATTATGCATAATTGCCTCAAAAACATAACAAATTTTATTTTTTTGATGCATCATTACATTCCTTATCACTCCTTACATTAATAAATGAGTGCAATCACCCTTACATATACAAGCATACAATTTACGTAAAGATACATTTTTCCTTATATATTACCTCCCCTTTGACATCAACGACAAAGGTGTCAAAAATGATATACAAAAACTGAGTGGTCTTCTACTAATGAACTTAATATCTTGGAGAAATAATCTGCATATACAAGTTTCATTCTTTCCACTTCTCTCTTTGAGTTCTCCTTGACAGTATTAGAAATACTAATTAGTGTGCATAGTGCATAGCATGCCAATTTAACTATGCTCAAGTCAGTTTAGGAAATTTTATCATTGGATGTCTTAGCTATAAAACACTTCTCCATTTGCCTCTGAAAAATGAAACTGTTGGTTGAGAAATATTCTTTGAGGATAGAGAATCTCCTTAATACCTTTACCTTGTCAAACTCAATGGTTTTGATAAAATTGTGGATCTTCTACATCTTAGTTTCAAAATATTTGATTCTGGCCTCTAGTTGTTGCAATCTTGTAGTTAGTATATGAAGCTCACTCATTTGGCCTTTGATATTATTATCAAAATCTTACAAATAACTATATGGAATTTTTCACTATCCATAAAACTTCTTACGTTCATCTATGCTCTTCCTCAATTTGTTAATACACACATCATATCATTTCTCTGACATTTGTGCATATTGTATCAAATAGTGTTGCATCATGCTTGGCCTATGGTTTCACTGAAGCTACCTCAGCTAAGGTTGTGAATTCCTCATTAAAAGTCTTCACCAAATTATTTTCTTTTTATTGTAAGTGTGTATTATATATATTTTTAGTAACTAACTTCTACATTTTGTCCAAAACTTTAGTTAGAGTCTTCTCCAAAGACTTTATAGATTTGTTCTTTTGGAGCAACTTGCTCAAAGAACTCATTAGACCCTTTTGATCATCACCATGATCATCTAATGTTGCCACTACTATTATTAATATTGCTACTAGAGTTACAATTGGAATATATGTAACTAAAATCTTCTTTTCATCCTTCTTATTTTCTTCTTCCAATTTCTTAGTTGCTTCTACTACTTTCTTCATTTGCTCTTCATCTTCTTTCTTCTTCCTTTCATCTTCCTCTTTTTTCTTCTTCTTTCTTTATCTTTTCTTATTTTATCCTCTTTTCTTCCTCTAACTTCTCTATTTCTTTCTTCTTTTCTTCTTCATCATCTTTAGAGCCTGAATAAGCTATGATATTGCCAACAATGGATTGGCCAAAAGCTGGAAAAGGATTCTCATTTTCATCCATAGTTATGTGTGTACTAACCACTTGCATGGATTTAGTACACATGTGCTGGTGAGAGTGCCTTTTATGTCTCTTTTTATTCTTCTTCATCACTAGAAGGTGTAGTGGCTTATACATACATTGGGCTCTTAGGCTTGGACCATGCACTAACCTCTACTGTTGTAGGCATGCAGGTCATGTATTTCACAATGGTCTCTTATGTTTCCTTCCTCACATATCTATAATTTCCTCCCATTAGAATAGATTTTCTTCTTTCATTCCTTAGAAAGGGCTCAATACCCTTAAAAATTCTATCTGAGTCCTCCTTGGAGCTAGTTGTATACAACTTGTTGATCATTCTTATCTCAAATTGTTGTCTTCTTGTAAAACTCTTTTCTTTCTGTTCAACAACCTATTAAATAGGTCTTCTAGAATCTTATTTTTTATACTATCAAATCTTTATTTCCATGGTATCATGTTTCTTACTATGGCATTTTCTAACTTCCTTCTATCCATGTTATTGTGCAAACTATAATACTTATTTAATTGCATAAAATTTTCATCATTAATCATTTCCATGCTAAGGTTTTCTACCTTAGGCTTCCATGATTTCTTTCCTATGCATATCCTTCATTCTTTTGTGACTTTCTCCATTTGTCTATCTCCAGTTTCATCCTTAGATTCTTCATAATCACTATCTTGCATTTATTTCCTTCTCTTTCTTGGTCCGTTGGTGGTTTTCTTGACCCTTTTCTTGGTGGATGGTGTTGGTTCTTGCTTGACTTTTACTAGTCTTTCTAACTATTATCACTACCATTTACATTCCTTCTATAATTTTTGTTGCAATTCTTCCTTTTATTAGGATTCCTATTAAATTCTCTTCTTTCCATTCTTTAGTATCTTACTTTGTGTCCAAATTTATTGCATAACTGACATATAGGTGTGTTCCTTCTCTAATTAGTTCCATTTTGACTTTTAGGTGCTCTATAATTTCTTGCAATATGTCTAAGATTGTTACACTTGTACCATATAATCTATTTCTTTTCTCCATCAAATCTTCCTTCATCATTGGATCTGCTCTGTGATCTTCCTCTTTCATTAGCTCTAAGGTTATTATTCATAAGCATTCTACTATTTAGATTATTATCATCAAACTTAGGTTTCTTACAGTCTATTGCTTTATGTCCATAACTATGATAATTATAAAAATAGAAATGAGTAATAGGTTTAAAATATTTACATGTACAATCTCTTTTCAAATGAACAACTTTGTTCCATATGAAACATCTACCTCTAAACTCATGCTTGCTTCCTTGGGAGGTTCATCTTACTTAGGTTTATCTACTTGATCTATTTTTTAGTTTCATCATTTTTTTCTAACAAATCAAATTATTCAATCTCTTTTGATACCTCAATATTTGTGCTTGATTCTACCTTACTCAGATTAGATTCTTTAGGGGATTCAACATATAGATCTATTTCTCTTCTAATTTCAAATTTCTTGGCTAATTTCTCACCAATAAGATATTCAAGTCTTGTCTTATCATAAGAAGGTCTAAGGTGAAATATCAATTCATCAATCTTCTCACTATTGGAATAAAGTTTCTCTAACTATTGCTTGGCTTGTGTTGATCTCCTTTCACAATGATACTATACTTTTCTAATTCTGCATGCTCAATATTAATAGAATCTAATTGAGATATTACTTGACTTAACTAGTATCTAAGGTCTGCATTCTCATATTTTAGATTAGGTTCTCTTACTACCATCTTTCATGAGGCTCAACTTTAGTTCAACAATTTTTAGTTTATGTTTCAAGATCTCATTTTCATTCTTGAGATTTTCTATTTCATTATTGTCATTAGTTTGCATAATTGATTCCTTTTCATATTTGAGATCATCAATTTTGTCTTTCAATTTGCCAATGTAAACTTTTGCATCTTCATACCTATCTTTCAAGTTTTCTCTTTCTTTTGTAAGAAGGTTAATCTATTCAAGAGATTCTTCAAGGTTTTTCTTTAACTATTCCATATCCATAGGGATCTTACTCAAGTTGTTAAGCTTCTTTAGAGTAAATGGGCTCTGATACTGATTGTTAGAAAAAGATAATACTAAGTGGGGGGTGTGAATCAATATTCTACAAACTTTTACCCACAATTGAATATTGTTACTAACTTTAAATCTTGTATATGAAAGTAACCAACATTTTTGTATAGTAAATATAACCATACACATGTAGAACTCATAACACCTTTATTTGTTAACTAGGGAAACCCTAGCCAAGGGAAAACCCTGGTGGGGATGATACCCATGTGATGATTCACTAAACAAGAGGATCTTATTGAGGATATTAACCTTGTTAAGAGTTTATGAAATACATATAGTGTCTTAAGTCCTAGTTAAAGGACCAGGGCTTGTTAGAAGCCTAAACCCTTTTAGGAGTTAGTGGAACAATTACAATGTATGCAAGAAGATCCCTCTTCCCTAACATACATTGATACAATAAATGTCTTTACAAGAATAGATATGAATACAATACTTTCTCACTATTGTAATTTTCACTTGCTCTTATCATTCATCAAATCTTGAATCACATAAGGATCTCATATATTTCAAGTTGTGCATAAATTAGTTTTCATATCATATATCATGTCATCTACTTCACATTCTTTGTGTAAGATAAAATCTATACTTAGCAAATTGATAATTCTTAGCTTAGTCGAGCTTCATGTGTCCACAAGCTTGACATAATATAAAATAACTTATGGAATAATATCCACAAAGTTAGCTCATCATGAATTAGTAATTTTTTTTAACAAACCTCCTTAAGTCATAAAACTCATTTCTCTTCTATGCTCTGTTCTCCTCTATCAAATACCCATACTAGTATTTCAACTATAAATTGTGGTGTATTGTAAGTACACATCTATACACTGGCATATGTCATCATGAAATTGTTATAAATATTTCCTCAAATATGCATGAGCTAATTCAAAGTGTTTCATCCATACACATCTCATCTATCTCTATGTTTTTGTAAACTATCTAACACTTTGAAAATTTTATAACTCTAAATGCATAAATGAAATGTTGAATACATGTTGCCATAAATGACAAATCTTAAGAAATCTATTTGACCATATTTCCAAAAATAGTGTATGAGCTTTTGAGACACAAAAAATATAGCGAGATAAAATTTTTCAATAGTATTATAGTTGAGTTCATAAGATACTAAGGTACGGCTGATATAGTATATGGCTCTTTCTTTTTAATTTTCAACTTGTTGTTCCAACAGAGCTCTTAAGGAATTTCGCATAGCTGAAATATATAAAATCAATGGTTTCTCTTGAATTGGAGACATGAGAATGGGTGGATTTGATAGATACTCTTTGATTTGTGCCAATTTTTTCTCACATTCTTCATTCCATATAGATGTTGATACTTTGTGTATATTTTTATTAAATGTTTGTGATTAATCAACTAATTGAGAAATGAACCTCCTCATAGGTTAAATATGTCCTTGTTGACTCCTTAACTGGATAATATTTTTAGGAGATGGCATCTCCATAATTGCATGGACCTTTTTTTGATTAACCTCTATTCCCTTAGCTGAGATGATGTACACCAATAGTTTTCCAAATATAACAAAAAAAGAACATTTCTTTGAGTTAATCCTAATTTGAAACAGGTCCATATGGTCTAGTATCAAACTTAGGTTAGCCAAGTGAGTGCTCCTTTGTTTAGATTTTGCTAAGGTGTCATCAACATAATCCATCATGTTTTTGAGCATAATATCATGAAAGATCTTAGTCATATCCCTTTTATAGGAAGCTAATGCATTTTTTAGAGAAAAATGCATAACATTCCAGAAAAAGGTTCCCCATGCACATGTAAAAGTTTTATTTTTCTTGATCCTTGAGATCTATTTTTTTTTGATTATAGCTAAAAATCCATCCATGAGGGAATACATTTCATAACCTACAATAATGTCCACTATTATATCTATGTTTGGTAGTGGAATGTCATGGTCATGATTTATTTAGGTCCTTAAAATGAGGGCATACACGAATGGATTTCTAATGATTGGAAATAGGGACAAAATTTGAGGTCCATTTGACATAATCATTTTCTCTAATGAATTTAGAAATTAGGACTCTTTCTAAATTAGCTTTCACAAGTAGGGCCACATGTGGATGCATTTTTCTTAATTTTTGTTTAGTGAGATTAATGCCAAGAGCTATAGAGATATGCTACATGATAAGATTTGAGTCAAGTCTAGGAATGTCAGCATAAGTCCATGCAAAATTGATCTTCTTCTCCTAGGAAAACTAAGAGAACTATTTTTTTTCCTCTACTAATGAGGATTGAGCCACATGTATGTTTTAAGGAGAATCTACGATACCAAGATTGATTGGTTGTGTTGGTTCTATCAAGACTAATGATCTATCGTAGAAGTATCTTGGGAGACTAACCAATACCAACATCCTCGAGTGCCTTGGAGAGGTTTTCACCCTTGGATAATTTTTTTTCTTACTTCTTTTAGGTTCAAATATCTCAAGGTGGTTTTCACCAGCTGAAAGCTTATTTTTCACTTTTCTCTTTAATTTGTGACTTAAGTATTGCATGCTCATTTCATTCATGTTGATTGTTGGTGGAAGAAACTATGGGTTCAATGGAATTGAGGTAACGTGCCATCTCATAATAATTTTGGAATGATGGTAGCTCTAGTCTTTCATTTTGAAGAGACCAATGTATGAGATCTAGGTGCATGAGGGAAGGTGAGGTGGAAGCTTCACGGTTCTTGACATGATAGGAGTCATCTCTTGTGATGAAAGACATTGAAATTATGGGGAAAGTCCCAAAGTAATCCAAATCAAGAGGAGACCTAGAGACATCAGTGTGGTCTACTAATGCAAGTTATGAATCCAACTCATTCAACCCTACAAGAGACTCATCAATTACATTTGGTTGGTTAAAATAGGCATGTATCACATCAAAATCTAGTTCACAAGAAGTTTTGAAAAGGGACTCCCACTCATATTCCTTAGAGTTAGTACTTTGATCATGAGCCACAAGTTGAGCTATGTTTCTTTAAATTCTCTCAATATTAGGATCTTCAACATTTGATTCATCAAAGTCAAGGTGTCTAGATGTGGAAGCTTCATCAATATTATCATAGAATAGTATGTCTCTTCAAATAAGGGAGGTATAAGAAGTGAGTTCCTCCTCATGTGTCAAAGTAGTGGTAACATGTTGAGTGTCATCTTTAGACTCACTATCAGTAGGAACTTCCTATCAAAATGTGGCAAGTCACTTTCCATACCATACCTTAAGCTTGTATTATCTTTACTTTTTCATCCTTTGGTATGAATAAGAGGTTTGGTAAGGGCATTTTTGTTGTTATTTAAAGGTCCTTGACATCTACAACCCATTTTTGTCAAAAAATTATATCCCTTTCCATATCTCATGGGAGAAATATGTGTAGTTAAAATGACCTCTTTATTATCCTCTTCCTCTCTATAAATCCAATCTCTAATAACTTGGTATCATTTATCAACTTCTAGAGGTATTAAGGATTAAACAAAAGTTCCAAAGATGTTCATAGAAAAAGAAAAAGTCTTCATTTTTATAGAAAGTTTCACATAGGACCATAAAGAAATTTTTAGTGTTGCAATGAAGTCTAAAATATAGTCAACCATCCTAATGCTCATTCATTTTCAATTTATTTTCACATTCTACAAGAGATGATTTAATGTCAATAGAGATTCAATTATGAAGTACTTGTGACTCTACAGTTGTAAGCATGTTAAAAGACATAGAATTTTCCCCTAGTATTAATATTTCTACACCATTGAATAGGAATTTGATACATTGATTGTATATAAATATTACATCTTGCATTTCATGGATCCAAGGTTGGCCTAAGAAAATATTATATGCAAGTGGGACATCTAGTACATGAAAGACCACATCCTTCTCAACAGGACCCACATGGATAGGAAGGATGATTAAAAATTTGGAAGAACTTTCAACCTTATCATATTCCTTGATTACATTGTATTATGTTGAAGGAAACAATGTTTAACCATGAACCATTGTCTATCAACACTCTTTAGACTCAGGTGTGATAGATTTGAACTTCAATATGAAGAGAAATATTATGGGTATGACTAAGACATTTGTCATCTTCTACAAAAAATGTGAGATAATAAGGTGAAGAGATATGGTTAACCATAGCTTGGAACCATTTGATGCTAATATATATGGGGATGTTAGTTGTGTGAAAATTTGTTTCTAGGATCTCCTTTTGTAAAGGAGAACACTAGAAACTAAAAAATAGAGATCTTTGTAGGGGTTTGTTGTAATTAACTAACAAGGTCGTAACAAGATAGGGTGGGTCATTTTGGTGTTTTTGGACTATTAGGTACTCTAAACCTAACACCAAGTTGAAAAAAAGATTGAAACAAACCTAAGGATTAGCTAAATCCCATATCTAGTATGATTAGTCTTAACTGTGGACCAACTTCAACAGAGTACAAAGTAGTGTCTACTCTTTAGGCTCTACAGGGGCAAGGTGGGTGAACCTCATGGATAAAAGTGTGATTGGTTATTTAGATTTTCTATCCTTAGACATTCACTCACTTATATTTTTCTTTTCAAACTTATCTCTTATAAAAGTTATCAGTCAAAATTCCTTCTCGGATCTAGAACAAACTTTTTGATCATAACTTATAATTATAATCAAAAGGAAAGGTATTACAAATAAGTGTTGATTAGCAGCTTTAACTTTTCATTACATAAATTGAAAATTGAATTTTATTGATATTTATGTTTTGTAACCATAACAACCAATAATTTTGCAATTGATCAGTACCTTATCCATTTCCATATAGATTAAAAACCCAACAATTTTAGACCTATCTAATTTGACTTGCAGCTAGATTTGTCAATAGTGCATATTGAATGTCATTCTTATCACATCCCTCTCATACACCCAAGACCATGTCACTTAGTGAAATAAATTACTTAATCCTTTAAACTAAAAGTAATCAATAAGAAACATGCAGTTTATCTAAATTGCATTAAACTTAAAGAACATTGTTCATTTCAATCCCAAGATCATAGATATGAAAGGAAGGAGACAAAACTCATATACACATATATGTAGAACTTCCTTTTGTATTAAATTCCTTTGAAAATAAATACAATACTGATATAGATTATAAATACAATTCATAACTTGAAAATTTGATCATTTATATTCACTATATCTTCAAGTTTACAAGACTAGAGACAATCATACAATAATGAAACTTGGACAAACTATAAAAAGACAGAAAATAGAAAAATCTATAGACTTCTAACCTCTCCTCCACACCATGGAAATCCTTATAAAGGATTTTAAAAAGCTATAGATGGGAGGAGGATAGATGTCAATATCTCAATGGAAGAAAAGGAGGCAAGACAATTACAAAAAGTTATAGTCTAGACATTCCTCTACATTCAATCCAAAAGTAGGGAAGTAGTTGAAAAATTAGCAGGTGACTATTTACTGTTGGAGCTTTAACTTTGGTTCATTGTCTTCATCTTTCTTTATCTTCCTAAAAAGTTTCAAAACTTGATACATGTATTTATGAGAGATTTTATTCTTCTATACTCTATTTAGGATACTTGATATTATCTAAATCTCTTTCTCTCTTTAATCTCAATTATTTCTTAGCTGCTTTGTACATGTAGAGCTTTTATTACTTCCACCACTTCCCAAACATAGATCTCTTGCTTGTGGGCCACTCTATGGTTTTAAGCTCTTCTAGGTCCTTTGTGGCTTTTCTCTACCTAGCATCCATTATGAATTTTGATTCCACTAAAAAAAAAAATTCAAATCTATCTCTTCTTTGAACAAGGAATCAATCAAATTATTAAATGGGGCATCACTATTGTCTTCAAAAATTGCCACTTTAGTCTCCTAAGTTAATAATACATTGAATGCATTAGACCATTCAAACTATTCTCTCAACTTACTGCTATTATCTAGAATTGGTGGAATACAAGGCTCAATCCCCTAAGATGGTAATTTCATTTTCCCTCATATTATTTATAATTTTCTAGTAAAGAACCCAATTAATTCCTTTACCATCTTTAAGAGCTCTTCACTATAATGATCTTATCAAGAAAATTACTCTTTTTAGCCATTAACATAATAAGCCTCTTTAAGAATTGAATGTATTGCTCCCAAATATTGAATGTGGGTGATAGCCATGATAGTGCCTCATTGCAAAATTTCTCAGCATCTTGCAAAGAATTATATAATCTATGGGTTGGTTGTGATATATTCGTCAAATTATCAACCCTATGGCCAATCATAAACTTAAGGAAAAATATTCTTACCTCATTTCCTTGTTGAGTTGGTAGAGCATCAATACTCATCCTTCTAGGCTCTATATTACTTGCCTCTAGCTCATTATTCTATATTGTGGCCTCTATTATGACCTTGGATATATTTTCTTAATTTTTTCTTTTCTTTTCTCTATTTTGCACTAGATACATTCTCTACATTTGATAGTTTATCTCTGAGAGATGCAACTTCAACTTCTAGAACTTGGATCTTAGCCCCAAGCTCCTCAATTTTTTCCTTATAAACATGGCTCTATCTTAGCTCCTCCTCATAGGGTTTCCTAACATCAATGTAATCATGAAATGATTTGGCCAACCTTGCCTCTACATCCTCTACCTTGGCCTCATTCATAAATGAAAATTTTTCACACCCTTAGAGATTTCTTTACTTGACATACCTTAAAGTGTCCATACTATCATATTGCCTTTTCTATACTCTACACATTCATCAGCTTGGGTTTGCTAGTTGTAGGGGCCATTCTCCATACTACTAGAGATTTGGTGTCAATTTTGAATCTTGATCCTCTCTATAGCCCACCAACACCATATGCCTCATATGAAATGACATCCTCTTGTCACATAATCTAGTCAAGCATATATGCTTGTTCCAAATCCCAACTAGGCACTAGTAGCATCCCACTCATCTATACTAGGTCCCTTACCTCCTCAAAATTCATGTCTTCACTCTCAGGATTATAGGCATGCAACTTCTTAACCAATTCTAGCTTTTGGTCATCAGATTCCCCTAGTTTCATCTTCAACACCATTTCACTCTATTTTACTTTATACAAGAATCTCTTGAATTCATCTGATTTGATGAACTCATCATCTTCTATAAATTTTTGGGCTTGGATGATCCTGCCATTCAACCTTTGTGCTGCTAGCTCCAAGTTAGTTACTAAATTCTCAATCATAATGACTATGTCTTGTATACAACTTTGTCTTATGTTAGCAAAGTACTAACTTCTTCTAGGAAATATTTGTGTTTTTCTCTACTTTATCTTCTTAGGAATATGCATAGTTTTCAGCCTCTTGTTTCCTTTAGTGGCCCATGATGCCTTAGTAGGCTCATTTTCTTCTAGTTCCAAGGATACATTAGGTTTAGGGCTATTAGGATTGACCCTTTTGTCCTCCCTAAGTGGTTCCTCTAGCATTTGTGCATGGTAAATCACCATCTTTCTTATCCTTTGAGGATAGGGGATATCTAGGTTAAAATCATTGAAATTAGGATCAAACCTCTTTAGCTCCCTTTCTACCTTTAATACATCATCAAATTTTAATAATTTATCTACAACCTACCCCTCAACAATAATATTGGGAATGAGGTTTTCATGAGGTAGCTCCTTGGTGTTGGGTAACACATAATTTCTTATTTCCTTGAGGGTGTTCCCCATCCAATTATCAGGATTATACATCCTATAGGGGGCAGTTGACATATTGTAATGGTGGAGGAAGGAATGAATCTAATCAAGGGATACCTTTCCAATTGAAAATACTCCCACCTTAAAACATTTACATAGGAATGTACCTCTATGTACCTTATGCCCTAGATACTCCTTATTCACCATGAACAACTACCACATGAATTCAATGATGGCTAGTAAAGGGGGAATGAGTTTTGGGAATACATGTGGGGATTGGGGACAACCATAAACCCTCATCAAGGAAAATGTTGGTAAAATGAAAATATATCACCAACTATGCTCTAACCTTTTGTTTTCTAGTATTAGGGCTGGTCTCAAAAAACTCTTCAATACCTTAGGTTCCCCAAAGTAGCCTAGTTCTAGCATCTTCATTATAATTGTTTTGAAATTATTAAAAATTGAGATAGAATTAGAATAATGATAAAAAGTTTCCCATACCCATGTCCGTAGTTTAATTGGCAAGTCTCCATTGATTTTAGATGTATGATAAATGAAATTTTGGCTTATTTATCCCACATTTTTATACAAGATCAGGTGCATGAGTAATGAGTAATGATGGAAACTAAATTTATCCATATCTCCACTTTGAGCTAGTCCAATGTTATCCTTCATCTTTTCTAGAATATACTCAACATAATCATACTCTCCACTATGGTAGGAGTCTTGCACATCTCTAGAAATGATAAACTCTTCCCCATACACCATATATGTTACATCTTTACCAACTACCTTGTGGAAATTGTATATAGTTTTTACAAAATAATTCTTGAACTTGTCCAAGGGCAGCTTCTTGTCAATCTTCTTTAGGTAATCACCCACCTTCTTTAGGTCCACGGGAATATGTTGTAGCATTTATTTCCCTATGTATGTCCTAGTTTATCTCTCAAATTTTCCTTGCAAGTTCAACTAGGTCTACTGGTTCACTCATGGCACCATCTAGTCCAAATGATTTGATGAAAGAAGCTTTTTCTAATGTGCATAGGATGGTTCCATCCCTCTTGTGGAATGATTTGGTGGCTGGGTTGTATGATTTTATTAGGGCCTTGATGAAATCAATGCCCACAAAGACTTTTAGAAAGATTAACTTCACTAGGTTCTTCTTCCATGGGTTGCAAACATGGATATTATTTTCTCTGTTACCATAAAAATATCTAAATAACTCTAGGGCATGTAGCATCTCTACATAGAGCATATGGGTCTATGAGTGCATGATCATCAACAAAAATGACATTGGAGGATCCTAGGAATAACTTTATCCATTCTTCCACAAATTGATTAGGTTTCTCCTACCTAGTTTTTCCTCCCTCTAGAGCCAAAATATATGCAACCTCAATGTCTAAAGCTTGTATTTCTTCTACTTCTTTGTGAGACATATTGAGAGTAGACTAAAATATTGAATAACCTCTACAAATGTCCTTGAAAATAATGATCTACTAGAATCCTTGTGACTATTCTCATTTCTCTAATCTCTACAAATGGTAATAGGTCACTAGATTATGGAATGTTTTATAATGAGTGTACACTTATCAAACTTCCTTCTGCATTTATATTCTGCATGCTTGAGCTTTAAATCCAATTTTTTATATGACCTCAGATGGAGCATTCACATAATCATCTAGCTAGGAAAACCTTGTACTTTTCTTAATTTTCATTCACTAGGGTTTCTTGTCATTATTCTAGCTCAAAAAAAGAGAAAAAGGTTCTTTTTCTTGTCAGACTAAGGTTTCACAATTTTGGGATACATTTTGAAAAGAGTCCCTTTGTATCATCTTAGGTGGGAAAGCTAAGCTTTATGATCTTACAATCATTCAAAACAAAACCTATTATCTTACCATCACAAGCTATGACAATGACTTTCACAATCTCATGACACTCTAGTTTATCATGCCTCTGGAAACTTCCCTTAAGTCTCTAATAATCTTATAAGACCTAGCATAATGTCTTATCTTTCTTTGACTTTTCCTACAATCTCAAGATCACCTTTAGCCTCTCTTTGTCATAGCCTCAGAAAAAGCAATCTTCATCTTCATGATCCTAGGACATACTCTTTCATCATAGCTTTACAAAGCTTTGAACCTCCCCTTGAGATCTCATAATCTATAACTTGTCGTAGCATCATGGGACATAACATACTATGTGTCCTAAAACTCAAGAAAATGTGCCTCACCCACCTTTCTTTATTACATTTACCTTGCGATCTTACAATCACTACCTTATTGTGTTGTCAAACCCCTTCTATTTTGTTCTTTCTATCTTGTGATCAATAGCATTGCATATCTTCATAGCCTTATTAGAAAATCTTTATGATATCATGCCTATCCTTCTATCACAAGGTCATAACTCTTGATATTTCTTTTGATTCTTCTTTTCCTCATTATCCTATGATCATCTTATACTCATATGGTCATGGGCCTCCATCTCTATCTTTGTGATCCCATAACACACTCTATATCATAACATTGGAGCTTGAAGTGACCTTGGCATTTCATACCCCTACAATCATATGACATGCACCATTTCATAATATCAAGAGTCCTTATTACTTCTTTTACAATAACCCAATCACCAACTTGTCATAACATCATGACCTTGACTTCAAATCCTTCCTACCAACACTTGATATGATACAAAAAAATGAAGTTGTAAGATTGGGAGACTTAAACTTTACCCCTATGATAACCCACTAACTCTTATACTATAACATTGAGGAAGGGACATTTCAACCTTACTACTAGATGCCTAAGCCTTGATCATAAGATTACAACATGAAATTTGAAAGATTTACAATCTATAGCTCTTGAACAAACCCAGGGTAAGGGTAGAATGATTGTAGAATTTAACAAATTTTCTCATGACAAGGGTAAGGACATGACCATAGAATAACAAAATATTTCACTTAGGGAAGGATATTTTAACACTAGGCTAGGGAAAAAATTACCAAGTGAGGATTAATTTTGGAAATTTAAAATGAATAAAACAAAAACCCCAACCAAACAATATGGTTCAAGTCCTTTCACAATGGACTTTCACATTTTAAGGCATAGTGAAAATGAGGGCTATCAGGTGGAGCCACTTTTTTGGAGAAAGAGGTGTTCTTGGGATTGTTTCCTACTTTGAGAACAATTTTAGATTTCCCCCTAGTGACAACCTTTGAAGTCTCACCCTGTGAAGAGGAATATTTTTTCACCTTAAGAGTCATCCTAGGGTTAGTGTCTCTATGGTTTTTCTAAGAGTTGCATGTTCTCAAGATTACTCTATGTTTTTCATCATATTTATTATAGTTAGGTTGCTCATCAAACTTGGGGCCCATCATGGTAACCACATTGTCCATTTTGGTATAGGCATAGCCAACCTTGGTTTCATTACCCTTTTTATTTATTTGTAGGATTCTCCTTTTTCATATTTGGGTAATTTTTTCTTGAAATCTTTGTGATTAGAATTTTTCACTAAACCATATGTGACAACTTTCCCTTGATCAATAAGATCTTGGATGGTATCCTTAAGTTTGAAGAAATTCTCCATATTATGACCCTTTTTTATGATAGTTGCATTATTGATCGTCCCTCCACTAATCAGGTCTAATAGGTGGGTCATAGGGATGGGAATTGTTGGGCAATGTAATGATCTTGTTAGCAAGTAGAGTCTTCAACACCACCTCATATGATTCAACCCATCATGTATAGACATACCTTTATTTAGATCACATCTTAGGTTTTTCAAAAGATTTTGGTTTTGAGGTATCTTATTTTTATGTAGTTTAAATGGTGTTGGAGAGGTTAAAGGATAATTCCTTAGTCTTAGGAGCATCCATGAATCCATGATTGACTATATATTTACTTATTTTCCAAGATTTTCCTTTGTCTTTCCTATTTCCATTGCCACTTTTTCCTTTATTAATAATGTTGGTGTTTTGAAACATTATGATTTCACATTATCCCAATGAGTACAAGATACATCTAGGGGCAGCTACTTCCCATCTACAACATATCCTTTCATACACTGGGCCAACTATAAGGTTAGACCCTTCTTCTACTTCAGAAAATGCAAAACCTAGGTGGGTGGACCTATTTAATTCTTCATATGGTACTAGTGTAAAGGCATATAACTAAATCTAAACAAAGTAGATTAAACCTTTATAAATTCTATTCTTATGCAAAGATCATAGACATTAAATAGGTAATGACATGACTTAAGAAATTGATAAGCTAAGTGAGGGCATTACATTTAAGCTCTTAAATGGAAAGGGAAATGGATGATTGATTTTTTATTTTATAAAATCCCCAAAATATGCAGGAATAAGAACAAGTTGATCTTGTAGTTGATCAGTGCCTTATCTATTGGGAAATTTCATGAATTACACACATACATCTATGATATCATTGACATATTCCATACATCAAGATATTAGATCTATTTTATCACTTTGTGAATCAGACATCAATGTTCATAAATACCTCATTCTCATGAAATATCCCTCTCAAATAACCAACAACCCTGTCAAATACATCAAACATTTACTTGGCCTTTGTTCCAATAGCAAAACATATTAGACATAGAACCTTAGAGGGATGCAAAAGGGTCTAAGTTCTTTGTCCCTAAATCTCAAAAAATTGTAGATTATAGAGATAGGAGATGAGAATTAGAACAAAACCAAGAAGATTATTGCTCATTTGCATTCATTTCTTTGAACTTAGACATTCAAGATGCATGCTAACAACTCATGAAACCACTAAATAGATCAAAAATTTCTATATTATCCTAACTAATATTGTTTATACAAGAGAAATATGCTGAAGAAAATGGTATCATAGTAATGAGAACACATCAAAATTGGAACCTTGGTCTCATAATACTGAGAAAACTGAAGATTGGAACCTCTACAATGAATCAGAAAGAGAGAGATATAGGAAAAGAATGAAATCCCAGATCTGATCTAGAATTGACATGTGTCCTCTTGAATGTTCATTCCCTACTATCTTGAAATGTCTCTCATCTTTCTATAATAGAAATTTGATATGATTCTCATCATTATTATGTAACAAACTTGAAATACATCTTCTTCGAGGATGAAAACCCTTGTTTAAAAAATATATTAGATAAGCATCTAAAATGCTGATAATTGTTAGTGCAAATAATTATTATTTACACTTTACTTAAGTTTACTTAGGATAAATACATTATTTTATTATTTCTTAGGTTAGACACCTAGGAGTTTGCATACTCATATGAGTTGTCATGTTGACAACACTAGAGTAAGCAACTCTAATTTAGCACATGGTGTCTACAATAGTAGAGTTTGCATGAACACCTAAGTCATGATGTAGACAACATAGTTGTTTGAACTATTATTATAGCACATGTTTTCTATAGCATAATTGTATGTTCTACACCTTTCTAGACTTATTCTCTCACCATCGCACTAACTCGTATGTTTAGTGGAGGATAACCCACACCTAGTGGACATGTGGTTATTTGTAAGACTTATCATGTTGCTAATTCCTAGGCATTATAGATACATCATAGAGGCCTTGATATATAGGCACCTCTAGTGTACTATACAATTTGAATTGAATACCAAATTATTATTCTAATCATACTTTGTTGGTCTTTTGTGCTAGTTATTGTGCTTTTTGGTCTTGGGTGAGTTTTTCTCTAAGGAAAATTCTTACATGGTATCAAAGCCAAAGAGGCTTCATTTCATAGCCATTGGAGATTGATCTTACTTCACCTCTCTAAGGACACCTAGACTTGGATTTGGAGTATCCATAGATATTGTGAGCATCTAGAGCCAAAGTGGACCTCACCATTGTGTTTGGAGCATCGATTCAGTGAAAATTGACTAAAATTTTCTTATGCTAGGCCAAAGTCAATTTTGAGGCAATTTTTTTTTGCAAACCAACACCCAAAGGCCCTAATTTGTAAATCTGGTAATGATTTATTAGATTTATAATTTATTTTATTTTCAAATTTGTGATTATTTTTTCTTTGCAATTATATTTGAATTTCGATATTTTTCAAAAAAAAATTTGGCCAATAGGGGCTAAAGGGAATATTTTTTACAGGAACTAGGTGGTCAAACCCTAGCCCCCATAAGGAATATTCTATAATAGTTCAGCATATTCCACATTATATTTAGTAGCATTACATTCTATATTTTCTAGTGCATACTCCATTATTACCAGTTGCCAAATCTAATTATTTCGGTGGCCTAAACCCAATGCTCAATGGCATTCATTAACCCATTAGTGGCCTTAATCTTTGTTCTATCTCCATGGGTGTTCCTTTTAAAAATCAAGAGTTTCTTCCCATGATGAATATGGGATAAATAACCCACATCACTAAAAATAGAAGTCTCCTCCCTAGCATTCATAAAACATAGCACTGATCATGTGCCCTTCAAAGATGCCCCCACCACACATCAATTTTAGAAGCTACAACACGTTGACTCCTCTTTGAAATATGATGATCACAAAACAATGCCATGTGGTGACAGATCACTACTAAATCAACTAACTACCACGTGGATCGTAGAAGGCACCATGTCTATAGTCGAAAACTTGCAAAATGAGTGTTGACTTAGCAAACCATACAAGGACATGTGTTACCAAATCACTCACCTAGTCAATAGATAGATTGAATTTTTACCCTACAACCTATTTTTTCCATACAGTCCATATAGGACACGTTAGTAGTAACATCATCCAAGGGATCCATTTCTTCTAACATCATCAATTTTGATGGTTTAAAATTGATAGTCATATGACCATCATTTCTAGAAAAATCAGAACTAATATTATGACCATTTGGATGTAATATTTAATTTTGTTTTTTTCTGATCAGACCCCTCTCTAGATTCATTTTTGATTTGATAGTCTAACTTTGGGAGGCCATATCTTAGTCATTCGGGCTCCAAATCAGGTGCAATTTTTTTTTTTTTTTTTTGGGTAGAATCAGCTAAATATTTTATTGCTGTTGTTATTTTCTAGTTTTGGTGGATGGAAGTTTTAGAAATTGAAGTTTTTGGTGACTATACTAGTCTAATCCTACATTTTGCAACTTACAATGCTCCGTATAAGCTCATCTGTACTCCAAATTAGGTTCCTTTTTTCTCTAAAGTGTATAATTTTTTGTCTAATTTTCATATATACAATTAGATTATAGTCTTGTGTGGACAAAAATATCACTTTCAAAATTAGGTCCTTTTCTACATTTTAATTCTTTTATATAACTTCAAAATTGTTGTATATCTGGGATACATTGTAATGTTCTAGTTTTGAACTCCAAAAGGAGGTTGCAAATAGAAAATTAGAAGTCCACTAAGGCCAAAATTGGCAAGTGGCTATTGTAATCACACTAAATATAAAGTGCAAAAATCTTTCATTTAGGGGGGGTTTCTTGATTGAGTCAAAGGGGGGATGTTTCTTGGTATTTTATTCCTCTTTTCGTACTATTATTTTTCATTTCTTGCATCATGGGAAATCTTAAGTTTCCAAAATTAACACCACATAACTATGCTACATGGTCTATTAAAATGTGGTGCCAATTAATGCATAATGAAGTTTCTCAATATGTAGGTGGTACCCTTCCTAAACCAACAGGTGATCAAGTATCTAAAAGTGAAATTATTGCTTGGAAAATGGCAGATAGGAAAGCCCTAGGTAATATTATGTTGAGAAATGAAGACAAAAAATTCTATTAGATCAACAAGTATAAGACATCCATAGAAGGATGGGATACCCTCAAAAAACTATATGGTGAATTAAGTGAAGAGGATGTTTACAAAATTGAAGATCAGCTTGTATCCCTAGATCCTAAGACATTTTACTCTATATAGGATTTCATCATTCAGCTAAATGAATTAAGAATGAAGCTTGATTATTGTGGTAGTCCTATTTAAGATGATAGGTTAATCTATCTCATTCATAATAAGCTACCATCTAAGTAATCCACATTTGTTTCTTCTTACAACACTGCAAAGAATACATTAAGGGCTGCCTATCAGAAAGTCACTTTTGATGGCTATGCTCAACTATTGGATGATGAAGAAAATAAGTTGAAATCAATGGGAATTATCAAGTTTTCAAAGTTTGCGACATTGGTGGCTAATAATGAGGGTTCTCAAAATTCAGCTAGTTAAACTTCAAATAAAGGAAAGGGAAAAAAGAAGAAGTGGAAGAACAACAAAAAAGAGGATGCATGAAAGATAACACCAACATCAAATAAATAAGGAAAGTCTTCCTTGAATACAAATAAGAAGGGGGACACTAATAAGTGTTGGAATAATGATACATTTGTCATTAGTTACAACACTTATTTGATTTTGAATGCTTATCGAGTTCATCACTCAGTTTACAGTTCATACCAAGCATTCGTTGGTTACCAAGTATGTTCAACAATGTTTATCGAGTCATGAAGGTAAACAAAGGTTTTAGTGTTTACCAAGTCAGAAAGGTAAACAAAGGTTTTAGTGTTTATCGAGTCAGAAAGGTAAACGAAGGTTTTAATGTTTACCGAGTCAGAAAGGTAAATGAAGGATTTAATGTTTACCGAGTCAGGAAGGTAAATGAAGGATTTAGTATTTACCGAGTCAGGAAGGAAAATGAAAGTTTCAGTGATTACCAAGACATAAAGATAAAAGAAGTATTCAGTGCTTACCAAGTGAATCGAAGGATTTAGTTTCTACCGAGTGACACAATGTTTACTGAGTCACCAGTGGTTACCAAGTTCCAAGCTACTCAGAGTGATTAGTATGGACCGAACCCCTACCTCTACCGAGTGCATGACGATGCCAAGTAATGTAGTGGATGCTGAGTGTCAAAAGGTCACCGAGCGAGTTTGAGGAACCTGAGTTTTCTACTATCTTGCCGACTCAGTAACATTTTGTCCACTTGTGTTTGGGCGACCTTGTTGCTGTAAATATTGGAATGGTATATATGTAATGTATTGTGCCATTTTCAAAATAGATAGATAGAAATGATGAAGAGAAGTAACAGTGAAGTAAGAGTGAATTGAAAGAGAATCAACAACGGATTATTCAACAAGGTTATCAAGGAGCAGCAAAGATATATCCATCACATCAAGTGATCAGTACATAAGATCTAATCAGCAAACCAGTTGCAAGTAGATCCACTGCTTCATCCTAACAGGTGAGTCAGTTTTGTAAATCCTTTAACAGGGTAGACTTAACAGTCTTTTGTAAATCTCCTAACAAAGTGCATACTTCATTGTATGTTTGTAAATCCTCTAACAAGGTGGATCTAGCAGTCCTACTTGCTCCTAACAGGGCAGATCACCAGAAGTGATCATTGTAAGCCTTAATCGGCCAACTTTATACTACAGTATTGAAGTTTCGTGGGCATCATCCCCACCCCAATTTTACTTTCAATTTGAAAGGTTTCTGGGTCACCAAATCAGTGTGTTAATATTTTCATGCATTCAGTAAAGTAGATGAATGAATGGTGAATTTGTTATTATGCTGAATTGGTTAAATTTTAAAGTTTACTGATTCACACCTCCCCTCTGAGTAACCTTGTTAGTCCTAAATATTTCCAACAATAGGTTTTAGAGCTTTGTGGTTCTCAGGACAGAGCTTGATAGCTTGAGAAAATGTCAAGGACAATGGAGATATTCAGACTTGACAAAACTATTGAGAATGAGAAGCTAGATTTGGAGATGGCCATGGTTCAACTCAAAGAAGCAAAGGAACATCTTTCTCAATCCCTAAAAAGAAGAAAGGAACTTGCAAGACAAATAAATGACCATTTTAATGTTGAAGAAAGGATTGAAGATTTGTTACCATCAAGTAATTCAGAAGAAGCTGACAAAGCAATCAAAGAACTTCTAGAAAAGAATGGATCTCTGCAAGAAGAGGTAAGAAAGATTAAAAGAGAGCAAGAAATACAGTCAATCACGCTATGTGAAGTTTTGGAACAAAGAAACAAAGCACAAGAAGAATTGGAAGATAGAAGTCATGAAACTCAAAATCAATCCCTTGAACATGAAGATCTAGCAGATCAACTATCCAATTCAAATGAAGAAATTAGGATTCTCAGAGCACAAAATGAAAGTCTACAGAATGACTTAAGAAATGAGAGACAAACCAATGAAAGCTTGAAAAATGATGTAAAAATTGAAAAACAAGTCAATGAAAGGATGATGAAATCTCAAGCAGACATGAATCAATTGAATCAGCAAAATGAGCAGAATTTCTATAAGCAAAAAGGTAAAACTGGTCTTGGATACAAGGAAGAAGGTGAATCTTCTGAACAAGGTACTCAAAGGAATCAAAGACCCACTTGTAATCATTGTGGCAAGATAGGTCATACATCTAACAAATGTTGGAGTAATGGTAAAGGTAAATTCAATGACAAATGTTTCAATTGCAATCAGCATGGTCACAAGGCTAATGAATGCAAGGAGAAACCAAAGTTTGAAGGCAAGTGTCACAAATGCAAGAAACAAGAACATAAGGCATCTGAATGTAGATCAAAATCACTCAATCCAACAGAACAAATTTTCAAAGCAATATTTGGTTGGGATTACAATACTTGGTGTAGATGTCACTATTGTGGAGAATATGGACACATAAGAAAAAATTGTAGAAGGCATCACCTAAGGAAGAAAGATACAACCATAAGATGCTATACTTGTACTGAACTTGGTCATATAGCCAAGAATTGCATGAATATAGGAAAGGTTGAAGATGAAAAGAAAACTAGAGCTGATAATATTCGAAAGAAAATGAAACATCAATGGATTCCTAAGTCTACCGAGCAAGAAAATTCAAATGATGGAAATGTCACTCTAGAAATGGGTGACTCCACCATATCTAATTAAGACTTATCAAGAAGGATAAGGGCCTACATCTTCGAGCCATATCCTAAGCAGTTCCAGAAAGAAGGAGTGGAAATAAAAAATCAGTATTGCAGATACAAGTCATAATTCACAGTGTTGCATCTATCGAGTAAGGTTGGTTTTCAGACTTTACCGAGCTTGGTTGGGAAGATAAGAAAGGTTTTGTGTGTTCACCAAGCTACAAGGTTTAATGAGTAAGTCGATGACTATTTATAAAACCCTAATTCTCAGCTACCTTTGTACTCGAGAATTAATGACAAGATTTCGATCAAAAAGGTAGAATTTGATCTCATTTTTCACCGCGAATTCAAAGTTCATAGAGAAAATATATTTTCAAGTGTATCCAAGTGAGTTCAAGTGATTTGAAGCAATTTTCCAGCAAAGAAATTGTGTTACAAAATCGTTCTCTCATTGAATAGCAATGGCATCCGCAAGCACTAGTGGCAGCAAGGCGAAGAGAGGTTCTGAAATGCTTGTGAAGGGAGTCGAATGGAAGGCACCCAATTTCAAAATTGTTCCTACCATCGCTGAATCACTCGACCAGCATGGAGCTCAATCGCAGATCCCTCCAAAGGTACTTCTAATCAATGATATTTGTACTCATTTCAAGTGTACTGTGCAAGAAATAGGGATACTAGATATGGATAGTACCCTAGCCGAGTTATGCATGGATGGAACCCTAAAACCTAAGTTCAAACATTTAGAAACCAAAGGTTTAACCCATATCTCGCATCTGCCAAGAAGTTTCCAAGTGAAATGGGTGAGGTATATCTTAAGCCATGTACATAATGGACAATTATGGTTAGAGCAACCCATCCTCATAACAAAGAAGATGATCCACAAGATCACAGGTTTACCAATGTTGACCAAAGCCAAAACCACCAAAACCCTAGGTCAAGATGAACTTCAAAAATTAACCCAACCTGAATGGGATGGCAGAGGTTTAAAGCTCAACAATGTTTTAGATATAGAACTGAAATTTGGTATTTGTGTTATTGCATACAAACTGTATAGTTCCAGTAGGCTGAATAGTGTACCCTGTGAGGCTGTAGATTTGGCATATAAAATTGTAAAGAAAAATATGGAGTTTGACCTAGCTGATGTGCTATTAAAAAAATTCAATAAAAACATGGATAGCATAAGGACTGCAAAGACAAACCCTTGTAAATTTGGTTCTTTTCTAGTTTGTTTATTTTTCTATGTACAGAAATTCTTTCCATCTAAGGGTGCAGTTGTATGGAGGAAAGATACTCCAATTTTGTATCAAATAAACGAATTCATAGTAGAAATGGGTATGAATTTTGACAAAGTAATGGATAATTATTTTGAAGATTTGAAGGAAAGGATGAACAACAGGTTCAGGATACCTCCAAAACTTGTTGAAGAATATAAGGATGATGTCTATTTCATGGTTGACTATGACAGAGTCTACATCCAAGCAGTCAAACCCCGAGTGGCATGGGTAAAACCATTTCCCTATGAGTTAAATATTGATGATTCTAGAGATATCATTGAGGCACTAGTAAATGAACCAGTGGATCCCAAGTTGCCTGCATTTGGAACCTATGAAGAGGCAAAGGTTAGAATAGAGCTTGAAATCAAGCTTCCTCAAGAAATCTCTAAAGGCGGGAGAAAGATAGAAAAACTAAAAGCTGATACTAGACCTCTCATGATAACAGAAGGGAGAGGAGAAGATGAAGAAAAGGAAGAAGAAGAAGAAGAGCCTCAACGAAAGAAAGGTAAGGTGACTTTCACCAAACCTACAAAGCAAACCATTGCAGTATTCTCCAGGAGAACAAGACAGGGAATGAAGGAACCTGTTTTTGTTAAGCCTCCACTCACCTTTGAAGCAAGACTAAAGAAATTAGATGAAGGAGGTAGCTTCACAAAATTCAAAGCATTAAAGTTCAAAACCATAACAGAATAGGATAAAATGCAGATTGAGGATCTGGTACTATAAAAAATGGGTAAATGGAAATACTCCCCAGACCGGATAGCCTCTCAGATCTCCAAAGATCTATTGGAAAGATTGCAACCAAGATGGGAAGCTGCAACCAAGACTGTCAAAGACATTTATGAATAGACCCTAAGGAATCTCCTACCAAGTCTCTCTAATGCTGAAGTGAAGAAATCACTGAAAGATAATGAAGGTAATATGATGATTAGATTCCACACTTGTTTGATACTTGTCAAAGACATTGAGCATGTAGTAAATGATGCAACAAACATGTGGAAAAATATCTATCATCTACACAAACCTAGTGAGGATACTGTTGAAATCACAGACAATGACAACGGTGATGATAAGGATGATGATGATATTGAAGATATTCCAGGGGATCTCCATTCAATAATGTTAGAAGTTGAAGAAGAAGCTAGAAAAGAAATTGAGGAAGAAGAAGCTGAAAAAGAAATGGAGGAAGAAGAAGAAGATGAACAAGACAAAGAGGAAGAAGATCCAGTAAAAATTGCAGCTGATGTCATTGCCTCCCTTCCTCACTCTCCACCAAAAACTGTAAAATCTACTATGGAGATAGGATCTTCAAGCAAGATTGTGAGCACAATAGAGAGATTCATTGCTTAATTTTCACCTATCTCCTCTCAGCTCCAGGTTTTTGCAATGCAAGTGCCAAGCACTTCATCTACCGAGCTAGTAGTCACTTCTTTAGTTACCGAGCTTCCAAGCACATCATCATCCACCGAGTCATCCACTGCAGTAGTCACTTCACCGAGTATATCTCTTCCACCTGCAGCTTGTACAGTAAGTCTTCCCAGTTTCTTACCAATTCTATCTTCCTCAGCCACATTGGCCCCAATTTTTGCTCCAGTTAGTTCTCCAACTATAAATATACTAGTATGTACATCATTTTTGAGTAGTACATCATTTTTGGGAAGTATATCAAGTTTTGATACAGCCAGCACTTCTCTTAGTTTACCTTTAGTTGGTCCCATTCCAGTTTTGACAGCCAGTCCAACATCATCAGTCACTGCAGAAAAACCAAAGAGATACATGTTTTCCAATAAGGTAGTAGATGAAGAAATTGATCTAGATAAGGACATTGTCATTGCTAAGATAGATCTAGATACTGCATCAGTTGATGAAATGAGAATGATTAGTTAGCTATTAGAGAAAAAGGCACGGAAAATGCAGCTAAGGAATGAAAGGGACAGAGAATTCAATATAATTGAGAGTGCTAAAAACATAATAACTAAGGCTATAGGTGTTGATGTGGATTCAACTCAACACATTTTTTTACAACTAGAAGAAGCAGTGAATAAATTCAATGAGGATATCTCAGGACAAGAAAAATTAATAGAGAAAGCAAAAAAGAAATTTGAATATAAGGTGCTTGAGCACATTGCTCAGCACTTAGCAATAAAACAGGTTGAATTAACCTCAATTTTTTCTGACATTGAAAATTCTTTTAATAATGTAACCTCACTTTTTGCAAAAATTTGTGATGTTATTGAGTATACCAAAGAAATCAAAGAAAAGTTGAATAAAATTGATGCGGATATGAAGGTCAGTGCCCAAATGCTGCAATTTGACCATAGTGCAAGTTCATTCCATCATCTGAGAATCAAATTTTTGTCAGAGAAATAGGCAGAATTGCTGAGAGAGGAAGCAAGGATCGGGTCTACTCTGATTGACATCAAGAATATGATCCTTCTTGTCATGAACACAATGCAGAAGCACATTGCATATTCAAAAACATTGATCCATGACAATAATTTCTCTGTTGCAAACCATGTGATTGAACTTTCTGCAGAAGTTCAAGTAGCTCTCTCCACATGTAAATTCCTGCAAGACAATTGGGATAAAACTCTGCAACTAATTCTTTAGGTACATTCTGAGTTTATCACACATTTTGGTGTCTCCATGTAAATACATTCTTTATTCTTTAGCATTATTGTCAAAAAGGGGGAGAAAGCACTATATAGAGGAAAATCAAAAAATCAAACACAAAAGGGGAGAAGGTAATAAACTAATAAAGAATAAAGTCATATAACTCATGTAAAAACCTTGTGTATATTGTATCGAGGAGTTATATGTAAGGTAGCCCATGTATATTCAGCACACAACACAGCAGAATCAAATCAGTGTTGTCAGATCTTGTATATAAATTTTGGCTCATAAGTGTTTTTGTCACTAATGCCAAAGGGGGAGATTTTTGGAATAATGATACATTTTAATTAGGTACAACACTTATTTGATTCTGAATGCTTACTGAGTTCATCACTTAGTTTACAGTTCATATCAAGCATTCGTTGGTTACCAAGTATGTTCAACAGTGTTTACCGAGTCAGGAAGGTAAACAAAGGTTTTAGTGTTTACCGAGTCAGAAAGGTAAACAAAGGTTTTAGTGTTTACCGAGTCAGAAAGGTAAATGAAGGTTTTAATGTTTATCGAGTTAGAAAAGTAAACAAAGGATTTAGTATTTACCAAGTCAGGAAGGTAAATGAAGGATTTAGTATTTACCGAGTCACGAAGGTAAATGAAATTTTCAGTGATTACCAAGACAGAAAGATAAAAGAAGTATTTAGTGCTTACCAAGTGAATTGAAGGATTTAGTTTCTACCGAGTGACACAATGTTTACCAAGTCACCAGTGGTTACCAAGTTCCAAGCTACTCAGAGTGATTAGTATGGACCGAGCCCCTACCTCTACCGAGTGCATGACGATGCCGAGTAATGTAGTGGATGCTGAGTGTCAAAAGGTCACCGAGTGAGTTTGAGGAACCTGAGTTTTCTACTATCTTGCCGACTCAGTAACATTTTGTCCACTTGTGTTTGGGCGACCTTGTTGCTGTAAATATTGGAATGGTATATATGTAATGTATTGTGCCATTTGCAAAATAGATAGATAGAAATGATGAAGAGAAGTAACAGTGAAGTAAGAGCGAATTGAAAGAGAATCAGTAGCAGAGTATTCAACAAGGTTATCAAGGAGCAGAAAAGATATATCTATCACATCAAGTGATAAGTACATAAGATCTAATCAGCAAACCAGTTGCAAGCAGATCCACTACTTCATCCTAACAGATGAATCAGTTTTGTAAATCCTTTAACAGGGTAGACTTAACAGTCTTTTGTAAATCTCCTAACAGAGTGCATACTTCATTGTATGTTTGTAAATCCTCTAACAAGGTGGATCTAGCAGTCCTACTTGCTCCTAACAGGGTAGATCACCAGAAGTGATCATTGTAAGCCTTAACCGGCCAACTTTATACTGCAGTATTGAAGTTTCGTGGGAATCATCCCCACCCCAGTTTTACTTTCAATTTGAAAGGTTTCTGGGTCACCAAATCAGCATGTTAATCTTTTCATGCATTCAATAAAGTAGATGAATGAATGTTGAATTTGTTATTATGCTGAATTGGTTAAATTTTAAAGTTTACTGATTCACCCCTCCCCTCTGAGTAACCTTGTTAGTCCTGAATATTTCCAACAATAAGGAGAAGAAAAATTGTGCTTATTGCAAGAAGTTGGGTCATGATGAACATGAGTGTTACCACAAAAAAATTAATGAGTTGAATAACATCATGAAGAAATAAAATGTTCCACTACCTAATTCTTATAAGGAGAAAGGAAATTCATCGTCAGATTCTAAGGGAAAAGGGCATGTTTTACTCACAAACACTATTAGTCATGGAGAATGGATCATTGATTTAAGTTCCAAACATCATATGGGTGTGTCAAAGCAAGATTTGTCTTCCATGACACATTTTGAGGTACCAAAAATCTTTGCAAGTGATGATACGAAGGTGGAAGTTGAAGGTAAAGGAGAAGTTGAAATGAACAATGGAATGTTCAAGGATGTTCTATATGTTCCTAACCTTACCTCTAATCTTCTTTTAGTCTAGAAAATGACTCACTATGGAGGTGGTAATAAAGTTGAATTTCTTCTAGATTTAGTGGTAGTGAAAAGCATTAAGGATGACTCTATGATAGCACTTGGTGAAACCAATCATGATTCAAGACTCTACACCTTCTCCTCCTTTATGCCAACGTCAAATGCACAAGCCTTGTTATTATATTCAAATGCAAAAACTAAACTATGGCATGAGAGATTTGGACATCTCAACTATAGATATCTTTAGTGGCTTAGCAACAAGAATATGGTCAATGATTCACCTCAAATTCAGTTTTCAAAAGGTGTTTGTTTAGGTTGCTCCCTTGGAAAACATCTAGAAAAGTTGTATGAAAAGGGGAAGTTTTGGAGAGCACAATGTGTTCTTGAATTGGTTCATAATGATGTGGCAAGACCATTGCTAGTGCCATCATTTGGCAAGTCATGCTATGTACTCACCTTCATATATGACTACACTCAATTTACTTGGGTTTTCTTCATGGCTCATTAGAGTGAAGTGTATGAAAAATTTCTTATCTTCAAGGTTCAAGTGAAAAAATAGTCAAAAAAATTCATCAAATTTCTACAAATAGATAATGGGGGGGAGTATGTGAACACAAGACTAATAGACTTTTTCACTCAAGAGGGTATTGAGCTTTGGCATTCACTACCATATATGCTATAGAAAAATGGTGTTGCTGAAAGGAAAAATAGAACTCTCAAAGAGATGACCACTTGCATGCTATTAAACAAGTCTCTTTATCAAATATTTTGGGTGAAAGCACATAACTATGCTATATGGTCTATTAAAATGTGGTGTCAATTAATGCATAATGAAGTTTCTCAATATGTAGGTGGTACCCTTCTTAAACAAACAGGTGATCAAGTATCTAAAAGTGAAATTATTGCTTGGGAAATGGCAGATAGGAAAGCCCTAGGTGGTATTATGTTGGGAGTTGAAGACAAAATCTTCTATTAGATCAAGAAGTATAAGACATCCAAGGAAGCATGGGATACCCTCAAAAACCTATATGGTAAAGTAAGTGAAGAGGATGTTTACAAAATTGAATATTAGCTTGTCTCCCTAGATCCTAAGAAATTTTACTCTATATAGGATTTCATCATTTAGGTGAATGAGTTAAGAATGAAGCTTGATGATTGTGGTAGACCTATTAAAGATGACAGGTTAATCTATCTCATTCATAATAAGCTACCATCTGAGTAATCCACATATGTTTCTTATTACAAAACTAAAAAGACTACATTAAGGGCTACTTATCAAAAAGTCACTTTTGATGGTTATGCTCAACTATTGGATGATGAAGAAAATAAGTTGAAATCAATGGGAATTCTCAAGTTGTCAAAGTATGAGGCATTGGTGGCTAATAATGAGGGTTCTCAAAATTCAGCTAGTTAAACTTCAAATAAAGGAAAGGGCAAAAAGAAGAAGTGGAAGAACAAAAAAAAAGAGGATGCATGAAAGATAACACCAACATCAAATAAATAAGGAAACTCTTCTTTGAATGAAAACAAGAATAGAGACACTAATAAGGAGAAGAAAAATTGTGCTTATTGCAAGAAGTTGGGTCATGATGAACATGAGTGTTACCACAAACAAATTAATGAGTTGAATAACATCATGAAGAAATACAATGTTCCACTACCTAATGCTTATAAGGAGAAAGGAAATTCATCCTTAGATTCTAAGGGAAAAGGGCATGCTTTACTCACAAACACTATTAGTCAAGGAGAATGGATCATTGATTTAAGTGTCACACATCATATGGGTGTGTCAAAGAAAGATTTTTCTTCCATGACACATTTTGAGGTACCAATAATATTTTTAGGTGATGATACTAAGGTTGAATTTGAAGGTAAAGGTGAAGTTGAAATGAACAATGGAACATTCAAGGATGTTCTATATGCTCCTAACCTTACATCTAATCTTCTTTTAGTCTATCAATGACTCACTATGGAGGTGGTAATAAAGTTGAATTTCTTCTAGATTTAGTGGTAGTGAAAAGCATTAAGGATGACTCTATGATAGCACTTGGTGAATCCAATCATGATTCAAGACTTTACACCTTCTCCTCCTTTGTGCCAATGTCAAATGCACAAGCCTTGTTATTACATTCAAATGAAAGAAGTAAACTATGGCATGAGAGATTTGGACATCTCAACTACAAATATCTTTAGTAGCTTAGAAAAAAGAATATGATCAATGGTCTACCTCAAATTCAATTTTCAAAAGCTATTTGTTCAGATTGCTCACTTAGAAACCATCTACAAAAGTTGAATGAAAAGGGGAATTCTTGGAGAGCACAATGTGTTCTTGAATTGGTTCATAATAAGACCATTTATAGTGCCATCATTTGGCAAGTCATGATATGCACTCACCTTCATATATGACTACACTCACTTTACTTGGGTTTTCTTCATGGCTCATAAGAGTGAAGTGTATGAAAAAATTCTCAACTTCAAGGCTCAAGTGAAAAATCAATCAAGAAAATTCATCAAATTTCTACAAATAGATAATGGGGGGGGAGTATGTGAACACAAGACTAATAAAATTTTGCACTCAAGAGGGTATTTACCTTTAGCACTCACTGCCATATATGCTATAGAAAAATAGTGTTGCTGAAAGGAAAAATAGAACTCTCAAAGAGATGACCATTTGCATGCTATTAAACAAGTCTCTTCCTAAAATCTTTTGGGTGGAAGCAATGAATTGTGCTAACTATATTTAGAATAGAAGTCCTCACAAAGCTTTGGATGGTGTAACTCCTTTTGAAGTATGGACTAGTAGGAAACCTATAGTTAAGCACTTTAGAGTCTTTGGTTGTCTAGCATGGGCCAAAATTTCTTGACAGAAATGAAACACATTAGAAGAACAATTCAAACCTTGTATTTTTGTTAGATATGAAAACTCACACAAAGCCAACAAGTTAATGGATCCTAAGACACATGATATATTCTATGAGAGGAGTGTTCATTTTGAAGAAAGTTGTCCTAGCTTTTCTTCTTCAACTCCTCCTTCTTCCTCCTTCATTGAATAGAGTGATAGTGATAATAGTGACTTGGAAGATGTTTATTCCCAAACAATATAGAGGCATCAGCTAGTTGAAGTTGAGGATACTCCTACTACATCTTCTTCCATAAGACCTAGATGGGCTAAGCAAACATTGGATGTGGTAGGACCATTGGCAGGGAATCCTTCTAATATAGCAAGGACAAGATCACAATACAACTCACTCACACATGCTTATATTGTAGTTGCTTTAGATCCATAATCATTTAAAGAAGCATTAGGTATTCTAGCATGGGACAATGAAATGGAGGAAGAATATAACTCACTTATGAGAAATGATACATGGGACTTAGTCTCTCTTCCTAAGGGAAGAAAATTGGTTTGATGTAAGTGGATCTATCGGACCAAATTTGCAATGGATGGAAGTGTTGATAAATATAAGGCTCAAATTATTGAAAATTGTTTCTCTCAAGTACTAGGGATTGATTACACTAAGACCTGTGCACCAGTGGCAAAGATGAATTCCATTCATTTGACCATAGCTATTGTAGTAGCTTAGAGATGGGTTGTTCATTGAATGGATGTAAAGAGTGCATTTTTGAATGGTCGTCTATATGAGGAGATATATATGGAGCAACCATAGGGATTCATATAGGATGCTACCTTGGTTGGAAAATTAAAGAAGTCTATTTATGGACTTAATCAAGCTCCCAGACCTTGGTATTCCAAGATGGATTCCTTCCTTCTCTCCAAAGGCTTCACTAGATGTCATTCCAATCTAAATGTCTACATTCTTTAGAGGGATAATTCAAATTTTATCCTTTGAATTTATGTGGATGACTTGATCATTATAGGAAGTACTACATCCATCATCAACAATGTAAAGGCTACTTTATAGAATAGGTTGTCGATTATAGACTTAGGACTACTATACCATTTCCTTGGTATATATATACATTAGTCTTCATCAGGGATTACCCTATTACAACCCAAGTATGCTCTTGATCTTCTAGCTTGTTTTCACATGAAAGACTACAAGGCTATAGATATCTCATTCCTTTTATGTGTTAAGTTAGAAAAAAATTGTTGCTCTCCACTTGTTGATGTAACTTTGTATAGGCAATTGGTGGGCAGCCTCATCTACTTGACACATACACACCTTGACATCTCATTTGTAGTTGGCATAGTTTCTCACTTCAATGAAGAGCCACATGAAATTCATTGGAAGGTAGCCAAACACATCTTACATTACATTTAGGGTACACATACACATGGGATACACTATGTAGTTGGTATAGGGCTTTAGTTAGTGGGATATATAGACTCTGACTATGCAAGAGACATTGATTGTCGCAAGTGTACTTTAGGATATGTGTTTCATCTTGGTTTTGGCCCCATTTGTTGGTATAGTAAAAATTAAAACAACATTGTTCTTTCATTGACTGAGGCTAAGTATTGAGGAGCTGTGAATGCAACAATAGAGGCTATTTGGTTACAACAAATTATAGAGTTTGTATTTGATCTACCCCAACCCACAGTCATCCATTGTGATAACTAGAGTGCTATTGAAATCTTGAAACATCCAATGAATCATTAGTGCACCAAACATATTGATGTTCATATGCACTACATCAAAGATCTAATCCATGAGTAGGTCATTGCACTGCAATATTATCCTACTGAGCAATCAATAGTTAACATCTTCACCAAGCACTTCACAAAGGTCAAGTATATTCATATGTGAGATCTCTTGGGGGTGAGGGATTTTTCACCAAGGGGGTCACATGATCCTTCTCTTCTATATTTTACATATCTATCTTTTTGGAGGAGGGTTTTTCCCATGAGGTTTTCCCTCTTGCTCCATTTGCAAAGAGATTTCATGCATTTTAGCATTGCAGTGTACTTGGGTGCGTAACATGTCCTAGCAACTAGGACCCATTATGCATTACATCTTAGCTTTTGTGAGCTTAAATGCATTTCCCTAAGTTGCACTTAGGGGGGGGAGGAGGGTGTTAGTGTAAATAATTATTATTTACACTTTACTTAAGTTTACTTAGGATAAATACATTATTTTATTATTTATTTGGTTAGACACCTAGGAGTTTGCATACTCATATGAGTTATCATGTTGACAACACTGGAGTAAGAAACTCTAATTTAGCACATGGTGTCTATAGCACTAGAGTTTTCATGAAAAAATGAGTTATCATGTAGACAACCCAGTTGTTCACACTATTATTCTAGCACATGTTGTCTACAACATAGTTGTACATGCTACACGTTTGTAGGCTTATCCTCTCATCATCACACTAGCTCATGTGCTTAATGGAGGACAACCCACACCTGGTGGGCATGTGCGTGGTTGTAAGACTTATTATGTTGCTAACTTCTAGTAATTCTAGATACATCATAAAGGCCTTTATATATAGCACCTCTAACATACTATACAATTTGAATCCAATATCATATTGTTATTCTAATCATACTTTGTTAGTCTTTTGTGCTAGCTATTGTGCTTCTTGATCTTGGGTGAGTTTTTCCCTAAGGAAAATTATTAAAATAATATCTTCATTTAACTAACTTGAAAGTAAGAAAAACTACCTGTAAGTACATTCTTATTGCCTCTTATGTCCATCTAGTTCACCATTTCACTAGAAATCAAATTTGAATTGCCCAACCTAAATGAAACTAAAAAATGGATGCCTAAGACAAGACCTTGAATAACTTGAACTAGTAGCTTCTTGTGTGAAAAAAAAATTCAAAATTGAAAATTCTATTCTCTCCCAATTCGAGCAATATATAATAGTTCTATATCTTCTGATCAAAAATGCCCAGAATCTCAAAATGAATCTCAGGTCTACATTTACCTTTAAAATTTTATGTAAATTTTTTAAAATGTTCTAAAGTCAAAACTTTAGATCATATCCTCTATAAATTTAAAAGACCTACATGTCCATTTTTAGGAAAATAATAAAAATTATTATTTTACAAAATTTGATTTTCCCTCCATTCATGCAATTTTAGGTCAAACTATGTTTGACTGACTATTTTACATGGTAGCACACCATTTGTTAGCATCTACCATGTCATATGACACCTAGGCACCATGTGGAACCATCAAATTTGATCATTTCCACCTGAGACACTGCTACAAGTCATCATTTCATTGGCCCTCCCAACTACCCTGTAATCACCATGTCATCCTTTGTATAGTGTCTACTGCATAACTACCATGTGGAATCATGCTATTGGCTAGATCACTGCACATGCCATGTCACTATTGACCCAAGCCCACTGCCATGTGGTGGTTTCCCACTTTATTGCATGCATAGTTGGTAACTATCGTGTCGCATGTGAGAATGTGCCTTTGTGACATGTGCAATACTATGCCATGTCACCACCATGGAATATGTGCCACATCTAAAGGGTCCTTGCTACATTTCATTTAGTGAATTTTTCAACTCAATTCTACACTACCACTTGTCATATTTTGATTGGTTAGGATGTTCACATCATTGATCTTTAGGCCACATGTTTGGTCAAAATTTCTCTATTCTTCTTGTCAAAAGCCCTTTCATGGGTACCACTATGTGATCAAGCCTTATGTCTTCAAAGGTGTGATCATTTTAGACAAGTTACCCTTGTGTTCTATGGTATAAAAACATGTTGAGAATCCATTACATGACAAATGTAGGATTTAAACTTTAATATTGTGGTCTTCTTTTCTCTATGGGAAAATGGAAAAAAGGGAGGCTTTGCATCTAAATATCATCCTCAACTTGTCTTGCTCATACTTATGACCCACAATGTTCAACCTCTCTTCAAAAGCTATGGCCATTATATATGGGTCTAGAGGAACACCTTTCACCATTAAAACCTCACACTCTAGAATAGGGATGCTAATACTACTACTACCTTCAGTCATAATCATAACAAAGAGGGCATTTATTATCTTATAGTTCAATGTACAACTCAAATCTCATTCGCCAGATTGTGATCAATAAGATGGGTAACATATGATGGAAAATGATCCCTTCTATTCTTAACATACCAAAATCATCTCAATTAACAAAAAATAAACTTCAAACTCAAACTTCTACTACTATATAAGGAAAAAATTCCTCCAAATGATGTCTTTGGTCATACTATGTCTCTCTCATAGTGCACACATGTTTAGAAACAAAGTGAACCACTCTTAAATCACATAATGAAAAAAAATGAATTCCTTCCACTCCACTTCACAAAAAATTATGCTCATTTGGCATACATTGTCATTACACAAAACTTCAAAATGCCTCTTCTGATGCCAAGTTCAGGACATGAAGAAACCTTAGTCTATAAAAGAATCCTACAAAATTATGGATTCAAAAGAAGCTAATGGTGCTATACCGTGGCATTCTATAGAAAATCTTGATGGATTTTCTCTTAGATACACTGAGTAACAAGTCATTGTATTAACATTTGTAGATGCATATTGCTTAATCGCACAACCAAGACCTAGTGGGTTAAAGAGATGCCTATATGCAAGGATTTACTCCATTTGAGTACATCTTTGCATGATGCAAATTGACGCAAATCCTTGTTATAACATTCCCACTGACTGGATAATTTTAACTCTGCTCCAAGTCACTAACTTGTTTATAATTTTTAATTCCCCATTTACAAAAAAAATTCTCCTCTCATACTCTCATAGAAGTATCTCATAAAAGTTCAAAATCCATCTTACCTTTTCTCAATATCTTGTAGTCAACAATTCTCACTCACTTAACTCCATTATATGTGATGATCCCAACAATTGATACACTCACATTAAGAAGCAACCTAAAATTAGTACACTTGTATCATTGAATTTGAATGGTCATCAAAACTTGGCGAGCCTTCTGGATAATTTTGGCAATTTATGTTCTTTTACAAAATCAAGATTAAACAATTGCACACAGTTGGTGTTCTAATTGTCCCTCTTAAGGTATTCAAATGCATTACTTTATCTTTATGGGGAGTTTAGAAACATTAGTTCAAACACCACCATTTTCATCATATGAAACACTAACTTTCCCACTTGTTGTACTTCAAAAATGCATATAACATTCCTATCTATTTGATTATGATAGAAATAGTTAGGCCCTAGAGTGGGTCTGGATTAAAAAAATTCAAACTGAAACACTTGATGACTCAAACTAGCCTATTGAACCTATCATACTGACTACAATCAAGTTTGACCATTTAGCAATCAATTAAAACTTATTTTACCATTTATATTCAAATTGTCAATTTTGTGCTAATGGGTCATCTAGCTGGCCTTAAAGACTAATAAAAACACCTAATCGAGACCTTAATTTTGGCATACTACTTCTTTGTTCAACAATCTCTTACCTTGTCCAATCTCATCTCATGATGACTTCGACATCAAAAGATATTGACAAAGTTTCCCTCTTAGAATTGCCTATAAGAAAACATGTTAGAAAACCATAAAATACATTCAATTTTGGCTTTGAAAATAGGTCAAACTAAAACTTGGGAGTAAAAAATTTGGGGCACTAGTTCACTATCATGGTGAGAGTATAAATCTATGATTAGGGCTCATGATGAATAAATGGGAACATTTGGAAAGTAGTCAAAGTGGGCTACTTAGATTTGTAGAATTGGAAAGACTAGTAGAAAAATAATTTTTGCAAAGAGAATGGACTTGGGAAAGTGTTTAGACAGATTTGTCATGATGGAGACACAACCTAAGAACAGAATGGACACAATAGAAAAGGGAAATTGTATTAACTGAAAAATAAGCTAGTACATTTAGTACAGAGAAAATAAAATTCAAAACATGCCCTAAGGGCTTACAATAGCATAAATGTGGAGATAATTTCTCCTTTCAATACCTCCTCTCAAACTCCACTCTGAATTGCCTTTTACAATGCCAAAAATCTCCTTAAATAGACCTCAGAGGGTTAAAGACTAGGAGTACATTCTAGAAAGTGCTAGTAGGCATCCACCGACCAAATAGAAGGTTCCAAAAGCTGTGTTAGAAGTTGGCACAAATCTAGAAGAATCCAGAAATGGTAACCGAACTTTCGGGAGGCATAACTTTTGAACCGTAGCTCTGATTAACAAACCGTTTACATTTTTGGAAAGCTCTCAAAATGCTCTATAGCCCTATGGACAAGATTCACTCGTCCCCCATTTTTTGGCCCTTTTCAAGGTCATTTAATGCCCCTAACCTAACTTTGAAGCATTCTTAAGAGGTCTCCAAAACTCAAAAAAACTGTAATAACTTTCAAACCGTGGGGCCTTTTGACCTGATTCTTTTTCGAGAATGCTCTAAATTACAATTACATTGATCTAGCCAATTTACACCTCTCAGTTCACCAAAATGATGGCTCAATTACATACTCCTATTTTTTTGGGATTTACACGAACGCTAATAGTGGAACTGTGAGAGTTGGAACCTTTATTTGACCCAAATGGGTATCCAAAAATGAAAAAACATGAAACAGAAACTAAGTCTAAGTATATTTTTTTGGGTGACACAGGATTGTCCTTATAGCTCTGGATTCTCCTGCATCATGTCAAGACTTCCAAACTAGCAGACTTGAAGAATTTTTAAAATAGAACACAATGGTGCAATCCATTTGATCTCACCTATCATGGATTTAGAGTTATAACATCCTAAACAAAGGTACCAATCAATCTACACTTTATGACACCAGTAAAACTTTATAAATTGCATTTTGAATTTCTTTCAAAAACTGGTCAAACAAATTCTTCATAAGCTCAAATAAGAAACATAGAAATTATTTGACCTCTAGGGTGCAATGAAAAAGGAATTTTCTCATTTTGATAATTTGGGTAAAAGTTATAACAAATGAAATAGGACCTCCCAAAATTTTGAACACTTTACATCAACATGACAATAGTAAACAATCAACTTTGAGGGATTCAAAACCTAGTCAAAACATGTCAAAATGAATTAAAATCTGAAACATATATTATTTCATATTAATAATAAAAACTCACAAATAAATGAGTCGTGAAAAATTACTAGGTATGAGATACTCAAATGCAAGCTAGGCCTCCTACCGGTGTTTGACATTTAGGCAAAAATACAAATTTGGATAGTGCTCAAAATGGATCTTTACAGAATGACTCAGAATGGAAATTTATCTTTGTGGGACAATTAGTTATGTTGAATGAAAGGTGTTATAAGAAATAAAAAAATCTTATGCATAAGAAGGATAGTTGGGTACACATACATTAAATATGCTTTAAGGGGCTCAAAAGCTTAGAATGGTACCCAAATCAGGAAGGTGATTTTGAGTCCCAATAGTGGCTCTATCTAGGGATTCATGTCCCTTGTGGGCATGGAAAGGATCTCAAAACTAATGGAAGAAGAATATGCCACACTTGATAGAAAAAATTCTGTCAAACAACTTTATTGAAAGCAAAAACTACTCCTAAACTCTACAAATGATGGCTTTGGGCCACCAAAACTTATCAAAACTTCTTACCTCTATCATATGTCTAATTTTCATCTCCATTTTCATGAGGTAAGCTGGAAAAATATCTTCTATCAATTTCACCAATCATATTAGCATCTTGAATCAAACCACTTAGCAAAATGAAATAACTTCTTTCATTCTCATAGTCCATATATAAATCAACATTAACCTCTCCATCATGCTCACTATGAAAATACATATTAGCATGCTTATGTGGACTAGAATCAATCTAAAAACCATCATCTACATATGACTATTTTATTCTATCAACTAGAAACATGAATGATTCATATCTTACTTTGTTCAAAAGTTGTATTAGTCAAAATTTTGTAACTCACATTGTGTAACTAGATGTGAAGAGTATGTGAAATCTGATCACTACCTCCTTGTAGTCATGCTACTCGTCAAAATAGATTTATCCTTTACTATAACCTCTTCACACTCAAAAAATTGTGATGTAGTAGGTAAGGTTGATGGTACACAATAAGAGTTTATAATTTTAGAGGTTTAGGTTTTTAGGCCTATCAATCACCTCAAAATGCTTTAGGAACCTAACTTGCCAAGGAATCCACAACACTACACAATAATGTAGTTGGTTTCATATACTTTCAATGAGTTAGATTCAATTACAATTTCATACCCTCAATTCACAAAATCTCCTTAAACTAATTCTAAAACCCAATACCCTACCTATTAACCTACTACATACTTAGAATGTGAATAACTCTGCTTTCTCTCAAAACCTTGGCCAATCTAAGGATGTCTATTGATACCCTTTTCAAAGTTCTTTAACCTACAAAAAGCTTTTATATGGTTATTTTGAACCGATACTCCTCTACTGGACTAGTAACCTTTTTTTATGCATAAAAATTGACCTATTAACGAAGGACCTACACAAAAGACTCCACTTGGTACTTCCTACTCTTAAACAATGTTTTCTTATACCATCAAATGGTTGATTCCAAAAGGAATCAATTGCAAGAGTTTTGCAACTCCTAATCCCCAATTCTTGACTCTAAACCTTGTTCATTAGGGCTTCCTTAAGATGTTCACTCTCCACCTAATCCTGCATTCAATTGGTGATGAACTCACCCTTACCTTTCTCTATTGAAACATCCCCAAACACAAACTCCACTCCTTGCTCAGGTAAATTACTCACTACTACACATAGCATTCAACTCCATGATACCTTCACACTATTACTTAAAACTTATCTTAATCTACATATTCTTGGTTAGCACTTAATAATACAAGTTAGTTTGGTCATCCCATAAATATTGGGCCCTAAATTATTCATGGAATGACTCCAATTCCTTATACTCTTACTACAACAATAGTAATAGACAAAGAAAACTTAATGTCCTATAGACTAGTGTGACAAAAACTTTAATGAAAAGATAAACTCATTTTAAATAATGAAGTTGAGAAAACAACTTTATTGATTCATATTCTCAAGATTGAACAAACTTGAAAACACGAAGAGTTTTATTGCTATATTTCACCAATCTCGTTGTCCCTATCTGTACACCTAATTCTCACATATGTAAAAGTTTCAAAATAACTTCTCAAACTATTTCAACCAACTCTCATTAGTTGGGTTGAAGGTTAAATATTTTAAAACAATAACAAACCCAACTTCCCTCCAAATCCTAAACTAGCCATTGGATTTCGAAAATTCAAAATTCTAACATATAATTTATTGAATTCCTTTAAACAAAAAGACCACAAACTTACTCATTTTGATCTTTTATGATCATTAAACTTTCCTAGACCCTAAACACTCCAATTTAACCCATGGACTCTATTGGTCCCCCCTTACAAAGAAAATTTGGTCCCTATTGGAGTTTTAATAATTTCTAGGATTTGTAGAATTAAGAAACCATTATAGGCTTTAGTATTCCCTAATTAGTTTTCCTTATCCTCTAATTGTCTTTTTGACCTTGATTATGTATTCCATCCTCTTGATTTCCCTTGAGGTTCATGAAGGTCTTCATGATCTTTATCTTTGGCTTGAATTTTTGAGGTGCTCCAACACCAAATTGATTAGTCACCAAGTATGAAAAATTATCATAAAAGTCTTGATCTAAACTATGCAGATCACAATTATTTTCTTCATCTAACAAACTATTAGAATGAACCTTGAACTTATCAATACAAGGCTTATCAACACATAAAGAAAATCCATAGTCAAATTGACAATTTTCACTTTTTTCCTCTTCATCACATGAAACATCAAAATGGATTGCAACACTATCATCAACATGAGAAAAATATATAACAGTATGAAATTTCCCTTCACTAAAATCCTCTACATCTTACAAGTCATCATGTGCAAATACATTTGATGTATTGTCATATACACCTCTAGAATCTAACAAAGATTGTTCAGATTTTATATCTCTTTCCACATTAAACTTTGAGGAAGTAACTTGACTAGATGAAAAAATGTTAATAGAAAAAATATGAGCATCCTTAGAAACACTTACATACTTTTCAAAATCATGAGCCAACAAAGCTGAAATTTCATCAGGGCTCAAGAAGACTACTTCACAAATCTTCTTCGAGCTATAATTATTATCCAGATGATATGAATAACTCATAGCAACATAAACATTAGTATAAAAATCTTAAACATCAGAATCATTACAACATTCATTGTCATCATGGAAAGAACTACCTCCATTACTATTATATAATTCCTCAACTTCATATTAATTGTAACAAGGTTCATTTTCACTTTCATATCCATCTTCCTCATGGTGACTGCAATCATCTATTTCATTAGCATTTGAATCCTTCTCTTCACATCTGGAAGAAAAATTATCACTATATATAGATTCATTATATTCATTACTACCTTCACTTTTAGCACACCTATTATTATCATTAAAAGATATAACATGAACTCTATAATTATCACTTTCCATCTCCTTAATGAATCTTTCAAATTACAAAACCTCTTGTAATCTTATAGGTGTTGGCTAGTTAACTAAATTAAGCACTAGAACATCAATGAAAACATTAGGTAGGGAAGATTACTTAGTTCTAGAAGGAAAAAACATCTTGCTAATTATTGATTTAAGCTTTAGATAAAATTGTTTTTCATTTAGACCTTGATTACTTCCTACTTTGGTTCTTATGATTCTAATAATCTTATTGTAGATCCATTTATTCAACATAGCATTTTTGTTAACCACAATCTCCAAACTTTTAGAACATGGAAAACTAATCTTAGATCTAAGATCTAAGTCCATCTTAAATTAAAATATCTACCTCTTCCTTCTAGTGTTGAAAATCATTGAATAGAGGCAACCAATTTTAACACATGACTTCCATGAAAGAGAAACATGAAAATGAAAATGACCTCAAGTGTTGATGCTAAATGTTGATCTACTGATTTGACATAGATGTAAGATTGAAATTCCTTCACACTATTGATAAAACTTTGTAGAGCCACAACCTCCCTGCAAGAGGATAAAGAAATAACTACTTTGATTTACTCTTTAACACTTCTATTTCTTATAATAGCTAATACAAAAACACCTTAAAACTTATCAAGAAATTATACTTCTTTATCAAGAGAAAATCAAAAGCTTTAGATCTACCCATACAACTTGAATGTCCTTTAAAATATTACAATTAAATCAACTAGGAAGCAACTGGTGCAAAGATTTAGAGTCACCACTTGCACTTGTGAGAAATAAAACATAATTTGTCACTTGACAAATCTGAACCAAACCGTTGGATGTAGGAGAGATGAAAATCATCAAACCACTCTTGTAGATTTACAAACTTGAAAAAGAGAACAAAACCTTCTATTTATTCTTGACTGTGATTTTACAACAACACTTTGAAAACAAAATCTAGCTAAATTAATTGAATGTGAACTCTCTTAACAATACATTTTACACTCAACCTCAAAGATACTACTATAAATGGATAAAGCATTACTGGGAGACATGAATCTTCAACAAAGAAATGGAAAACACCTCACAACCTTGCTTCTGTAGCAAATTCTTCCTACTATATTGAATTGTTTTCAAATTCTCAAGGTTTTTCTATCATAAAGATTCTAAAAATGCTATTTATACCAAATATTCTAGTACTTTTAACAATGATTTTCTTCATAGACTCCCTAGTAGAGTCACTATTTTGTTGGTCACTCAGATGGGAAAACCCATATTGAAATCCAAGACTAAAATAGTCAATTCACATTATAGATTCTTGTCCTTTTAACAACGCTTATTTTCCATCATCTCCCCAAAAAAATCACCATTTTGTTGATTTTTTTGAAACATTATAGTTTCAAATTACTCCAATGAGAACAAGATACATCTAGGGGCAGCTACTTCCCATATGCAACATATCCTTTCAAACACTAGGCCAACTAAAAGGCTAGACCCTTCTTCTACTTTAGGCTCTACAAAACCTAGGTAGGTGTGCTTATTAGATTCTTCATATGGTACTAATGTAAAGGCATATAACTAAATCTAAATAAAGTAAATTAAACCCCTATAAATTTTACACTAACGCAAGTGACGACATCGCATTTTAGCTCTTAAATGAAAAAGAAAATGGATGATTGAGTTTGATTTCAAAAAATCCCTAAAATAAGTAACAGTAAGAACAATTTAATCCTATAGTTGATCAGTACCTTATCTATTGGGAAATTCCATGAATTACACACATGCATCTATGATATCACTAACATATTCTATACATCAAGATATTAGATTTATCTTATCACTTTTTGAATTAGATAACAGTGCTCATAAAGACCTCATTCTCATGAAGTATCTTTCTCAAGTAACTAGCAACTCTGTCAAATACATCAAGAATTTACTTGGCCCTTTGTTCTAGTAGAAAAACATATTAGACATACAACCTTAAAGGGATGAAAAATAGTCTAAATTCTTTACCCCTAAACCTCAAAATATTGTAGATTATAGAGATAGAAGATGAGAATTAGAATGAAACTAAGAAGATTCTTGCTCATTTGTATTCATTTCTTTTAAATTATACATTCAAGATGTGTGTAAAAAACTCATGAAACCACTAAACATATCAAAACTATCTATATTAGCATAACTACTACTGTTCATACAAGAGAAATATGTTGAAGAAAATGGTATCACAGTAACGAAAACACATCAAAATTGGAACCCTAGTCTCACAATACTAAGAAAACTCAAGATTGGAATGAATCAGAAAGAGAAAGATATAGGAAAATAATGAAATCTCAGATCTAATCTGGAAGTGACATGTGTCCACTTGAATCTTCATTCCCTATTGTTTTGAAACATCTCTCATCTTTCTATAACTAAAATCTGATATGGTTCTCATTATTATTATGTAACAAACTTGAAATAACTCTTCTTCAATGATGAAAACCCTTTTTTCCCCAAAATATTAGATAAGCATGTAAAATGCTAATAAAATCTTCATTTAGCTGACTTGTAGGTAATAAAAAGTGCCCCTAACTACATTCTTATTACCTCTTATGTTCATCCAGTTCACCATTTCACTGGAAATCAAATTTGAACTACCCCAACTAAATGAAACTATAAAATAGATACCTAAGACAAAACCTTAGATAACTTTAACCAGTGGCATCCTGTGTGAAAAAATTCAAAACTAGAAACTTCATTCTCTCATAGTTTTGATGATATATAATAGTGCTATATCTACTTATTAAAAATGCCTAGAATCTCAAAATGAATTTTAGGTCCCTAGCATGGGTCTCAGCTCTACATTTACCTTTAAACTTTTATAAAAAAATTTAAAAATGTTCTAAAGTCAAAAATTTAGATTATATTATCTATAAATTTAAAGGACATGCACATCCATTTTTAGGAAAATGATAAGAAATTATTACTTTATGAAATTTGATTTTCCCTCCATTTATGCAATTTTGGGTCAAACTAGGTTTGACTAACTATGCCATGTGGTAACATGCAATTTTTAGGCATCTACCATGTCATATGACACCTGGGCACTACATGGCACCCTTTGATTTGACCACTGTCACCTAACACACTACCATGTGTTGTCATTTCATTGGCCCTTCTAACTACCTTGTCATTGCCACATCATCCTCTATATGATGCCTACCAAATCATTGCAATGTGGCATCTTTTTATTGGTTGGATTACTACACATGCCATGTTACTGCTGACCCAAGCATGCTACCATGTGGTAACTTCCCACTTTCTCACATGCATAGTTAGTAATTGCCACATCGTATGTGGGAATGTGCCTTTGGATCATGTGGTATGTTGTGCCACATCATCACCTTGGAATCTATGTCACATCTAAAGGGTCCTTGCCATGTGTTATTCAATGAATTGTCCAACTTAATCTTGTGCTACTATTTCCTCCTAATTTAGTAGTTTTAGAATTAGCAAAGAAACTATACCAATACATCTAAGGCTAGAAAATTCCTATGATGGATGCACTCGACTACAATCTTGGGCCAACTAAGGCATAACTCCTTCACTTAAAGCTCTAAAAAACCTAGTAGGTTAACCTTGAGGCTCTAATATATGGTACCAATGCAATTAAACATATAATTTGAACCTAATAATAGCAAATGAAACCCTTTTTTTTATATACTTATGCAATATCATAGGAATAAGATAGCTACAAATCTGAACCTATGAATCCATAAGCTAAGTGAGGGTTAATTCCTTTCAGCCCACTATAAAACATGAAAAACTAAATTGATTTTGATTAAAATATTTATGCAAATAATCTCTATGTCAGTCTACACTTGATTTAGTGATTTGTGCCTTATCCATTGGGTCATAGAGTCATTACCAGTAGGATGACCTAACTTGATTGCCTTACAATTAAGTTTGTCAACTAAAATCCCCAAATTCCATTGTTATGAAATATTCCCTCCATATTCCTAGAAACCCTATCAAATCATTGAATCATTTACTTAACTCCTTGAGTTAAAAGCAACAACAGATCTAATTCACAACTCATTCAAGTTGCCTTAGATTCAATGAACCTTGTTCATTAAATCAGAATATTAATAGCATTTATAGACTTAAGAGATAGTATAAGAGAACATGGATAATTCATTGTAAATCCCCTTTTGCATTTATCCTTGAAAGACTAAATATATTCAACTAGTAATACTAAATGAAACTCAAGATATCTCACATGATCTATCATCAATTTCTATTTACCTCAAAGAAACAAGACATGCAAATGAAACTAGAAATTTGCACAAGAGCGGATGTGTGGCCTTCACTTCTAGAGCTCTACTCAATTAGACAAGAAGTAAAACAAAAAAAAAATTGGTATCATAGCAATGAGAAAACTTCTACAAAAATTGGAGCCCTTAGAATGAATGAGAGAAAGGAAGATATAGAGGATGAATTCCCAAATTTTTTCTATGTCTAACATCTGTCCACTTGGAAAACATCTATCTGCAGATGCAAAATATCTTTCTGACTCTCTCTCTCTCTCTCTCTCTCTCTCTATCTCTCTCTCTCTCTATATATATATATATATAACTACATATCAAATCCTCCCTCATTTTTCCTTCTAAAAGTATCAAATATCTCAATATTTGATGAAAGAGATAACTAATTTTAATGTCAGATCTGAAATCAAGGCAAAGGTAAAAATTAGTTAAAAATCTCTAAAGGAAAAAAAAGCTTATTAGAATCACTTTTCTCCACATTCAATCTTCAAGAAGCTTTTATATCTACCTCCTAAACAATTTTGATGCTCAATGTTGAATTTTTCCTATTTTGCTAAGAATACCCTAGTAAATACAAATCTACTTATAAACTGAATTGCAAAACATCTATGCAAAATCTGACCCCATATTCAAAAAATTTATCTCCTCCTAGTTCCAATAGTATATTGAAGTCCATATTTTGGGAAAAATGTGTGCCTCTAGTAGACATTTGAAATTTCAAGCTCCAAACTATGAACTGTCAATTTAAAAGAAATGAAATTGAAATAAAATTAATATTTCTATAGTTAGAACTATATAAAATTCATTTTTGAAACAAAATTTTTAAGCTCTCAATTGAACATTCAAACTAAAAAATACATTATTTTAAAAATTTATCTTATATCTCCCTTAACCATTCAAATAATGCCATGTGTCAAACTATTAGTGGCCCCATTTAATCTCTATTGGGTCCCACAACTTTGTCAAATTTCTATGGTTTTCTGGGAGGTTGTCATGTCATTACTGGCAAGATCCTCCCATTTTCTAGTGGTGACATGGTGACCACTAAAATTAGGTAACTTTTTAGCAACTTAATATCTCCTTTACTCAAAACCTATTTAATTTTGCCATGAAATGCTAGGAGGGCTCCATCATGTAGCTTTGCCTTTAAAAGGTAGTGGCCTTAAGACATTAACCATATTGTGTTGAAGTATATTTAAACTTTGAAAAAAAAATAATCCCCACCCATTGTGGGATAAAGAAAATAATATGCTTTACACAATCTACCCCTTGTTTCCGACCACTTATACTAATCATATCGGTAGGCATGTTCCTTGAGGCTTTCTAGAAGTAAATAATTGTGCATCCATTACTTTTTATCTTTAAATGTCACTCTCATTTCTTCTAACCTAACAGTAAAGGATTGTTGATATGTCTGTACATTGCCAACAAGTAAGGCAAATAGAACCAAGCCAAGGATAGAAATAAACATTACAAACAAGATCTCCCAAAAATAAGTGCTTGTGACCAAACTCTACCCAAGTGAACTTAGATTATATAGCCCCACATTTAGAACTAGATGCATTATAATAAGATTGAAAATCATCCATGTTTCACATGATGTTGTGTTCCTACAAGCCTCTCACAAGCAACTATCTCATTGTTCCAATGCAAGAAAGTGCTAATAAGCTCCAAGAACATGGCTTGCAAGCATATAAAGAAGTAAGTGATATGCAACATGGTAACATTTATAACTTGAAAAATGAAAGAGCTGGGCAAACAATTTCCTCAAGGCCTCCAAAAGTACTTATATTTTTCCCTCCACACTTTACTCCCTTACTGCTCATGTGGCTTCCCTTTCCTCAATCTCAGTTAGCTATGGGTGCTACGTCTTCAAAACTACTACTCCTTTTACATAGATTCTTTCTAACTATCATGCATGCGAGCATGCTTCCCTCCCTTTTAATGGCTACATTCCTATTCAAAAATGATCTGTCTAGCTACTTCTGAGCCATCTCTCCTACAACTTCCACATCTATTGCCTTTCACAAGGAGCTCAACTAAGTTCAAAAGCCTCTTATTTGATGAGCCACTTTATTTTATGCTATCACTATCTCTTCCACCATCACAAATGTCCCATCATTTTGAGGGAAAATAAAAAAGAATAAATGGTGGTGTTAAAAAGAGAGAAAAGTTTTACTTCTTCAACAGCCAAAGTTATTCAACAAAATCTCTATTAAACATGTTCCCAACAAAACTATAAGAAATTCTATATAGCATATTTTTTGAAAACTTTCATTCCCCTTGCATGCCATCCACAATCTCTTGTGAAGAAAATGCTTATCTTAATGCATAAGGTTACAAATTTTTAAGCCATATTACTTTTTCCTTTATCACTACAACCACTTTCAATTGAGACATATATCTTCTACTCTTAACTAAATATTGAATTTTTAATGAAGAGAAATCAGCCTGCTCTTTTCTCAAGGTCTTTTTATTAATGACATTTTTTAGAAGCAATTTGAATCGGGGAAATGTGAACAATAGAAGAGTAAGAAATAATCACTATCTTTTTCTTATATCTTTTTCTCAAAAAAGTGCCTAGATGACCTAAATGAGAATGAGTTTGAATGGGGTTCTTCTCAAAATGATTTTACTAAATGCAAATAAGATTCTTGTCAAGGGTGCAAAAACTATGTCTCTTGACAGGATCACAACCTTTGAGATTATTTATGAAAAGATACTTATCAGTCTAATATCATTTAGTCACACTAGAAAATTTAGCCCTAAATTTTGATGAGAAAAGGTCAAATTTGCAACCAAAGTTGGTCGAATAGACAACTAAACCTGTCATCAATCTTTTTTAGTCAATTTTTTACTACAGTAATTATGCATCAAAATAGGTCCACTTACTGACTTGAGTTTTGTCAATTTCCTTAGTCTAGCCTTAACTTTTATTTCCTCATTTGCATCCATTGCTGGTAAAATTTTTGATGTACACTGGTTAACTTTTTTGATGATAAAGCCAAACATTTGATGGCAAAAAAGACCAACTAACATTGAAATTGTGACCAAGGTCCTTTTCAACTATCATTGAAATTGCGACCAAGACCCTTAATTTTCTATGGTGGCACCATACATGCGACGACATGGAAGACATGTTGGTCAAAATTGAGATCAACACTTGGGAGAAATTTAGATGACCTGTGCCAATTATTGGGAAAGCTTTGCTCTCATAGGAGCCTTCTAAACTACAAAAAATTGGATTCTAAAGCATAATTGCTTGGTGTGAGACTCAAGGTATTGTGCACATTTCTACCTCGACACCATTGTTTCATTCATATCACATGATTTATTTCATACAAAACAATGGGAAGGAGAAAGAAATGTGCATGATATCCTAAGTCTCCACCGAGCAATTGTGCTTTAGAATCAAATTTTGTGCAGTTTAAAAGGCTCCTATGAGAGCAAAGCCTTTGTAATAATTGGCATAACCCATCTAAATTTTGGTTCTTGAGAGACCATTTCTTGTGAAGAATGTAGGAAAAAATTAAATTAAGAAATAATTATTTATCAGGAATGAAAGCCAATAACACTAACTAATCTCTATTTTTCAAATAGATAAATGTGACAAAAAAACCTACAGTCCTAATCACATCATCATAAGAGTGCATTTATAACTACAACCCCTTATTTGGTTGCTTGTTGATTAATTCCTTGGAACTATAACATAATATTAAAATGCAATCAATCATGGAACCTATGTCTAGCAATTGATCTGTACGATAGAAACAAAAATTGCCTTAAAATTGACACCTCACTAGTTGCAGTTAATTTGCATCCATAATGGCTTCACAAAAGTTGAAATCTTACCATTTTTTAAGAACTTAAAAGGAACTCATAGTTTAGCTACATCAATAAAAGTAAATTTATTTGAATGTTCAAAAAATGTGAAACTCCCACTTAATAGCTAGAAAATCCATAATTCCTCAGTATACATCATCTTTGATGGAATGTTCATAAGTGAATGATTTTATCTAAAAGCTCAAACTTATGCACAAAGAAGCACCATGCTCTTGAAGATATATATACAGGTTACAAGACCGATATATCAAAAGGAGCATAGTGAGGGGAAGAGACTATCATCAATATTGATTGTGGATTTGTAGAGGTAAGTGATAAACATAAAAGGGTAGTACAAGGAACCATTTGCCATTTTCTAATATGATGAACTACCTTGGAGCTGGTTCTAAACCTTGATTGCTTAATGTTAGATTTGATCCAATGGTACCGTTACCTGGAGGAGGTCCCACACCCCACTTTCCTACTGATTCTAAAGGCTCAATGACATAAACTCCTCCATCAATCATTCCAAGAGAAAACTAATTTGAGTTAGATGGATGTGATGCAATTACTAAAGGATAGACACTACATGAATAATCAAAGGATACATTTTGAGTTAAATCATAAAATATGAGAAGGCTGTCACATGAATATACTGCACTTGAAATGGGAGTAGATAGAGAATCATGAGGTGTCCACTGCAGTACAAACAAATTTGATATTAGTTTACACTCATATAGATAAGGTATCTTATATCATTATCACTTACTAAATTTGAATTCTAAATTGTTGACAAAGACTTACATAATGCAAATGGTCAAACTTAGAAGCATCATAAATAGCAAGCTGGCTCTCATGAGTAACCAACAATTGAACTTGATCATTATGGAACTGTACTCTTGTATCCCCAACTGGTGGTGACGATCTTCCTATCTACACTTGTAAAAATTTTGACTTTCACTTCTCCCATCTATCAATGCTCTAGAAATAGAGCTGCCAGAACATTGGCCAAACATTTACTAATTTGAATCTATAAACATGTGAATGAACAAAATGAGATGGCAATGGATATACAAAATGAAGACAAACCTGGGCATTTCCCCAAGAAGAAACCAATACATTCAAAGTATGTGAAAATGCCAAGCGTGTAATTTTCTTTTGGTGGCCTTTAAGCTTCATTTTTACCTAGTTAGTTTAAACAAGTTTTGAAAAGATACATGTTATAATGTCATAATATTGAATGACCCCAAATACTCTTCCTATAAAATAAACACTAAAACAAAATGAATAGAATGAGGACAGTTCACTTTGACCATGTATAACATTTTTGCATCAATTTTGCAATTTATATTTTAGAATCTACAATCTAGTTAGTGAATTAGTGAAAAAGAGAACTTCCATGATGTATCATTTAGTATAGTGAGCTTGAAAAGAAACAAAAAGTCATGCTAGATCATAAACATAATTTTGGAGATACCTGCAATCAAGTCTACAAGCTTTCTAATTTAAGATAAAAATTAAGACATTTTCACTGAGTGTGGTCAGGTTTATAATGGATCAGCCAAGATAGTGAGCTAGAAAAAAGAAAAGTTATTATGATAGATAAGGTTATGATTTCTAATTCTAAGTTTACAAAAATAAACAATCAACTCAAAAAATTAAAACTTAGAGTGAATAAAGATTTTTTTAAAGTAGTTTACATAGTGTTCACTATTTTTCTCAGAATTTAATGAATTTCAAAGATTTTGATATGACTTCATAAATCTCTTTTGCATCAATATTTATGAGTTATAACAAGACATTATGGAAATGGTGCATACTCCATTATCTATCATGATCAAGATAGGAAGCTAGAGAACATGAAAGTTGTTATGGTAGATTATAGAACATGATCTAAAATATTGATAGGAAAAAATGATAAAAATAGTTGAATTTGAAAAAAAAATAGGAAGTCTTACTTTCTTGGTCTATAATAAAGAATTTCAAAGAGTTCAAACAACCATAGTTATAATGAATTAAAATAATAATAATAATCCTAATGATGGATTGTAAGAAGATAGATCATACTCTATAATGCATTATTGAAACAATGATCTAGAAAAGACAAGGTGATAATGGATAGAAAACATTGACACAGATAAAATATATGCAAACAATTTCAAGAGCATTCAAATTTGAAATAAATTTGGTAGTCATACTCTATAGATCTACATTAAAGACCTTAATATTTGAATTATTATCTATATTGAAGATACTGAGCTAGATAAGAAAATTTTGATACATAGATCACAAAATTTTGATAGCATACTGTGTGATGCATCAAAATAATAAATCACAAAAGAAGAAAGCTATACTAATAGATTGCAAGAAAAAAATCTAGAAACCTCCCAAAAACAAATCAATAATGTACAACTTCATCCATCCAAAATTTGAATCAAATCACTATTCTGCAAAGGTGCAAATTGACTGCTTGTGAAATAGAGAAACTATTCTACTAGCTTTGCCAAACTACTTTTTTCAATTTATTTTCAAGTTCTTCCAAACAAATCTCCAAACACATTAGGGTTTTAGATACCCTTTAAAAATTTATACAACATATATCAAATTTAACAACATTTATTTTGAACCAATACCTCAAACCAAACCCTACTACCCCTTTCAAGAGTTCCAATTAGGCTACTTTTACAAAGAAAGTGTCCTTTCATCTTGCAACCAAGTTCTTAAATTTTGCACAATGTCTCAATTTATTTCCCAACCACATATTCTTGCACTAGTTTACTTAGTCATACTCATTTTATGCATTAACTCCCAAACCCTCACTATTAAGCCTCAAACTAGGGCATCATCAAACTAAGCCTCCACTTACCTTCAAACCCACCTAAAGGACCCGTCACCATGTCCTTAACATAAAAAAAAATCTATCATAAAAAAATACTTCTATGTGGACAACTTGACCAATCCAATAGTTGCTCACACATTCCATTTACCTTTCTTGAATGTTTTCTCTTCTCCCTTGGTGATCATCACTCAACCCCTATTCTTTCTACACCATGCGAGTATGATTATATTACATTGATTTTAGGCTTATTCTACAATGTATAGTGCTGACATATAGTGGGATGACCATTATTCCATTCAAAACTTAAAAATGAGGTTGCCCTTCCTATGGTTCCTTAAATCAATCAACACATTACATTGAAAAGGATTGAAAAATGAACTTAAATCAATGCAAAGGTATGTAATAAAATTTTTTAATTTCAAACAATAGAATTCTTAAGAATTTAGAAATAGTTAAACAATACACCATGAATAATTAGTAAAAACATTCATTTTATTCAAAATCGGGATATAATCTATTAAGGGCAATCTTGAAGTCATTAAATGTTTGCTTCCTCCCAATCCCCTACTATTCATTTTCTGTAGTTTATGAGACCTTTTAGAGTTTAGAAAATTGACTATAACTACCCATCACATTAACAAATTATTAAAACTTCAATTAGGCCAACTAGACGTTGATATTCAAATTCAAACTTGACAATTTCTCTCCAAATACAAACTTAATTTAATGACTTCCAAAGCAAAAAATAGCCTTGTTATTTAAAAATTTGACTAAAGGCACCCTATCAAGGACTCATAGACCCAAACAAACACACATTTTTATCATTTGGTCAAAATTGACCATTATTACATATTTTAGGATATTAGGTCCTCTAACTCAATTATAAAACTAATAACATCTTTAGGCCATTTAAGGCCTATTTACATCATTTTAGGTCCCTTGGACCTTGGAACACACATTCCTTGCCATTTTTCCTTCTTCTTAGGTCCCTAAGGATCATTAGGTTCTTCTATACCATCCAGGAATATGGCTTGTCCTATGAGTTCTATTGCTAATGACAATTTAAGCAAGTGTGACAAAACTAATCAACCTATTAAATAATAAAATCACAATCTTTTTTGTAAGCACCCATAACAATGAACTTTCATCTACAACTAACAAGCATGTTACTAGTAACCAATGAGAGAAATACACTTATTCCACATTAGGGACTAATAAGGAAATTGTGCTTGATTTTTTGGCATCTTGGAAGTCTATAATAGAAAACATAATCATTTCTTTAATCAGAGTAACCTAAGGTTTTTTGAGAAAAATGTGTCGTAACCTTGCAACTTTTCTAGATAATTCTAAAAATGTATCATCACATATTGGTCACCAATTGAGATTTAAGGGTAGCTCTTTGAAGAACTATAAAAAAAAATGGTGATTTATTGCACAGAATCCTAGGTTAAAGTTGGTAACAACATCTATGGACTTCTACTATATTTCAGCTACCAAGAATAGCTCACACTTAGAAGCCACAACTAGGTTATGAAAAATGCTACATGAAAGAAATATTTCCTATCCCTAGTATCTCTATGCTCAAAAGATGAAGCCCAAAATGCCACTGAAAATAAATGAGGTACCTAAGTGCCATATTGAATCATTCACATTATTAGTTTGGCTTTAACATTCCATGGTCAATATTGAATCCATTGTTCCTTTTATGAGATGAAGTACCCATCAACATCTTTCTAACTCTGAAATTTATAAATATTGAAAAACATAGTTAACATTTGTATATCCATATCTTCTCATGAAACAAGGCATAGTGAATGAAATGACCTAGGTTTCTTTGAAACAATCTTGGCTAGTTTTTTATACAAACTTATAGATTGCATTGTTTAATATGGTTTAGAGCCATTCTCTAAATGACTATCTTCAATATAATTTTGAAAAAGTACATTTTTACCTAAGAAAAGAAAAATTTTATTTGAAGGCACTATTGAGATCTCTCCTTCTACGGTGAGGGGTCTATAACAACTTGTGGTCTAAATTCTAGCTTAAGGTAATTTGTGAGTAGCTCTACATAAATTTCATAATGGGCTATCATTCAAAATCCCCAATTATCCTTCACTTGTCTACAGAGGTTAAGATCCATGTCTAGAATAAGCAATCCATCTTCATAGCGGGAATTACATGGAGTATAGGAAGCATCCGGTGCTGAAAACACATCTAACATTTCTCCATTCAAGCACTGTTACAACTAATGAGAGACAGTATCAAAATAGCAAAAAGTTGAGCAAATTATTTCATTGATCTAACCTATTTGACTCCAAGACAAGAGGGAATTAAAATTAACTGTAACAAGCCAACCACCAAACCAAGCAACAAAAGACACTAAGTTACTAGCATTGCCCTCATATTTATAGGAAATATCTACATCAAACCAAACATAGATAAATCTTATGTGACCTAAAGACTAAAGTTCAATTACCAAAATTTCATTGTAGAATTTTCTTTTTAGTCTATATTAGTGGTGTAAATCTTTTGGAGAACACTTTCAAGCTCCAAAACTAATTGGTTTAATAAATTACTTTATGTATTTTGCAGTTAAGGATTTGTTTTAAATTAATGTGGCCTAGGTATTAAGTTATAACCCATGTTTCAAAGCTTAGCTATTGATAGAGAGATTCTATAGTGGAAAGGTACATGCATCTGTAGCCAGTGGTAGGCATTCCTAATGATCTAAGGATTACACCAAGGTGTTGAGAATGATTGAAGTGGTATATAAACATTAAATGCCTTAGAGAATGAAGAGTTTGAATGAAAGAATGATTTAGAAGAAAAGCTTTGTAGATATTTTCAAGGTGGGTGACGATGAGGGTGTACAAAGGAACTAATCAATAAGACATTGGGTCTTCTCATTAAAGAAAAGTCTATAATGATCATGAGGTCCATTCTTCTCAAGAATAATGTCTAGCTTCTAGTAATCAAAAGAGTTGGGTACTAAACTCAAAAGAAATGATAAGGTAGGAAGTTTTGATTCATTAGTGTTTACTAATATATTGGCTTCATCTCTACATTTTCTTCTTAACCTAGTCAATTCAATTTTCTAATAAGAACTAACCTCAGACATTATAACCCATGGAATTCTGCCAACCCCTAATGAAAATGCTGCAATATAGGCCTGTACAACATAAATACTAGAAGATGTTATAAACAATGATTTTTATCAAAAATGGATACTAAATTATTGAGATCTAAATAAAATATTGCTTGGTTAATGATGTAATACTCACTAATAGACCAATCAAAGCCATTCTACTCCTAATCAACTATAAAAAAAATTGTGTAGAGTGTTACTGTAGAACAAGGTAGAGCAAAATAATTCAAAATAAACATCATAATTTGATGTTCTATCTAATTTTCATTTTCTATAATTTATGTACTTGATAATTATGTTAAAAAATTGGCTACCAACTTGTGGACTAAAGTAACATTAGAACTCAATTATCAAATAGAAAATATATGCTTGTCAATAATAGTTCCATTTTTAAACACATTGACACAACAATGACATTCCCTTTATAATCTTAGATGATTTAACAAGAGAAATGACTACTTTATTTTGCATGAGCATTAGGAAAATGAAATTAAATCTCATTAAATTGAGTTAGTGGACATAAAGTGTTATAATGATAGGGAAGTGTAATTACCAGTATGTAGAATGAAAATCCAACAATAAAGCAATTGATACTCATTCCTCTTGTAGAAATCTGAAGAAAGTTTTCTTTATTATTGTTCAAATTAATACATAGTAAATGTCTTTATAATAGTGTATATTCAAGACCTAACTCATAACATTAGAAGTGGTAGCCTACTAGATTTTTCCATCAACAGTGCAACTACTACTGTCTTTGGCACCTTCCAAGCACCACTTTCTAATTAATAAGTAAGAAAAATGTGTTTGATCATCGAGAAGAACTAAATACAATATTCTTATCTAGAATTGACTATTGTTGGTACCTGAACTATAGCAATTACAGTTGATGCTATTTGAATTGAAGAATAGCCTACAATGAAGTCCAAATTAATTATATTACATTAAAGTCCAAAAGTCTTTTGACCTCTTATGAATTCCTTTTGCTTGTAGTTTCAACTTGATATTACTTTTTATGATCTTGTTGTTTCTTTATTGTATGGGTTTGAACCCTATCCCACTTTATCTAATCAGAACAATTATATTACATCTAAAATAGAAAAGAACACATTTATATCAGCAAAAATGAAAGAGAAACATCTAATATCCTAATGTAGCTTCTCACCAGCAACCTCAAAGATTGCACTGGCATAAAATATAACACCATTGATTCCACCAATTTGTTGGCATATTGCTAGGCCAACACCAACCTGATATAGAAAATACAATTGTTAAGTTGTAAATGATGATTGGATAAATAATTAAGATTCAACAAAAAAAATTCATCAAGTATAGTACATATTATGAAGTTGTAAATGATGAAGGGATTATTGGAAGGAATTGTGGATGAGTAGATAAATTATGGAGAACCAAAAAATCATTGAGTATATTGCTTACAATGATAGCAGGAGCATAGTTTCTGTAAAATAAATCAAGTATTTTGGTCTTGGGTAGATTTTGCAACTATTCTATATATTCATGTATAATATATTCAATAGATTGATAACCTAATATTAGTAGAAATCAACTATTTTTTTAATGTCTTCATTAGAACTAATTAGCTCCAAAGTTTTACTCAAATTTTAGCTTAAATTGAAATTAGAAGCTGGCCTAGTTGATACTGATGAATGAAAAATATATATATTTCTAAAACAGACAAAGATAGGCACCAGGATTTTAGTTTCTTCATATGACACATCAAATTGGATTTCCCTAAGAGCTTTTAATGCTTCTTTAAAATCTTTATCATGACCATCCTTTGCCTAGAATGCATTGATAGAAAATGTATTAGAAAGAGCACCACATTTCGAACATGTAGGGTTTTTTTAATCAGATATCGTACAGTTCTTAGATGGTCATTTTAAAACATCTAACATTAATATGAAAATTGAATGTGGAAAATAAGACAATTTTGACTATTTAATACTTTTAGTTTAGAAAACAAGTCATAAATTATGTTCTTATAGTAAAAGAATACTTTGACTTAAGAAAACATTACACAATATTAAAACATGACATTGTACTTTAAAAACTAAAAAAGGTACTTATAATGAAGAACTTCATTTGAACTTGCTAATTGGTTCTCACTATTAACTATAAGCTTATCTTTAAAGTTTGAGCTTCACTTGTTTTTGAGAATAGTTTAATATTGTCTACTAAACAAGACCAACCACATGAAGGTGGAAGCTCATTTGGCCCCTTCTCCTCCCCCCCACCCAAACATCACTCTAAATTCCCCATTAACATATAATAACATTCATTCATTCATCCATTTTTTAAATATAACATTCAATAATTATAATCACATGATAAATTTCATTAACACATAAAATTCATGAACAGACAACATTCATGAATAATTCATTAACACATAAAATTCATTTACACACAACAATCATTTATTTTTGGCTTTCTTGTTTTTTTTTTCATGAAATTTCTAAGAGGAATATCAATGTCCTCATAATCCCCCTCCTCTACTGGTTCTAACACATTTCTCCTCCTCATCTATTCAGGAACATCATGAGGCTACTACACCAAAGGGGGGTCCTCTACAATAACAAGTACTTCATGGGTTAAATTCACACCATTTTATGTTAGTGAATTAGGAGTTTTTATTTAAGTAAAAGAATGATAAATCAAAAAATTAATTTAAAAGAACAAAACATAGATTTTCTTTACCTGAATGTGTGACATGAGCTACCTGCTCATTAGTCTAAACATCCTCTAGTACTCATTCAACATGACATGATTCTATATCCTCTAAAATATACACAAAAAGGTTACACCAAGTTCAATTAAAGATGTTAAATTGTATTAATAATTACATAATTAGTTTTAAATAGAAAATAAGCACCTCCATGGATAATACGATGCACATCAGGGGCTTCATGATGCGATGTATGATTTGTGTCATGATTAACATGCTAGATTGCAATGCCATGCACATTATTATCAAATAGATTTTTTCTCAAGTATTAAATTTCTAATATATTTTTTGGCATATTTACCTATGCACATGATGAAGTAGACTATTCAGTTAGGGCAGTGGAATCTTGTCATAGGCGTTCAGCCATAGCTACATAGCCTTGCTTGAAGGCAATTCTTTTGTGTTCTTCCATGGCCTCTAGATTAAAATCAGCACCCTAAATGTTTTTATTAATTAAAAAATTTATTTTCATTTTATAAATTCTTTTTCTCTATAATTCATTTATTGCTACTTACAACTTGTGCTTTGATTTTAGAATATCCCCCAGAGCCAAGTTTGTGTTGCCCAACCTTTTCTAGCCTACCCTTTGTTGCCTTTGATGTGTCCTACAACCTATGAAAAGTTTGAAATATGTTAGATGATATAGATATAAAGATTAGTACTAATTAGTGCATTATTACATTAATGTACTAGTAGTTAATACTATTGCATACCTTCTCGCACTTTTTGGTCTTGTTTCTCTTTGATCATCTAGCCCTTTCTCCTTTGCATCCAAAATGAAATCATTTTATTCCCTCACTGTAATAAAGGGAGGATGTTCGTACTGTAGGTTTAGGATGAGACTCTTTCTATATGAGTCACTCACAACCTTAAGATGTTTGAAAACTTTTTGTAACATTTTCTTATGATCAAAAATATTATTACCAAACTCATGCTCTAAATCTTTGATGAGCTGATCTTTTAATTTTTTATCTTTAAAGTTCCACCTTTTAATAAAAAACACAAAATTGTTAGTTATAGCTAGTATAAGAAAAGACGCAAATGAAAGGAAAAATGTTGCACCAATTAATGATATGAAAAAAAATATTGGGATAAAATTAGTTCACGTATGATGTTCCGCCTTGTGCATATGGTGGGCCCAAGTATTTGTAGTGTGAGGTCATAAAGCTTCCTATAAAATATATCATTTCTTGCAAAAAAATGTCATGGGATAATCAATTCAAATATTTTTATGAATAGGAAAATGCATATTAAAATATAAAAAATAATTATTTAAAGTACCTAGTATCTTAGGAGATTTTAAAGGCATCGATTCATCATTGTCAATCAACAATGACATAGAAATATAGGTAGCTCTAGGAAATGATGGTGAATTGTCACCAATACTTGTACTATGATCTATATCTAGCATAGCAGATGGTGCATCTCCTACCACAAAAGAAAATCCACTATGTGATGCACCCAAGATAAAAGTATAAATTATCAACTCATAATTAACACAAAACCAAATATAGCAAAATAAGGATTTACCAGCTAGACATCCCCTTGTTGCCAACATTGCAATTAGCAATCTCATATGGACATCCGTCGACCTCCTAGGAGTCTCTTGAACTTGATGACCTGAACAATACATTGTTAGCAAAGACATTCTAAAATAATAAAATTAAGAGTTAACTTAAGAAGTTTTTGAATGTTTGAAATAAAAAAATTCCATGTAACTTTTTAACTAAAAGATTATTTTACCAATGGTAGTCGGAGCTCTGCTACTACTAGCCTCACCGCATTGTCCTTGACTAGGTTTTGGATTAGTTCCCAAAAAATCTTGTAACAAGAACACATATTACATATTTTACTTAACAACATAAAATACTATAAAATAAAAATCTTTATTGAACTTTTCTTATAGCTAAAGATTCATTACTGCTTACTTCATAATGATGAGCTTGTGCTCTCAAATCAGATAGCCTCTTCGTCATCTCCTCAGATGGAATATTTGCTTCATCCAAAGTTCTCATTATTTCCACATTAATTTTTTTTTTTTCAACATTATTGTTACATTAGGAGTTTCTACAATATTGTCATTAGAAGGGGTAGCCAGTGGCTTTGTACTTATTATAGGTGCTTTTCCCTTATCTTGAACATCATATTGTGAGAGGAATATCAGTAAAACTATCATAAAAACTTAAAAATTGTAAATAAAATAATTTAATAATATAACATTTTTCAACTATCTAATTTGTACAATTTCAATAAGCTTTACCCTTGCTGAAAAATGGGTAGGAGTAGCATCCTTATGGCCTCTATCATCTGTCGGATCCATATTGTCTTGTCACAAAGATTAAATATAAAAACTTTACCTAATTGAATGCAATAGAAAACAAAAAAAAAATTATTAACAAAATGGTATATAGTACTAACAACCCTCATGATAGTAAATTTTTTTGTATATATACGATTTTAATGTAATCTATTAGCAGTTCTTCCTTGCACTTATTGATTTTATTACACAAACAAAAACTTCATTCCCCTCACATGCCTCAAATATGCAATTGGGTTGCTTTCTAGTTGAGGAAGGTCGCATACTATTTATAAAACCTACAATATTACCTACTACTTTTGGTCTCCTGTCAATTTACATAGAAAATGTTTTATTTTGATCATTTTCTTTCTGTTGTATATAATTAACTGATAGTGCATACCTACGCATACTTTTTTTATATCAAACAATCCACATCCAATCACTATAATTGTAACATGGACCAACATACTTGAACAATTTGACAACTTTTTTGTAACATACCTTTGTCCCATCCATGGAAAAAAGGACCAAACTATGTAATGAGGATTGAGCAATGTGATATATCCTATCATTAACACAAAAAATATGTGTTAATTGGAGGTAGCTCATTAGGTACCCATTCTTTCTCAATGTGTGTGTACTGAAAGGGCATCTTGATGTTGCCTTTGGTCTCATCATCATAAGAACATGAGCCCCTATTAGCAAGGAAAAATTGCATGCATTTGTCAAATTTCTTTCTAATCTTTTGACCCCTAGTTGATCTCCCTATTTTATTCGTACTACACGTAGAGCTTTCATCTAGCATTTCCTCATTTCCCTCATTCGATGTAGATAGATCTAACAAGTGCCTATTTGGTGGCACCTTTAATCCATCAAATGAAAATTTGATAATATTAAATAATATATATAGAATAATCAAGTCATGACTCATATTTTCAATTCTTCCTTGTCTATACATGAGAGATATAAAATGTAGTAAGTTGAAAGTGATTATACAATTATATTTCTATATAGACCTTCTTTGCCTATATATACATTATATGATTATATTATATGTCTATTTATAATATACATGGTCAATGATAAACAAGAAGAATATAAGAAAATTATGTCTATTTATTGACTTATACCTACTAATCCATGTCACTATGCATGATCCAGGCCAAAGGGGTCAAATTTCCAACATATGTTAATCATTTATCTTAAGTTAGCTAAAAATTACATGATACATGTATGCTACAAATAACTTAGAGGACAACATGAACAATATGCAACATTGTAAACATGAAAAAATTTATGTTATATATGGAATGCAAGATCATCAACAGAAGGGGTGATGATGTCTATAGTCAATTGACTATTTGCAAAAAGGGTAATAATCAGACACAATATAAACAATGGTAATTATAAGTAACATATGTTGTAATCACTAGAATTGAACACAATAAATATGTAATCATACTTCCTACATATGTTAATCATTTATCTTAAGTTAGCTAAAAATAACATGATACATGTATGCTACAAATAACTTAGAACACAACATGAACAATATGCAACATTGCAAACATGAAAAAATTTACCTTATATATGGAATGCAAGATCATAAATAGAAGGGGTGATGTGTCTATAGTCAATTGACTATTTACAAAAAGGGTGATAATTAGACACAATATAAACAATGGTAATTATAAATAACATATGTTGTAATTATTAGAATTGAACACAATAAATATGTAATCATATTTCTTGCATATTTTAATCATTTATCTTAAGTTAGCTAAAAATTACATGATACATGTATGCAACAAATAACTTAGAAGACAACATGAAAAATATGCAGCATCGTAAACATGAACAAATTTATCTTATATATGAAATGTAAGCTCGTCAACAGAAGGGATGACAATGTCTATAGTCAATTGACTATTTGCAAAAAGGGTGATAATTAGACACAATATAAACAATGGTAATTATAAATAACATATGTTGTAATCATTAGAATTGAACACAATAAATATGTAATCATATTTCCTGCATATGTTAATCATTTATCTTAAGTTAGCTAAAAATTACATGATATGCATATGCTACAAATAACTTAGAAGACAACATGAACAATATGCAACATCGTAAACATGAATAAATTTACCTATATATGGAATGCAAGATCATCAACAAAAGGGGTGATGATGTCTGTTGTCATTAATTATTTTCTTCTTCATCATCCTCATCATCGTCATCATCATCACCATCATTGTAATGCCCCACCTGGAGATTCTTGGAAACAAGAATGAAATACAAACCATAATTTCTTTTTTACAAGTATGAATGCACATGACAACATCATATAGGGATCAAAAAGATCGCAACGGAAGACTTCACCACAATCCTCGTAACCAACGAATCTCCAAACGCCACTACCAAACTAACACATGCAAACAAAATCCAACAATGACCATGCACATGATGAGGCCTCAAAGAAACAACCACTCATCAACAAAACACCAAGTTGGGGTAAAATGCAGAATCCTAAAATTTGGCTAAGCCTGAAATCCTAAAGCCCTAAAAATTGGCTAAGTCTTGATTTTTGAAGCCCTAAAATTTTCTAGAATCTTTATCTTAACTTAGAGAGGTTTGAGACCTATCTCAAAACATTCATCGCATATATTAAAATATATCTAAGTATAAGTTGACGTATATTTTGCACCTTTCTAGTTCAAAATAGTCTTTCTAAGGGGTTTAAAATTTGCACCTTTCTAGTTCAAAATAGTCTTTTTAAGGGGTTTAAAATATATCATTTAATTCCTTCCTTATACTTAAACAATATATTTTAAACCCCCTAGAAAGATTGTTTGAACTAGAAAGTTGCAAAATCCAAAAGGGTGTTCAAAACCAACTTTCAAACCTTCCTTGGCCAAGCCTAACTACCTCCTATTTCTCATGCAAGAAAGTGCATTGGTCTCAAATTTCGTGTGAGATCTTACATCACATCACACGAGAAAGTGCATGGCTTTGCACAAGGATTTCCTACACACCACGTGAGGATTCACATTCTCGTGCAAGGACTTGCACTCTCATGCGAGGAACTACCTTTCCACGTGAGAAAACAAATCAGTGTGATGACAAAACAAGACTAAAAAGCATAAAAACATGAAAACCTCCACACTGGGGGTACCAAATCTATGTAAATTGAGAAATGAACACTCGAGAGGATAAACAACAAGAAAGAGGAACATCTAACCATCTAAACCAAAGTAGTAAAGAACATACTAAAAGCAAAATTGTATTGAACATAAATAACATTTCAATGTACATAAATAACATCACAATAACTGAACAACCAAACTAAGTACGTGGTTCCTCCCAACTATCAATAGAATCATAAGACCATCATGGATCCTAGCCATCCCCTACATGTAACATCCCAAGCCACCGATCCAATCATCGATACTTTAATAATAGGGACATCACTACTAAACATGCTACCAACACAAGCATAAAGAAATCTAACATGCTAGTAGTAAAGCATTAGATATGTCATGCCCAAAATATCGGGCAAAAACACACACAATTTTTTTTTCTTGTGTAATAACTAAATTCACTAAGTTTCATAAGTTGTTTCACAGTTAAAGTATAGATTCACTACATTTCATCTTAAGTCTATCATCGTAAGAAGAAATACATTGATAAAGTTAAATTCCTGTTATTAAATTGGTATCAACATTTGGTCTATTATTACATTAAGATTGCATCAATAAATTGAAATTATTTGAACAACAATATAATTTGTCTTAAATTTAACTATGCAAAACAAATTACATTATCTTATTAGTCTAACATAACTTGTTATGTTTACAACATAATGATTAACTTTCTTGACCAATAAACTAAATTTACATTTAAGCAAATTTTACTAAACATTAATTAAGAGTGTAACAATTATCGATTTGCAAAAAGAATATCTCTAACTATATTAATAAACAAAACTAACTAATATACTTCATGATTAAAAATATACATATTTAAAATTCTAACAACTTTAAAACTAAGTTTTTAAACACCTAACTTAAATTATTTAAAACATAACTTAATTTATTTAACATCATAATCAAAGTCACTAATAGATAGAGACCTAACTATCCTAACAAACACTAAACTAACACACTAATTAAATGATAGTGAAAACATAAAATAAATTAATCATACATAAAACTTAACTAACAACCAAATTAAATATTGATGCTAAAATCAATTTAAACTAACTTAATTTAAAACTAAAGGAAAACAAACTAAACTAACTTAAAACTTAAAACTAACCTAATACCACAACTAACTTAAACTTAACCATATATATATATATATATATATATATATATATATATATATATATATATATATATATATATATATATATATATATATATATTTAACCCAAGGAACTACCACAACTCTATAGCTTCTAGCTTAATATGACACTAGGACTTCACTAACAATTAACCAACCCATCAACCCTAATCTAAGCCTATCCTATACTTACCTAGGCTAATCCCCATACCATGTGACACATTTCACATCATACCTCCCCAATACTAGGTGCCTTCCAAGACATCATCCACACTACCCAAGGCAAAAAGGAGCATAGGTTACAAAGGATTATGGAAGATTAGTGTGCTAGGTCTACAAGAGGGTCATAAAGGTAAGAGTAATGTTGGCTAGCCACTATTAAATCCTTTTCAAACAAATCTTACTCCATTTACAAGTGCTGACAGTACCATGATGACAATCTAGCCATGGGTGCATGATCCCAAGTTTTTTGGTGGGGAGAAATTTCGCATGGGCATGGACCAGTTTTATATTTTGCAGACAAGAACAAGCTACCCTTTATCATTAATTGCTAGTTGACTTGGTTGCCAAAAAATAAGTTGTATAGAAAAACAAGAATATTTCAATCCGGCCCAACTAGCATGCATAGGTACCTCTGACATGAGGATAGCTTGAGAAGTGAAGGAAGCCCTGACCACGCCAAGGTAGGGTGAGTGGTGTAATAAAGACTAAAAGTTTATTAGGTGAGCTTTAAGTTATATATATATATATATATATATATATATATATATATATATATATATATATATATATATATATATATATATATATATATATATATATATATATATATATATATATTATTATTTGTTTTGAATAAACCTTCTTCTTCTTTATATATTTAAAGAATTTTGTAGTGAAAATTCAAGGAATCCAATGGGAATATACTCTATTGTTCCAATGGCTTAAATTTTCTTTCACATACAAATTCTAGAGAGCAATCTGGCTCCTGGGGGTGTACATTTTTGTCAACCATTTTTTTTTTATAAGTACTGATTTGCAACTGATTTTACAACAAGGGTAGTATATTTTATTCCAAATTTTGGTCTTACCAATTACTAGTTCAACAAAGAGGGTGATTAATTGTTTTATCACAATGAGAGATTTATTGCATCACCCAATACATATGAATTTAATTGAAATTTCAACATAATCAATTTCTTCCTTAACATAATTAAAACTTGAAAATTGCATAATTGAGAAACATCATCATTCATTCTATCCTTCATTGCACATATCTATGAGCTAAATTAACATAAGATACAATGCAAGAAAGTTGCTTGATCTTTTCTCTTTTATTAATTAACCTAGTTCAAGGCTCCATCGAGAAAGAACCAGTAAGAAAACCTGACGTATTTACCAAATACATCAAAATTTAAAATACAAATATTTTTTACATAAGGTTACAGTTCAAATGAAATCTCTTCTAGGTCCTTCACAAGAGGTATTTTCCAATATCTTCAATGCACCAAGGGAACCATGGAGAGACAAGAACCAACATGGAGGTAAAACAACATAATATGATGAACAATTCAAGCATGCATTCCCAACCCGATTTTGCACAATAGGTTCAACATTGAACCAAAATAGGGGGGAGGTGGATTTTCTCAATAGGAGATGTCAATCACCATACCATAACATAGCCTTTTCGGAACTAATAATTCAAGAACTTTTGTTCTTCTACAAATGCCCTTTTGGGGCCAATATAACAAGGGTATTCATTCCTTCCCTTCTTCAAGAATTCAAATTTTCATACAAGGTACATGAGATGACAAGTAGGGGCCCATACACCCTACCCTCTTTCCCTCCTCTCACCATGAGAGGAGACTCTATACTATTGAGGTCCAACTAAGGCCCTTCCCCCATACATGGCCACTTCTTCCCTATCCAAGGGTGAGTGATGCCAAAAAAATCCTCATGAAATCCCCTCAAAAACAAAACATCAAGGCAAGCATAAGAATAACATCAAGAAACAATTGATAAGTAGGAGATAATTTCCACAGCTAGTCAAATTGTGATATGAATATCAGGATTTAACAGTGTGATTTTGAGTCAAAGTCGATGACTCATGTTTCCTGAGTAGTGATTCAACATGAATCCATCTCTCATGAGAACAAATGGGACACTTAGCACTCAATGGATCTAGGTGATGCTCACATGGGTGAAGCACCGGGACTTCCCGGGAGGTCACCCATCCCAGTACTACTCCAGCCTGAGCGCGCTTAACTACGGAGGAACCTCCGTAGTTAAGCGCGCTCAGGCTGGAGTAGTACTGGGATGGGTGACCTCCCGGGAAGTCCCGGTGCTTCACCCCTGTGAGCATCCTCCGTAGTTAAGCGCGCTCAGGCTGGAGTAGTACTGGGATGGGTGACCTCCCGGGAAGTCCCGGTGCTTCACCCCTGTGAGCATCACCTAGATCCATTGAGTGCTAAGTGTCCCATTTATTCTCATGAGAGATGGATTCATGTTGAATCACTACTCAGGAAACATGAGTCATCGAGTTTGACTCAAAATCACACTGTTAAATCCTGATATTCATATCACAATCAAGAAACAAGTTAAGATCCCTCCAATTCAACCCCAACACATAAGCAAGCAATACAAAGAACAACACAATTCCTTATGCATGATTCAAGCATGAACAACATGAAGAAACAAATCAAAAGAGTGAAGAACTCCTATCTCCACAAAAAGTTATGGCAAAATGGTAAGTTGAGAAGAGCTTTTCCTTTTCTTTCTTCAATCTTCAAAATTTCTCTAAAACTAGAGATTGGGTAACAACCACAATACTACTCCAAATTGCCTCTAAGTGTGATCCTTAACTCAACTAGCATTCAAGTAACCTCAAGGTGGAGTTTTGAGTCACCAACTCAAGTAGGAGACAATCAATTTTCACAATCAACCAAAAATAAGGTTTTTGAGTGACCCTAATAGTCAACCAAAGAGACAAAGGGATTGGAAAGTGCTCCCCACCCATATCCTTACCCCTAGGGTACTTAAATTTAATGTTTTTAAACCTTAAAGACTTAATAGGAAGCAAATAAAGGCTAGGAGCATAGTAAGACCAATTAACAACCTTCAAAGAAAGACATTGCAAAGATAGCACAAATTAACAAGGGGTTTAGTTTCATCTTTCCATTGGGTTTCTCGGCTAAATTTCCTACACACTTATTGCACACATCAGTAGTTCAAGAAACACATGTATATATATATGTAAGGATATATATCAAGAAATTCATGTAAATTAAAACATCCATTTTTCTACAAATCAATTTTTTATCTCATTCTACTCATCAAAATTGGAAAAATCAAAGTGTTAGTTCTGAATTCATTGACTTCATCATTGTACATGTTCATAAAACATTAAATGAAAAAATCAAATATTTGAAAGTGAAGCATCACACATCATAAATAGCATAAAAATGTTCAGTGCATCAAATAATGTTTTGACATATTGAGTCCTAAGTATCAAAATAATAAAGTATCAACCAAGCTACGATGGGTCAGGGCGAGGCCTCACAAGATAATCCCACAAGTATATAACATCACCTATTACATGCTAAACATCATAATAAGGAAATCTAACCTACTAAACCAATAAGCAATAGATACTCTAATACAACAATACACATCATCTAGGCATATGCTAAACATCATAATATGGGAATGCATCAAATAAACTAACATTATCTAAACATGATATCCAAGCATTCCAATGAAAGCATAAATCACAAGAAAGTATACTCCAAAACCCGAAGCATCAAGTGAAAACATCTAGCAACGGCCGTACTAGGACAAGATCATCTTAGTATACTAGTCCCTAGCAGTGGTATAGGTCGCTATACCTCCCAACCATGTGGCAACCATAGGTCCACACCCAACATGTTGATGGAGATAATGATCCAACCAAAAAAAACACAAAAATAACATCCATGGCTAACACTCATGCTAGATATTATGATGGTTGTAATCAAGAATAGGAGTATAGGTCCTTGTCAAACACTCAAAAGGATACTAAGTACAAACTGACATCATGGAGAGTCGCTTGGCATCAAAAATCCTAAGCTTGGATCAAGAAAATTTAGTATCCCTCAACAAAATGGCTCAGTATAATATTGTTGTCACAATATTTTGCACCCATGTGCAAATTTTTTACCTAATGACAACCTTTTGAAACATGGAAACAATGTCCAAGTTGTGGAACTTAAACTGTGAGGTTGAGTCTCTGGAGAAGGCTGGCTTCCTTTACTATCAAGGTGCACCTAACTACTCTTGGAGAGGAAAAGGGAGAAGGGAAGCATAGAAGCAAATCTACCTATTCTAAACTAAGGGGGTGGTGCACCAAAATAGATTGTTCAAACCAATCTCTACCCATACATGCACTATTGAACCATCATGACACCAAAAGATATACACATTTATACTTACTTTAATCTAACAATCACATGTAGATCAGAAAACCCAAATGAATGACACAAAGAAAGAGATGATTCGCTTATATACCATTCATAGGCCAAAAGAGATACAGTCATGCAAGATTATAGATCTCTACAATACACCAATGAGAGACAAATAGTTCTTGCACTTCACACTAATTGCTGAAGGAGATAAGGCAGAATGTCATATAGTTCAGAGGAAAAGAGAATTTAGACTGAAGTTGTAGAGCAATATCAGAGAAGTTAGAGAAAAGTTGATCTTTTCAAAACCTACAAAATTTGCCTTTATAGCTTAGGCATCATTGAGATATTTTCCAACTAAAATTACTTTAAAACCACTGCCATTAAGCCCTATAGAGAACAATCATGTAGATCTAGGGAAAATCTAACCTTGGCACAGACATAGATGCAATGAAATTTGATCTTTGTTGAAACAGAGCCCTAAGAAGATAGAAACAATGCCATTAAATAGTTTTGACAAAGTAGATGGATCAAAGTGTTCTCCTGCACATCAAGGAGTGGTTGGCATTGATCACAAGGATTAGATCATGCAAAAAAACTTGATTTACCCTATTTCTAGCTTGTGAATCAGTAAGGTCAATAGGTCAACCTAACTCCTACATCCAAGATAGGCCACGTGGGCCAATCACTTCATTTCATTTTGCCACCTCGCAGAGTCTCTACGCAGTTGACCACATATTTATAACTGACTATGCCACCTCCTTAGAACCCTGACCACGATGTTACATAACTACCAACCTCTAACTATCAATGCCTAGCCGCAATGTATCTCCCCAGGCCTATAAGGGCATGTGTCGTTGAATCGCTATCTCACTATAGATATCCTTTGAGAAATTCTTCATGGTGAGATAGTGATGACCATCAATTTGAGATCAATTCAAGGGTGAAGAAACTACACAAGTACCCTAAAGAAGTGGTGGGTCCCATATTTTCTATGTTGCTATAGTTAAAGATCAATCATTTCCTCATAGCGACATAACAAGAAACATTGATCTGCTACCATCTGATGGCCCTAAAGGTACTGTTGGGATGAAAAATTCCATTGCTTCATTTTTAGTCCCATTTCAGAATTTGATAAATCAAGCCCCGTAAATGCTTGTGTAATCGACTATGCCTTAAAACCCTTAAGGTGTTCAATGTTTCTGACACCTTTTATTTAGTTTGCTTAAACGTTACATGATGATAAATTGTCATTCTAGGTTATCTGACAAAGTCTTATTTTGAACTAATACTAAATCTTCTTTCTACCCCAATTAATATGCATAATCTAGTCAAGAACCTATTACTTTATGAAAATTTGCCATATCTTTTGAAATCCTTTTTCCCCTTCTCAAACTCTTGCTTAGGACATGCCTTTTTAAACCTTAGGCACGTTTGAAATAATGTTTTGATAAATCTGTTTTAAGTTCAAGGTAATCATGGTTTATGTGATTTTAAATCTAAAAGAGTTTCATTTCAAACTTACCATGCAAGTCTTGGTGACCATTGATCTTGTTCAGATCAACAAACCCTACATTCTTGCATTTTCAAGATGTGAGGGCATTACAAAATGTGGGGAAGCGCGAAGAGGGCATGTAGCACAGTTTGATTACGTGGGTCTGACATAATTCGAAGGTTGATTCACTGTTGATCTTGGCTAGATCAGCGGATGCCGCTTGCCCACAAGATGAAGATGAGCATGGTTTAAAAAAATCAGGCAAGTGCATAAGTGACATCTGTCCCTTGTGAAGACACAAGGAGTATTCATACGAATGAAGAGGACAAGTTATGAGCATCGTCGGTCTGTGAGCGATCGACGAATGAAGCATACCAGCATTTTCAAGATGCGCAATAGATAAATGTTGTGGGAATGCCACCTTGCAACACATGGCACAATGGGACCAAGTGTGGAAGTGACAATGTCATGAGCGCAGAAGTTTTGAATGCCATAGTTAGGTTTGTCAGAGCACATGCATTAAAATGTGATTTCTAATTGGTCAGGATCATTTTAGTGGGCCACCAAATATTGAAATCTTGAATCACCATCGATTTAAGCCAGCATCAAGGGCTAGCATTTGCCCACATTGTTTAATCTCGATATGTTTTTAATAATGCAGGTAAATAGGTTGTGGACACATATCGCAATTGACCAAGTCATGCCATTTTGAAATGCCATGTGTTTTGTGTTAAAGGAATAGTGCAATGGTTATTGAAGAGTTTTCCATCAGCTATTAATCTTCTTTAGATCGACGAAGGGCGCTGGCCTGTGTTAGCAAGATGCAAGGAGATTAAGGAAAGCAGGAATGCATCGTAATGACACATGTCCCTAATGATATCAAGTCCTACCTTATGAGCTCACACAAATCTTTCTCAGCCATTGATCTCAGTCAAATTAACAGCTGGCACATTTTTTCTTTATGAAGATGCTCACAAGATAAGAAATGCGAGAATGTGCAAGCCTGACATGTGGAATGAAATCAGGTCGTTGATTCAATTTAGATCTACGGCTCCTACACATTTGTATTTCTTAAAAGCAAGAAGCACCAACTAAAAGAGGAATTGCACACATGACTAATTATGATTGGGTTATTTTGGACTAGCTTGTCTAGTGGATTTTGAAGTCATCATGTTCACAACTTTGACTTGTAATATCCTCAAGATCGATAGTGCATATTTTACTATTGAAGGTGGTGTCATTTTGCACATTAATGAGACATGAAAACCTTCGTGTGTGAAAGTGAAGAATAAAATGTAATAGGTAAGATTTTTCCAATTTCAACATGTGTGAGTAGAAATTCATGAGTCACCTCTGAATGAAAACAATTACTGCTATGATTGAGATAAATTTGGCATGAGTGTCAAGTAGTTGGCTCAAGGATAAAGTGCAGAGTTACAGAGATAAAAAGAAAAGGCTTCAAGTAAGTTTGTATACCATAGTCTCTACCTTTTTTAGTCTTGGTGATTTATTCAAAAGATGATTCTAAAGGTTTCAGTAAGTATGAGGGTGTGGATAGCAGAGGGATTGCTTGTTAAGAGTAATTGGTTCTAGGGCACTAATAGTTTGAAAAATGATTTATTTATTTTCAAAGGATGGTTCACAAAAGGAAAATGGTTAGCTTCATATGCCTTTGTATGGTTTTTGGATAGAGGAAAGCTAGTAATCAGGTGTCGTAGTCAAGTCACCAAGGTGGTAAGAAGAACAAGGAACAGACTTGGTAAGCTAACAACCCTTTTAGTAGTAACATCATCTTTTTAAAAAAATTTCAAAACATCTTAGTTTGATGCCAGGGTAGTAGAAATATTTGAGACCCTCTGCATAGTTTTGGAAGAGGGTGAAGAAGATTTTATACCCTTGGGTATAGTCTTTTTCATTTTTTGTGCGCATATCCCCTTTTTGTGTCAGTGGATGGAAAATTTTGGTAGAAAGTTGGTTAAGGAAGCAGACGTGGCTAGGGATTAGAGGATCCCTATTTTTTTTATTTTTAATAGCCACATTATTTTTTGGCTTCTATATTGTATACTAAGTAATGATTTTGTTATTTGTGAAGCCTGGCATGATCAATAAAGAGTGGGAAGTAAAGATGACTCTCATTTAGTAGTCATCTTGACAAAATCCATGGGCCTAGGTTGGTGCATATTTTTCAGCATTGATTTTTTCATTGATGGGGCGATCTTAGCAGTTGAGTACACAAAAAATTAGTGGTAGAGCTGAGTCAGCAAAAAGTTGTAACAAAAAGGAGCCTACAGGAGAATATTTGATCTGCGTGATGTTCTGTTAATAATTCTTCTTCTTTTTCTATTATAAGCTTGTGATTTCTTTTGTAAAGGACACTTGTTAGTTCTCTACGCCTGAAGCTTGTTGCATCTCATAGTATTTAAGTGAGATCTCAGGGCTAGAGAGAGGGTTGTTGGTTGATTTTCAATTTCTAGTTCTTGGAGCTCTACTCAGGTTATGAAAGCCACACACCTAGCATATCTTGTATGAACAACATATGAATTTTATAGATAGTTTTGATATAGTAGTGTGATCTTGCATCATGTTTTATGCATTCCTAATGTACTTATTTCAAGGAGATAAATAAAATGTGTAGAAGGTTTTGAATTTCAATATAATTCTATCTCCTTTCTTGTTGAATTTGTAATTTTATATGCTCAAGAACAAAGAGCTTGAACCTATTTTCAATTGTCCAATTGTATTTTTGAGGTTTACTTGCCTCTGACTTAAGGAGTCATATAATTTCTTGTGGTTTCAGACAAGGTTGTAGATTCATTAAGAAGGATGTGTGAAAATATAGAATTACATTGGATATTGACGTCTAATTCATAAAGTGAACAGACTGAACATGAATATCTCAACATATGCCATATGTTGATTAATGTTCAAGGATGCATAATTCTGAAGTATAAGATTGCCCTAATGGATAAGGCACTGGTCATTTGTAGGATCATTAAGTTTTTTCCACATATTGGACATGTTGTCTTTTCTCAATATAAATCAATCATTTTTCGTTCATGTTGAAGTGGACATAAAAGTTTAAACCCTCACTCAGTTTATGAATAATATAGGTTTTCAACTAGCTATTGTAGAATCTATGTTGTTTCATAAACCATTAGGAGATATTAGGGGTTTTATATGCTATCATAGATCCTAATTATGTTTATTACACTGGTTCCATATGTCAGATCTAAAGAGGTTCACCCACCTAGGTTTTGCAGAGCCTGAAGTAGAAGAAGGATCAAGCCTTATAGTTGGCCCTGTGTCTGAAATGATATGTTGATAATGGGAGTTAGCTACCCCTAGATGTGTCATATTCTAATGGGGATAATTGAAAACATTACAGCATTTTCAAACACCAACAAAATGGTGACTCTACTGGGGAGTCATGAAGAAATTCATTGATAAAAGGAAAAAGATCTCTGGTGTAATATATTTCAGTCCAAAAATTTGCATACTCAATTTTCTATGCAAGGTTTCATGTTTCCTAGTCAAGAATGTGTTCTTTCACTTTGTGAAGGGTGTGATGTTCCAAGGTTGTGTGTGAGTTTTCAAATACTTGTTATAAATTCTGGACCAGCTTGTTGTCTTATGCAAGCTAGGAAAATCTTTTCTCATTTAATGAGTGGTGACTCTAAAGTATATCTCTGCACCTGTGTAATTTTTGAAGTAAAGGGTATTGTGAAAGTTGCAATAGTTGGAATGCAGATTTGAAGAAGTTATCTTAGGCCCTTGGTATTGGTTGAAAGAAAAGGGTGATGTTGTGCAAGGGTTACTAAATTAAGCATGATTTGAATTTGTTGTTCTTTACAACATTGAAGAAGTTTGCAAGCATCATGGTTAAGGTATTTTCCTCTTTCTTGAATTTCTTTTTCAAGAAAGTAAGTTATATGAAAGTTTTCTCCATCAAGTGATTTTAAGCACTACGTAGGAGAAGTGTTTTATGTATCTCAGCATATTCTGTGAAGGATTATTTCAGAAAGTGTATTTACATCTTGGAATATGTTTGGAGATTTGAGTTGGTAGATAAATTTTTTAGATCTACTGCAAATTTTAAATCTAGAAAGATATTTGGTGAAGTTGTTATTTTGCAAGAGATGGCAAATTTCTGTTCACCTAGTATGCAGTTCATTGACCAAAATTGTAGATCCTTTTCTACCAAGAGATACATGCCATTATGTTTTGATGGTATCTATGGTTTCCTTAATGTCATCCCTGATGATATTAGAAAGAATTTGTCTAAATTCAGTGGAAACCATAATGTTTTAGCTAGTCAACATGTTCAAGTTTTTAGTGACTTGATGGGTGACTATGAAATTGCTCATGAAGATGTTTAGATGAAGTTGTTTGTTCAGACTTTAGAAGATGATGCTATGGACTGGTTTTTTTTTTACCAGCATGTTCAATTTCATCCTGGGATGAGTTACTGTCATCCTTCATGATGCAGTTCGAGGAAAGAATAAGCATCTCATTATTTTGATAAGTTTTTTTATATCCAAGTCAGGAATGGTGAGTTAGTTCCTGAATTTAATATCAAATTTGGTAAGGTTTTAAATGAAATTCTTGAAAGTTACAAACTAGATGATCAAATGTGTTTAGTGGTTTATCTCAGTGCATTTGATGGGAAGATGAACTATCTTTTGAGAGATAAAGAACCCAAGACTTTACATTAGGCATTCATGACAGTGATAGAGATTGAGAATAACATAAAATATGGCTTAACCTAGAGTCACTTCTCTATAAATATTTGCTGGCAAGATGAGATACAAAGAAAAAATCAATGTCATATAAAATGTTTAATTTTAGATCAGTAAATAAGTAGCCCTGCTGTTGTAAATAGTTTTGAAGATTCAAAAATAAAAACATGTGAACATGAAATCTCTTTGTTGCAAAGAAGAAATGATTCCATTTGTGCTTAATTGAATGCACATTTCTATGATGTTATAATAGAAAATGAGAGAGTTGATTCATTTGATGAGTTATGCATGCAAGATATAAATCTGGTCATTCATTTTCCCATTGATGATTTGCATTGTGTTAAAAACATAATAAGTCGGGAAGAGGAAATGTATTTATCTTAGTATGAGGATGAAGAACTTGGAAGTGATGCATCAAGTGATAAAGATGAAATTGCTGATCTGATATATTGTGAAGAAGCATCATGTGAAGACAATGGCAAAACTTGTTGCTCAAGTCAAGAAGAGGATTGTGATAGTACATATGCATCTTCATGTGAATCAGATGTAGATTGGGAAGAAGAAAGTAATGACGGAAGTGAGTACTCTTTTTCTAGTAAAGGTATGAATACTATTTCTAAATTTGAAATTGAGTGTCCATTTCAGAATTGTGTAAATCAGTTTGAGATTGAAAGTTATGAAGAAAATGTGTCTACACAATATAAAGACAAAAAGGTTATCTATAAGGACATATTACCTAATTGTGTGGAAAAATGTTTTGAAGATGCATATGGTGATGATCAGTATATGAGTGATCCTAATATTAATGCATCAACACCTATTAGTTAGATAAATTATGATTTTCTTGCAAGACATTTGCATCACCTATATGAAGACAATGAAAGTAACTTTGATTTATATTTTGCATTCTTCTTTGATGGAGTTGATGGTGTGTCCTCTTGTGATGATTCTATTTTTTCTTTTTCATATGCTAAAAGTGTCCATGATAGTGATGTTAGAGATGGTTTTAAAGTTTTTACTAATCTGTTATATGGTGAGGAGTTTGATATTGATCAGCACATCACTTGTCCTAATGTCTACAAAGGCGCTTTGCATGGAGTTATCAATCCTCTTTTTGAAGAACACATGGAAGTTTTAGATTTAGAAGGGAATAAGTTTAATTATGATACTTTGTCTTACTGTTGTAAGAGGTCTGACTATTCTTTTTCCAAATATGACAGTGAATATGATCATGATATTGCATCTGATTATGATAACAAGGTGTTTGATGAGACGGTTATTGAAAATCTGCCTATACCTTACAATGATTTTTATGATGAATATTTTAATGTGATGACTAATCCACTTGCTGATTTCAAAGAATCATTTGAAGATGCTTGATTAGTTTCAGATGTTGATATTGATGACATGTGTGAGTACAAATCAGATTATTCATTTGATTCCTATCCAATTATACAAAAGGATACACATTTTGAGGTATGAGTAGTCTTTTTCCCCAAGTTGAATATGAAGCCTTCATATTCAAGAATGATAGAATGCATGAGCCATTAAATGAAGAGAGTTTTTAGTTTCAGTTTAATATGCTTAAGCATGCTGATCAGTATTTTCATAATGAGCTAATGGTTGAAGATGAAGTAAGTTTTTATATACATTATGAAAGTAAGAGTGATGATTTTGTTTTTCCAAGTGATTTGTTATATGATGATAATATGATTGGTGAAACTAATAGGAGAAGAAAATTAAGTTTACCTCATGAAAGTTCAGATGAGAATCATGTTTATGATAGAGGTAAACAATTTTGCTAAAGTTCAGTGGCCTGGGGCCATCGTGTGTACATAATATTGGTAGTAGTAGTTGTTCCCTTGCTTTCAATAAGCTATTCGAGAGAAGTTTTGAATTTTTGGAGTGGTCTACTTCTCCCTAGACAGAGCCACTGTTGGGACAAAAAATTACATTGCTTTATTTTTAGTGCCATTTCAGATTTTGATAAATCAAGCCCCATAAATGCTTGTGTAATTGACTATGCCTTTAAAACCCTTAAGGTGTTCAATGTTTTTGACACCTTTCATTTAGTTTGCCTAAACATTCCATGATGATAAATTGTCATTCTGAGTTATCTGACAAAGTCTTATTTTGAACTAATCCTCAATCTACTTTCTACCCCAATTAATATGCAGAATCTAGTCAAGAACCTATTACTTTATGCAAATTTTCCACATCTTTTGAAATCCTTTAGCCCCTTCTCAAATTCTTGCTCAGGACATGTCTTTTTAAACCTTAGGTAAGTTTGAAATAATGTTTTGATAAATCTATTTTAAGTTTAAGGTAATCATGGTTTTAAATCTAAAAGAGTTTCATTTCAAACTTACCATGCAAGTATCGGTGACCATTGATCTTGGTCAGATCAACGGACCCTACATTCTCGCATTTTCAAAATGCGAGGCTATTAGAAAATACAGGGAAGTGCAAAGAGGGCATGTAGCATAGTTTGATTATGTGGGTCTAAAATAATTCAAAGGTTGATTCACTGTTGATCTTGGGTAGATCAATGGATGCCTCTTGCCAGCAAGATGAAGATGAGCATGGTTTAAACAAAGCGGGCAAGTGCATAAGTGACATTTGTCCCTTGTGAAGACACAAGGAGTATTTGTACGAATGAAGAGGACAAGTTATGAACATTGTCGATCTGTGAGAGATCGATGGATGAAGCATACCCGCATTTTCAAGATACACAATAGATAAATATTGTGGGAAAGCTACCTTGTGATGTGTGGCACAGTGGGACCAAGTGTGGAAGTGACGATGTCATGGGTGCAGAATTTTTGAATGCTGTAGTCAGGTTTGTCAGAGTATGTGCATTAAAAGGTGATTTCTAATTGGTTAGGATCATTTTAGTGGGCCACCAAATATTGAAATCTTAAATCACCATCGATTCAAGCCAGCATCAAGGGCTACCGTTTGCCTACATTGTTTAATCTCAATATGTTTTTAATATTGCGGGTAAACAGGTTATGGACATGTATCACAATTGACCAATTCACACCATTTTGAAATGCCATGTGTTTTGTGTTAAAGCAATAGTGCAATGGTTATTGAAGAGTTTTCCATCAGCTGTTGATCTTCTTTAGATCGACGAAGGGCACTGGCCCGCTTTATCAACATGCAGGGAGATTAAGGAAAGTGGGAATGCATTGTAAAGACATGTGTTCTTGATGATATCAAGTCCTACCTTATGAGCTTACATAGATATTTCTTGGCCGTTGATCTTAGTCAAATTAACAACCAGTGCATTTTTTCTTTATCAAGATGCTCGCAAGATAAGAAATGTAGGAATACACAAGCCTAACACGTGGGACGGACTCAGGTTGTTGATTCAATTTAGATCTATGGCTCTTGCACATTTGCATTTCTTAGAAGCAAGAAGTGCCAACTAAAAGAGGAATTGCACACATGGCTAATTATGATTGGGTTATTTTGGACTAGCTTGTCTAGTATATTTTCAAGTCGTCATGTTCACAACTTTGACTTGTAAGATCTTCAAGATTGATGTTACCTGTTTAACTAGTGAAGGTGGTGTCATTTTTCACATTAATGAGACTTAAAAACCTTTGCATGTGAAAGTGAAGAACATAATGTAATAGGTAAGATTTTCCCAATTTCAACTTGTGCGAGTAGAAATTCATGAGTCACCTCTGAATGGAAATAATTATTGCTATGATTGAGATAAATTTTGCATGAGTGTCAAGTAGTTAGCTCAAGAATAAAGTACAGAGTTACAAAGATAAAAAGAAAAGGCTTCAAGTAAGTTTGTATACCATAGTCTCTGCATTTTTTAGTCTTGGTGATTTATCAAAAGATGATTCTAAAGATTTCACTAAGTCTGAGGGTGTAGATAGCAGAAGGATTGCTTGTTAAGAGTAATTGGTTCTGGGGCACTGATAGTTTGAAAAATGATTTATTTATTTTCAAAGGATGGTTCACAAAAGGAAAATGGTTAGCTTCATATGCCTGTGTATTGTTTTTTGATAGAGGAAAGCTAGTAATCAGGTGTCATAGTCAAGTCACCAAGGTGATAAGAAGAACAAGGAACAAACTTGGTAAGCTAACAACCTTTTCAACAGTAAAATCATGTTTTAAGAAAATTTTTAAAACATCTTAGTTTGATGCCAGGGTAGCAGAAATATTTGAGACCCTGTGCATAGTTTTGGAAGAGGGTGAAGAAGATTTTATACCCTTGGGTATAGTCTTTTTCATTTTTTGTGTGCATACCCCCTTTTTGTGTCAGTGGATGGAAAATGTTGGTAGGAAGTTGGTTAAGGAAGCAGATGTGGCTGGGGATCAGAGGATCCCTATTTTGTTATTTTTAATAGCTACATTGTTTTTTGACTTCTATACTGCATGATAAGTAATGATTCTATTAGAACTAAAGATGATTCTCATTCAGTAGTCATCTTGACAAAATACATGGGCCTAGGTTGGTACATATTTTTTAGAGTTTATTTTGTCATTGATGGGGTGGTCTTAGTAGTTGAGCACATAAAAAATCAGTGGTAAAGCCAAGTCTAGAAAAAGTTGTAATAGAAAGGAGCCTATAGGAGAATATTTGATTTACGTGATGTTCTGTTCATCATTCTTCTTCTTTTTCTATTATAAGCTTGTGATTTCTTTTGTAAGGGACACTTGTCAGTTCTCTACACCTGAAGCTTGTTGCATCTCACAGTATTTAAGTGAGATCCCAGGGCTAGAGATGGGGTTGTTGGTTGGTTTTCAATTTCTAGTTCTTGGAGCTCTGCTCAGGTTGTGAAAGCCACACACCCAGCATATCTTGTATGAACAACATATGAATTTTATATATAGTTCTAATATAGTAGTGTGACCTTGCATCATGTTTTATGCATTCCTAATGTACATATTTCAAGGAGATAAATACAATGTGCAGAAGGTTTTGAATTTCAATATAATTCTCTCTCCTTTCTTGTTGAATTTGTAATTTTATATGTTCAAGAACAAACAGGTTGAACCTATTTGCAATTGTCCGATTGTATGTTTGAAGTTTGCTTGCCTTTGACTTAAGGAGTCATATAATTGCTTGTGGTTTTAGACAAGGTTGCAGATTCATTAAGAAGGATGTGTGAAAATATGGAATTACATTGGATATTGTTGTCTAATTTATAAAGTGAACAGACTGAAAATGAATATCTCAACATATGCCATATGTTGAATAATGTTCAAGGATGCATAATTTTGAAGTATAGGATTGCCCTAATGGATAAGGCATTGGTCATTTGTAGGGTCATTAAGTTTTTGCTGCATATTAGACATGTTGTCTTTTCTCAATATAATTCAATCATTTTCCCTTTATGTTGAAGTGGACATAAAAGTTTAAACCCTCACTCAGTTTATGAATAATATAGGTTTCCAACTAGCTATTGTAGAATCTATGTTATTTCATAAGCCATTAGGAGATATTAGGGGTTTTATCTACTATCATAGATCCTGATTATGTTTATTACACTGGTTCCATATGTCAGATCTAAAGAGGTTCACCAGCCTAGTTTTTGCAGAGCCTGAAGTAGAAGAAGGGTCAAGCCTTATAGTTGGCCCTGTGTCTTTAATGATATGTTGATAATGAGAGTTAGCTACCCCTAGATGTGTCATATTCTCATGGGGATAATTGAAAACCTTCTAGAGTTTTCAAACACCAATAGGTACACCCAACCTATTAGTATACCAACTAATAGGAACCTAGCCTTTTTCAACCTGTCTAGTAAGTCTTCACTTTTTCAGCCCACCAAGGGAAACATGACCCACAATCTATGTGGCAAGTGCTTGCTACCTCGCTATGCATAACTTTTGAGCACCTGTCCATAGCAAGTTAGTGAGTACCGTTGAATTTACTTGATCTAACAATCATGAAAGACTTTTCATATTACTGCACTTTTCCCTTAATACTTCTAGCCCCACAAACCTACTTAGCATAACTTGGAATCCAACTTTCACCACTTTCCTTGACTCTGCCATGTTTGTCATTTTTAGGTATGTCGTTAGCTTGCTACTAGAAAAAATCACAAAATTCCTAGTAGCCATATAGTGAACTCTAACGGAGTTAAAACTTATAATTTACAAATGCTGAGCAAGATGCCACCATGTCTTACATTTCATGGCACTGAGCTATGTTGATAACAATGAGATGCCTAAGTTTTTTGATAGTGAGATAGCGAGTGCCAAAAAAACTTTTAATTTCAGCGATGTCTCTTGGCTGTTTCTATTGGGTCCCTCTCCTATTCTAACAGTACTTGCACATGGCTAGAAAGTTAGCCAAAAAGAAAATCCTAATTGCCACTCCTTCCCCTTTCAGTCCTACTTATAACTTTTTGGCACTCACTATGTCACTATGGGAAATAACCTTGCAACTCTGCATAGCGATATAAAGACAACTGCAGATCCTAAAAAGATTTGATGATGGGGAAGTTGTGGGACCATAGAAATATTAATGTGCATGGTAACTTAGAAAATAAAATAACCTAAGACTTTAGTAAAAATTATTTTTGATATTTGAATATTTGAATATTAAAATATGTGAATATTACTACATTTGAATTCAAATATGGCGATCTCGACAGGAAGGAAAAAGTGGGTAACAAGCATTGTATTATTTTAAGTTTTATTACCATTCACACATTTTATTTAGTTATCACTTATTTAAAACTTCCTATCCTCCACCAACCCTATGGGACTGAGGTGACAAGGCTATGAGATAGAAACCCCCTTCATATGCTACCCTACCCTACCCATGCTCATCCTACAACAAGTGCCCATGGGCATGCATACTCCCATCCCAACCCCAATGATCATAACTTCTGGAAGTACCATAGAAGATCAAGCCTCGCATGTCACAAACAAATGTATACACACATACTTGTATGTGGCATACCACCATCAAAAAGATCAAAACACAAAGATAGGATGAGAACATAATGCAAAGAAAACACCCAACTAAAAGTAACATGGGAAGGACAGATTCTACACAAATCCCAAAGCCAATAAAACCAAACATCATGAAATCACTCAATCAGCCTCAATCCAAGACTATGGATTCTACATGAATTGCAATGATGCAACAAGACCAAACATTATGAACTCACTTAACTAGCCTTAATCTAGGAGCATAGATTCTACATGAATCTTAGTGTCCATGAAACAAAAACAAGGGTCCAAAAGAAACCATAACAACAGGTATGAAAAATCACTCAACTAAACACTAAGTCGGGAGTACGAGTATGAAATGCATCCCAATGCAACATAAAAGTGCAATAGTGGTCTAACTAATATCCAAAAAGATCATTAAGGTCCACGACCCACATTGTCCCAAGAAAACCTAAGAAAACAAGGCAGCACACAAAATGAGGTAAAAACTCCAAATTTGAAAAAAACTTCAAAATGAAAACCCATTTGGCCTTTGGGTACAAAAACCCCAAAAAACTAGAAATAAATGAGTTCAAACACCATATGCAAAAATAGCTAGAATAATAGCGTAAAACTCCAAACCCTCATCCTGAAAAATAGGGAAATGTTCATACCCACCCAACCGGGTAGAACTAGTATACAGAAACGGAGGGGAACACTAGTTCTTAGCCTCCAAAAAAATAGCTATGAAACACAGAAGTAGAAATGGAGCAGAAACAATAAAATGGGAAAGCCCTACCTCACATCGAAAAGGGAAAAATGGGAATCTAATCTACAAAATAAAACACTTGCAGAAGTGGCTAAAAATTGTGGCAATCCAAGGTTTCCCTGAGCTAGATCCAATGAGCTCAACCTCACAATGATCCCACTCCTATAGCTCCCACAATGAACAAAACAATAAATCCTCATGAAGAGGATTTTGGGTTTTACTCTCCAATTTTCTAATTCGAAAGTGAGAAGTGAGGAATTAAATTCCTTTTTGGATATTTATTCACTTTTCAAGTGAATAATTGATTAGGGCAAATAACTAACCAACCTAGTTAAACCCTGAATCGACCCAAATGAAAATAGGCTATTCCTAGAAATAGGAATTCAACTATGGTAAAGCTGCTAGAAATTAAAATAAATCTATTAAAAAGCCCAAAAATCCAAAAACACATAAATTTCCTTAATAACTTTCACAACAATGCAAGCCTCTAAATGCACAGACACACTTACTGGTCCAATCACACAATGCGAATGAGTTTGGATTTAATAATCAATGAAACAATTAAATTAAACATTTAATTAAAGATATGTTGACCATATAAGGATGAAATTGGTAAAATATGAATGGGCGAATCACTAACTCCACATGCCACTGCTAGGGATACAAATTCTGCACACTAAACAACACAATCAAGTGCAATTCCATATAATAACATATCCAAAGCAATAAATGCATTAAATCACCTAATTTAACCATTTATTTAATTATATTAAAATAATCTATTTACATCACTCATCTTTGCATGAAGCATAAAAATGTAGGAATGAAGTAAATAACCATAGCATTACATCCATCACCTAACATAATTAGAGGTATGTCCTAATACTAGATAACCATATATCACAATAAAACACACTGTCATCTGAAAATGGCATTATCATGCAAAATGATCAACTAAACATCATAGTAGTCTAACATCTAGTATACTAAAATCAAAGTATAACATCTGGCCCTCAAGTCCGGTCAAATATAAAACATCACATAAGTAATAGATATCTCTCAGATCAAAATATGACAAGGTAAATGTCCACAACACATAACCAAATAATCCAACATGAAAAATCCAATTCTAATTACTTAAGCATTTAATAATGATTTTTTTAAACCATTTTTAAAGGCACTCAAAAGATATAAGCAAGCATAGTCGTAAACATGACTACCTAGTACTATAGGAACCTAGTCTAGTGTAGCATGGTAATAGTACATAGTACAATCTCTGCACACATCTCAAGGTAATTATGGAACAACCTTATGATACCACATCTATCCTTGTAAGCACTCACACAAACCTCAGTGAACCATAAATCATATCATAATCTTATAAATCAATCAAAGCATAATCAAAGCAACTGATATAGAAACATACATCAAATCACCTCTATGGTGTAAACCCTTCAAGGTCACAATCATGATCCATCGCAAAGAAAGATCAACAAGGTTGCATCCATCAGGATGACTTAAAGAAGTCAAATGGGAGATGCACTACATCATCCCCCCCAAAGACTAGGCTTACTCCTGGAAGTCTACAATCCAAGAATAGAAACCAAAACATAGAAGAACCAAAAATCCAAAGATAGCAATAGGAATGACTCAACAACTCTCTATAAGTCAAACCCAAACCACTCCAACATTCTCAAATCATCACATCAACCCCCAAATAGGTCAACAATATAAGGTAAGGAACAAGCCACTCTACCTTGTAAATAGGTGCCCCAACTAAACATGTACCTACCACATGACCACAAACAAGGTCAAAACAAGACACACTTCCAACAAGAGTTAGAATCATGGGGAATAACCATCCCAAAATTCCCAAGAATACCATCATGTCACACATGAGAATTCGAGAATCCACATAAACTCACCCTTAGAAAAAGAAGGATGGTAGTTTACAACAAAAGTGCACACTAAAGGACTACTCAACACCAAGCATAGGAGCACAATGCCTCTCCAAGGTACAAAAGCTAAACTACCATTGGGAACTAGGGTAACATAACCCCAACTAGACAAGATATCATCTTTCCACAAGGTTCAAAGACTTTTTTTAGTGGAAACAATCATGTAATGTCAGCATTCCAACTCATAAGATGGTAATGTGTGTCCAAAAATACCATGCCTCTCTAGTACCATGCTAGGAAAACTACACCCAACCTATCGCTAAACTCAATCTATAGCCTCAAGTCAATGGTTAAAGAGAATACTTGACTAAGACAATCCACATGAAGATATAAGCTTAGGGAGAAGGATACTATAGAGTATTAGGACTGAGAGGGAGTCTCTCTCAACCTCTACACTAAATCAGCCCAAGATACATTAGGGAACTCACAATTCCACCAACCATCAACATACTCACTATAAAACACTAATTGAGCTAGTGGCCTAAGCATGCTAGCCTATTCTCACAAGAGAGAAAAAGGATACAGAGATGTGCCTAAGTCAACATCCAAAACAAATAGAATCTAGACTCATCAAAGAACTAAGTCACTCCCAAATGATAAGACAACATCATCCTCAAATAAGGAAAGCTCACAAACCACAATTCACCTCACAAGGGTGATTCTGTGCTACAAGAAACACACAAACCCTAGCACAAACTATAACAAGTACCTAGTAGGTTATGAAGACCAAATAACTCTTCCATTATGAATAACATGAAGAGTTAAACTTCTCCAATGGCCATAAATATGATATTCTATGATTGAATTGGCCTCTACTCAACAAGGTACTCGAAACATCAATCAGCAACTCCAAAAGCCATAGCTTCACATCCAAACTCAGATTGGCTCCATTTGAAAAGCATCAGAAAGACAACAATGAGGACTGCAACATGATGGAGCTTGAAGAGTCCTAAGATGAAAGAGCTTGAGTCCACTCAAGACAACACCACATAGGCAAAAATAATAGTCTTGTCACCAAGACAAGCAATGGACGAAATGTCCAAAACCACTCAAGAACACACATGCCCAGAACAACATAAGACATGGAATGAAAGGTAGTCCACACACTTAAAACCATCATTACTTATCTTTCATAATTTCATTAATTAGGCATAACATAAGCACTAATGCACAATGAAACTGAAAGATTTTCAAGCAAGGGTTCAAGAGTCACTTTCCATTAAAAAAAAAAGTACATATCTTTCAATTTATCTCAAGAATAACATTAGGTTTACTCATCTTTTAAACCATCCAATTACATTAACAACTTTAAATCTATCAAAGACACACTAGCATGTTCTCCATGATATTATCCCTTGAACATACTACTAGAAGTTTGAGATGAACATGATAGAGTCACAACACAGAATTGGGTAGCACTAAAGCACATCTAGAATAGTCATCATGAAACATAATCAAAAATCCCAAATGGGGGAAATTGTCAATTCCAATAGTAGGTATCAAAAAGAGCTCATTTCAACAATAAGTCAAATGTGACAACTGTCACAAAGAGAGCAATAGATAAATTTTGATGACTATTCCAAGAGAGGAAAATACTAAAAACCAATGCTATCCCAACAACATAAGGAAAGTACCTCTAGCTATTTAAAACAAGGCATCAATCAAATCAAATTACATGCAATGACTAAGAACAGTCACATAGAAGGGATAAATCACCACACAATGTTAAGGGATACATCATCCTAGCATTGTTAGAGAACACACTCACACACATCAAGTAGTATACCATTAGTAACCTCATGCATAAGTAGACAACACTAATTTCCTTAATTATTTTCCTTCTAATGGAACATTTAGAAATTCGTCAATTTAATACAATTTACATAAGCTTAAGAAGCAATCAGATTGGGGACTTAAGTCATTAACCCAAGGATATAATGCAAACCTACTACTTTTCAATGATTCACAATAAACACTCATTTCTCAATGAAAGGAACCATTTCATTAGTATAATGACAAGATAAAGAATCAAAAATAAGATTCATCCATTACTCACAATTAGGAGAAAAATAGGGAAACAATGCACCTACTTTTCAAGAAGAAACAAAAAGGCGCACTCAAAGCCAACACATGAACACCAATAAGTGGTTCCATCCAATAGGGTCACACATATGCAACCAACTAACAAGGCACATTGATTCTATCTACAAAACAAGGGAAAACTCACTCCCTTCTCTACATCTGATCTAGTTGCATCTAATGGAAAAGTAAGTCCATCACAAGTAGATACCAAAGTAATAAAGATCATGAGTTCTCACCAAGACACTTCCACTCAGACAATGCAACACCAACCACATGGGCAACATAAACACAGAGATCCCAATGTTTGAACATGGGCTCTAATACCAGATGTAATGCCCCGCCTAGAGATTCTTAGAAACAAGGATGAAATACAAGCCAATTTTTTTTTTTACAAGTATGAATGCACATGACAACATCATACAGGGATTACAAAGATCACAGTGGAAGACTTCGCCACAATCCTAGCAACCAACGAATCTCTGAATGGCACTACCAAACTAACACATGCAAACAAAAGCCAACAAGAACCATGCACATGATGAGGCCTCAAAGAAATGACCACTCATCAAAAAAACACCAAGCTAGGGTAAAATGTAGAATCCTAAAATTTGGCTAAGCCTAAAATCCTAAAGCCCTGAAAATTGGCTAAGTTTGGATTTTTGAAGCCCTAAAATTTTCTAGAATCTTTATCTTAACTGAGAGAGGTCTTAAACCTATCTCAAAAGATTTTTTGCATATACTAAAATATATCTTAAGTATAAGGAAGGAATTAAATGATATATTTTAAACCCCCTAGAAAGACTATTTTGAACTGGAAAGGTGCAAAATCCAAAAGGGTGTTCAAAACCAACTTTCAAACCTTCTTCAACCAAGCCTAACTACCCCCTATTTCTTGAGCAAGAAAGTGCACTGGTCTCAAATTTTTCATAAGATCTTACATCACTTCATGTGAGAAAGTGCATGGCTTTACACAAGGATTTCTTGCACACCATGCGAGGATTTCCATTCTTGCACGAGGACTTGCACTCTAGTGCGAGGACTTGCACTCTCACATGAGGAACTGCCTTTCCACATGAGAAAAAAATTAGTGTGACAACAAAAAAAGACTAAAAAGCATAAAAACATTAAAATCTCCACACCGGGGATTACCGAATCCATGTAAATCAAGGAATGAACACTCAGGATCATAAACAACAAGAAAGAGAAACATCTAACCATCTAAACTAAAGCAGTAAATAACATACTGAAAGAAACATTGTAGTGAACATAAATAACATCTCAATGTATAGAAATAACATCACAATAATTGAACAACCAAACTAAGTACACAATTCCTCCCAACCATCAATAGCATGATAAGACCATCATGGTTCCTAGCCATCCCCTGCATGTAACATCAATAGCCACCAATCTGATCATTGGTACTGTCATAATAGGGTTGTCACTACTAAACATGCTACCAACATAAGCATAAGGAAATCTAACATTCTAGTATTAAAGTATTAGATAATCCTACTAGTAGATAACATCACCTATTACATGCTAAACATTATAATAAGGAAATCTAACCTGCTAAACCAATAAGCAATAGATACTCTAACATAGCAATACACATCATCTAGGCATATGCTAAACCTCATAATATGGGAATGCATCAAATAAAATAACATCATCTAAACATGATATCCAAGCATTCTAATGAAAGCATAATTCACAACAAAGCATACTCTGAAACTCGAAGCATCAATTGAAAACATCCAGCAATGGTTGCACTAGGAAAAGACCGTCTTAGTACATTGGTCCCTAGCAGTGGTATAGGTAGATATGCCTCCCAACCACATGGAACCTATAGCTCCACATGCATCATGTTGATGGAGATAATTATCCAACCACAAACACACAAAAACAACATCCATGGCTAACACTCACACCAAATAGTATGATGGTTGTAACCAAGAACCTAAGACAATGCAAGGAGTACAAGTCCTGATTGGACAATCAAAAGGCTACTAAGTAGGGAATGAAATCATGGAGAGTCACTTGGCATCAAAAATCCCAAGCTTATACTATTACATAACATCACCTAGATAACATATCCCAAGCTTATCCTACAAGTAGATAACATCCCCTATTACATGCTAAACATTATAATAAGGAAATCTAACCTGTTAAACAAATAAGCAATAGATACTCTAATACAACAATACACATCATCTAGGCATATGCTAAACATCATAATATGGGAATGCATCAAATAAAATAAAATCATCTAAACATGATATCCAAGCATTCTAATGAAAGCATAAATCATAACAAAGCATACTCCGAAACTCAAAGCATCAAGTGAAAACATCCAGCAATGGTTGCACTAGGACAAGACTATCTTAGTACATTGGTCCCTAGTAGTGGTATAGGTAGCTATGCCTCCAAAAAAAATGGTACCTATAGCTCCACATGCATCGTGTTGATGGAGATAATGATCCAACCACAAACACACAAAAACAACATCCATGGCTAACACTCACACCAAATAGTATGATGGTTGTAACCAAGAACCTAAGGCAATGCAAGGAGTACAAGTCTCGATTGGACACTCAAAAGGATACTAAGTAGGGAATGACATCATGGAGAGTTACTTGGCATCAAAAATCCCAAGCTTGGATCATGCAGATTCAACATCCCTCAATGAAATGGCTCGGCACGTCATTTTATTATCTTAAATTTTATTACCATTCACACATTTTATTTAGTTATCACTTATTTAAAACTACCTATCGTTTGCCAACCCTATGGGACTAAGGTCATTAGGCTATGAGATAGAATCCCCCTCCATATGCTACCCTACCCTACCCATGCTCATCCAACAATAAGTGCATGTGGGCATGCATACTCCCATCCCAACCCCAATGATCATAACTTCCAGAAGTACCACAAAAAGTTAGGCCTCACAAGTCACCCAAAAAATGTATGTGGACATACTCATGTGTGGTGTACCATCATCACAAAGATCACAACACAAGGATAGGATGAGAACACAATGCAAAGAAAACACCCAACTAAAACCAACACGGGAATGACAGATTCTACAGAAATCCCAAAGCCAATAAAACCAAACATCATTAAATCATTCAACTGGCCTCAATCTAAGAGTATGGATTCTACATGAATCCCAATGATGCAACAAGACCAAACATCATGAACTCACTCAACTGGCTTCAATCTAGGAGCATAGATTCTATACGAATCTTAGTGTCCATAAAAAAAAAACAAAGGTCCAAAAGAAACCATAACAACAGGTATGAAAAATCACTCAACCCAATAGAAAGTTGAAAGTATGGGTGCGACATGCATCCCAATGCAACATAAAAGTGTAATAGTTGTCTGAATTATATCCAAATGATCATCAAGGTCCACGACCCACATTGTGCCAAGAAAACTCAAGAAAATAGGGCAGTATGCAAAATGAGGTAAAATCTCCAAATTTGAAAAAAAAATTGAAATTAAAACCCATTTGGAATTTGGTACAAAAACCCAAAAAATCCAAAACTAAAAGAGTTTAGACATCGTGCAAAAATGGCCAACATAATAGTGTAAAACTCCAAACCCTCATCCCAAAAAGTAGGGAAATGTTCATACCTACCCAACCAGGTAGAACTAGCATACATAAATGGATGGGAACACTAGTTCTTAGCCTCCAAAAAAATGGCTACCAAAAATAAAAGTAGAAATGGAGTAGAAACAACAAAACAGGAAAGCCTTACCTCATAGCCAAAAGGGAAAAATGAGAATCTGAACTAGAAAATAAAACACCCATAGAAGTGGCCGAAAATTGTGGCAATCCAAATTTTCCTCGAGCTGATCCAATGAGCTCAACCTCGAGATGATCCCACACCTATAGCTCCCACAACAAACAAAATAGTAAATCCTCATGAAGAAGATTTTGGGTTTTACTCTCCAACTTTCTAATTCAAAAGTGAGAAGTGAGGAATCAAATTCCTTTTTGGATATTTATTCACTTTTCAAGTGAATAATTGATTAGGAAAAATAACTAGCCAACCTAGTTAAACCCTAAACCAATCCAAATGAAAATAGGTTATTCCTAGAAATAGGAATTCAACTATGGAAAAGCTGCCAGAAATTAAAATAAATCAATTAAAAAGCCCAAAAACCTAAAAACACATTAATTTCCTTAATAACTTTCGCAGCAATGCGAGCCTCTAAATGCACAGACATGGTTACTGGTCCAATCACATAATGCAAATGAGTTTAGATTTAATAATCACTAAAAGGATTAAATTAAACATTTAATTCAAGATACGTTGACCATATAAGGATGACATTGGTAAAATATGAATGGCTGAATCTCTAACTCCATGTGCCACTGCCAAAAATATAAATTCTACACACTAAACAACATGATCAAGTGTAATTGCATATAATAACATAGGCAAAGCAATAAATGCATTAAATCACCTAATTTAACCATTTATTTAATTATATTAGAATAATCTATTTACATCACTCACGTTTGCATGAATCATAACAACATAGGAATGAAGTAAATAAAAATAGCATTAAATCCATCTCCTAACATAATCAGAGGTATGTCCAAATACTAGATAATTAGATATTATCATAAAACATACTGTCATCTCAAAATTGCATCATCATGCAAAATGATCAACTAAACAACATAGTAGTCTAACATCTATGATGCTGATACCAAAGTATAACATTTGACCCTTAGGTCCTATCAAATATAAAACATCACATAAGTAATAGATATCTCTCAAATCAAAATATGACAAGGTAAATTTCTGCAGCACATAACCAAATAATCCAACATGGACAATCCATTTCCAATTACTTAAGAATTTAATAATGATTGTTTAAACAACATTTAAAGGAAATTAAAAGATATAAGTGAACACAGTCATAAACATGACTACCCACTACTACAGGAACCTAGTCTAGTGTAGCATGGTAATAGTACATGATACAATCTCTACACACATCTCAAGGTAATCATAGAACAATGTCATGATACCACATTAATCCTGGTAAGCACTAGTACAAACCTCACTATACCATAAATCATATCATAATCTCATAAATCAGTCAAAGCATAATCAAAGAAACTAATATAGAAACATACATCAAATCACCTCTATGATGTAAACCACTCAAGATCACAATCATGATCCATCACAAAAAAAGATCAACAAGGTTGCATCCATCAGGATGACTTATAGAAGTAAAATTGGAGAGGCACTACAATCATCATCACCATCATCACCATCATCACAATCATCATCACCATCATCACCATCATCATCACCATCACCATCACCATCATCATCATCATCACCATCACCATCATCATCATCGTCATCATCATCATCATCACCATCATCATCATCACCATCATCTTGATTTTTAACATCTACTTCTTCATCATCTTCCATATCTTCTTCTTCCATAACATTATACTTTATCATCCTTCCTCTTGGATCACGTCTAACAACAAATGACCAACCCTATTAATGTGGAACCTTTGAGTAAAACACTTGCTCACATTGGCTTGGAAGAGCATAGAGCTCATCTCCAACTGGCTCAAATGACCTTGTATTAATCACTGTAAATCCATTATCATACTGAATAACCATTCTATCTGGATCATTTTGATTTAGTTGTAACCTATACCATTTGACGATGAATAGAACTACTTTTTAAGAGTTTAAGTCACACTCAATGATATCATCCAAGATGCCATAGTATTAATCTTGAGATTTTTAAGGATGTATGTCATTTCTAGATGATATATTGGTGACCTCAAAAATTGTAGTTATCTCAGATCACAAGTTTTCTTTGTGTCATCTAACTTTTTTATGCAAAATTTGTGGCCATGATAGTACATAGCTTTGTGGTGCTTGACCTACAATTTTTGAAGCATGTGTAAATTATTTGCATCGTGAGTTGATATGAAACACACATTGAGTTATGATCATTAATAAATTTCTACATACCACTCCACCTCTTAAACCCTTTGCTAGATCAACTACCATCGGTGTAACATTGGAATCTCCATTTTGATGAGCTTCTATAACCAATGAAGCAACACCTTCTCATGTTAATGAGTAACCATTTTGTTGACATCGTTTAATCCATACCATCATCTAATCAAGATTGTTTGCACTATAAAAATGTATTGTATCCCACCCTCAACCACCTGTATCAAAAAAAATACACCAATTATAAATAGCTTATATTGAAGATTTATAAGAATTAATTAACTACAATAACATCTTAGATTTACCTCTCACTTTCCTCGATCTACCTTTGCACATCAAGTAATCCTCCTTCAAATTTGTTAATTGAGTTGGGATCCGAAATATGATCTACACGGATCTTTGCTACAAACTTAGGAAGATATTCACTAATGTACACCATGGTCTAGTATACCATATATCCCTCTTCCATAGAACCCTCAAGATGTGCTCTCTATCAAACCAAGCCTTTCAAAAATTTCAAGTGCCTCTCAACCATCCACATTGACTTAGTTGGTACAAGTCCACACAATTCAATTTCCTCAATTTGATATATGAGGTAGTGTTCTTATGCATTGAAAAAACTTGGAGGTAGACACTTTTGCATTTCACACATAAGAAGAGGAATTTTTCTCTTCTAATATTTTATATCTTCTTTATTGATTTATTTAGATGACAACCACCTCATGTATTTTTTGAGATCATATATAACATGTTTGACATTGTTGGTGAAGTGGTGTTGGAGAGATAGAGGTAGAACATACTGAAATATTTGTAAAATGATATTGTCGATATTTTATAAAAGAATGCAATTAGAACTACATGCAGTATACAAATATATATTGAAGACAAAAATAATATGAGTTACCTTAATAAATGTATGCCAATAATGTGTTTTAAACCCTAGCCAAAATTTACTTTTTTTTGATATTAGATTGTTTATGTTTGCAGCAAATCCTGTGGGAAATAGTATTTTTTTTTATGACTTCTTTTATAACATTGCTCTGCTGCTTTGACAATAACCAACTACGGGCACTTGTATCAATCTAGTCTCCATTATTATTTGATCGAATGCCATTTTTCATTTCATAGTTGGATTCTTCAATGTCACTACAAGTTTTGACAATTTGGTCTTTGTCACACCTTCCATCCAAGATTTTCCATAATGTCTCTATTACATTCTCTCCAATATGCATAGGATCAAACAAATGCACAATTGGGAGTTTCTTATAGTATGGCAACCTAGTAAATGGTGTATGATAAATTTTTAGTCCTTTTGAAAGTTGGTCATTGATGCCTTGATGACCTTCACAAGCTTCAATTACATCATCAGTAAAAAACCACAATATCAAAATATAAATTTAAATAAAAAACCATCAGATGGAATGACATTACCTCGACAATTTATTTTATTGTATGCCAACTTGCATAGGCAAGGTGTTATTCTCTATGGCTTTGATGTAGTCTCTTCTTTCCTATTGAAAAGATGTTTTTTAGTAATTTGGTACTTATGATTTTTGTGCAAAAAGAGTCTATTCTCATCAAACACCTACTAAAACTTTTTAAATGACAAGATTTTATCTTTGGACCACAAACTAGACATGCAAATTTTTCCTTTGTCTGAAGACCTATAAGATTGTGTATAATTGGATTAAATGTGTTAACTTTGTGTTGTCAATATAACATACCAAAAAAGAGGTGTTAAGAAGAGAACATACCACAAAAATGTGTTAGCCCAGGGGTATCATGTATTGTCCATACAAGCATTGCATGAAATTGAAATTGTCTTTGTCCTATTGGTCTATAGATGTCATACATAGTAAACTCATTCCATAACACCATCAACTCATTGATAAGGGGTTCAACATATACATTGATATCTTTAACTTGGTACTTACCTAGTTGAATGAACAAAAATATTACATAATTATTATGACCATTTTGATGGATTAGTAATAATAAATTAATTTAGATGACCATTAAATCAAAAAATACTTGGAACAATCAGTGTCAACATTATGTTCTCTCTCTTTATGGACAACCAAGGAGGTATGTTATTGTTGATAACAAATATAGGCCACACAAAGTAAGTAGACCTCATCTCTCCAAAAGGATTGATACTATCTGCTACCTATGAAAGCTTGAGATTATGAGGTTCTTCTTTAAAGTGTGGCCATTTTCCATCTATTTCCTTGAATGCCAAACCAATTGTAGGCATTTAGATAATGACATCTTGACTTCTATTGTGTGCATGGTAATCCATAAATTGTGCCAAGCTATTGCACCTAAATAATCATTGTAGATGTGGAATAATGGGAATATACCGAAGAACCTTGTGAGACACCTTTTTTGTTAATCAATTTGATTGATATCTACTAGTATGAAAAATAGGACATTGTGTTGTGAATTCATGCTGTTTATGATATATAATATGATCATTCAGACATGCATGTATTTTTTGATACTCCATTCCAATATCTTTCATGATGGTACATAATTCTCAATATGAGCAAGGTAGAATGTTTGATGGTGGTAACAAGCTCTCACCTATTAACCTATGACCAAAAATATAATTTGTTAATTTCAAGAATATTAATTGCTACACAAACCCAATGTTAATTGTAAGGGAACTACAAGTAAAATAATGAAAAAAGATGACATACCTTAACACATGTGTCATTGCTACATTCGATAAAACTATTCATAATCTTCAAGTTCACCAACAACAATACAATGGCAACAAGAGTTGTTTTGGAACCTTCATATAGGGACTTGAGTGACTTCTATAGTATAGGTACATCAAACTCTACATCAAAATCATCATCATCATCATGATCTTGATCATCGTGATCCTCATCATCATGGTCTTCTTCCATGGTATCATTACCTTCTACTACAATATTCACACCTCCATGTTCCCTTATTTGGAAATTTGCACTCTTTGAATTATCATGGTCCATAACATGAAACTTAGGGATGTTGACCTATATGAAAATGATGACCTTATATTAGCCATGACCATGGTTTCATCATCAAATCATGTCCTATGTAGTTTATAAATTATTAAAATACATGCCAATGGAAAATATTCATTTCCCCCTTCAATGTGACCATGTTTCCTACAATGTTCCTCAGTTGTTTTGATTGGATATCTTCGAGTCTTTAAGCTCTTACAATTTTTGCAAGGATAATAACATTTTCCATCACCTTTTCTTTTTAAGTTAAACCATAGTCTAGAAATTGTCTCTCTATTTTTTTGTGCATTGCTATCATTAGACATGGGCTTTCTTGAATGGAATGACTCATTGGTGGAAGAAGGATGATTTGTTTGCAACCTACAAATGGAGTAGTAAGAGGAAGACACATATAGAAATGAATAATAAAGAAAGAAAAATAGAAAGAGGTATAGATAGAGAGATAAATTGATAGAGAGATAAAGAAATATAAAAAATGAAAAGAAAAAAATACTTAGTTGACCATCCATAACTCTACCTCTAGATATTGCACTTGCTACATACAAGCACTTCCTAAGAAAATGGGCAGCTGCAACAAAGAAGGGAATAGAAGAGTCCATTTGGCTCAAGAGGAGCATGCATAAAGTGACCAAGGGGCAAGAGGAAATTCCGATATAGAGAGAGGAGTGTCTCTAATGTTCAATAGAACCTTGCTGAAGATTTTCATAGAGCAAGAACCTCCCCAAAGAAAGACATTATTCAGAACTCTCTACAAGTTAAGAGTTAAGGTCTACAAAGTTATTGTAGATTCTAGTTCAACTAATAATATAGCCTTAGTAGAAATGATCAAGAATCTTGGATTGATGAAGCTACTCATCCTAACCCTTATAAGGTTTCATGGCTAAATAAGGAGCAATAGGTCATAGTAAATGAACAAGTTCATGTTCAATTTCAAATAGGGGAGTACAAAGACAAGATTGTCTATGATGTTACAAAAATAAATGCTTATCACTATTGTTAGGTAGGCCCTAGCAATTTGATGTCAATTCTAAGCATGATGGAAGGAGCAATGTTTACATCATCTCGAAAAATGGGAAGGAATACACCATGAGACCACTGCTAGAAGATAGGAAGGAGATCCAACATGCATCTAGTGTGATGATGGTTGGAGAGAAGGAGTTTTTTAAGGCCTCAAGGTGAAAAAAAATCCCTTCCTTTTCCATAGTAGTAAAGCCAAAACTTGGAGAAAAAGGAAAGGAGTTAGGTCAGTGAACCAAGTAGGATCTAGGATGTGCTAGAGTGGGGTCTGTATATGAGCAATGTTAGTATGCTAATAGAAACCAAATTTAAATAAAGCTTCTACAAACTAAAAAAAATTCATAAACTTCAAGATAGACTAAGATGAACTCTCAATTGAGAATATGAGCCATTAATGGGCTCTCTCAATGAGAAGCTCTCTTGTTGAGTAGCTTTGTCTAAATAGATAGGATGTATGCTCAATATGCTTCCAAAGGCTTCAATGGATGATTGTGGATTTTTGGTGTGGATAGATGGCTTTAGTATGGATTTGGCTCTCAAAATAGCATTATAACTTTACTTCATGGATTGTGTTATTTTGTAAAGGGGAAGGATCCAATTTATAGGCAAGAGGCTTGAGGGATTGAGGGCTAAGATGCAAGGATGGAAAAAAGCTTATGGAAGGCTCAGATTGCATGAGAGGAGAGCACATGGATTGTGCTTCCTTATAGCCAATCAAGGAGTGACACATGTCACATGGTGAGAGGATGGAGGAAAGGGCAAGGATGAGTCAACAAAGGAGGCTCAAGAGATAAAATCTTCATAAAGACCCTCATAATGACTTGTAAGAGCAATAAAAGGGCTTGTAAGAGTCATTTATGACCTAGTGGACTTCATAAAGTTTTGTGGTTGAGATATTTTGAGGGTGATGAGAGCAATTTCGACTTGGACTTGATTAGGAAGGTTCTAAGCTTGCTTAGGCTTGTGCAAATGATTAGAGGATGGATTAGGATGGTTCAGGATTAGCTTAGGGATAGGCAAGTGGATGGCATTTAATGAGGGTGGGTGAAGGAGGAGATATTTGTTAACTTTGGCTTGGGTTAGCAAGTTTTAACCCATTTTTAGGGAATGTGACAAGGTTAGGAGGGGATTAGGATTAGGTTTAAAGACATCTTCTAGAAGAGTCTAGATTTTGGATGAGGATAAAGACTTTCTAGAATAGTCTAGAATTTCCTAGGATGAGGATGAAGACTTTCTAGAAGAGTCTAGAATTTCTTAGGATGAGGATAAATTAGATTTTTAAGAAATAAATAAAGTTTTATTTATTTCAAGAGTTTGGGTTGAGGAGATATTTATTAAAAATTTTTTAATAAACATGAGGATTAATATTTAATCTTAATTAAATATTTTGAGTTGGGGTTAGGGGTAGGAAATGATGAGATTAGCCTTTAATCAAAATTAAAGAAGGATTAGAAGATTTTGGAAGAGGTTATTGGTCATAAGGAAATTGGCCAACTTTTGGGAAAAAAATAAATTTTTTATTTATTTTAGGATTTTTGGTCAATTTATTAATTAAATAATTAATAAATAAGGAAATAATGTTTAAATAAGATTTAAACATTTTTGGGAGGGATTCCTTAATTAAATATTTTTAATTAAGATAAAAGGATTTAATGGCATGAAAATTAATTAATTAATTAATTAAATAATTAATTAATAAATGATGATGTCATCAGGACTTTTTCAGAAAATAAAAATACTTTATTTTCTAAAGAATTTTAGGTGTCTACATTTTGCCCCTCTTTGATGTGATGCCGCAAGTGGCATGGCATCAAAGATAAGAAAATAAGATGCCCAAGGCTAGAGCAGAAGAGGAGAGAATGGACTGTGAGATGCCCCCTCAAGAAGGCGGCGGGGAGAGAAAGTGAGGCTCGACGACTTCTTGAAAAGTACAAGAATCTCGGATGAGCAAGGAAACTCAGATTGGAAAAGAGAAGGGGTTGAATTAGCTCAAACTCTCACTATGGGAGAATGATAAAGGAGAATCAGATGCACAAGAGGAAGCAAGCTTAAGACTTTAGGGAAGGTGGAGGATGAAGGAGCGGAGCGCTATAAAAGGAATCCAGGATGGGGAGATGGGTGAGGGGATTAAAAAAGCTGATGCAACAGGATTTCAAAGAGTCAGATTGGCGGAAGATGGGTTTCGGAGATCCCTAGGACTAGGATTGTGGATCTCGAAAGATGAGGTTTGGTGGATTGATTTGGATTGGTGGATCCCTAAGACTAGGATTGTGGATCCCTAAAGCTAAGAGTGAGGAGTGATTCAAAGAGATACTGATGCATAAGCTGGGGTAGGAGAGATGGATGTTGGATATGGATGGGGGATAATGGAGATTAAGGAAAACCATTGAAGCTTTTTGAGCGGGGGGGATACTTCAAAGAGAAGTACCACCATGTAGTTGAGCACTAGATTTGCTATAGGACTGTTGGTTAATTGCCAAGGTTACCAAGAACATCAAGGCCTTTTCACCAACTGTTTAGAGGACTGACGGACTGACTCAAAAAAAACACGCAAGGATTGCCCCAGTATCACACATGAATCCTAGAGGAAGCAGCATGGAAACGACATTGGAGAACCCACAAGCAGAAAAGAAAAATAAACGAAAGACCTGATCAAGACCTTACACTCTAATTGCCCCATTCGCAGCATACCATGATATGGAAGATCGTGGCAACCTTGAGGAGGGAACAAGGAGATTGCTTGGAAAAGATACTTCAAGACCCAAAAGGGAAGATCCCAAATCAAAAGAAAGTGAAAATCCAAAAGAGAGTCGTTTGCCAACGAGATGGGTAGGACAAGGTACTAACGGACCAAGATCAGACATGAGGAAAGCTATATCCTACAAGGATCTATCAGAGAGCACCTAAGCTGGTGGATTTGGATGAGTGATGCATCTGGCAAGCTGAACTAAGAAAGATAACACTTTGGTGACAGGAAATCTAGCTAAAGGATGCGTTGGAATAGCTAACCAAGATGTGTGATGGGTGCAAGATGCTGATCAAGGATGAACTGACATGAACGCTGGATAGATACAATGGTACTAAGCTAAAGAGGATGTACAAGCTGATGGACCAAGATATGTACAAGCAGGCTAATCAAGATATGGTACAAGCTAACAGACCAATGATAGGTATGATACAGATGGATAAAAAGCTCAGGATGATAGGATAGCGGGATGATTCGATGTTGTGCAATATGTGAAAGCTAAGGGAGGGGTGATAGCAAAAGATATGGATTTGACAGGATGCATCCAATGATGATGAGAGATTTTGTGACCAAGGATAGCTAGAGGAGCAGGATGAGATGGCTGGATAGGATGGTAGATAGCTAGGATTATGATGGATATAAAGAGATGACATTGGGTTTGCATGAGGATAGCCTAGACCTAGATACCAATGACAAGGGAGGATGAACAAGACAAGATCTCCAAGGAATATAGTGCCCCCAATCAGAAGATAACATGCGGAAGGAGGTCTTATGATGGATGTGATAGGATTGAAGTTAGGATGGAAAAAGCTGAAGGGGCTAGGGAGATGGATGATAGCTGAGATGATTGGCTGAAGCTGCATAAGATTAGTGGATGGTGTGAGATGGAAGCTGGAGGATGGAGGATAGGTGGATAGATTGGAAGATGGAGGTGGATGTCAAGAGATGACCAAAAGCATGAGGGTGATAGGCTAAGCTAGGGATGGCAGGATTACGCATGACGCTTGTTTGCCAAGTTTTCATCATGGTACTTGTCCAAGGCGCTTGAATTTCCAAGTTTTCACCAGTGGACGCTTTATTTTTCTTTTCTTTTTTTGACTTTTTGACTTTGGACTTAGCTGGAATAATTTTGGCTTTCTTCAGCTATTTTTGGCTTTTTCCTTAGGATTTTTCACTGGCTGTTGGAATGTTCAATTTTGTTGCTAGCTATTGGTACACCGGATGTGTGATTTATGCAATAGATCGGATTAGATGGGATTGATGGTAGGAGATGGAGGGATGAAAATGCTGGAAAGGAGCATGAGATGGGGATGCTTGCAAGAGAAACATTGGCACATGTTGGAACGGGTGCGAAAAGAGCATATGGGGGATAGATGGTAGATGCGGGCGTGATGGAGGATTTGTGGAAGCGTGCTTGGGGATATAGGCACCCAAGATGGAGTTAGGAGATGGGGGACATGAGTCACTAGATGTGGGATTAGCAATGGTGGATGCCATTATGCATTGGGTTTCAACTTTTTTCTTGGGGATCCACATGGTTTTGGATTTTCTTTTCATAGGCTTTTGAATTGTTTTGCATTCTTTGATTGGATTTTTCCTTTTTGGAGTATGTCTTTTAGAATAGACACATGATTGCCTAAGATGTGGATTTTTAGCTTTATGCATTTTGAAGTTGGCATTCACATTGCTATGGTAAGCTTTGGGAAGATGGTTAGGAGAAGCTTTGTGAGATGGAGAGGATATGAAAGAGCATGTAGGGGGATGATGATAGATGATGTGCCCTGATATGTGCCTTTGTTGATCTTGCATAGAAATGGATGGAATAGGATTTTTATGATGGCTGATAGGAGGATGGAGGATGGTAGATTTTGGGACATAGGGACCCAAAATGGATTTAGCGGATGAAGGGGGGATATGGTAGGTTGTTTTGGGTTTCAAAGATGGTGGAGGGGGGATGACATAAGATTTCTTGAAGGAGTGATGGGAGGCTGGCATGGTGGGCTCTGAGATAGGCTTGGTTTGGGGGTGTGGTGTACCAACACCTTTAGATGGTGAGCCTTTGGATACATATCCAAGACCATGAAATCCTAGATTTTTTTGTGCAATAATAGGCTCTCTGATTCCTTGCTCTTGTGGTCCTAAACCTTGACCTTGATAATGCCATCGATTGAGCATTTGAACAAGCTGAGGAAACTTTTTGCTTGCACAAAATGGTAGAAGTAATTTATTAGGTGTATTGCAATGGGGAGATACTGTTCTTAATTCTTCTGCTGAGACAGGGCCACCGTGGATGAATATAAGTGAACCAAGAGGGTAGATTATAGATGGTGGAATAGCTTGGATAGGTGGTAAGATGGAAGCATGGAGCGGGGGAGATGGAATGATAGGATCTTGATGTAGCTGGTGGGATGACAAGATATCTTGTAGTGGAGGAGATATGGCTCGAGGTTTTGGAGATGGAGGAGATGGTGACTGCACTATGGATGGAAGACATGGTACAATGATATCTTCATTTATGCTTTGGGGGATGTCAACATGCTTTTGGGTAGGATCTTGATAGGATTGATTTGGACTGGATGGTGCGATAGGAGGTGAAGGGATGGATTCTTCAAAGGCAGCGGATGGATAGATGGGAGATTCAGTAATGGAGATGGGTGAGTAGAAGATGGATGCATAAGGGTCATTACGAGAGATTTGGGAAATTCTTGGAGGCGATGTGGATAGGATTTGGAGGGATTTGACAGGTTGTGGGATTTTGATGCTTGTGGGAAGTGGAAGGATTTTAAGCAATTTGATGGATGGTATGGGGATGATAGCTATGGGAGATGGAGGTGATATTATAGATGGGGAAGCTTCATCACTGACTACTTCACATGGTTGGATTAGATGACATGGCTTATCAACTGTTGGAGGCAAATTTTCTTGTATTTCCTCTAGGAGATTCCTTGGAGACTCGTGTGTTGAAGGTGGAGGTGGATTGACAGGAATAGCTAGTGTGATGGGGGTGGAAGATTGGAAGCTTGGTTGATGGGGTGATGGAGGGGAAGCTGGAATATCAGATGGCATGACTAGATAGTTTGGAATAACTCTTGGATTTTGGGGGATGCTTGGGGGAATGTTTCTAAGGCTTTCAATATACCCATCATAGTCAACAAGATTTTCATCATCATTGGAATAGGAGGTGGCGGGAGCAAGGACAATGCGACCAAACACATCATGATAGGATTGGTACTTCATGCTTTGATGATGAGTTTGATGGGGATGGGGTCTTGCATATGGATGAACACGGAAGCTCATGGTTGGATTTGGATTAAGCACAAATTTTGGATTGGCTGATGAAAGATTTCGTAGGGAGAGTCAAAGTTGCATGACAGACCTAAGGAGGATTGGCTAGAGATTTTTGGCTGTCTTGTGGGTGGAAGACTTCAAGGGTATGCTGTCAAAAAGTGAGTTTTGCTTTCCTATGCACTGGATTGGTGGAGATTGTGTCAACTTAAGGATAGACTAATGATCCTATGGGCATGACACAAGATTGACCACTTGTGGATCCCAACCTTTAGCTCAAGGTGATGAGGGATACAAGTGACAAAGCTGGATTACCCTAGACAATGCTCTGTCAAAGGGATAACCTTGGTGAGATTGGTTGATTGGTAGGATTGATTGGATAGCAAAATCTAGCAAAGTGACAACAACTCTTTAAAGGCTTGGGTGATTTTGGATTGGGTTGCTAGCTGGCTAGGGGGATGATTTGGATGGACTTTGGATTTGGGATTGTTCTAAGGAAAAGAACTAGATAGATTCAGTTGCAGCGGGGGAGCTTGGATAATTTTTTGATAAGGCAGTGACTACGCTAAGTATGCCTTGAGCTGGGAGATTTCTACTTTTTTGGGATTTCGACCAAAATTGGCAAACATTCATTCAAAAGCTATGAACAAACAAGCAGACAAAAGTTTTCAGCAAGCACGTCAAACACACCAACATCCTAGGAAGCTTTCTACAAGGATGAAATTTGGTTTAGCTAGGGAGTCCTCAATATACGCAAGGTACGTGAGGCCCAAATCCATAGATGAAACCAAAAAGATGTCACACAGCCGAGAGGAGCGGTAACCCACTTCTCCTCTTTCACTTCTCAAGGGTATAAAGTTCCTTGAGGCTTAGCCCGAGTGACAAAATCTTGATTCCAAGAGAGGTGTCTTTGGATTCACCTCCCAATTTTTATACTCCGTCGGAACGCTGGAGTTGAGGTCGTCCCAAGGGGTGATGAAATCCCCAAGCAGGCCTCCTAAAAAGTGTAAAACAAGACCACATACATGATCTTGGGCTTTAAAAGACACGCGTTTATTCCAATTGATGATTTAAATTTTGTAAGCTATGATTGAAGACACTTGTGATTATGGCATACAATGTTCATTCCAACTTGATAGCGTCGTCAGCATAATGGAAGTCGAGAGATCGTCAACATAAGAAATGCGAGCACCATTGAAAATGCGTCAAGACCATGCGATGTTCATTGATTGTTAGGCATTCAAGATTGGATTTGTTGTTTTAATCATGCATTCATAAAAAAAACAAACTTTGATTTTAATCCATGGCACTCAAGAGTGATTTTAGCAACATGCATTTAAAGACAAGTGATTAAACATTCAAGTTTTTTCCTTTGAGCATTCAAGATTGAGATTTTGTGTGTTGTTTTAAGAACTTTGAAGTGCTTTGTTTTAACCTTAGATCATTCAAGATTGTTTTGGACTCAAAAGTGAAAATGACTCTTTGGACTTTGATTTTCATTCAAGATTTTGTGTTCTAGTTTGCATGTTTTAAGCCCAAAAATGATATTCCTAGATTGTTTTGATGCATAAAAAACCTAAGAAACATTCAAGATTTTGCAACAAGACATTTGTTTGGAAAAAATAACAAAGCTTTTTAGGACAATTTTGGCAACCATTTAGGACTCTTAGTTTTCATGAGATTTTTAAAAGAACTTTAGTGTGCACTTAGTTTTGATTTTGAACCTTTTGAAATGGAAACTTGAAGTTCTTTTTAAATTCCCAAAAATGAAGTGTTCCTAACTTTGCATGAATGCATCTAAAACCTTGATGTTGCAAGGATGAAAATGATTAGATTGGTTTAGTTTCACTTGTTAAAAGATTTTTTCTTTTTTGCAAATTTTTAACTTTTCAATGGATTTAAGTATGATTTGGGGGTTCATTTTAAGCACTAAAAAGAAGTGTGTATGATTTTGCCTCCTTAAAAAAAAATGGCCAAGATCTCCCACAAGAAGAAGAAGAAGAAGTAGATGGAATAAGAAGAATATAGACAAGAAGAGGAAGAAGAATTCCAAGTGCTTTGTCCACCTATAAGCTTGAAAAATTTGCAAATACTATGAGATAGACTATGAGTTCCTTTGTCTTCTTCATGCTCATGTGGACCTACAAAACCAATTTATACAATCCTACCAATCACAAAGACAAGAAAAATTAGCCAAAATTAGCAAATGACATACAAAACTTGACTAAAAAATCTAATGAAGATGACCCATGCGGGGTCCCACCGGGCGTGCCAAAATGTATATGAGCAATGTTAGTATGCTAATAGAAACCAAATTTAAATAAAGCTTCTACAAACTAAACAAAATTCATAAACTTCAAGATAGACTAAGATGAACTCTCAATTGAGAATATGAGCCATTAATGGGCTCTCTCAATGAGAAGCTCTCTTGTTGAGTAGCTTTGTCTAAATAGATAGGATGTATGCTCAATATGCTTCCAAAGGCTTCAATGGATGATTGTGGATTTTTGGTGTGGATAGATGGCTTTAGTATGGATTTGGCTCTCAAAATAGCATTATAACTTTACTTCATGGATTGTGTTATTTTGTAAAGGGGAAGGATCCAATTTATAGGCAAGAGGCTTGAGGGATTGAGGGCTAAGATGCAAGGATGGGAAAAAGCTTATGGAAGGCTCAGATTGCATGAGAGGAGAGCACATGGATTGTGCTTCCTTATAGCCAATCAAGGAGTGACACATGTCACATGGTGAGAGGATGGAGGAAAGGGCAAGGATGAGTCAACAAAGGAGGCTCAAGAGATAAAATCTTCATAAAGACCCTCATAATGACTTGTAAGAGCAATAAAAGGGCTTGTAAGAGTCATTTATGACCTAGTGGACTTCATAAAGTTTTGTGGTTGAGATATTTTGAGGGTGATGAGAGCAATTTCGACTTGGACTTGATTAGGAAGGTTCTAAGCTTGCTTAGGCTTGTGCAAATGATTAGAGGATGGATTAGGATGGTTTAGGATTAGCTTAGGGATAGGCAAGTGGATGGCATTTAATGAGGGTGGGTGAAGGAGGAGATATTTGTTAACTTTGGCTTGGGTTAGCAAGTTTTAACCCATTTTTAGGGAATGTGACAAGGTTAGGAGGGGATTAGGATTAGGTTTAAAGACATCTTCTAGAAGAGTCTAGATTTTGGATGAGGATAAAGACTTTCTAGAATAGTCTAGAATTTCCTAGGATGAGGATGAAGACTTTCTAGAAGAGTCTAGAATTTCTTAGGATGAGGATAAATTAGATTTTTAAGAAATAAATAAAGTTTTATTTATTTCAAGAGTTTGGGTTGAGGAGATATTTATTAAAAATTTTTTAATAAACATGAGGATTAATATTTAATCTTAATTAAATATTTTGAGTTGGGGTTAGGGGTAGGAAATGATGAGATTAGCCTTTAATCAAAATTAAAGAAGGATTAGAAGATTTTGGAAGAGGTTATTGGTCATAAGGAAATTGGCCAACTTTTGGGAAAAAAATAAATTTTTTATTTATTTTAGGATTTTTGGTCAATTTATTAATTAAATAATTAATAAATAAGGAAATAATGTTTAAATAAGATTTAAACATTTTTGGGAGGGATTCCTTAATTAAATATTTTTAATTAAGATAAAAGGATTTAATGGCATAAAAATTAATTAATTAATTAATTAAATAATTAATTAATAAATGATGATGTCATCAGGACTTTTTCAGAAAATAAAAATACTTTATTTTCTAAAGAATTTTAGGTGTCTACAGGGTCAACCCAAGATATTTTGGAATCTTCAAGAACCTAGTAAAGGGTATTTGGAAAGGTGAAAATAAAAAAGTATTTTTATAGCTACAAAGGAGGAATTGAGAGCATTATAAATAATGAAGAAGAAAAATCCATATGGCTTCACCTCTATTTACAATTTGACCTTTCTGCATGTGAAATGTGAAAATATACAAAATTTCTAGTCACAATTTCACTTTAAAAAGAGCACCAATTATACCTTTGGTACAATATCTTCTTGAAATTCTTCACTATCAGATTCTTTATAACGTCTGCAAGCTCCTATGAAAAAAAAAGATGAGATGTACTAAGTAATTTTTGATGGGCAATATTTAAACAAATCAACTATCAAAATTATTTTTTATGAAATTTAGTTGCTCTATTATGTATTGAAGACTTGAATTAACCATGGAGTACCTCATCAGAAGACTCATCCTCACTTGATTCTTCTTTACAATTATTTTAAGCTACAACTAACCCATTCTTCACTACAACTAAGTTATTCTTTCCCAAAGCACTTAGTTTTTTATGTGTTTCCTGTAATGCACTTTGAATAATATTAAAGAAAAAATTCTTATCTCTCTTTCAAAAAGTACAAAAAAAAAATTATAAAATGAAAAATGTCACGATAGTATAGCAATATTTAAAGATAGAAAACAAATATCTATTAATGTTATGCTAGAAAAAAATAATGAATGTCTTCATCATTTAGAGAGCACCAATTTTTTTGTTTGATTTTCAATTTGAAATATGGCATTTCAATTAACCATTTGTTCACTATTGGACATCAAAATTCCATAAGCTTGTGATTCCATTGAAATATGATTATGTTCTACAGATAATTATCCACAACAAAATGACTAACCTCCTCAGAAGAAGAATCCTCATGCTAGAATCTTTTGTTGGCAACTTGTTTATGATGGCAAGATTTTTTCTTACAGGATGCTTCACCTTTATCTATAGAGCATTAACACAAAAATGAGTACCATAGAGTCAAAACATATGTTATATTATCGATATGATCCCAAAAAGCAAAATAATAACTGACATTCTTCTGATCTGGTTTTTTTTTCAACATAAGTGTTCTAGTTTTCTCATTTAAAATCTTAGTAGGAGGGGTCTCAAAATAGTTAGATATTTTATTGAAACCAAACTTGACCCTTTAGGAGTGATCATGACTTTCCAAGTCATCAAAGTGAAAAAATTACAAAAATTGTCAATGACAACTTTGATAGCAATATTAGAAAGTCACCAAGAAATGGTTGGGGATCAATGAAGAAAGTTGGTACTTGGACAATAGAGTTATGTAAGCTCATTTGAAATCATTTTGAGGGGTTGGAGTTCCCAGTGTATGAAATATTGACTAATAAAGAAAATTGTTTGATGAATCATTCCAAGTAATTTCTTAGTGCATTAATTAAGTTCCCATTTTATATTTGGGTAGTTGTAAATAATTTTCTTCTTCTTGGCTAGTTCACTAGCCTAGGTAGAGTAGTTGGTGTAGGAGCCCCACACATAACCAAGCCAATGGTGTAGCTTGTGAAGACCATAAAGATAGCTAGAGAAAATAAGGGAATTAATTGGCAAGTTATAAGAATTAGACTAATATGATGATTCAAATATTTTTAATATCCTTAATAGGACTAAATGAAATTGTAATGGAATATCATTGTCCAAGAACAAATAAAATTGGAGTTTTTAGAGTCTAGGAATGTTAGTGATCATAAAAGATCAAAATTTGGTTAATGGTCTTCTTGTTTAAAGTGATTCCATAAAATATATATCGACATTAGTTTGAGTTTGTTCTATTTTAAAACCAAACCATTCAACTAACCAATGATAGTTGTATTGGTTTTGAGTTAGTTTTAGGCATTTCTATTTTTATTTTTTTGAGTCTCTATTATAAGAGAGATAGTCAGGTGTATGGACAGAGCAGAAAGATAGAAATAAGAAAACTCTATTGTTTGCAATTGATTTCCATTACTTTGGATCTACAATTAATTGGTTTGTATTCAAAAGACTTTGAAAAGGTTTTATGCATGAACTACTATGTTTTATTGATACATTTCATAACATTATAGGCTTGTTTTCATACCAATCTTGACTTAAAATACTTACTCCTGATTTCAATTTGTTGTTGTAGTAACACCTTAGGTAGAATAAGGATCATACCATGAATGTAGAGGCCTAACCTTCTTGGGATGAAATTGTTAACATGTATTAAAAATTGCTAACAATGCATATACAATTTTGTGGGGTGCGGAAGTGATCACAGGTTGAAGATATAAAGGAATCTTTTAGTGAAGCTTTCAATACTTACCTCATAGCTACTAGAGGCTTTGGAGGTCTTTGAGCTCCAATTTCTATATTTTTCTATTTTAAACCTTATGAAGATAGTGAAAATGTATACACTTTAGAGAAGTTGATGGAGGTCATCTGAATTATCAAATTCCTATTAAAATGGAGTTCAATTTATTACGATACAAGGTAGTTGACTTCATGTGAAAAAAGCATCTATGATGACAATAAAATACTTAAGGAGAATTCATTATAGGTAGTAATATAAGAAAGACTATAAACTTATAAAGTATAAATCTCATATCAACTACAAATTATACTTACTAAATAGTGCAAAGACAATTCTTCTATAAATTGGGTAGAGCAAGCTTTTGAATAAATTATACTTTCAAACAAGGAATTACCATTTTTCCTAAAATATGCACCAAACATCATGTACTCCTTGAATTCTACACAAATTTTAGTAGAGGAGAAGCACTACAAAGGAAAAAATAATAATTCCATATTAATTGCATAATACTTACTACCTAGCACAAAGGAAGCTCTTCTAGAAAAGTTCCACAAACCTCAATTAAAACTTTGTGAATGGCCCATTTCCTACTACATAGACTCCTTCAAGTTAAAAGGTAATTAGCCAAGTTGATTTGATAAAATGCACCATTGATTATGTACAAATAAATATAAGCCTAAGATTCTATATAGAATATATACAAAAGGCAATATAACTCCTATTAATTTAATAAATATACTTACCCATTAGTGATCTACTTGTAAAGGGAAATTCCATATAAATCTTGGATCAACCTTCTTTGCTGGGCATTTGTCAAGTTATACACTAGTACATTACTATGCAGCAGTCTATCAACTAGTTTCTCCTCTCTCAAATTATTCATGTAATTGCACAAGGATCCATAGTTCATGCATGTTTTACCATATCTATGCAAATATCCCTGATAGAATTGGGATATTCTCTATAGAGACTGAAACACTCAATACAAGCTTAGGGGAGAGTACCAAAATCCCCAATGTGGCATTTAACTATGGGATTAAAATTTGAGGACCTAGTTTTATACATTAAGCATTTGTTGGAATATATTATGTAATCAGATTGGGGAAGGGGCCTATTTTATTCACCTCACAACTTGGTAAACTTGTTGGAATAAAACTTCTTACTAGTTTGTGGACTACACTATTTCTCTCCCCACACAAGTTAATTTATATTGGGGTAGACACTATTGAGCTAGTTATTGATGAAATCAATGAGCTACTCTCCTTTTCTAAGGAACATATTTATAGAGACCTTTTACTACATTGGGATAAAGAAAGTTTTTGTTCATGGGGTTCTTCTTCCCATCCATCCCAAGGTTTGGAGTATTGTTGTTTAGGGAAATGGGAGAACTATCATTGATTTTGGCACCACCTTGACCTATATTATAGAGCCTATGTACCAAATAATCCTTGCAGCATTTAGAATGACTATTGTATCTAAGAATAAGACTTGTATAAAGCTTATTTGATCTATGATTCAATGTCTCAAGTATTGCCAGACTCTAACTAACAAAGCTTACGATTATTTTCAAGGGTGGCACAATATTTAATTCTCCTCCTTTAAACTATTTCATCAATGTTGTTAATGAAAAGTGCCTGACATTATAGGGTGTCTCTTCTCTTACTGTTTTCTCTATTCTTGGTAAGATTTTGTAGCAGAACTTTTTTATCATGTATGATAGGAAATTTTCTAGACTTGATTTTGCTCATATTGATTGTTCCACATCTTAGGATGTAAATTTTTCTTGAGATTATTTTCATTTGAAGTGCTATCAGTATAGATAAAAATTCATTTTCCTTTGATTTTTCCTATGCTCCTTAATGTACATTTGCTAGCCATAGAATCTATTAGACAAGAGGCTAGTCTAGTACACTTTATTTTCTAAGTGATTATATCTATATGCCAAGTTTGATGAAAAAGAAAACTAAGAATAATTTGGAGTATTAGAAAGAAAACCTTCACAGTGACTCAAGGACGATGACAGAGTGCAGCACAGGGTTCTTAAAAATAAGAGGACAAGTTTTAGAAGGCATTTTTTTCTTTTGCTTCAATGAAAAATAACCCCACATACACATTTTCTCAACTTAATTTTACCAATTCCAACAAAAGAATTATATATTACCTCTATTCAAATTCCAAAGGACCAATAAATTTCAACGTATTTCTTAGTTGAACATTACAAACTCTTTCTTTATTCCAAGGTTGAAACAAGATGAATATTTTTTTTATCCTTCTTAGTTTATTAATAGAAGCAAACCTATTATTATTTGTTATCAAAAAATTATATTATTATGAATGATAGAAACAATCATGTCTACAATGATCAAGAAGGGAAATCAGTAGCAAACTAGTCAAAATGCAATAATAACCATAAAAAATTTAGCGATGAAGAGAACAACAAACTTCAAAAATTTTAATATTACTAATGACATCAGCAATGGGAGGGATATTTATTGAAGATAAAACTTATTTATAAAATTAATTCAAAACTTTCATCAGAAAAATTTCATATTGCACAAGATATTAATCAATATAGTAAGCATTGACATCTAGAGAAAGACACGAATCAGACAATTGTATAAAGAGCAATAACTGGTATATTCCAAAAGTTGCTACCACTTACTTGTAAAGGATACATTATGAGATTTTATCTCACATCTGGAAGGGTATAATAGAATATTATTTTTTCTTATTTATCCATACTTGGATTGTGCAAAGTTAGTAGAGGCTCTCTTAAGGAAATCAATTGAACATATTAAAACATCGAGAATGACACCAAAAGACATCACCATTTAAATTATTATATTGGAAAAGAGATTACCCTAAAGTAAGTTCTTTGATCAAACCAAAACTATAGAAATCATTACACATTTCTATTTAGGAATATTAGGAATGGTAATTATTGTTATGTCATCATGAGTGATAAGGAAGGGATCAATTGCTTAATTTACATAGTCATGTCTGAGATAGCCAAATAAAGTCCTTTCCTTATAATCTTATATATATATCAATGTGATATCTTCAACCCTAACATTCTAAATTATTATTTATATAAAATTGAAACAAATCAAATCATCAGCTATGCAATACCTAGATGTACCTAAAATTGTCATGGAGAAAACAAAATACTTGGATAAAGTACTATTGCCATTCATATATCAACCCAAAATGAAATGTTCAGAGACATCTCTTTATAGTCTCCATGTGAAAATAATAACATAACTCATTATTGTTAAGTTTAACTAATTTCCTATTCGATTTAGAGGGGATTGTTGCTAAATGAAGGGGCAAGGATCAATTCATTAGGTGATTTTTGTATGAAATATATGTGCAAAAATCATGTTTCCATGTGATCTATTATAGTAATCATGAACTACTGTCAGTTCACTATTGACATTAGGAGAGAAAATCAGTTCACTATTGCCATTAGGAGAAAAAAATGTGAAATCATAGTGTCCTAAGATAATGTCTCTGTCATGTTTGATGCCAGATCAGAGGCATGAAAATAACCTTCATAATGATATAGTAGATTACTTAGACTCCCAAAGAAACAACTTGAACCACATAGTAGAACTCATAATGTATACTTCAAACAAAATATCAGAACCAGTTCATCATGTAAACTAACTAAATAGAGAAAAAAATGAAAGAAAAGTCTTTTTAGGTGATAGGAGATTGTTTAGCCACTATGATGGTCCTACATCACTAAGTCACAAGTGAGCTTTATGAAGTCACTACATGACCTTAACCACATCCTAAAATTGCAAGTAAAATTGGGAATTGAATCTAAATATACAAGTCACAATGATGTCTTGCATATTGATGTTGATGTTTATTGACATGGATGAAGCTCTTTAGGAGTAGACGCTTGTGAGATATAGTGCTTGCTTCTAGATTATTGAGCCAAGGAGCAAGTTCACAAGCTTGTGAACGGAATTGAAGCTAGTTTGAGCGTATTCAGTCTGATAAGGGACTATAGTTGTCTAGAAGATTGAGAAATCTTGTTTATGCTTGCACTAATTTGAAGTGTATGAACAAAGTGACAAAAGATTCATCAATATCTTCTTCAGAACTCAAAACCATTTTAGAAGACAAAGTAGCTATGGAAATTCTAGAATATATTTGAGATTAATACAATAGCAAACCTTGTGATGATGATATTGAGCCAAGGCCAAATGCCACTAAGTACTCTCAATATTTTAAAATATGATATGAAAAGTGAAAGGTACTCCATATAAAAAGTGTAAGGTACTCCATAGGAAATTTAAGAAGGATTTAATGAAATAGATTTTGGACACCCACTTTTTGAAAATAAGACATGTTAAAATTGGTATTGAACATACTTCTAATGGTCTAATTTTGATCACTTTCTAATGGCTTCTCTATTTGGATATCTTGTATATTTGTAGCAGCTATATTATGATATTCTCTTTTTTGAAATGAGAAAATTCCTATCATAGAAAGTGGAAAGGACAATATGTGTAAGATAATTGTGAGATGGCCTCAATGTTGGTGAAGTTTGACTAATGGCAATTTAGAATTATGCTCAACTCCATGGAGAGATCGTCAAGGGCTTTCTAAATTAGTAACATACTCCTCCCCCTCTTCTTAAAGAAAATGAGATTGAAAATAAATTTATATTATTTCTCTGGTAGGTTATAGTTGATTAAGTCCACTATGTAGATTCCAAGCATTTGAAATGTTGGCATTCATGTTAATTTAGAGTTTTAAAATTTTTATTGGTGCATAAGAGTTAAGACATGAATGCTGTTTGGAAGACTAGATTTGGACAAAAAACTCTCAGCACAACAAACTGAAATGGACACCAATCCAAAATATATATTAATGGTGAAGGAAATGAATTAGAGAAAGTTAATGCACTAGCATTCAAAACTGTATATAGAATCATCCACAAATGGGAGGGTTACCCTAAGGCATAAGATAACCATCTTGCAATCAAATGTAGAGGAAGTAAGAAGTGTTTACCCCAAAGGAAGCAATGGTGTCACAAAGGAAATCTCTGGTGCAAGTTGTGCAAGTAGCTATAACCAATGATAAATCTTATGGAAACATTATTTCACAGCTCCGTATGACCAAATTAAAGAAAAATGTGGCAAAATTCACAAATCTTAAGATAAAAAAGACTAAGACTCAAGCCACTATCTATCTGAGTTAAGCACAAAATAAGTTCATGTAGAGTCATCATTCATTCAAGCCTCCATTTTTGTTTCAAAATACTCACCAAAATATAGAGAAAAATTCTTAAACAAAGGGCTAATACACCATAAAATCCCTTACCATGGATGCCACACTTAGTTTATGTCTCAACTTACAAACCCTCCTATTTAGGCCATCGTAACTAGGGCTTCCTCAAACTACACCTTCCCCCAATCAATCCACAATCAATGATTGTTTAAACAAGAAGGTATCAACTCACCTATTCACTGATTGTGATGTGAACCTAGGTAAGTTTGTGTATGCTCAAATGACGGTTGATAGTTCTTGTTTAAGGCTGCAGTAGATGGGTTTCCAAATGCTCCAATGAAAAGCTCCAAGGATGAAAAATATTGGAAATCCGCAATTATCTATAAAATGATGCTCAATTGGTATGGCACTCAAGTGAAGTGAAATGCTCATCTGAATTTCCACTCAAGTGAAATGCTCCAATGAAATTCTACCTTTTTTTTTTGTCTTTATGTTGTCATGTTGGTTTTAATTGAGGTCAACACAAAATAGAAAGCATTGGTCACAATTGTGACCAACATTGGTCGCAATTGTGACCAACATGTGCATGTATTAAAAAAAAAAGTTTCCTTTATAATGATGACCAACCAAGCCATTTAAATTTGTTGGTCAAAATTTTAGGTCAAAATTTAGGGTTAAATGTACTAGTGTCAGGCCTCGAACTGGGTTTAGGTATTTAAAAAAAAAAAATTCAAACAACTGACATCTCAAATTGATCTATTCACCATCTGGCATTGATTTGAAACAAATTCAAGTACTGGAAACAAATTTGCAACTCGCTCTATACCATTTTGCAAACTTCTCAACTTTATGCCTGGAGGTCCGTTGATCAGCTTTAAAAAATGACAAAAATAACTAATTGGCCCTAAAATAAAACATACTAGCTCTCTATTCCACATACTTACACCATGTCAAATCTTGTCTCATGAAAAATTTTCCGTCAAAAGATATTGACTGTCAAATTTTCCCTCTTAGAACTACCTGCAAGAAAACATGTTAGAAAGCAATAAATTATGTATAGATTTGGCTCTGAAAACTAGGGAACATGTTCACTTTCATGAGAAAAATATAAATCTATTATTAGGAATCATGAAAAATAACAAGACACATTTGGCGAGTGGTCAAAGTGGGCTACTTGGATTTGCAAAGTTGGGAACAATGGTAGGAAAACATTTTTTGCAAATGGAATCAACCTTGGAAAGTGTGTAGATGGATTCATCAAGACTTAAAAATTGGAATACTTAAAGTAATTTCAAAGGAGAACATAGTAGTACAATTCATTCGATCTCACCTATCATGCATTCAGAGATATGACATCACAAACAAGGGTATTGACTAATCTGTATTTCTTGACACTAGTAAAAAGTTACAAATTGCATTTGGAATTGCATTTGAAAACTAATCAAATGGATTTTGTATAAGCTCAAAATTGAAATATAGTAAGTCTAACCTCTAGAATGCAATGAAAAAGGAGTTTTCTCATTTCAGTCAACTGGGTCAAAATTATAACAAGTCAAATAGAGCCTCCTAGAATTCTAAATAATTCACATCAGCATGACAATAATAAATGACCAAATTTGAGGGATTCAAAACCTATCCAAACAGGTTTGAAATGACTCAAAATCTAAAACATAGGCTCTCTACTATAGACACTAAAAACTCCCAAAGTGGTGAGTCATGAAATTTAACTAGGTGCAAGATATTCACATGCAAACAAGGTTTCCTATCACTATTTGACACAAGAAAAAATGCAAAATTGGACATTGCTCAAAATTGGACTTCATGAAATGACTTGGAATGGCATTTTATCTTCATGGAACACATAGATGTACTAAATTCATGGTATTAGAAACATTTAACATGTCTTAGGCCTTAAATGGATAGTCGGGTACATATGCATTAAAAGAACTTAAAAGGGCTCAAAACCTTGGAATGTGCTCAAATTGTGAAGCCAATTCTGAGTCCCTACAGTGGCTCTATTTGGGGATTTGTGTCCCTTTTAGGCATGGAAATGATTCAAATCTCTAGTAGAAGTAGACCACACACTTTGTAGCAAAATCCTCTCTTACACAACTTTATTGAAAATAGGGAAACTACTCCTATGTACAAATGATGGCCTCGGGCCACCAAAAAGTTTTCAAAACTCCTTACCCCTATTATACACCTAATTCTCATCGACATTTTCTTGAGATAAACTAAAATTATCATTCTCCTTTGTTTCACCCAATACATCAACACTTTCAATCACTACGTTTAGCAAAACAAAACTATTATCATCACTTTCATAGTGCATGTACAAATTAGAACTAACTTCTACATCATGCTCACTATGAAAATATGAAACAACATGATCATAACTACTAATATCCAACTAGAAATAATCATCACTAACTGACTCATGGATACCTCAACTCGAAACACAAAATTTTGGTACTCTACTTCATTCAATGAGTTACATGAATCAAATTGTAACTCACCTTATGTATCTACATATGAAGAAAATGTAAAATCTAATTTCTCCTTTTTTGTAATATCAATACTCCATAAATTAGACTAAACATATGTTGCAATTTCTTCACATCCCAACAAATTATTAGATACCAAATTGCAAGAATCACCATGGAATTGCATTTTGGCAATATGTTGATCCGTATCAATGTTTTCCTTAAATAACTCATTATAATAAACCAATTCATTACTATTACCTATCTCATCATATGAGCAATCAAAATGTATCTCAACAACATGAAAGAAAGAAGAAAATGAACCAGAAATAGACCTTATCTCTACATCTTCATTCTTAACATAGAAGTCATCATGTGTATTGATGTATGAACTACCATCACATACATCTTCAAAACTTGACATAGCATATTTTAAAACTATATTTTCTTCAACATCAAATTTACGGGAAATGACTTCACCATATGAAAAGGAAAATCATGGCAAAGCACAAACATCCTTGGATAAATTTTCATACCTCTCAAAATCATGAGCCAACAAGGCTGAAATCTCATCAAAACTTAACAAGACTTCATCACTAGTTTCTTCTCCTTGGCTCTGATTATTATCTAGATAGCTTGACACATTTACAACAACAGACTCATTAGTAAGACATTCCAAAAAAATAGAACTCAAATCATTACATATATCTTCTTCTTTAGACAACACCTCTACAATTGGTATCTTAGCACATTTATATTCATCATTAGAAGAAAGATTGTTACTACTGTTACACTTTTCCTCTTCTTTATAATCATCATCATAACAAGATGAATCCACACTATGATTGTCATCAAATTGCTGATTATTTCCCTTTGATTCATAAAGCTGAGACTCTTCATCTTCAACATCATTTTCAATGGATTCATTGTATTCATTATCATTTTCAGCATATTCATTTGTATTATCATTTTCAACATATTCATTTGTATTATCATTAGATTCATTAGCATTCAGATCACTTTCCACCTCCATGATAAAAATATCAGTATTCAAAAATATTTTCTAACCTTGACTTTGCTGACCAATCAACTAAATGTGGTATAAAAACTTCTAAAAGTACCATTGGCCATGAATGCTCCTTAGGTCTATAATACTCCTCAAGATTCATAACTACTGATTTATACTTCATGTAAATTTAAAATTACTAAGGCCCTTAATATTACCAATTTCATATCCTATGTGAATGATGGTATTATTATGAATCTTTCTTTTCAACCTAGCAATATTTGCATTAACATTTGCAGGAGTTGGCACACCATTTTTAGACCTATACTCTAAATCCATCTTATATATTTTAAACCTCTACCTTTTTTTCTTAGTGCTAAAAGCACTAGATGGAGGCAACCATTTTTACCATTCAACTTTCATGAAAGACAAATATATGAAAAATGAAAATAACTTTATGTGTTGCTACATGAAAGCTCTGATCTACTGATTGGCATAGGTGCAAACATCAAATCCTTCACACCATAGATAAAATTTTTGTAGAGTTGCCACCTCCTTGAAGAGGAATATGAAATCACAAGAGTGATTCACCTTTTGAAATCAACTACTTTAGTAGATACAAACAACCACATAAACTATCAATCAAGAAGCTTAGACTTCCTCTTTCCCAACAAACTAGATCTACCCACAAATACTGAAAGCCTCTAATATTAAAGTAAACCATACACTGGCATAGAGATTTAGACTAGTGTTGCCACTCACACTTAGTGAGAATTTCTTTGGAACAATTTACCACATGTAAATTTTGAACCAGACTTTCAATATGAAAAAACTTGTAGATCATTAACACCTTGAAAAGAGAATACACTTCATAAATCAATTCTTTACTCTAAACTTTCTCAATAGCATATGCAAAAATTAAACTAATTGGAGATAGACTTATAATAGTCATAAAACAAAATTTACATCCAATTCTCACAATATATTGATGTCTATGAATAAAGCTTAACTGGGGAAGACAAAATTCAGCAAGGATATGAAAAGAACACCATAGTTCTTCACTATTGTAGCAAATTCTTATTGCTATATTGAATCCTTTTCAAATTCTCAAGGTTTTTCTATCATAAATATTCAAAAAATGCTATTTATACTAGAGATTCATGTTCTTTTAATAATGACTTCCTTCATAGACTCGCTAGAAAAGTTTCCATTCTATTGGCTTTTGATTTAATAGTTTTAGAATTAACCAAGAAACCAAACCAATACATCTAAGGCTAGCAAATTCCTATGATGAATGCACTCAAGTACAATCTTTGGAAAACTATAAGGCATAACTCCTTCTTCACTATAGGCTCTGCAAAACCTAGACAAGTTAACCTTGAGGCTCTAATATATGGTACTAGTGCAATTAAACATATAATTTGAACCTAATAATAGAAAATGAAACCCTTTTATTTTCTAATGCTTATGCAATATCATAGGAATGAGATAGCTACAAATCGTAACCTATGAATCCATAAGTTAAGTGAGAGTTAATTCCTTTCAGCTCACTATAAAATGTGAAAAAATATATTGATTTTGATTAAAATATTTATGCAAATAACCTTCATATTAGCCTAAACCTGATTTAGTGATCCATGGCTTATCCATTGGGTCATAGAGTCATTACTAGTAGAATGACCTAACTTGATTGCCATACAATTAAGTTTGTCAACTTAAATCCCCAAATTCCATTCTTATGAAATATTTGCTCCATACACCCACAAACTCTATCAAATTATTGAAGCATTTAATTAACTCCTTGAGTTAAAAGCAACAATAGATCTGATACACAACTCATCCAAGCTACCTTAGATTCAATGAACCTTATTCATTCAATCACAAAATTAATATCATATGAAGAATTAGGAGACAGAATAAGAGAACATAGATAATTCATTGTAAACCCCCTTTTGTATTTATCCTTGGAAGAATGAATACATTCAACTTGTAATACTAAGTGAAACTCAAGATATCTCACATGATCTATCATCAATTTCTATTTATCTTAGAGAAATAGGACATGAAAATGAAACTAGAAATCTATGCAAGAGTAGATGTGTGGCCTTCACTACTAGACCTTTGCTCAATTAGATAGGAAGTAAAACCAACAACAATCTAGTATCACAACAATGAGAAAACTTCTCTAAAAATTGGAACCCTTACAATGAATGAGAGAAAGGAAGATATAGAAGAGGATGAATTCCTAGATCTATTTTGTGTCTAACATGTGTCCACCTGGAAAACATCCATCTTCATATGCAAAACATCTTTCTACTCTCTCTCTATAACTGCATATCAAATCCTCCATCATTTTGCCTTCTAAACACATAAAATATCTCAAATATTTGATGGAAAAGATAACTAATTTTGATGCCAGATCTAAAATCAAGGCAAAGGCAAAAATTATTTAAAAGATCTCTATAGGAAAGATAAGCTTTTCAAAATCACTTTTCTCCACATTCAGTCTTCAACAAGCTTTTATATCTACCCCCTAAACAATTTTGATGCTCAAAGTTGAATTATGCTCATTCTATTGAGAATGCCCCAAAAAATACAAATCTTCTTATAGAGTAAACTGCAAAACATATGTGCAAAATTTGACCCCATATTCAAAAAATCATCTCCTCCTAGTTCCAACAGTATATTGGAGTCCATATTTTCAATAAAAATTGTGCCTCTACTAGCCATTTGAAATTTTAAGCTCCAAACTATAAACTGTTAGTTTAAAAGAAATGAAATTGAAAAGAAATTAATATTTCTGTAGTTAGAACAATAGAAAATTCTTTTTTGAAAAAAAAAATTCAAACTCTTAGTCGAACATTCAAACTAAAAAAGTATTATTTTAAAATTTTCCCTTATATCTCCCTCAACCATTTAAATAATGCCATGTGTCAAACTGTGAGTGGCCCCCCTTGGTCTCTGCTAGGCCTCACAACTTTGCCAATTTTCTATAGTTTTCTAAGAGGTCACCATGTCATTACCAACAAGATCCTTCCATTTTGTAGTGGCGACATGGTGATTACTAGAATCTAACAACTTTCTTGCAATATAATATCTCTACTAGTCAAAACCAATTTGACTTTTCCATTCAACACTAGGCACGCTCCACCATTTAGCTTTTCCTTCAAAAGGTGATTTCCATAAGACATTAACCATATTGTGTTGAAGTGTATTTAAAATTTGAAAACAAATAATCCACTCCTAATGTGGGATAAAGTAGATGATATACTTTACACACTTTGCTCCTTATTTCTAACCACCTATACTGATCATATCAACAGATGTGTTGCCTGAGGCTTTATGGAAGTAAACAATGGTGCATCCTATTGGGATGATAAATTACATGCTTCATTTTTAGTCCCATTTCAAAATTTGATAAATCAAGCCCCATAAATGCTTGTGTAATCAACTATACCTTTAAAGCCCTTAAGGTGTTCAATGTTTATGACACCTTTCATTTAGTTTGCCTAAATGTTCCATGATGATAAATTGTCATTCTGAGTTATCTGACAAAGTCTTATTTTGAACCAATCCTAAATCTGCTTTCTACCCCAATTAATATGCAGAATCTAGTTAAGAACCTTTTACTTTATGCAAATTTTCCACATCTCTTGAAATCCTTTAGCCCCTTTTCAAATTCTTGCTTAGGGCATGCCTTTTAAAGCTTAGGAAAGTATGAAATAATGTTTTGTTAAATCTATTTTATGTTTAAGGTAATCATGGTTTACGTGGTTTTAAATCTAAAAGAGTTTCATTTAAAACTTACCATGCAAGTCTCGATGATTGTTGATCTTGTTCAAATCGACGAACCCTGCATTCTAGGATTTTCAAGATGCGAGGCCGTTACAAAATGTGGGGAAGTCTGAAGAGGGCATGTAGCACAATTTGATTATGTGGGTCCAAAATAATTCAAAGGTTGATTCACCATTGATCTTGGGTAGATCAATAGATGCCGCTTGCCCACAAGATGAAGATGAGCATGGTTTAAACAAAGGAGGCAAGCACCCTAAGTAACATTTGTCCCTTGTGAAGACACAAGGGGTTTTTGTATGCATGAAGAGGACAAGTTATGAACATCGTCGATCTATGAGAGATTGATAGATAAAGCATACCCACATTGTCAAGATGTGCAACAGATAAACATTGCAGGAATGCAACCTTGCGATGTGTGGCATAGTGGTACCAAGTGTGGAAGTGACGATGTCATGGGCAAGGAAGTTTTGAATGCTGCAGTCAAGTTTGTCAGAGCACATGGATTAAAAGGTGATTTCTCATTGGTTAGGATCATTTTAGTGGGCTGCCAAATATAGAAATCTTGAATCATCATCGATTTAAGCTAGCATCAAGAGCTAGCATTTGCCCGCATTGTTTAATCTCAATATGTTTTTAATAATTCAGGTAAATAGGTTGTGGACACGTATCACAATTGACCAAGTCATGCCATTTTGAAATGCCACATGTTCTATGATAAAGGAATAGTGCAATGGTTATTGAAGAGTTTTCTATCAACCGTTGATCTTCTTTAGAATGACGAGGGGCACTGGCCTGGTTTATCAACATGCAAGGAGATTAAGGAAAGTGAAAATGTACTGTAAAGACACATGTCCCTGGTGATATCAAGTCCTGCCTTATGAGCTTACACATATTTTTCTTGACCGTTGATCTTAGTCAAATTAACGGTCGATGCATTTTTTCTTTATAAAGATGCTCGTAAGATAAGTAATGCAAGAATGTACAAGCCTGACACATGGAATGGACTCAGGTCATTGATTCAATTCAGATCTATGGCTCTTCCACGTTTGCATTTCTTAGAAGCAAGAAGCACCAACTAAAAGAGGAATCACACACATCGCTAATTATGATTGGGTTATTTTGGACCAGCTTGTCTAGTGGATTTTGAAGTCATCATGTTCACAACTTTGACTTGTAAGATCTTCAGGATCGACAGTGCATATTTTACTATTGAAGGTGGTGTCATTTTGCACATTAATGAGATTTGAAAACCTTTGCGTGTGAAAGTGAAGAACAAAATTTTCCAATTTCAACTTGTGCAAGTAGAAATTCATGAGTCACCTCTGAACAGAAATAATTACTGCTAGGATTGAGATAAATTTGGCATGAGTGTCAAGTAGTTGGCTCAAGGATAAAGTGAAGAAGTTATAGAGATAAAAAGAAAAGGCTTCAGGTAAGTTTGTATACCATAGTCTCTGCAATTTTCAGTCTTGTGTGATTTATTCAAAAGATTATTCTAAAGATTTCACTAAGTTTGAGGGTGTGGATAGCAGAAGGATTGCTTGTTAAGAGTAATTGGTTCTATTGCACTGATAGTTTGAAAAATGATTTATTTATTTTCAAAGGATGGTTCACAAAAGGAAAATGGTTAGCTTCATATGCCTGTGTATGGTTTTTTAATAGAGGAAAGCTAGTAATCAGGTGTCGTGGTCTAGTCACCAAGGTGGTAAGAAGGACAAGGAATAGACTTGGTAAGCTAACAACCTATTCAGCAGTAATATCATCTTTCAAATAAATTTTCAAAACATCTTAGTTTGATGCTAGGGTAGCAGAAATATTTGAGACCATGTGCATAGTTTTAGAAGAGGGTGAAAAAGATTTTATACCCGTGGGTATAGTCTTTTTTAATTTTTATGCATGCACCCCCTTTTTGTGTCAGTGGATGGAAATTTTTTTTAGGAAGTTAGTTAAGGTAGTAGACATGGCTGGGGAGTAGAAGATCCCTATTTTGTTATTTTTAATAGCCACATTGTTTTTCGGCTTCTATACTGCATGCTAAGTAATGATTCTATTATTTCTAAAGCCTGGCATGATCAGTAAAGAGTGGGAAGTAAAGATGATTCTAATTCAATAGTCATCTTGACAAGAACCACAGGCATAGGTTAGTATGTAATTTTTAGAGTTGATTTTTTCATTGATGGGGCGGTCTTAACAATTGTGCACACAACAAATTAGTGGCAGAGCCGAGTCAACAAATAATTGTAATAGAAAGGAGCCTATAGGAGAATATTTGATCTACGTGATGATCTATTAATCATTCTTCTTCCTTTTCTATTATAAAATTGTGTTATCTTTTGTAAGGGAAACTTGTCAGTTCTCTATGCTCGAGGCTTGTTGCATCTCACAGTATTTAAGTGAGACCCCAGGGCTAGAGAAGTGGTGGTTGGTTGGTTTTTTATTTTCCAGTTCTTGGAGCTTTGCTCAGGTTGTGAAAGCCACACACCCAGGACTATTGGAAAATGAAGATGGGATAACTGAGAGGGAAGGGGTGAATCAGTTACCCCAAAAAAAATTTCAATAGTCCCAAAGATGCCTTAAACTTAGTTGCTGCTACTACTTGGTAAACACATAAATTGCTGCTTAAAACTGGATAGATGTTTAGTTAATTTATTAAGCATTTACTGAAATAAGAAACCATGCAAAAGAAAGCAATTATGAACACAGTAGACACCATATTTACATGGAAACCCAATATGGGAAAAACCACCAGCAACTAGTCACCAATTTTCACTCTTCTGAAGTGAGCCCTGTTAGGAGCCAACCCTGTTAAAGGTTACAAAACACACTGTTAGGTGTGACCCTGTTAGAGGATTTAATCACCCTATTAGGAGTGGCCTTGTAAGAGGTCTTTAGAACAATTCAACTGAATTGCCACCCTGTTAAAGGATTTATGGAATGGCTATTAAACCAACTCTGTTAGGAGATTTTGGAATCACTGTTACAATGGTTAGAAAGCAACAATGAATGATCTAAAAATACATGCAACTTATCTTGCTGAATACAGATCTTAGTTTAGCTCCAGAAGATCCTTACTGATTAAATATATCTTTGCAGCTCCAAGATTTCCTTCTGCTCAACTCTGCTTAGGCACACACAAGTCTCTTCATTGCATTTCCTTGCACAATTCGTGTCCGCACTTTTCACATCTTGAGCCTCTCTTTATATACTATACATGATACCAGGTCGGCCCAACCAACTTGACAAAAAATATTCCAAAATTTGGCTTGAACTAATAATCAAAACAAAATTCTTCACTGGCCGACTCAAAAAAAATTGCTTCCTGTGTTAATCGGCAGAACTCGGTAAAAACTACAGTTACCGGGGAATTCGGTAAACCTGCCACTTCCTTTGGAAACTGACTGGACTCGGTAAAAGCTATCTTCGATTACTGAGTGAGCTCGGTGAAAACTAAGCTTTCCTTAGCTTACCGTACGAACTCGGTTAATACTAACCGTTCGCTACAAAATCCTTTGATACCTGAGTGATCTCGGTAAGAACTAAACTTTCCTTAGCTTATCGAGCAAACTCGGTTATCATTAACTCACCGTGTGACATACAGGAATGCTCGGTATACACTGCAAAAGGCTTTACTGACTGACTGAGCTCGGTAGACTCTGTAAACTATTTTTCTGACCGATAGAACTCGGTAGACTCTGTCTGATAACTGATATGGAATTTGTGTAACATCAAAGACAATACACAATTATTTAATTGTATCCAACAATCTCCCTCTTTGGCATTGATGGCAACACAACATGTCATAGCAGAAATGAGATTTGAAAGCAAGTCTACAGCAACACAACACAATTAACAATTCTCCCTCTAAGATAGAGAACTCTCCCTCTTACAGTAATCTCCCTCTGTGAAGAAATTACATAATCAAATTTTGGAAAAGATATGACAGTAAAACTCTCCCTCTTTGACAACACATGCCAAAGAAAATCCAATTTCAATGAATTTCATTGTACCTTTAGTACTGATTCATATGCAATATTTCCTTGATTTGCTGCATCAACTGATGATTGTTCAATTTTGTAAGAGCTGATGCATCACTAAAACTTATTTTTAGTGAACTTCAGATAGGGGAGTAACCCCTAACTTACCTCTGAGATACAAAAATTCATCCTTAGGTAAAGGCTTTGTGAATATGTCAGCAATCTGTCCCTTTGTATGGACATATTCCAATCTGATTTCCTTGTCCTGCACCAATTCTCTGACAAAGTGATACTTGATTGCAATGTGCTTAGTCTTACAATGCATTACTGGATTTTTAGATATGTTGATTGCACTTGTATTATCACAAAACATGACGACTGGTTCCTTGATTTCCATCTTCATGCCTTGTAGCAATTGCTTGAACCAAACAATATTAGAACAGTTTACTGCTGCAGCAACATACTCTGCCTCTGCTGTTGATTGAGCTGTACAATTTTGTTTTTTTCTTGTCCAAGAAACCAACCTCTTTCCAAGAAAGAATGCACCTCCACTTGTGCTTTTTCTGTCGTCAAGGTTTCCTGCCAAATCAGCATCAGTAAACACTTTTAAGTCTAGGTTTCCTCCAAATTTATACCATAATCCATAATCTTCAGTTCCTTTCAGATATCTCATTATCCTCTTGATTGCCATCATGTGATTTTCTCTTGGTTTGGCTAAAAATCTTGCCACAATTCCAACTGCAAGAGCAATATCTGGCCTAGTATGAACTACATATTGCAACTTTCCAATCATAGATCTGTACAATGTCTGATCTATTTCCTTTGAATCATCTTCTTTGGTAAGTTTTAGTCCAGTACACATGGGAGTTCCAACTGGTTTATAGTCTTCCATACCAAACTTTTTCAATATCTCTTTGATGTATTTTGCTTGAGTGATGCAGATGCCATTCTTGTTTAGCTGAATTTGAAGTCCCACAAAGAATTTGATTTCATTGAACATTGACATTTCAAATTCCTTGCTCATTTGTTCTGAAAATTCTTTGCAAAGATCATCATTCCCTATGAAAATAGTATCATCTACAAATATTTCTGCCAGGACAATCTTATTTTTTGGTCCTTCCTTGATATACAAACTATTGTTATCATTATTTCTTTGAAATCCAATTTGAATAAGATAGCTATGCAATCTTTCATACCATGCTCTAGGGACTTGTTTCAGACTGTACAATGCCTTGTGCAATTTGCAAACCATGTTCTTTTTATCTGAATCTATAAAACCTTCAGGTTGTTCAATGTAGACCTCTTCATCCAGTATACCATTTAGAAATGCTGACTTGACATCCATCTGATAAACTTTAAATCCTTTGTAGGCAGCATATGCTAATAAGGTTCTAACACCTTCCAATCTAGCAATGGGAGCAAAAGTTTCTCCATAATCTATGCCTTCCTCTTGAGAATATCCTTTGCACACTAATCTAGCTTTGTTTCTTGATACTTTACCATTTTCATCCAACTTATTTCTGAAAACCCACTTTGTACCGATTACATTTTTGTCTTTAGGCCTAGGTACAAGAGTCCATGTTTTGTTTTTCTCTATCTTTTCTATTTCTTCATTCATTGCTTCAATCCAATTATCATTTTCTAATGCATCTTTGACAGTTCTTGGTTCAAAATCAGCAAGTAAACAAGTACCTTTCAACTTACTTCTTGTGATGGTCCCTTCAGATTTATTTCCAATGATCTGATCTGCTGAATGATGTCTCCTAACATGTTTGGCTAGAATAGGTTCTTTTCCTTTTGGATGAATCTTGTCGTTATCTTCTTGCATTTCTCCTTCATGCTCGGTTTGGTTTGGCTCGGTATCAGCTGGCTCGGTATGCACATGCTCGGTTACCTCTGGCTCGGTAATCTCTAACTTGGTGTTTTCTGACTCGGTAGACGTTGGCTCGGTAGATGTTGGCTTGGTAGATGTTTCCTGCAACTCGGTTAGTGATGAATCGGTAGAAGAAGGTTTCTGATTCTCAGATGCAGTTGATATTATATCCGGATCACTGAAGACGAATCTTTTGTAATCTTCTAGTTCTTTTCTGCTTTCTTCTTCAGTCTTTTTTGCAAACTCATCAACTTTCACATGTATACTTTCTATGACTTTGTGAGTAGATAAGTTCAAGCATCTATATGCTTTACTCTTGCATGAGTATCCAAGAAATATACCTTCATCACCTTTTACATCAAATTTACCTTTTCTAGATTCTTTCAAGATATAACATTTGCTTCCAAATACTTTCAGATAACTTACATTAGGTTTATAGCCATACCATATTTCATAAGGAGTTTTGAATGTGTCCTTTTTTAACTGTACTCGGTTTAAGGTATGAAATGTTGTACTGATAGCCTCCTTCTAGTATTTGATAGCAACATTCTTTTCTATCATCAATGTTCTTGCACAATCCATGATGGATCTGTTCCTTCTTTCAGCTATGCCATTTTGTTCAGGAGTACCTGGTGCTGAAACCTATCTTTTGATTCCTCTTTCAATACAAAAGTTATTGAATTCATGTGAAATAAATTCACCACCTCTGTCTGACCTTAGGCATTTCAATCTTTTCCCTATTTCTTTTTCTACTCTTGCCAAATACCATTTGAACTTTTCAAATGCTTCTGATTTGTTCCTTAGGTACATGATGGTCATCATTCTTGAATAATCATCAACAAAAAGAATAAAATATTTTTCGCCAGTATAGCTTTCAGTTTCAATAGGTCCACATAAGTCAGTATGCACAATTTCTAATAAATCTTCAGACTGATAATTTTTTCTTTTGAAGCTGGACTTACCCATCTTTCCAATTTGACAATTTTTGCATAAACCGACCTCTAGTTTCTTTAAATCAGGAATGCCTCTTACTTTCTTGAATTTTTTTATCTTTACCAGATTGTCAAAATTCACATGACATAACCTTTTATGCCATAACCAACTCTCTTCTACTTGAGCAATAAAACATGAATGTTCATCAAGTTCAAGATAGAACAAGTTACCTTTAGTTTGAGTACCCGATCCAATCAGCTTTCCTTTACCGTTCAGCAGTCTTGCTTTGCCTTGGATGAATTCTACTTTGAGTCCATTGTTGAGTAACTGTGCCACACTCAACAAATTGTGCTTTAGGCCTTCTACCCAATAAGCATTATCACATACAAGTTCCTGGGTTAGAGTGATTCTTCCTTTTCCTTTGATCCAACAAGGTTCATTGTTTCCAAATCTTACACTGCCACCATCATACTCTTCAAATTGATCAAACTTTGTTTTATCTCCAGTCATATGATGTGAGCAGCCACTATCAATGATCCATGTATCATTCTTACTTATGTGAGAGATGAGTTCCATTTCTTCATTGTCAGATTCATCTTTTACAGCAATGTAAACAATCTCATCATCTTCTTCATCATTAGAATCATTAGAATCTTTAGCCATAAAACATGATTTCTTATCTTTAAATGATTTGAGATCTTTCTTACTGTTCCATTTATTATCTTTCTTTTCATCTTTATTTTTCTTGTTTGGACACCTTGCAGCAATATGACCGACTTCTTCACATGAAAAGCAAATTAGGGGTACTTTACCTCTGTATTTACCTCTTCCTCTTGAATATTTCCTTGCAAGTAGAGCTTCAATTACTTCAAGGTCGCTGTCAGAGCTCTGATCTGATTGATCTTCACTCTCTGACTAAGATTCCTTCTTCTTCTTGCCTTTGTCCTTGAGTGAAAGCTTGGCTTCAAATGCAGACTCAATGTTCTTTGTAGCTGGAACATAATTATCAAAATTATCTAGTTCAAATGTTGTCAATCTTCCAACTATGGCCTCTAGGTTTATCTTGTGATTAGCCTCACACCTTCTTTCTTGAATGGCTGATACCCTGATGGCATAAACTAGAAGTAGAGTTCTAAGAACTTTACTTATGACTGTCTCTTCATTGATACTTCCTCTAGAAGCTTTGATAGCACTGACACATGCTTTAATTCTTTCAACATATTTGGCAATGTTTTCATCTTCTTTCATTTTCATCTGATCGAACTGTCCTCTCAGACTTTCAACTTTGGCTCTTCTGACATTGTCATCTCCACCATAGATCTCTTTCAGTCTTTCCCACATTTTATAGGCAGTAGTGCAATCCTTGACATCATCAAACTCTTCATAACTCAAGGCAGATGCAATATCAATCATCATAATGTTATGAGTTTTCTTTATAGCAATGTCATTGACTGATAATGTACCTGATGGTTCTACATATTTCTCATCAAGATATTTCAGACCAGTGTCACCAATGGAAGCTAGATGAAGTCTCATTAATCCCTGCCATGCTAAGAAGTTGTTTTGGTTAAGCCTTTGGATTTCCCTCTTGTAAGACATCTTGATCTTTGGCTTAGATCTTTGAAATCTCCTCCTGCAAGCACCAAAAGCTCTGATACCAATTGTTGGAAAATGAAGATGGGATAACTGAGAGGGGAGGGGTGAATCAGTTACCCCAAAAACATTTTCAACAGTCCCAAAGATGCCTTAAACTTAGTTGCTGCTGCTACTTGGTAAACACATAAATTGCTGCTTAAAACTGGATAGATGTTTAGTTAATTTATTAAGCATTTACTGAAATAAGAAACCATGCAAAAGAAAGCAATTATGAACACAGTAGACACCAGATTTACGTGGAAACCCAATATGAGAAAAACCACCAGCAACTAGTCACCAATTTTCACTCTTCTGAAGTGAGCCCTGTTAGGAGCCAACCCTGTTAAAGGTTACAAAACACACTGTTAGGTGTGACCCTGTTAGAGGATTTAATCACCCTGTTAGGAGTGGCCTTGTAAGAGGTCTTTAGAACAATTCAACTGAATTGCCACCCTGTTAAAGGATTTATGGAATGGCTGTTAAACCAACTCTGTTAGGAGATTTTGGAATCACTGTTACAATGGTTAGAAAGCAACAATGAATGATCTGAAAATACATGCAACTTATCTTGCTGAATACAGATCTCAGTTTAGCTCCAGAAGATCCTTACTGATTAAATATATCTTTGCAGCTCCAAGATTTCCTTCTGCTCAACTCTGCTTAGGCACACACAAGTCTCTTCATTGCATTTCCTTGCACTATTCGTGTCCGCACTTTTCACATCTTGAGCCTCTCTTTATATACTATACATGATACCAGGTCGGCCCAACCAACTTGACAAAATATATTCCAAAAGTCAGCTTGAACTAATAATCAAAACAAAATTCTTCACTGGTCGACTCAAAAAAAACTGCTTCCTGTGTTAACCGGCAGAACTCAGTAAAAACTACAGTTATCGGGGAATTCAGTAAACCTGCCACTTCCTTTGGAAACTAACTGGACTCGATAAAAGCTGTCTTTGATTACCGAGTGAGCTCGGTGAAAACTAAGCTTTCCTTAGCTTACCGTATGAACTCGGTTAATACTAACCGTTCGCTACAAAATCCTTTGATACCTGAGTGATCTCGGTAAGAACTAAACTTTCCTTAGCTTATCGAGCGAACTCGGTTAACATTAACTCACCGTGTGACATACAGGAACGCTCGGTATACACTGCAAAAGGCTTTACTGACCGAAGGAGCTCGGTAGACTCTGTAAACTATTTTTCTGATCGATAGAACTCGGTAGACTCTGTCTGATAACTGATATGGCATTTGTGTAACATCAAAGACAATACACAATTATTTAATTATATCCAACATAGGACATCTTGTATGAACAGCATATGGATTTCATAGATAGTTCTGATATAGTAGTGTGATCTTGTATCTTGTTTTATGCATTCCTAATGTACTTATTTCAAGTCGATAAATACAATGTGCATAATGTTTTGAATTTGATTATAATTTTATCTCCTTTCTTCATGAAGAACTCCTATGCTTTTGAACCAAGGCCCCATCTCCTACAGCTGAACCACCGCAATTTTTGCATCTTCCTTTTTGCGGGGAGCTACCTGGAGTGAGCAGAAGAAAAATCACTCAAAGTTGAGCAGCGGGGTGGTGCAAGGGGAAGAGTAATATGATCCAGCAGACTTTCCATTGTTGAATTTGTAATTTTATATGTTGAAGAACAAAGAGCTTGAACCTATTTGCAATTTCCTAGTTGTATGTTTGAAGTTTGCTTGCCTTTGACTCAAGGAGTCATATAATTGCTTGTGGTTTTAGACAAGGTTGTAGATTCATTAAGAAGGATGTGTGAAAGTATGGGGTTATATTGGATATTGTTGTCTAATTCATAAGGTGAATAGACTGAACATGAATGTCTCCACATATGCCATATGTTGATTGATGTTCAATGATGCGTAATTCTAGAGTATAAGATTACCCTAATGGATAAGGTATTGGTCATTTGTAGGATCATTAAGTTTTTGCTGCATATTGGACATGCTATCTTTTCTCAATATAAATCAATCATTTTCCCTTCATGTTGAAGTGGACATAAAAGTTTAAACCCTCACTCAATTTATAAATAATATAGGTTTGCACCTAGCTATTGTAGTATATGTGTTGTTTCATAAGCCACTAGGAGATATTAGGGGTTTCATCTACTATCGTATTATATTTAGTGTATGCTTTGATAACTGGTACCATATAAAGAATCTATAGGTCTACCCACCTAGGTTCTGTAGAGCTTGAAGAGGAAGAAGGGTCAAGCCTTATAGTTGGCCTGGTGTCTAAATGGGCATGTTGAAAATGGGAGTTAGCTGCCCCTAGATATGTTTTGTTCTCATCAGGGTAATTGAAAATTGGTAACATTTTCAAACACCAACACATCCATTTCTCTGTATCTTTGCATATCACTCTCATTTCTTCTAACCTAATAGTAAAAGATTGTAGATACATCTGTACATTTTCAATGAGTAAGGAAAACATAACCAAGCCAAGGATAGCAATAAACATTATAGACAAGATCTCCAAAAAATAAGTGCTTGTGACCAAACTCTACCCAAGTGAACTTAGATTCCATAGCCCCCATTTAGAACCAGATGCATTACAATAAGATTGAAAAGCATCCTTGTTTCACATGATGTTGTGTTCCTAAAAGCCCCTTGCTAACAAGTATCTCATCATTCCAATGCAAGTAAATGCTGACAAGATCCAATAATGTGGCTTGCAAGCATATAAAGAAGTAAGTGGTATGTAGCATGGTAACATCAATAACTTGAAAAAGAAAAGAGCTTGGCAAACAATTTCATCATGGCTCATAAAGATACTTCTATTCTACCCTCCACACTTTACTCCCCTACTACTCATGTGGCTTCCCTTTCCTCAATATTAGTTAGCTATGGGTGTTGCCTCTTCAAAACTATGAATCCTTTTACACAGATTCTTTCTAACTTTCATGGACATTGGTGTGCTTTCCTCCCTTTCGACGGCTACATTCCTACTCAAAAATGATATGTCCAGCTACTTCCAAGCCATCTCTCCTACAACTTCCACATCTACTACCTTTCATAGGGAGCTCAACTAAGTCTAGAAACCTCTTATTTGAAGAGCCATTTTTTTATGCCATCACTATCTCTTCCATTGTCACAAATGTCCCATCATTTTGAGGGAAAAGGAAAAGCATAAATGGTGGTGTTTAAAAGTGAGAAAAGTTTTACTTGTTCAATAGCCATAAAGTTATTCAAAAAAATCTCTATTAAACATGTTCACAACAAAACTATAAGAAAGTCTATATAACATAGCTTTAGAAAACCTTAATTCCCCTTGCATGTTATCCACAATGTCTTGTGAAGAAAATGTTTATCTTAATGCATAAGATTACAAATTTCTAAGCCACATTAATTTATCCTTTATCACTACAACCACTTGTGATTGAGCTATATATCTTCTACTCTCAACTAAAGATTGAAGTTTTAATAAGAGAAATCAATCTACTCTTTTCTCAAGGTCTTCTTATGGATGACATTTTTTAGAAGCAATTTGAATCAGGGAAATGTGAATGATAGAAGAGTAAGAAAAAAATCACTCTCTTTTCCTTATATCTTTTTATCAAAATAATTTCCTAGATCACTTGAATGAGAATGAGTTTTAATAGGGTTCTTTTCAAAATGAGTTTACTAAATGCGAATGAGATTCTTGTAAAGGGTGTAGAAACTATGCCTACTAACAGGATCACAATCTTCAAGAGTATTTATGAAAAGATACTTATTAGTGTAATATCATTTAGTCAAGCCCCAAAGTGGGTTCGGCTAAAAAAAAGTTGTTTTCAAATAATTGACACCTCAAATTAATCTATTCACCATCTGGCGCTAATTTGATGAAAATTCAAGCACTGGAAACAAATTTGCAACTTGCTTTATACTTTTCTACAAACTTGTCAACTTTGTGCTAGGAGGTCCATTGACCAACTTTAAAAACTAAGAAAAATAACTAACTAGGCCCTAAAATGAAACGTACTAACTCTCTATTCCACATACTTGCACCATGCCAAATCTCATCTCAAGATGAGTTCTCAATCAAAAGATATTGACTGTCAAAGTTGGCTTGGCACTAGCAAAGGATGAATAACTAGTGCCAAAGGATCACCCCGCTATCCAAACCTCTCAAAAAGAGTTAACAAAATGGAAGCAAACATAAGGAACAACAACCAAAGGAGGATGAAGAGAGAAATACTTTTATTGATTCATCAAAACATCTTTATACATGCCCAACTATAAGGCCTTCTGGGTTACAACCAATTGCAAGTACATTTACATTCAAAGATCCAACTACAAATTCACACTTTTAGTTCTGCTCTCAGAATTCATCCTCTCAAAAAATTTCCTAACTCCAAGCCTGAACACTCTATATATACTTTCCAAAATGGCCTACAAATTACTCTAGAATATTACATAAGAGGAAGGCCAACCCAACAATAGTTTGGACACATCCCAAGAAAAGATCATAACATAAATGGTGTGATCAAACTAAATCCTACAAGTTGGCTCATAGGAATCACGTCCAAATGCTAACACTTGACATACACTGGGTAACTTAGCACATTAAGAGTCACTCGGCATACACTGGGTAACATGGCACATGAAGGAATTTCTAGGCACATGAAGCAATTAGTACAGTAACTCGACACATGAAGGAGTCACTAGGCACATGAAAGAATTGTTAGGCACATGAATGAATTGTTAGGCACCAACTTGCAAAATAAATAAAAATGAGCAGGATAACAAGACAACCTAGGATGCTCCTACATCAGACAACTGAGGTTGAAAGAAATGATTCTTCTGAATAATTGAGATGTCACAACTTGAGTTGAATCCATCTCAAACTGCTAAATCCATGAAGCATCTTCAATAGGTCTATTCTTCCACTTCACCACATTCATAGTAATCTTTTCCTCTTGTGCTTTTACCAACTCTCTAATCCAATATCTATTCAACTTCTTCAATCTTCTTCTTAGGATAATCATTTAATATAATAACTTCATCCTCTAACTCATGATACTTATACAAATCAATAATATTGAATATAGGAGATATATCCATGTCATTAGGTAACTCAACTTCATAAACATTGCCACTATCAAACTTCTTCAAGATCTTACAAGTTTTGAATTTCTTCATCTTCAACTTACTGTATGTTTCAACTAGGAATCTTCCTTTCTTCAGATAAACCATCACCTCATCACCAACTTGAAAATCATGGTGTCTTCTAGACTGATTAGTATTCTCCTTATACTTCTGATTACTTTGTTCCAACCTTAACTTGACACAGGCAAGAGGGGGAATAACTAGGGCCAAAGGCTCACCTAGCTATCCAAACCACCCTACATGAGTTAACATAGTGAAAAACACAGCACAAACACAACACAGGGGAGTGAGAATAAGTTATCTTTATTTAATTCATCAAGTAAATAGCATACATGCCCAATTGTAAGGCCTTCTAGGTTATGGCTAGATATAGAATCCAACTTCCAGATCCACGATCTAGCTTCAAATTTGCATTTCTAGACTTATATCCTACTCTTTTTAAACTCTCCTAAAAATATCCCTTTAATCTAAACCTAAGAACTCTATTTATGCTTGCCAAAATGGCTTACATAACATTCTAGAACTTAGAGAAGCCACAAGTCAGCTCTCAACAAATATAACTACCTATACAAAAATTAAATGTGAGCAAAGTCAGCCCAAATAGGAACTAGACACAGACAACTCGAAATCCACTAGATGACTTAACATCAACTGGAAATTGGCACTCAAGATTACTTGGCATCCACTAGAAACTAGCACTTGACATCAACTAAAAACTAGCACTCAGCATCACTCGACATCAACTGAAAATTGGTTACTTGGAATCAACTAGAAATTGGTTATTTAGTAGCAACTGGTAGAATGAACAAAAGTGCAAGATTCCAAAGAAACCTAGGATGCTCCTGCATCACAACTTCACTTCCTTATGCAAAGACTCCATAAAATCAGCAACTTCTTCTCTTGTAGCGCTTCTTTTTTCTTCACCAGCAACATCTCTCAAATCTAATATACCTCTAGGATGCATTCTAGTATGAATCTCAAAAGGTGTCTTCCTTGTACTCCTATTCACATAATTGTTATATGCAAATTTAGCTTGTGCCAATACCATCTCCCAATTAGTTGGCTTATTCCCAACTAAACATCTCAATAAATTATCCAAGCTTCTATTCACAACCTTTGTCTATCCATTTGTCTATGGATGAAATGTAGAACTAAACTTCAACTCAATACCCATCTTCTTCCACAAAGTCTTCCAATAATAACCAACAAACTTACTATCTCTGTCAGAAGTAATACTTTTTGGTAATCCATGCAATCTCACAATCTCACTAAAGGTAAGTTTAGCAACATGCTTAGCATCTCATGTCTTCTTACATATTATGAAATGAGTCATCTTATAAAATATTTCCACTACAACAAATATGGAATCATACTCTTTCACTGTCTTAGCCAATCCAAGAACAAAATCCATACTGGTGTCAGTCCAAAGTTTATTAGGAATAGTAATAGGTGTATACAAACTAGCATTTTAACTCACCCCTTTTTCCTCTTGACAAACTCCACAAATCTTTAAAAAAAATTTAACATCCGTATTCCTGCAAGAGTTAACACAATAGAAGAAAACACAAGGAATAACAACCAAAGGAGGAAGAAGAGAAAAATACTTTTATTGATTCATCAAAACATCTTCATACATGCCTAGCTATAGGGCCTTCTAGGTTACAACCAATTACAAATATATTTACATTTGAAGATCCAACTGCAAATTCACACTTTTAGTTCTGCTCTTAGAATTTCTCTTCTCAAAAAGTTTCCTAACTCTAAGCCTAAACACTCTATATATACTTGCAAAATGGCCTATAGATTATTCTAGAATATTAGATAAGAGGAAGGCCAACCCAACAATGGTCTAGACACATCCCAAGAAAAAATCTTAACATAAATTTCATGATCAAAATAAATCTCACAAGTCAGCTCTAAGAAATCATGTCCAAATATTGACACTCAACATACACTGGGTTACTCGACACACAAAGAGTCACTTGACACACACTGGGTAACTTGGCACATGAAGGAATTTTTAGGCACATGAAGGGATTGCTAGGCACATGAAGGATTTTCTACAGTAACTTGGCAGATGAAAGAGTTTCTAGGCACATGAAGGAATTTCTAGGCATATGAAGGAATTGATAGGCACGAACTTGCAGAATGTACAAAAATGAGTAGAATAACAAAGCAACCTAGGATGCTCCTACATTAGATGACCAAGGTTGAAAGAAAGAATTCTCCTAAATCATTGAGATGTCACAATTTGAGCTAAATCCACTCAAATTGAGAAATCCATGAAGCATCTTCAATAGTTCTATTCTTCCACTTCACCAAATATTCATAGTAATCTTTTCCTCTTGTGTTCTTGCCAACTCTCTGATCTAATGTCTATTCAACTTCTTCAATCTGCTTCTTAGGATAATCATCTAATACAATAACTTCATCCTTTGACTTGTGATACTTATACAAATCAGCAATATTTAACATAGGAGATATATCTATGTCATTAGGTAACTCAACTTCATAAGCATTACCACTGTCAAACTTCTTCAAGATCTTACAAGGTCCAAATTTCTACATCTTCATATTATTGTATGTTCCAACTAGGAATCTTTCTTTCTTTAGATGAACTAGCACTTTATCACCAACTTGAAAATCATGGTGTCTTCTAGACTAATCAAAATTCTCCTTATACTTTTGATTACTTTGTTCCAACCTCAACTTCACTTCCTTATGCAAAGACTCCATAAAATTAGCAACTTCTTCTCCTATAGCACTTCTCTTTTCTTCACTAGCAACATCTCTAAAATCTAATATACCTCTAGGATGCATTCCAGTAACAATATCAAAAGGTGTCTTCCTTGTACTCTTATTCATAGAATTGTTATATTCATATTCAGCTTGTGCCAATACCATCTCCCAATTACTTGGCTTATTCTCAACTAAACATCTCAGCAAATTACCCAAGCTTCTATTCACAACCTCTACCTGTCCATTTGTCTATGGATGGAATGTAGAACTAAACTTCATCTCAATACCCATCTTCATCCACAAAGTCTTCCAAAAATAACCAACAAACTTAATATCTATGTTGAAAACAATACTTCTTGGTAATCCTTGAAATCTCATAATCTCTTGAAAGAAAAGCTAAACAACATGCTCATCATCTGATGTCTTCTTACATCACATGAAATGAGTCATCTTAAAAAAATTTCAACTACAAAAATATGGAATTATATCCTTTCACTATCTTAAAAAGTCCAAGAACAAAATCCATACTGATGTCAGTCCAACGTTTCTCATGAATAGTAATAGGTGTATACAAACCAGCATTTTGAGTCACCCCTTTTGTAAGTTGACAAACTCCACAAATCTTTACAAATTTTTGAACATCCTTATGTAGGAGCATCTAGAGGTATAAGGGAAATCTTGTGTCACCCAAAAAAATGTACTTAGACTTAGTTTCTATTTCATGTGTTTTCATTTTTGGATACCCATTTGGGTGAAATAAAGGTTCCAACTCTCATAGTTCCACTATTAGTGTTCTAGGTTAGAGTATTTGGGCACTTTGGGATATGTGTAAATGCAAAAAAAATAGGACTATGTAATTGAACCATAATTATGATGGATTAGAAGGTGTAAATTGGAGGGAGGATTAAAATTGTAATTTAGAATATTCTAGAAAAAGAATTAGGTCAAAAGGCTGCACGATTTGAAAGTTATTGCAATTTTTTGATTTCTGGAGACCTCTTAAGAATGCTTCAAAGTCATATTCAAGGCATTAAATGACCTTGTATAGGGCTGAAAAATTGAGGATGAGAAAAGCTGGTCCATAGGGCTATAGAGCACTTTGAGAGCTTTCCAAAAATGTAAACGGTTTGTCAATCAGAGCTATGGTTCAAAAGTTATGCCTCTTGAAAGTTTGGTTACAGTTTTTAGATTCTTCTAATTTTTTACCGACTTCTAATGAAACTTTTGGAGCCTTCTATTTGGTTAGTTGATGCCAACTAGCACTTTCTAGAATGTATTCCTAATCCTTAACCCTTTTGGGTCTATTTAAGGACATTTCTAGCATTGTAAATGGTAGTTTGGAGTGGAGTTTGAGAGAAGGTACTGGGAGAAGAAATTATCTCCAGATTTATGCTATTGTAAGCCCATAGAGCATGTTATGGAGTTTGTTTCTCTACACTAAGTGCACTAGCATATTTTTATAGTTAATAAAATTTTCCCTTTCCTATTGTGTCCATTCTATGCCTGGGTTGTGTCCCCATCACATCATTATACATTTGTGGCCAATAATATTTTTCTTTTAGCAAACTCAATATTTTATCAATTCCAAAGTATCTAGCTAATCCACCACTATGCCTTTCCTTAATTAGATTCAACCTCATAGAACTTCTAGGAATACACAACTAAGTACCTTTAAACAACATACCTTCTTTAATGAAATATTCATCATACTTACTTATGTGATCTATCAGATTTGTTTCTTTGCACTTTCTGCACACCTTAGAAAAATCAGGATCAACATCATACAACACTTTCATTTCATCAAAACCAAGAACTTCAACCTTTATTTCAGTCAATAAAGAATGTCTTCTACTCAATGGATCAGCAACTCTATTAGTAACTCCAATATTATGCTTGATCACAAATGTAAAACTCTGCAAGTACTCAACCAACTTCATATTTCTTTGATTCAATTTATGTTGACTTCCCAAGTATTGTAAAGATTTATGATTAGTATATAGTACAAAATCTTTAGGAATCAAATAATGTCTCCACTTTTTCAATTCTTAGACAATAGCATAAAATTCTTGATCATACACAGAATATTTTCTTTTAGCATCATTCAAACTTTTCACTAAAGAAAGCAACAGGTTTACCTTCTTAACTTGATATAGCTCCTATTGCATTGCTGCTTGCATGACATTCAACTTGAAATACTTTATTAAAATCAAGAAAAGACAATATAAGTAATTTAGAAACCTTTTGTTTCAAATTCTAAAAACTCTTATCAACTCCATGTGTCCACTTGAATTCCTTTTTATTTCCCCTCATTCTCTTAGTCATAGTATTACAAATAGCACTAAAATTCTTTATAAACTTTTTGTAAAAGCTAGCCAAACCATGAAATGATCTTACTTCACCCACACTCTTAGGTGTAGGCCTCTCTAGAATTGCTTTAACCTTATTAGGATCCATCTTTAATCCATCAGTTGAAATCACAAATCCCAAATACACAATCTCCTCTTGCATGAAAGAACACTTTTTTAGATTAATCAACAACTTTTCCTCTTTCAACCTTTGTAGTACTTGTCTAATATTGATGCAGGAGCATCCAAAGGTATAAGGGCAATCCTGTGTCACCCAAAAAAAAATGTACTTAGACTTAGTTTCTATTTCATGTCTTTACATTTTTGGATACCCATTTGGGTCAAATAAAGGTTCCAACTCTCATAGTTCAACTATCAGTGCATTTGAAAATCCTAAAAAAATAAGAGCATGTATTCGGGCCATCATTTAAATAAACTAGAAGGTTTGAATTGGCCAGATGAATGTAATCATGATTTAGAGCATTCCAAAAAAAAAATCAGGTCAATAGGCCCTACGGTTTGAAAGTTATTGCAATTTTTTGGGTTTTGGAGACCTCCTAAGAATGCTTCAAAGTCAGGTTTGGGGCATTAAATGACCTCAAAAAGGGTCAAAAAATGGGGGACAAGAAAATTTGGTCCATAGGGCTATAGAGTGCTTCGAGAGCTTTTCAAAAATTTAAACGGTTCGTCAATCGGAGCTACGGTTCAAAAGTTATGCCTCTTAGAAGTTTGGTTACCATTTCTGAATTCTTCTAGATTTGCACCGACTTCTAACACAGCTTTCAGAACCTTCTATTTGGTTGGTGGATGCCTACTAGAAATTTCTAGAATTTAATCCTAGTCCTTAACCCTTCGGGGTCTATTTAAGGAGATTTCTGGCATTGTAAAAGGCAGTTCGGAGTGGAGTTTGAGAGGAGGTGCCATAAGGAGAAATTATCTCCAGATTTATGCTATTGTAAGCCCTTAAGGCATGTTTTGAAGTTCATTTTCTTGTACTATTTGTACTCGCTTATTTTCTTACTTAATATAATTTCCCTTTTCTGTTCTTGGGTTGTGTCCCCATCAAGTGGTATCAAAGCGGGTTTTCCTGAGTGTGTAGATAGAGCGCCGACTATGAGGTAGTTTGCACCAGGACTGTGTGGTTGTGGGTTCAAGTTAGAAGATGCCTCCATGAAGAGAACCTGGCAGAAGGGCCAGAGCTATTAATCCTGAGGAGGTTAGAGCCCTCCAGAGGCAGATACAAGCATTGCAAGAGGAGCTTCCTAGAGGAGCAAATGTTGCCGTAGGTGACAATAGTGAGGATGACAATGAAGAAGAAGTAATGGGACCAGAAGAGGAAGTTGATAGGGAAGTTCTGAATCTTGTAGAGGAAAGGCTTTTTAGGGCCATTACTAAGTTTTGGAAAAGACCTACAATTGAAGTGGGTGTATTTTCAAGAAATCTAAAACCAGATGAGTTGATCGATTGGATCAATGAACTAGAAGAATACTTTGAGTACGAGGATATCAGGGACCCAGATAGGGTTAAGTTTGCAAAGGCCAAACTAAAAGGCCATGCCAAAATTTGGTGGCAAGAGGTTCAATTGGAAAGAAATAGAAGAGGAAAGGAGAAGATCACAAGATGGGATCGCATGGTGGACAAATTGAAGAAGCAGTTCATTCCTATGGACTACGAGCTAGATCTGTTTAAAAAGATGCATGCATTAAAGCAAGCAAGAAGATCAGTCCAAGAATATATAGAGGAGTTTTATCAACTCTTGATTAGAGTTGGACATGTAAAAAAAAATAAGGAGAAGGTTTCTCGTTATATTAGTGGGTTGCTACCTAGCATCTAGGAGGAATTAAGACTGCTAAGAATGACCAGCATTGAAGAGGCATACTAGTTTGCCCTACTAGTTGAAGAGAAGTTGAATAAATGGTTTGAAGGAAGACCAAGAGGGTGTGGTCAAGGAGGAAGGGGAAGTGGTAGATCATCTGGAGACTGCAATGAAACCCAAAAGAAAAATGAAGATGTGGGTACTAGCAAAAACCAGAGGAATGAGGGTTTCAACTGCTCCCATGATCAAGACTTTGGAAATCAAAGAGGAAGAGGTAGAGGATGTGGACAAGGAAGAGAAGGCTTCTATGGTACCTATTTCCATTGCTATGAAGAAGGTCATCGTGCCTTTGAATGTCCTCAATGACAGGGAAGGACAGATAGGAGAGCTAAGGGCCAAGCTAGGGTTGCTCATGTGGATGAGGATGCACAATCATCACATTCAGAGGATGCAAAAAGAGGAGAGACCTTGGTAAATGAAAGAGTCCTACTAAGTGGTCAGAATGAACTAGGACAATGAAGGAGTTTGTTTCATACCAGATGCAAGTGTGAGGATAATTGTTGTGACGTGATCATTGATGGTGGTAGCATTGATAACTTGGTATCAGAAGAGATGGTCTCTAAGCTGAAGCTCAAGAGGGAGCAACATCCATAGCCCTATCAGATTGCTTGGGTAAAAGATGATCATAAGGTCTTGGTAAGTGAACAATGTTTAGTAAAATTCAAAATTGGGAGTTACCATGATGAAGTTCTCTGTGATGTTATTTCGATGAATGTTGGCCATCTATTGTTGGGTAGACCATGGTAGTTTGATAGGCATGCAATACATGATGGACATGCAAACACATACTCTCTGACAAAAGATGGAGTTCGCCACAAATTGAAGCCCATGAAAAAGGAAGGTGAAAAGGTATGTAGCAGTACTAGGATTTGTCTTGTTGATGGAAGGAAGTTTTTAGATGGCATGAAACATCAGCATATGTGCTATGCTTTGATTCCTAGGAAAGATAAAGATGGTAGTAGTGAAATACCATTTGAAGTTTCAAATTTACTAGGGGAATTTGGAGATATTATCTCTGATAATGTTCCAGATGGATTGCCACCAGTAAGGCAAATTAGTCATCAGATAGATCTAATTCCAGGAGCTAGTTTGCCTAACAAGGCTGCTCACAGGATGACTCCTACTAAAACAGAGGAGCTAAATAGACAGGTTTAGGAGCTATTGAGGAAGGGCTTGATTCGAGAGAGCTTTAGTCCATGTGCAGTACCTGCAATACTTGCACCAAAGAAGGATGGAGAGTGGAGGATGTGTATAGATTCTTGAGCTATAAATATGATCACCATCAAGTACCGATTTCCTTTGCCAAGGATGGATGATATTATGGACTGCTTGAGTGGAGCTTAGTACTTCACAAAGATAGATCTGAAGAGTGGTTATCACCAGATACGGATTCGAGAAGGAGATGAGTGGAAAACATCCTTCAAGACCAAGGAGGGTCTTTATGAGTGGTTAGTCATGCCCTTTGGATTGACGAATGCACCAAGCACCTTCATGCGGCTCATGAATGAGGTACTTAAGAAGTTCTTGGGAAAATTTGTTATTGTCTATTTGGATGATATTTTAATTTTCAGCAAGACTTTGGAAGAACATTTATTGCATATTCATAGTGTCCTTGAAAGGCTAAGGGAAGAGAAACTGTTAATCAATCTAAAGAAGTGTAACTTTGCAAAAAGGGAGCTAGTCTATTTGGGATTTGTTATATCACCTGAAGGTCTCAAAATGGATCTAGAGAATGTAAAAGCCATCTTGGAATGGCCTACTCCAAGGACTGTTACTGAGATAAAATCATTTCATGGTCTAGTTAGTTTTTATAGGAAGTTTATTAAGAATTTTAGTGGCATATGTGCACCCCTAACTGATACAATAAGAGGGGATAGAAAAGAGTTCAAATGGACTGTAGTGGCTGTGAGAAGTTTTGAATTACTGAAGAAGAAGATAACAAAATAGCCTGTGTTGGCACTTGTAGATTTTAGAAAGGTTTTCTAGGTAGATTGTGATGCTAGTGGTAGCGCTATTGGGGCTGTATTAAGCCAATAAGGTAATCCTATTTCATATTTTAGTGAAAAATTGAATGATGCAAAGAAGAAGTATTATGTTTATGATCAAGAGTTCTATGCAATAGTTCAGGCCTTAAAGAAATGGAGGCATTATTTATTACCAAAGGAATTTGTTTTCTATACTGATCGTCAGGCATTACAGTACCTAAATAGCCAAGGTAAATTGAATTAGAGGCATATGAAGTGGGTAGAGTTCTTGTAGAGCTATACATTTATGTTGAAGCATAGAAGTAGAAAATCTAACAGGGTTGCAGATGCACTAAGTAGGAGACAGTTGTTGCTTACACTAATGCAGGTTGAAGTAGTTGGGTTTGATGAACTCAAGAATTTGTACCCTGAGGATCCTAATTTTGCTGAAGCATGGAAAGCTTGTAAAGAACCTGTTTCTGTAGATAGAACCAAGTAGTTAGACTATTTGATTCAGGATGGCATGTTGTTCAAAGGTAGTCAATTGTGCATTCGAAGGAGTTCCATGAGGGAAAATTTGATTAAGGAGAAACACAGTGGGGGGATGGCAGGACATTTTGGTCAAGATAAGACCATTGCCATTCTTAGAGAACATTATTTTTGGCCTCAAATTTCACAGGATGTGAAGAAGTTTGTACAGAGTTGCCAGGTTTGTCAAGTTGCCAAGGGGATTAGTCACAATACTGGCCTATATCAGCCATTTCCTGTTCCATCAAGGCCATGGGAGGACATAAGTATGGATTTTGTTCTTGGATTTCCAAGGACACAAAAGGGTAATGACTCAGTATTCATGGTGGTTGATAGGTTCTCCAAAATGCAACATTTCATTCCATGCCACAAAACTCATGATGCTCTCCATATTGTAGACTTGTTTTTCAAAGAGGTGGTAAGACTACATGGTTTTCCAAGGAGTATAGTTTCTGACAGAGATACTAAATTTGTGGGGTATTTCTAGAGGACATTATGGAAGAAGTTGAGAACAGACCTAAAATTTAGTTCCATGCATCACCCAAAGACTGATGGTCAAATAGAAGTGGTAAATAGAAGTCTGGGCAATTTTCTGAGATGTTTAGTTGGAGATAAGCCCAAGGGATGGGAGTAGCCTAAGGACTGCACCAGAATTGAGGCAGATAGAACAAGGGGAGAGGACAAGTGTTGAAGCTGAGGAATTTGCTGAACATATCAAGCGTCTACATGAGGAGGTTCAAGCACACATTACCAAGATGAATCAAGAGTATAAAGCTAGGGCTGATCAAAGGAGAAGACATAAGGAATTCCAAGTAGGGGATCTAGTCATGGTGCACTTACGAAAAGAAAGATTTCTAGTTGGTACTTACAACAACCTGAAAATGAATAAATTTGGCCCCTGCAAAGTTTTGAAGAAACATGACTCAGGAAATGCATATGAGGTGGAGCTGGTAGATGGTATTCACATTTCTCCCATTTTCAACATTGTAGATTTAACAGAGTATCATGATGATGGTGCAGATGAGGAGCTGGTGTTAGAGCCATGTCCAATTCCTACTTCTAAGAAGGAGGAGATAGAAGACATTCTAGATCATCGTCTGGGTAGGAGTAGCAGAAATAGGTAGTATGAAGAGTATTTGGTCAAATGGAAAGGATGGCTAATCGAGGACTCAATTTGGATTTTAGTAGCTGAGGTTTCCCATTTGGGATTTCCTCTACCATCCAAAAAGTGACAGGGTCACTTTTCAATCTAGCCTAGGTGTCTAATGCAGGAGCATCCAGAGGTATAAGGGCAATCCTGTGTCACCCAAAAAAAAATGTACTTAGACTTAGTTTCTATTTCATGTCTTTACATTTTTGGATACCAATTTGGGTCAAATAAAGGTTCCAACTCTCATAGTTCAACTATGAGTGCGTTTGAAAATCCTAAAAAAATAGGAGCATGTATTTGGGCCATCATTTCACTAAACTAAAAGGTGTGAATTGGCCAAATGAATGTAATCATGATTTAGAGCATTCCAAAAAAAGAATCAGGTCAATAGGCCCCACAGTTTGAAAGTTATTGCAATTTTTTGGGTTTTGGAGACCTCCTAAGAATGCTTCAAAGTCAGGTTTGGGACATTAAATGACCTCAAAAAGGGTTGAAAAATTAGGGAAAAGTGAAGCCTATCCATAGGTATATAGAGTGCTTCGAGAGCTTTCCTAAAATGTAAACGGTTCGTCAATCAGAGCTACGGTTCAAAAGTTATGCCTCCCGAAAGTTCAGTTACCATTTCTGGATTCTTCTAGATTTGCACTGACTTCTAATGCAGCTTCTGGAACCTTCTATTTGGTTGGTGGATGCCTACTAGCACTTTCTAGAATGTACTCCTAGTCCTTAACCCTCCGGGATCTATTTAAGGAGATTTTTGGCATTGTAAAAGGCAATTCGGAGTGGAGTTTGAGAGGAGGTGCCATAAGGAGAAATTATCTCCAGATTTATGCTATTATAAGCCCTTAGGGTATGTTTTGAAGTTCATTTTCTTGTACAGTTTGTACTAGCTTATTTTCTCAGTTAATATAATTTCCCTTTTCTATTGTTTCCATTCTGTTCTTGGGTTGTGTCCCCATCAAATATGCTCAAGATTTTCTTCCTTAGTCTTGCTAAATATCAAAATATCATCCAAATAAATAATCACAAACTTACCCAAGAATAACTTGAAAACTTCATTCATCAACCTCATGAAAGTAATAGGTTCATTAGTCAAACCAAAAGGTATAACCAAGCATTCATACAAACCATCTTTTGTCTAGAAAGCAATCTTCCATTGATCACCTTCTTTGATTATGATATAATGATAGCCATTCTTCAAATCAATCTTGGTAAAATACTTTTCTCCCCTCAAAAAATCCATTATGCCATCCATCCTTGGCATAAGAAACTTATATTTCACTATTATCTTGTTAATATCTCTTGAATCAGTACACATTCTCCATTCTGCATTCTTTTTAGGTGCTAATACAATAGGTACAACACATGAACTCAAGCTTTCATTGATCAAAACTTTCTACAAAAACTCATGCACTTGTCTATTAAGCTCTTCATTATCTATAGGTGTCAATCTATATGGTGCTTTGTTTGAAAAACTAGCCCCAAGAATCGAATCCATACAATGACTTATACTTCTTACTAGAGGTAAACCATCAGGAATATCATCAACAACAATATTGATGGGGACACAACCCAAGCATAGAATGGACACAATAGGAAAGGGAAAATTTTATTAACCATGATAATATGCTAGTACACTTAGTGTAGAGAAATAGACTCCAAAACATGCCCTATGGGCTTACAATAGAAAAAATTTGGACATAAATTCTTCTCCGAGTACCTTCTCTTAAACTCCACTCCAAACTACCTTTACAATGCCAGAAATGTTCTTAAATAGACCCCTAAGGGTTAAGGTTTAGGAATACATCCTAGAAAGTACTAGTTGGCATCCACCAACCAAATAGAAGGCTCCAAAAGTGGCATTAGAAGTCGGCACAAAATTAGAAGAATCTAGAAACAGTAACCGAACTTTTGAGAGCCATAACTTTTGAACTGTAGCTCTGATTGACAAAACATTTACATGTTTGAAAAGCTCTCAAATCACTCTATAGCCCTATGGATCAGATTTTCTCATAACCCTTTTTTTGGCCCCATTAGAGGTCATTTAATGCACCTAACTTGACTTTGAAGCATTCTTAGGAGGTCTCTAGAAATTGAAAAATTGCGATAACTTTCAATTCGTGGAGCCTTTTGACCTTATTCTTTTTCTGGAATTCTCTAAATTATAATGACAATCATCCTACCAATTCACACCTTCTAGTTGACCAAAATGATGGCTCAATTACATACTCCTATTTTTTTGGCATTTACACATATCCCAAGGTGATTAAAAACTCTAACCCAAAACACTAAAGTGGAACTATGAGAGTTGGAACCTTTATTTGACCCAAATGGGTATCCAAAAATTAAAACACATGAAATAGAAACTAAGTCTAAGTACATTTTTTTGCGTGACATAGGATTACCCTTATAACTCTGGATGCTCCTACATCAAATATCTTTGTACTCATTAAGCAATTTTGCAATTTCTATTGTCACTTTGTCATTACCAAATTCTACTAATTTTTCATTACTACCAACACTCGATCTTCTAGGAGCTATGGAAAAGAAAACTTGATTCTTCTTCACTTCCTTTTCAAATTATTTCCATTAACCATGCAAACTTTTATTGTAGTGCAAGTAACCTCATCTGGACATTCAATCAAAGGTAGCAATATTTATTTCTTCCCATTTACCGAAAGAGTATATTGATTCAATATTCCATCATGTGCAACATATCTATCATATTTCCAAGGTCTATCCAACAAAATATGACAACAATCATTTTGGACTTCACAAGGCATCACTCACATACCAATATCTTATGCTCATCTTTGATCCATGAAACATGATAAGGTTTGGGATGTTTTAGCCTCTCCAACTATAGCTTGGTAGCCAACTCTTTTGATGCTAGATTTCTAGAACTTCCATTGTCAATGATTACTTTGCAATATTTTCCAGCCATCTTACATCTTTTCTTGAAAAGACTTCTCCTAAGAATAGGTTCCTCTCCACTTCCCTTATTACATAAGGTTCTTCTCACCATCAAATTTTCTCTAGCCTTAGGTCCACTTGGTGAACCCTATCCATCTCCTTGAATTACAACATTTCTATTACCTTTCCCACTTTTAGAGAATCTACATTCAAAAGATCTATGTCCCTCTTTACCACATCTAAAGCAATTACCATAAAATACACCTCTAGAATAGGAATTACCTCTTCCTTGGTAAGAATTAGTATCTCCTCAGTAAGAATTACCACTTTTCCATTTGGTCTTAACTTTTTCATCATTCTTCCATTCATATTATCCTTTATCATACATAAGACTTTCAAATGTGTCACCTTCACCATAAGATCTACCTCTGCCTCTCTAGAATCTACCACCTCTACCTCTTTGTCTTTGTTCATGCTTCTTTGTCAAGACCTCCTCAAATTTCACTTGGCATATTGATATGCTTCTTCTACACATTCTAACTTCACAAAACTTATTTCTTCTTGTATTCTAAGTCTTAATCCATTAATGTACCTTGCAATTTTCTCAACATCATCACCCACATGTCCAGATTTGATGTCCAATATATAGAACTCCTTAGTATATTATTTCACAGTCATGTCCTTTCGTTTCAAATTTTGCATCTTTCTCAACAAGCTAACTTGGTAATAAGTAGGAAGGTATTTGTTCTTTACCTTGTTCACCATCTTTGGCCAAGTTTTTATCTTCTCCTTTCCTCTCCTTTGTTTACTAGTTTGCAAGTGCTCCCATCATAGTGATGCATGACCTTTCAACCTAGTGACTACAATCTTCACCTTTGTATTATTAGTAGTGTTTTCATACTCAAATAACTTCTCCATATCAGAGATCCAATCTAACACAACATTGGTATACAATATTCCATCATAAGGAAAAACTTCTACAACAAGTTTTGAATTTACACTAGACAACACTCACAACAATCTTTGCTCATCTTGATCTTCTTCAAGTTTTGGATTATGGTTTTGTGTTGTTGCTTCATCATCACTTATATCATCAAGATGTGCTCCAATCTAGACTATCTCCATAGCATCTAATCTAGCTACAATTTGTCTCAACTAATCCAATATAGCATCATCAAGATTTTTTCTACCATGAATCATCTTTACAAATTGGGTTCCTACAAGATCGTAACCCTCTGCAAGTTATAGGTGAAATCTACAGATCTACTACCCTACAACCAAATCTAAATCAAGATTCTACATGATCCAATATCTACAAGGATGAACCTCAAGCTCTAATAGAAATTGATGTAGGAAAAGGATGAATAATTAGGGCCAAAGGCTCACCCAACTATCCAAAACATCCTATAAGAGTTAACACAATGGAAGGAAACACAAGGAACAAAAACCAAAGGAGGAAGAAGAGAGAAATACTTTTATTGATTCATCAAAAAATCTTCATAGATGCCCAACTATAAGGCCTTCTAGGTTATGATGAATTACAAATACATTTAAATTGAAAGATCTAACTACAAATTCACACTTTCAATTATGCTCTCAAAATTCATCTTCTCAAAAACTTGCCTAACTCTAAGCCTGAACACTTTATATATACTTTCCAAAATGGCTTACAGATTATTCTAGGACATTACATAAGAGGAAGGTTGAGCCAACAATGGTCTGGAAAAATCACAAGAAAATATCTTCACATAAATGTCATGATCTAAATAAATCTTGCAAGTAAGCTCATAGATTTCATGTCCAAATGTTGCACTTATCAAACACTGGGTAACTTAGCACATGAAGAGTCACTTAGCATATAATGGGTAACTCAGCACATGAAGGGATTACTATAGTAACTCAACACATGAAGGAATTGCTAGGCACATGAAGGAATTTCTAGGCACCAACTTGCAAAATGAACAAAAATGAGAAAGATAACAAGGCAACCTAGGATGCTCCTACATCATGCCCTCTCAGAACCTATAAGAAAACATGTTAGAAAGCAATAAATCATGTTGGGATTTGGCTCTAAAAACTGGGTAACCAGACATTTGGGGACACAAAAACTATGGAACTCGTTCACTATCATGAGGATAATATAAATCTACAATTAGTCTCATGAAAAATAACAAGGTTCATTTGGTGAGTGGTCAAAGTGGGCTACTTGAATTTTTAGAGATGGGAATAATGGCAAAAAAACATTTTTTGCAAATGGAATTGATCAGGGAAAGTGTGCAGACAAATTCATCAAAAATTATAATTTGACATACTTAAGGTATTTTTAGAGGAGAAAATAGTGGTACAATCCATTCAATCTCACCTATCACAAATTTAGAGATATGACATCATGAATAGGGGATCAACTAATCTACATTTCTTAACACTAGTAAGATGTTACAAATTGCATTTGGAATGAAATTTGAAAATTGATCAAATGGATTTTTCATAAGCTCAAAATTGAAACATAGTAAGTCTTTGACCTCTAAAATGAAATAAAAATTTAATTTTCTCATTTTGGTGAGCTGGGTCAAAATTATAACAAGTAAAATAGGGCCTCCAAGAATTTTGAACAATTCACATTAGCATGACAACAATAAATGACCAACTTTGAGGGATTCAAAACCTAGCCAAACAGATTTAAAACAACTTGAAATCTAAAATGTAGTCTCCCTACTATGGACATTAAACACTCCCAAAGTAGTGAGTCATGAAATATAGCTAGGTGTGATATATTCACATGAAAACAAGGCCTTATATCACTATTCGGCACTTAGGCAAAAATGCAAAATTAGACATTGCTCAAAATAGGACTTCATGAAATGACTCAGAATGGTAGTTTATCTTCATGCAACACATAGACATACTAAATGCATGGTGTTAGAAACATTAAAAACCTCTTAGGCCTCAAATGGACAACCAGGTACATATGCATTAAAAGCACTTAAAAGGGCTCAATAGCTTGGAATGGTGCTCAAATTGGGAAGGTGATTTTGAGTCGCAATAGCTACCACTTGTATTTTGATTGGTCTAGATGTTCATGACATCAATCTTTGAGCCATGTGTTTGATCAAAATTTATTCATTTTTCTTATCACACATCCTTTCATGGGTCCCACCATGCAATCAAGCCTTATGTCTCAAAAGGTGTGAGCCTTTTAGATAAGCTACCCTTGTGCACTATGGTATAAAAACATGTTGAGAATCCATTGCCTAAAAAATGTGCAATTTAAACTCTAATACTATGGTCTTCCTTTTTCTATAGACAAATAGAAAAGAGGGCATCTTTGCATCTTAATTTCATCTTCAACTCACCTTTCTCATACTTGTGCTCCATAATTTTTAACCCCTCTTAAAAATGTACGACCATTACAAATGGATCTAGAGGAGCATATTTCAACATGAAAACCTCTCACTCTAGAACAAGGATGCCAATAATGCTACTACCTTCAATTGCAATCATAAAAAAGGGGACATGTGTTATCTCATAGGTCAATGTATAACTCAAAGCTCATTCACCAAATTGTGATCAATAACATAGGGTACATATGATGGAAAATGTTGTGTTCTATTCTCAACAAACCAAGCTCATTTCAATTTATCAAAAAGAAACTTCAAACTCAAGTTGTCACTACTGTATAAGGAAAAACTTCCTCTAAATGATGTCTCTGGCCATACTATCTCTCTATCCTATAGCACACATGTATAGAAACAAGGCAGCCCACTCTCAAATCACATGATGAAACAAAATGAATTCTTCTACTTGACATCATAGAAAATTATGCTCATTTGGCATACATTTCCATTACACAAAACTTGAAAATGCTTCTTTTGACATCAAGTGCACGATAGGAAGAAACCTTAGTTTATAAAAGTATCCTACAAAATTGCGTATTCAAAAGAAATTGATGGTGCTATACTCTAGCATTTGGTAACAAATTTCAAAGCATTTTCTCTTTGATACACCAAGTAACAAGTCATTGTATTAGTATCTATAGATGCCTATTTCTTAAGCACATAGCAAAGACCTAGTGGATTAGAGAGACACCTATATCCAAGGATTCATTCCATCTGAGTACATCTTTACATGATCCAAATCAATGAAAATCTCTATTATAATATTCCCACTAACTATGGCATTTTGACTCTTCTCCAAGTCATTGACTTGTATGTAATTTTTTATTCCCCCTTTTAACAAAAATTTCTACTTTCATACACTCATAGAACTATCTCATAAAACTTTAAAATCCATCTTACCATTTCTCAATATCCAGTAGTCATCAATTCTAACTCAATTAACTCCATTATATGCAATGATCCCAATAATTGATATGCTTCCATCAAGAAGCAACCTTAAATTAGTACGCTTGTGTCATCGACTTTGACTAATTGTGAAAACTTGGTGAGCCTTCTAGACAATTTTTTTAATTTATGTTCTTTTACAAAATAAAGATTAAACAATTGCACATGACTAGTGTTCTAATCGTCCCTCTTAAGGTATTCAAATGCATTACTTTCTCTTTACAAGGAGTTAAGAAACTTTAGTTCAAACACCACCATTTACATCATAAGAAACACTAACTTTCTCACTCATTTTACTTCAAAAATGTATACAACCTTCTTATCTATTTGATTTTGGTAGAAATAGTTGAGCCCCAGAGTGGGTCTAGCTAAAATAAATTCAAACTGAAATACCTAATGACTCAAACTTGCCTATTAAACCTGTCATACTGACTAGAACCATGTTTGGCCACTAAAAAGTTAATTAAAACTCATTTTAGCATTTATCTACAAACTATCAATTATGTGCCAATGGGTCATTTGACTAGCCCTAAAAACAGATAAAAACACCTAACCAAGCCCTTAGACCTAACATATTGCTTCTTTGTTCAACAATCTCTTACCCTGTCTGATCTTGTCTCATGATGACTTCAAGGTCTAAATATATTGACCATCAAAGTTTCCCTCTTAGAACTACCTACAAGAAAACATGTCAAAAAACCTTTAAATGCATTTGGTTTTGGATTTGAAAATAGGTCATGCTAACACTTAGGAGTACAAAAACTAGGGCACTAGTTCATTATCATAGGGAGAGTACAAATCTATGATTAGGGATCATGATGAATGCCTGGGTGCATTTGGCAAGTGGCCAAAGTGGGTTACTTAGATTTGTAGAACTAGAAACACTAGCAAAAAAGTGATTTTTTGCAAATGGAATGGACCTAGGAAATTATGTAGATAGATTTATCAAGACTTGCAAAATAGAACACTTGAAGAATTTTTGTAATAGAGAGAAATGGTGCAATCCATTTGATATCACCTATCATAGATTCAGAGTTATAAAATCTTGAACAAGCATACCAGTCAATCTACACTTTGACACTAGTAAATCTTTAAAAATTGCATTTGGAATCGCATTGGAAAACTGATCAAATGGATTTTTCATAAGATCAAATTAGAAACATAGCAAATATTTAACCTCTAGAATGTAATGAAAAAGGAATTTTCTCATTTTAGTCAACTACGTAAAAGTTATTAGAATTCAAACAGGGCCTCCCAAATTCTAAACAATTTACATCAGCACAACAACAATAAACAATGAAATTTGAGGGATTCAAAACCTAGTCAAAACATGTCAAAATGACTTGAAATTTGAAACATAGATTCTTTGATATGCATAATAAACACTCCCAAAGTAGTACATCATAAAACATTACTGGGTGCAAGATATTCAAATGCAAACTAGGCCTCCTACTGTTGTTTGACATTCAAGCAAAAAAAGTAGATTTAGACATTGCTCAAAATGGATCTTTACAAAATAACTCAAAATGGTGATTTATCTTCATAGAACAAGTGGATATGCTGAATTCAAGGTGTTAGAAACATTAAAAAACTCTTAAGAATGAAAAGGAGAGTTAGGTACACATGCATTAAATATGCTTTAAAGGGCTCAAACGCTTGGAATGGTACTCAAATTGGAAAGGAAATTTTGAGTCTCAATAAATAATGAGATCACCCTTCTTGATGGAAACATACTCAATTTGATAATAAATCTCAACCATATCATTGAATGAGGTGAATAATTATTTTCTAAGATCATAGTATAGCTCAACCACAAGCATGTAGACAAAGATGATAATTTTCTCAATTTCACATATAGTGGAATGATCTCCAACATTGTAGCTATGTACAAAAGTTTTTACCTCATTTTTGTTTGATATTGTGAAAATCCAACATACTGATAAGATGATGTATCTTATAAGAATATTTTGAATAAATTATTGTGCATGTTCAACGAATAATTTGGAGGGAGGGGGATTGGCAATTTAGTGAACCATTTTGTGGCTTGTCCCCTTAAGCTTGTAGGAAACAACCTCATGAGATATGTATCTTCATGCATAAAGTCCATGCTAAGAGAATAGAAGTGATTTATATGGTCGTGTGGATTATCATTTCCATCATATTAATCGTATTAGGGAAATTCAATATCCCTAGGAAATAGTACCATTTAAAGGCACCTATAAAATGGGCAAGTACATATAGATTCCACAAAGGATGTTTTAGGGTGTTGTTTTTCCATTTGTGAGTGGGAAAGTTGAATTTTTAGCTCTTGCATTTCTTTTCTCAAGATCTCAATTGGTTCTCTCTTTTCTGTGATCCTCTAAACATCATACTCATGGGGGAGTTTCCATCCCCTAGTGACCATTTATTGGAAATATTGGTACTTTTTTTGTCCAAAGGCATTTAGCATAAGTTTTTGAAGGATTTTGTCTTGTTGGAACATCATAAGGTCTTCACTAGTAACTTTTTTTTATCTACCTCTCATGATGTGATTGTGAGGGTCTAGGTGGTGAGGTGTTGATCTTAGATTGGTGTTGACAAGTGACTATCAAAAAACTTAAGTCATTTACTTAGTTTATGCCAAACTAGTATTACATATGAGCACAACATATAAGTATTAGAGCATACTAAGTTACAATGAGTTTTGAGTCACTCATGCATCAAGTCACTCAAGTGCCAAGAATATAGACCAAGTCAAGTGATTTAGGAGCCAAGTAAATAGTGGATGTTGAGTAGTGCAAGAGCTAAGTCAGAGTAGAAAAGCAATACATGCTAAGCATCAATGACTAGATATGCTGAGTGACACAGTTTGGACATATTTATTTATAATGGAGTAAACAACTATGTAAATCATTTTTTAGCCAAGTTAAGGATAGATTATGATCTTTTGGAGATAAAGATGAATCTCTATATGGATTCCCTATGCAATTACATGTAGCCAATCAGAAAATGGAAAGGTTTGAGTGGCAATATGGATGAATCTCAGCCATAGATTCATACCTAACCCTAAGTATCCTATTCTTCTTAAGGATGAAACCCTAAACTATCAATGAGTGTGTAAGGGATTGAAGGAGAGTTATAGAGAAGTTTGAATGCATAAATAGAGAATTCATGTAGACTTAGAAGTTATGAAGAAAGAGTGAATTATAGAATCAATTAGTGAGGAATAGAGGATAGAGAGAAGGATATAGTATTGAGACATTTGATTGAGAAGGATCAAAAGGTAAGTGTTTAAAGGTGATCTATCATCAAGCAAGAAAGTGTCAATTGTAGGATCTATGTTGAGACATTTTAATAGGTGATTTTAGTCAAATCTCTTAACAGAGTAGTCCTAGGAGCTATATAAAATCCTTTAATAGGGTGCTTAGTTGTAAGTTCAAGTTCTCTAACAAGGCACACTTCTAATAGGGTGTTGAAATCCTCTAACAAGGTGAGACCCAACAGTATTTGCAAGCCTTTTAATAGGGAAGACCTTTCATAGGGTAGACCATGATTCATGGTCAAAACACTGTAACCTTAATTGGATACACTTTACAACTATAGTAGTGAAGATTTTTGGGTGTCATCCTCACTCTTGTTTTACCTTTTCATTTGGAGGGTTTATGGGTAAACATATCTAGTATTATGTGTGTGATTGCTTATGTATACATGATTTATATCTATGTACTTTACATGTTATTTCAGTTTATCTTTTGAACAAATGAGATGGATGTGTGGTGAAAGTTTTATAGGTTCAAGTTTTAACTATTGATTCCCCCCTTCCCTAAAATTTTACTCTTTCCACTTTTAGTTCCAACAATTGGTATCAAAGATTTGTTCTTCGAAAGAGAAGCTTTGTAGCTTTGAGGAAAGATCTTGAAATAGAAGGCTACAAGTTGGGAAAGACTATTGAGAACTAGGAGATTAAAATACATCTCATACTACATCAACTAAATGAGGCAAGAGAGGAACTAAATAAATCCTTGAAGAGAAGGAAAGAAATTGCTCTTGCGAAGAATGACACATAATACAAAGAGATAAAACCATACTAATCTATTTGTAGATGGAGACTCAAATGAATTTTATGTAGTAGTTGTAGATCTAATAGAAAAGAACAAAATCCAAGCTACGAAAATTACAAATCTCAAGTTAAAATAAGAATCACAAGCCATACTAGTATGTGAGGTGGATGAACAGAAGAAGAAAGCCATGGAAGACAAAGTCGTGATTGAAGAAGAAAAAAGAGTTTTGCATAATAGACTAAAAGAGAAGTCAATAGAACTATCCAAAATTTCCAACGTGCAATTGGATACTCTAAGTCAAATGGTGAATACCAATTATGAACTGAATGTCAAGGACATTGAGATAACTACATTGAACTTGAAGAATAAACAATTTCATAATGACCTAAAGAGAGAGAAGGAATTTTTTGAGAATTTCAACAAACCAAATAAAGCCATCAAATACTTTGAGAAATTATTGAAATCCCCTAGATCCAATAATGATACATCAAGATTGGTTTACACAAGCATTGAAGAAGGAGAATCATCCAAATTTATAGAAGAAAGGAACATCAAAGGTAAGATCTCCAAACCTGCTTGTCGTAATTGTGGTAAGAAAGGACATACTATTAATATGTGTAGGAGCAAGAATAAAAACCATAATGTCATGCCTAAAAACATTGTTTACTACCATAAATTCAACAAGAAAGGTCATCAAGCACATGAATGTAGAACCAAGAGCATGAACTCAAAAAGATTTGAAGGTTATTGCTACAACTATTAGAAGTATGGACATAGAGCTTTTAAATGTAGATCCAAATCCATGTGGTCGTCAAGCAAGAAAAAAAAAGGAAGGAACAATGGAAACTCTTATTATTGGAATTATAATATAAGATATAGTTGTAATTATTATCAAGAGTATGGACATGTCCCTAATAATTTTATTAGGATTCACTTTAGTGGCAACTACAAAAGGTTGTTGAGTCAAACCACATGCTTTAGTTGTTTGAAGACTAGTCACATCAGTAAGCATTGTCCAAGTAGGTGAAAGGCACCAGGTTGTGAATTTTATAAAGGTAAAGGCAAGGAACATGTTGAAAACATTAGAGATGAGATGAAAAAGACATGGAAAAAGAAAGATGATTGTAGCACATCAAATGGAGAAGGGATCACTTTACCCAATGGGTCAGATGATCACACCTCATCAAACTAGGCAATCAAGAGGTATGTAGGACTAATATTCAAGTGTTATATCATACATAAGTTAGAAGGAGATAGTACTGAAAAGACTACATTATCATGAATAAAGATGCAAGATGTTGAAAATTCAAGTTAAATCTTTAAGTTTTTCATGTTGTTTTCAAGCATGAAATGTTTCCTATGTATGCCAAGTGGAATGCTAATTGATGTTGAGCTCATAGTAGCTATTGAGTGATGGAAATATCAATGGATGCTAAGTGATCCTAAAATTGGTTGATGTTAAACTTATAGTTGTGTAAGAATTCATCATCAAATACAAGGTTTTTGAAGGGTTTATGATCGATTCTTTCTAATTATTCATCATTTTGAATTCAATCAAGAGCAAGAAAACTAGAAGGTAGTTCAAAAAATTGTTCAAATAATTTGCATATATTTTAGCAATGATCTCACACTAGTTTATTAGATTTTATAAGGTATTTATCATAAGCTAACCTACACAGTTTAATTTTGCATAAACCCTAGTTTGACAAAATGGTATCTAGTTCAAAAAATGTTGAAGGGAAGAAGGTTTTGAACATTTAGCTTGTTAGTAATGAAGTTATGCAACCCATATTTAAATCCATTCCTTACATCACCTATAAACAAGATCTTTCTATTACATAGTTAACGATCTTGCAAATGTAATTATGATGCAGGATGTGAAGAGGTGTTACAATTGCAAGATAGGAGGTATTAGTAACATGGAAATTAGGGATTCATATAATAGGTTATATGAAAATAGTGATTTAAAGGATGAATTCCAAATCATAGAGAGAAATGGTTGAACATGAGCCCTAGATTTTCCTTATGTGTTTAAAATTGAGTGGATATGAATTGTGCTAAGCCAAATTCATGATGGTTCTTTATGGCTAGAGGGAGGATCTATCAAAATATCTAAGAGAATAATTCATAGGGTTACTACCCAACCCTAGATCAGCCAAAGACACTCAGAAGTGATTCTAAGGAAGTAATTGAGAAGAACACTGGAGAAAAATGGAATAAGAGAGGCATGACAATAGATACTATTTCTGATCCATTATTAAACCTTTTTGTAAGGGTAATCTCACATAAATTCTATGAATCCAACAGATTGAATAGTTTACCCTATATAGCTATGGATGTTGGCTACAAGATTGTAAAGAAAGATCATACATATGATCTGGCAGAGCTATAATTACAACAACTGATGGAGAACCTTGGAGCTATTAGGAAAACCAAGATTTCACAATGGAGGTTTGGTTCAATACTAGTTTGCATATTCTTTTATGTATGAAATATAATTCCTTCTTTTGGTAATGTAGGATGGAAGATCAATAGGTCAGTTGTGTTGCAAATCAATGAGTACATTGAGTAGATGGGAGAAAACTTTGAAACCTTGATGACAAGTTACTTTGAAGATTTCAAGAAATTAATGTAGGAAAGAATGAGAATACCAATTTCATTGGGTGAACAACACTATACTAACATATGTTTTCTTGTTGATGCTGATTGCACTTTTGTGCAAGCTACCACACCAAGGGTAAGATGGTTAAGACCACTTGGGTATGGAATTAATGTTAACAAAGCCTCAACAACCATCATTGCACTACTAGTAGAGGAAATATATAAAAGTGAAAAGATATTTCGAAACTATGAGATGGTAAAGTCAAAGATTACCATGGATTTGAAAACTGCATCAGCCATTAAGAAGAAAAATAAGATAATGAAGAAACTAAAGCCAAATTTGGAGAAGGCATCAAGGAGGAAGAAGAAGAAGAAGAAGAAGAAGAAGAAGAAGACGAAGAGGATGAAGAGGAAGAAGAAACACAAACTCAAGCACCTCTTGCATTGAACCAAGGCATGGGATAAGATAAGGAAGAGGAGGAAACTAAAGGTGCCAAGGGAGAAGAAGTTGAGGAAGCACCTACTCCTATTGAGAAAAAGAAGAGGAAGGCTAGGGTACAACCAGTGGTAAGGGCATAGAAGATTGTTAAACCTAGCCCAACCAAGCTCATTAGTCCTACAACTAGAGCCGACACACATGCTACAACTCACAAGACCAAGGAAAAGACAAAGATAATAGATCAAGGAGGCCAAATGCAAAAGAAACAAAGAAGAAAATATATGGCATAGCTAGATTCTAATGAAGAAAAGACTGAATTAGATGACAATAGCTAATTCAAGGTGATGAGTCATAATCCTCTCTTAGATCTTGAAAACTTATGTAAAAACGTTAAGAATAATGCAGACATGTTATGGTTTTCACATGTTGATTTTGATAAATTGGGTAAAATAGAGAAAAACCAAGTGAAAGAAGCATTATATACTATGATGTCAAAGTTTAAGACTACTCCACTAGAATTTTCCAACTCTATACCTAAGAGTCTATATGACATAGTTGAGCAAAAATGGCATTATTTTATAAATTTGGAATGACAAATTTGGGAGACATAATTAGCCCAAGTAATGCTAGAGTTGACTAAGGGATAGATTGCTAAGGCTGTTAAGAAATATGTAGTTAGGTTCACACCCAAATATAGAGCCTTCATCATGCTTCAAAATGTTATTAAGGATGTTGTGAAAAAGTCAACACAGATATGGAAACCCATTTATGGGTTAAGCATAATGAAGGAAGGAGAAACTTATCCTTCAAACACTAAAGATGATGGTAAGGAAAATGATGACAAAGATAATACTATAGAGGGAGAGATACAAATGAAAGAACATAACATGGAAATAGCTGAGCCCAAGTAGTAATGACATATAATTGTTGAATGTCAGTCCTTCTCATGACACAAGTGTAACAATTGAAACTATAACTATAAAAGATGTTTTTGATGCTTCAGCTCAGAACATCAATCCACTTACTACAAAAGACTTGTAGAAGATTCTAGACCAATCTACACTCCAAGCTAATCTCTATGAAAATCTAGTTTTGGTTAGTGTAGAAGAATTGCAAAAGGCAGTAACTAGGGTCACAAGGGAAAATGTGAATCCACAAGAACCACCTTTTTTCAACCCTTCAGTTACTAGTATATGATGCAGGAGCATCTAGTAGTGTAAGGGCAATCCTATATTACCCAAAAATATGTTTAGTGTTAGTTTTTGTTTAAAGTGTTTTCATTTCTAGATGCCCATTTGGGTCAAATAAAGATTCCAACTCTCATAGTTCCACTATTAGTTTTTTGGGTTAGAGTTTTTGAGCACCTTGGGATACATGCTAATGTAGAAAATGGGTTATTTTGTAATCGGGCCACAATTATGATGAGTTAGAGGGTGTAAGTTGGAGGGATGTTTATATTTTAAATTTAAAACACTCTAGAAAAATAATTAGGTCAAAAGGCTCTACGGTTTGAAATTTATTGCAATTTTAAGTTGCTTGGAGACCTCGTAAGAGCACTTCAAAGTCAAATTTGAGGCACTAAACAACCTTGTACAGGCCTAAAAAATGGGATACAAGCATAGCTATTCCATAGGGCTATAGAGTGGTTTGAGAGCTTTCTAAAAATGTAAGTGGTTTGGCAATTAGAGTCTTAGATCAAATGTTATGCCTCCTAGAAGTTGGACTACCATTTCTAATTCTTCTAATTTTGTGTCGGCTTCTAACATGATTTCTAGAAACTTCTATTTTGGTGGTGGATGCAAAATGGAATATTATAGAATGTATTCCTAACTCTAAACCTAATTGGGGTTTATTTAAGAATATTTTTAGCATTGTAAAGGTAGTTCTTGGTGGAGTTTGAGAGAAGGTACCATGAGGAGGACTTTTCTTCAGGATCTAACCATTGTAAACCCATAGGGCATGTCTTTGGGTCACTTTTACATATACTGAATATAGTAGCAAATTTTAGTAATAAAAATATTTCTATTGCATTCATTCTGGTTGTATCTTGTGCCCTCATCAAGTGGTATTAGAGTAGATTTTCTTGAGTGTATAGACAGAGTACTGACTATGAGTCAGTTTGCATTAGGACTGTGTGGTTGTAGGTTTGAGAAAAGAAAATGTCTCCATGAAGGGAGCATGGTGGAAGGGCCAAAGTTACTACTCCTAAGGTTAGAGCCCTCTAGAAACAAGTCCAAGCATTGTGGGAGGAGATCCATACAGGGATGAACGTTTTCGTAGGTGATGAAAGTGAAGAAGAAAATGAAGAAGAAGGAAATATTGGGCCAAACGGGAAGGATATAGAGAAGTCCTAAACCAGGTAGAGGAGAGGCCTTTTAGGGCCATTTATAAGCTTGAAAAAAGACCTAAAATTGACATGGGTATGTTTTCAGGAATTCTAGATCTAGATGAGTTGATCAACTAGATCAATGAACTAGAGGAATATTTTGAGTACGAGGATATCAAAGACCTATATAGGGTTAAGTTTTTGAAGGCCAAAATGAAAGGCCATGCAAAAATCTAGTGGAAAGAGAATCAGTTGGAAAGAAATAGAAGAGAAAAGAAGAAAATCACAAGATGGGATCACAAGGTGGACAAACTAAAGAAGTAGTTTATTCCTATTGATTACAAGCTTGATTTTTTCAAGAAAATGCAAGGGTTAAAGAAAGCAAGAAAATCTATCTAGGAATATATAGAAGAATTTTACTAAGTTCTTATTAGGGTAGGGCATGCAGAAGCAAACAAGGAAAAGGTTTCCCATTACCTTAGTGGGTTAAAACTTAACATTCAGGAGGAGTTATGTCTAGTTAGAATGACTAGCATTGAAGAGGCATACTAGTTTACCCTGTGAGTTGAGGAGAAGCTAAACAAAAGGTTTGATGGAAGGAAAAGAGGGTGTGGTGAAGGAGGAAGGGGTGGAAGTAGGTCATTTGGAGGCTGAAATGAGAACTAGTGGAAAAAATAAGATGTGAGTAATAGCTGAAACCAAAGGAAAGAGGGTTTCAATTGCTCTCGTGATCAAAAATTTGGAGATCAGAGACGAAGAGGTAGAGGACATGGATAAGATTTAGGAAGAGGAGGTTTTTGTGGTACCTATTTTCATTGAAATGAAGAATATTATCATGCCCTTGAATGCCCTCAATGACAAGGAAGGATAGATAGGAGAGAAGATGGACAAGCAAGGGTTGCCCATGTGGATGCCAATGCATAGTCATTGCATTCAGAGGATGTAGGAAGAGGTGAGGTTCTAGAAAAATAAAGGGTCTTACTAAGTGGTGAGACCAAACCTAGACAAAGGAGGATTTTGTTTCATACTAGGTGCAAGTGTGAGGGTAAATGTTGTGATGTGATTGTTGATGGTGGAAGCACTAACAACTTGGTGTTAGAAGAGATGGTCTCAAAGATAAAGCTCAAGAGGGAGAAACACCCCCAACCCTGTTGGATTCCTTGGGTGAAGTATGATCATAAGGTTCTAGTTAGTGAATAATGTATGGTGAAGTTCAAGATTGGGAGTTACCATGATGAGGTTATCTATGACATCATTCCAATGGATGTTTTCCATTTATTCTTGGGAATGTTGTGGTAGTTTGATAGGCATGTTGTACATGATGGTCATGCAAATACATACTCTTTGAGAAAGGATGGAGTTTTCCACAAATTGAAGCCCTTGATAGAGGAAGGTGGAAAGGTATGTAGTAGTTCTAAGGTATGTCTTGTTGATGGAAGATATTTTTTTGATGGCATGAAACATCAACATATGTGTTCTGCTTTGATTCCAAGAAAATATAAGGAAGGAAGTAGTGAAATTCCACTTAAAGTTTTAGGCCTAATAAGTGAGTATGGATATGTCATCTTTGATAATGTTTTGGAAGGGTTACCACTAGTAAGGAAAATTAGTCATCAAATAGAATTAATCCCTAGAGCTAGTTTTCCTAACAAGGCTTCTCATAAGATGACTCCCACTGAAACTGAGGACCAAAGTAAATATTATATTATTCTTATATGATATATAATGATCTCTGATGCTACAATGAAAGGTTCATCATAGCATCTTGTGACAAAACAAAGTGTGCCCTGATGATACAATAAAGTCATGATCATAAGATTGCGCATGAAAATTATAATGATCACGATGCTACAATGCAAAGGGTTAATCACTATTGGAGGATTGTAAGAGTTCTAAATGTAACCAATGTTGTTATGAACTAGAAAATGAGACCATGATTGTAAGATCATATGATAGAAAAGGTTATTGCCAATGTTGTGACAACAACCTAATCATAAGATTGTAGAAGGGCTTTGCCAAGGGGTCTAATTGATTGACAAGGGTTTTTCAAAGGTTTTCATAACATTAGAAAACCATTTTTGGAATAATAAGATGTCACAAAAGGTCTTTTCATCTATCATTATTGAAACATCATAGGCCCTCCTTTAACATTAAAATAAAACTCATTTCTCTAAGCTAGAAACAAAAATAAAGTTCTCAACTAATAGGAATTAAGTGTAGTACAAAAAGTACATTGTTGGAAAGTAATGGTGACACTCTATTGAGTTGATAGAATGGATTGATTTTTTATTTCAAGAATGTTGAAATTAGTGCAAAGTAAATGTTGATTTACATATATTAATTTGTAAAGATTTTCCCACTTCACAATCACAGTGCACCATTTGTAGAGAGAAAGAATTTGAGTAATTTTTAGAGTTTTCAGTGGATTCTAGATTTTTATTCTAGAGCTTTTGAGAATAGAGTAGTGTCCATATCTAGTGGTTTATTTATATAATATAAAAATGTTTAACCAAGAAGTAGAAGAGATTCAAAGCTTAGACATGGTAGTTTTAGAACTTTTGACCTCTAAAGGAGGCAAAACCAAATAGAAGAAACTATATAGATTTGTAGATGAATGGATAAATCTTTTTTCTTGGTTCTTCTAATGAAAATTATGTAGATGATAAAGCTTTTATTGACCCATATTCTTTATGTAGAGATGTTATATGCCCTGGTGTTACAGGTTCAGAGCTTTTCATATACTTCTATCATAATAAGGAGAAGAAAATTCCTATATGCAACCTGTGGAAGCAGAATCTTGCCAAATTGATATTTCTAGAGGTCTTTGTGGATGTTGACTTGATGAAGGCTCTATTTCAATGCTACAATCTGGCCAAAAAATATTTCCATAAGAGGGATGGAACTATCTTGTGTACCCTAGACCAAGAGTCATTCACGGAGGCCTTTGGATTAGATGGAGCTATTAGATTTAAAAGATTTATAGCAAAAATTTGAAGATAACACTAAGGCATATGTTGGTACATCAATGCTACAACATATTCCCATGGATTTGAAGAAAGTGGGTGATTACCATAAGAAGGTTGAGAAAATGATGCCACTATACAAATTCAAGAATTATTTTGTTAAAATTGTATATAGCATCCATAAGGCGGTCAATAAGGATGGATTTGATGTGGTCTATGGGTAGAATTCATAATTGCAAGGGATGTATAGGAATCCTACCATGTTGGGGAGTATGATTATGTTAATCATATTCTAGAAGTGATGAAGGAAAATATTGCTTAGGCTCAAACTAGAAATTTAAAGACTTCACTTTCAACCACTATTCATTACTAATGCACTTGATTCTCTACAAGAACATAGGGTACATCAGCTCTAATTTCATTGATCAAGCTTCTAATTAAAATAGAGACCTACCAATGCAGTTATGGACATGGGCATGGGACAACACTCATCATTTCTCTAATTCTGTATCATTTTTCAATAATTTTATTGCTGTAATTATTAGAATGTTAGATATAGGATACTTTAGGGCTTTTGATATATTGAAGGGTCTTTTGAGACCAATCCCTACTTCATGAGGGAAAGAGACTTTACCACAATTGGGGAGATATTTTCTTATTTCCCACATTTTCTTTAATGTGAGTCTATGGTTGTCCTCAACCATCCCATATATTGCCTAAATTTATCCCTCCTAGGCTAGGAATAATTGAATTTATATGGCAACTATTCATGGTCAACAAGGAGTATTTAGGACCCAAGGTGCATAAAGGAACCTTTTTATGTAGGTGTTTTAGGATTGGTGATTTTACAATTGGAAAAGAGTCCTTGGACCAAATTCACTCATATCTTCACCATTACAATTTTTGCAATAGCCCTTATAGAATGTAAAAACTTGATGATTGGATGAGGGTCACCCTTAAGGAAATGAGGAATCACGTATTGCAAACACCAAGGAATGGCCTCATGACGATATTATTCCAAACATAGTAGCAAAGGGTGAGGTAGCTGACAAGCTCGTAGAGCTTGATGATGCCATTAGGGTGGAGAAAGAATTGAAAAGAATAGATCCCCAATTTGTGGAATTCTACATGGATATCCCTTATCCTTAGAGGATTAGGAAGATGGTAATGGACCATGCTAAAATCATAGCTAAAATTCTAGAGGGCCCAATAGGAGAAGAAGATAGAGTTTTCCCTAATAGCCCTGAGCCATATTTAACCCTAAAGTAGAAGAGAATGATGCACCTTAGGCATCATGGATGGAAAAGGGAAACAAATGGAAGAAGATTGTCCACATCCATTCTCAAGTGAAATAGAGGAAATTATAGATTTTTTCAAGGAATAGTTAGTACTTTTCTAACTTGAGACAAAACTATCTCCAAAATAGAGAAACTATAGCTGAGAATACCCTCATAGATTTGAAGGTAGCCGTAGCTAGGCTAGATGATAGGATCATCTAAGCCCAATAGTTCCTCAAGGATGATGAATTCATCAAATCCACTAAACCCAAGAGTTTCTTATACAAGATAAAGCAGAGTGAATTTGTGACGTAGATGAAACCTAAGGAGTCTAATGAGAAAAAGATGGAACTTATTGAGAAGCTACAAGCTTATGATGTTGAGAGTGAAGTAATGAATCTAGATGAGGCCAAGGATCTAGTGTAGAGAAGTGGCATGTTATTGGTGCCTGGATGGGATTTGGAACAAGCATTTATGCTTGATCAAATAAGGAGGTAGGATAATGTCATTTCATATGAGGCAATTGGTGTAGATGGATTAAGGAGAGGGACTAGTTTCAACATTTATACCAAGTCTCTTGTAGTTTGGAGCATGGCTCCTATCTCAGATTAGCCAAAATTGATGGATGTACAAAGCACTAAACAAGGTAACATGATTGTATGGACTATACAAGGCACCTTTGGCACAAAGATCTCCAAGGCATTAAAAAAAATTTCATTTATGAATAAAGCCAAGGTAGAGGAAATGGAGACAAGATTAGCCTAATCCATTCATGATTACATTAATGTCAAGAAGCTCTATGAAGATGAGCTTAGGAGTAGCCATGTATATAAGCAAAGAATTGTAGAGCTTGAGCCAAGGTCTAGGAAGTTGAAGATGAAGTTGCATCTCTTAGGGAGCAACTTACACATGTAGAATAGAGGGTTGTTCTAGTACAAAGAGAATAGGAACATGAAATACAATAGCCAACTAAGGATATAGCTGAAGCCCTAGTACAAACAAAGGATATGAAAGAAAAAGAGGCACTGAAACCAAGAAGAATGAACATTGATACTCCATGTACTCAACAAGGAGGAGATGTAAGGACAATTATCCTTAGAAATATGATGAATCATAGGATTGAAGTGTTGGAAAACATATCTTAGTAGGCTCATCATATTTATGTTCCTTTACAAAATGTTGATCAATTTTGCAATCAGACATTGTCATAGCTATCACCCACCTTCAATCTTTAGGGGCCATATTTTCAATTTCTAGAGAAGCTAATTGCACTAATGGCTAAAAAGTAAGATTTACCTGATAAAATAACTATAGTGAAGGAAGGCCTAGAAATAGTAAAATAATTGATGGGTTTCTTCATTGGAAAATTGTGAGTTATACAAGGGAAAGTGAATGCTTTATCCCAGGGAATACAATCCTATACACCACCAACTTTGGATGTAGCTAGCACAGTGAAAGACTAGAAGGACTAGTCAACTTCATTTGATAATATTTTGACAAAAGAGGCCAAAGTGTCAATTTTTGAAGACTTTTCAGATATTCCATTTGATAAATTGATTGATTCCCTATTTAAGTCATAAGTTAATTTAAATAAGTTCATTGTTGAATTCAAAGTAGTAATGGATGCTAGATGGACTACGGCCACTCAAGACTTGCAAGAAGTAAAGGCTACAAAATAGTCCACTAAAAGGTAAATATATGTATGGGAAGCTGTGGAGAAAATTAAAGATTTTCCAGCAAGAAGTAGTTGAGATATTTTGTAAATAGGATAGATAAAGGACAAAGAAGAAAAAGATCAGATGCCCAATATAAGTGTTCCTTTACATCCTAAGCTACTTATCTTTCTAATCAATATTTTGAAAGAATGTCTATGTACCCTTTTTTTCTTTTCTTCCAAAGTTTTGTACCCAATAACTTTTTGACAAGTGTCCTACTCTCATCTATAGATTATTGCAATCCTATACATGGATTTCTAGAATGAGAAGCATGAGTTGGTTGTCTGTAAATTTTTCACATATATCATCTATTATTTTTTAGTCTGTCCATTTGTTTTGTATTTATCTGAATGAGCTCATCTCTATGCATACTTGAATACAAAAAGTGAACCTTGGGGACCCATGCCTTGTCTCTCTGTCATATTGTAAGTTTCTATTAGTAGTTTAAGATCTAAATGAGAAGGATATATCCTTAATTATCATTATCTTTAAGGTTTTATCTCTTTTTCACACATCTATAACTTTGGGACTAAAAGAATAGGTTTCTTTCAGTTTAATATTATCCAAACTATTGTATATTTCTTATTGATTACTACTAATTTAAAGAGTTGGGTAATTTCTTTCTATAATGGATAAGGTTTAGGGTTTGTAAAAAGAATGAAAATCAAAATGAAACTTATAGTTTAATGTTAGCACTTCTAATCACAAGTTGATTAAAAAGGTCCAAATCTGATAATCTTTGTCTCTATATCCCATTGAATAAGACACTGGTCCATTCTAAAGTTTAAGGTTACATTGATGACTCATTTCATTAAAGAACATTAAAAAAGAACAAATCAATTTACTATTTAATGTATCAAGAACTTTAGTGCTGGTCATCACTTATTTGTATCTACTTTTTTTTTATAGTTAGCTACTATTTTTAGAAGGTTTATGAGCAAACTATAGAAGAATATTGACCATTTCTAGTGCAAGGAATAATCTAGAAAGAGAAAGTAACTAATTAGCCAAATTGATTCCTTAGGTTTTCCCGCCTTGGCCTTGTAGAGCCTAAAGTGAAGTGAGTCCTATTGACTCTGTTAATGTTGGCCCAAAAATAATATTTGAACCTACTAATTATAGGATTTAGATTTTCTTTAGGTTTGCCTCTATCTTTTTTTCCCAGTATCAAGTTGTAAATCTTCTTGATAGGTTCCATACTAGAAAGAAGTCCAACAAAATGGCAACTCTATTGGGTATTACTCTACACTAATTTGTTTGTTAAGGATTCATATTGGGTTGTGTTTTAGGGTCATTGTTATCAAAATATTTGTGTTTTTCTTTTGTGTTCAAGCTTTATTTCATATTTTCATATCATAGGGTGGTGACTCAAGTCAAGGTTATGTACCTGGTGCTATAAAGTTTAAGAAAATTCTAAACCAAATAGTTGAGAAAAAGAAGAATACATATGCTTTTACAAAGGATCATCCTAAGATATCACTATTAGTTGAGTTACCTCCTAGGGTAAGAAAAAATGAAAATAAGAAAAAAGTCTAATTTTAATTCTACATCGATCCCTAGAGGTAATATGTTAGCCTAGTCATTATATCACCTTGCAGTAGAAAAGGACTCATCTTCCAAGAGTACTGAGTTAGAAGAAGTTACACCATTGGAGGAAACATTTTCTACTCCATTAAGGGAGCAGAGGGTTTTTCATGATAAAAATATGTCTCCTGTGGGGGGTTACCCTTGTAGACCAAACCTAGTAAATGAAATGAATAGCAGTTGGGGTTTTAGGGAGAACTTGGATATGAGCTTTAGTCCTAGAAAAGAACCATATGTAGCAAACCTTATGGATTTTGATCCAATAGATTCTGAAGCTACTACTATTGATCATGAGGAGCTATTTCTAGAACTTATCCTTCTAAGGAAGAGAGTTGCAGATGAGGAAGCTAGACATATGTCCTTGGAAAAGGAAAAAGAGAAAGTTATTTTTAATACCATTATTGAAAGAGATAATTTACTTAGGAGAATGACTTCCTTACAAGAGTAGAACAAGAAATTTGAGGAAAGATCTTCTACTTTACACTATGACATCTTTGGAGATATGGATGTTTTGAATTCTAATGTTCCAAAGTAGGAACAACTTCTTAAATAGAAGGAGGTTCTTGTTGTTACACAAGTTTAGCCTTATAGATTTTTAGAGGCTAGAGTGGAAGAGATTAATAAGAAGGATTTGGATAAGGGAAAGAAAAAGGTTGTTGGAATACAAATAAATGAGCCCCATCCTCCTAATAAACCCATTTCCTTTGTTATATCAAAACTTGATTTAGATTTCGAGAAGGCTAAAGAGGAAAATGAAGATCTAGTAAAGGAACTTGAGAAGGTAGAAAATGAAGCTCAAGAAGTTGAGACTAGGAGAAAGATTCAATTTATTAAGTTAAACTCTACCCTAACTATTCAACCTAGCCAACCTTCACAAGTTGTTCCTACTATATCTAGTGTTGGTCCTCTAATAATAGGCCAAAGTTCTTCACAAATAGCCCCTAGTTCAACTTATACTACAACTGGCTAGATTCCCCTCATTCAATAGACCAAAAAAACTTAGTCTCCTTTTCAAGGTCAAACTACTGGAGCAAGTACTTCAAGTGTCCTAGTTTCCCAAGGGAAACCAATTTATATGGAAAAATATAGCTAGATGTCTTTCTTAAGTATCCCTGGTTTTCCTCATCCCATTTCAAATGACCTTAGGGACAAGATCACAAATTTTGCTTGAAATAATGCTATTACTAGTGAAGAGCATCTCAAAAAGTTCATTGATATGCTAAATGACTATAAAGTGGAACATGAAGATGTAGTGATGACACTTTTTTTTCACTTACTAATTGAGGATGCTAGAGATTGGTTTAGAAGATTACCTGATAATAGTATCAAATCATGGAATGTTATTGAAATGTTGTTCAGAGGATACTATGGTGATAATACTAATGTTGGTTTCATGTTAAACGACTTCAATGACATCAAAAAGAATCCACATGAGCCAACTTTTCACTTCAATGTCCAATTTCAAAAGGGTATGTATAAGTTATGCTAAGTGATGAGATTAAATGAAGATGTTTGTCTTACTACTTACTTCAATGCTTTTGATAGTAAGATGGCTTATTTTTTAGAGATAAAGATCTAAAAAATGTTAAGGGATGCTTATACAATGGTTGTAAATATTGAAAAAAATAGAAGAGTTGCTAGTAAACTTGGGAGAATGGATGACCCTAAGTTATTCAATCCTAGAGATAAGAAAGATAATAAAAATCCTATTATAGGAAAGAAACATGAGGATGCTACAATGGGGCAAGTTTTAAATTTACTAAATAAAATGAGTCCTCCAACTTACCAAGCAAACAAACCAAATGTTGTAGAGAAGGCTCCTTTTAATAAAAAATTTAATAAACAGCCTAAAATGCAAAATTATCCTTATAATACTCATTGGAAGGATGGTAAGATAGTTCCTAATTTCACTAAATAAAATAAAGATAAAGGAACACTAGATCCTTTGTAGTGAAATTCTATAAATATGGTAGAAGAGATTCCTTGGTGTTTTACTTGCCAATCACCTCACTCCCCTGATTTTTGTGTTGTAGCTCAATATTTTGCTTCAAACCAGCAAGTGCAAAATGATGAAGAAGTATTAGAATAAAATCAAGAGGATGTCACATAATACATCTTTGTTACAGTAATGAAGAATCTAATATTAAGGTGCAGATGCTCAAAAATGGTTCATGTCTAGAGTTTCATCAAAATGAAGCTCCATTTGACATATAGTGAACTTTTTGAAATCAAAAGTCTTCACCTCATTCTAATTGGTCCTCATCTCATCCCTTTGGTCTTCTTTCATTCATCACCATGATCATGTGTTCTAATACACCAAATCATCTTCATCTTGCATTCCTACATTCCTACATCATCCTACATTGTTTGTCAACCTTCTAGGCCTTTCCACCTAGTCTAGCCTTAATTTGACCTTTGTTTGACCAATTTTGACCAAATGTTACAATGTTTGACTGGTTTTACCCATGTTATGACCTCTTTCTCTCATTTTGGACATGCATGCAAAGTTTCAGGTCATTCTATGTCTAGTCGGACTATTTTTTGCCCTCAAAGCCTTCTAGGGCACAATCTACACTTTTAGAGTGCACTTAATACTATCATAGTGGACTTGGGCTTACCAAGTGCACACTAGGCACACTTGGGTGCATTTTGGGTGTGCTTGGGGTAGTAACATGCCCAGAACTACTCTGGTAACCCCCTATGTTGCACTCCAAAGACCATAACTTTTGTGTTTCAACTTTGATTTATGAAGCATCAGTTGCATTGGATTTGTATCTTTGTTGCGAAGTTGTGAAAAAATTGAGCTATCATTTTTGTTATTTGGTCACTATCTTAAGTGTTAACCCTTTACAATACTCTTAGGACCCTGACTCAACATCACTTTTCATACTAATTCATCCCATTTTCTCATTCCACTAACTCCAATCTTTTGGCCAACTTGATCATATCTCAACAGTGGTCATCATCATTTGTATTGTCTTTTACATAAATTTCATGTCATTTTTCATTTCAAAACCATTTCAAATCAACTCAAAATCAAATCAAATCAACCAAAAATCACCCCAAACCAACCTAAAATCACTTAGAATTAGTCTTAATCAACCCATAACATATCACATACCTTAAATCAATCATCATCTATCCATTCCTAGGCATTTTTGTGGCTTTCAGTGCCTTAGAAACCTATCAATATATCAAATCTTATCAATCCAACCTTGGTACTATCATGGCTCTTAGTGCTAGGTCAAACTCTCATTCACATCATCTAATCTTTGACATTGTCAAGTCTCTCAATGTCAGATCATGGCCTTATCAACCATTAAATAACATTGACAATGTCCATCGATGTTATTATGATCAACCCTACCAACCAATCTAAATCCTATAGCATTTTAAAATGTTAGTTAAATGTTACATGTCCTTAATTCATGTTATGTGTCCTAGGCATGTTACCATTTTCATCAATCAATTAATTTGACCATGCCTTTGGTCTATACCTCATCATCCTAGTCAATCTCCATTATCATCACATTTTATCAAAAGATATTGTCACACTTATTTAATCAAAATGGCCAATCATCTACAAATTTTCTCTATAGGATTAAACAACCCATAATTTAATCCTATGTCATTTTACTCATTATTCTTCCTAACTAACATCCTCAATTAATTAATTTTATTAATTAATTTATCCATCATTCACAAACCATGGAAATTCTAAATTTCCTAAGTCCTATTTTCCTCCATTAATTCCGTTTTCACTAATTTCTATTTGTGTGGAATAGTGGATTTTTAATTCAAATATTCCACATAATATTGACATCATCATGACACATGGGTGTGAAACCTCATGGATTCTCCATTAACACTTGGCTAAGATATGTCATACTCCATATATTCATATTCTCTTATGCACATCCATATTTGGCTTCCATTGTCATATATTCATGGCTTTAAGTGGGTTTGAGGTGTCATATGATGTGTCATAGATCCTCTTCCATCTTTAGCTAAGTTTGACATCTTGTGCATTAAAAATGAACTACAATCCTACATTTGGCATCTTGTGTCATATGTATCATGGGTTCTTAAAGGAATCTCTTGCCAAGTTGCATATCCAAGTTGACAAATCCAATGCTCTCACCTTGTGTGTTGATTATAAAATGAGCATTCTTTCTCTCATTTCTAGCACCTAGCTTCGTAGATTTTTACTCTTGATCTCACACTAAAATCACATCTTCTAGTATTATCATAGCATCATCACCATCTTAGGCTTTTTATTCAAAATGGTGTACACTATAGGCAATATCAGAGCTATATTGTATGGAGAAGAAAGAAGGACATGAGAGCTACAAATGAAAGAGGGGGTTTTTAATATTGTGTTTCCTCCTTTGTTTATTTGGCTTTCATTGTAGACTAGAGGGTGTCAATGTATGTTTAGTGAGTTTGTGATGTTCTCATAGTATGTTACACATTAGCTCATTTTATGGTCCTATAATTGGTGAACCTGATGTGGATCTCTCTTGAAGAACCACAATAAAAGCCTATGATGATGGTGAACACTTCTCTATGGGGGTCATCATCATACCTATTAGAGTTTGTCTAACTACTAAGAATATATTATTCTAGGTCCTAGATGTCAAAATGAACTGCAACATGATACTAGGAAACCCTTGGATCTATGCTATGAAAGTAGTACCATCTACATATCATTAATGTCTAAAGTTTTCCTACAACAATAGGGAGGTTACCATACTTGATGATCCAGATCCCTTCAATTGTTGTGCTAATCCGAGAGATGCTACTACTTACCAAGTTCCAACAAATAATGAAGCACAACCCATAGATTCCTCTAAATATGTGGATGTTGATATACTCCTTTGTAAGGCCAAGGAAAAGATAAAGATTAATACAATGGGTGTAGAGAATACTTTATGTCTCAAGTATCCCACATTAGGGAGTCACCACATTCTCCCCAATCTTATAATAAATCACATCTATTACAAAACCAACACTTTGAGATCAGTACACAAAATACCACTTCTATCAATGAGGATAACTCTGTATATTTTGAGAAAGAAAAAGTAGAACAAAAACCCACTTTGATATCTCCTAGAAAGTATGGACTTTGGTTTACTATCATGTAGAAACAAGACTATGATGGTTATAGTGGTCTTGGATATCAGAAACAAAGAATAATTGAACCTATCACTACAAAAGGATAATCTCCTAGTTTGGGGCTTAGATTCAAACCATTATGAATAGGTCCTCCTAGTACTATGGTACTTATGTAAGACTATGGATGTTTTGAATAATGAAAAGGCATCTAAGGATACCCAACCTAAAACCAATAGTCCTCTAGGTTCTAAGCATGACCCCAATTACACCACTAAATTAGATGTCATGAATATAAGTGTTCCAGTGTTCAACATACCACAAAGTCTTTTTGAATTCTCTTAATCAACCTTCATGTGGAAGGTCATTGGTCTCAATGCTCCCAATCTTCCCTTATATCTAGTTTTTTATGACCAAATCTAGCTACCTAATTTTCCCAACACCCATGATCAAATCTTTATCCAAAAACCCTTTGCATACATCATCATCAATGACATCCCACACAACATAGCCATTGATCAATTTATCCTCAGATGTCTTGATTAACAAGAGGTAGACATTGTCTTACATATAGTACACAATGGTATATCTCAAGGCCTTTCTAGTGGTTTCATCTTAGCTATAGAATTAGAATGACTCCTATGTAGTTATGGTCAGTTGTGGGTCTAGAGATTATCAGCTAGTAGCACCAACAACAAAATTATTCTAAGCATTTATCAAGAACATTCATGGTTTCATCTGAAAGTCTTGAAAAATATTTTTTAAAAAGCAAAATGTCCAATAAAAATATTTTTAAAAAAATAACAAAAATTCATGAAAAAAGAAAACAAAAGAAAGTGAAAAAAGTCATGAAAAAATGGATTCCTTGATGAAAACCTAGCAAATAGGCATCTTGGCATGAAAATTTGAGTCAAGAGAAAAAATTTGTCCAAAAGTGAAAACCTGGAAAACTGGCACTTTGGGCAAGTACCATGGTGAAAACTTGGAAAATAGGCACCATGTGCAATCAGTTGTTTCTCGTCCATCCATCAGGATTCCATTTGACTTTTTCCCCTTTTGTCATTCCTTGATCATATCCTCCATATTTCAAGACATCCCTAGCCCCTTATCATGGCCCATGAACTATTTAATGTCCATTGTTATCTTCCCCAAGTTTGTACATACTTTTTCTTTCTCCTTTGTATATAGTTTGTGTCTTGTTTGGGGGCATATTACCTACATAGTACATGAGTTTGAACGTGAATTTGGTGCATATCCCTAAGACTTTTTTATCCATTGGACTTATCACATATCATATTGGACCTAATAGTTAAAATCTTTTATTATCCAGAAAAAATCCTAAAAATTCAAGTATGATCCTAAAAAAATTCTAATAATTCAAATATGATCCTAAAAAAATATTTAAAATTATAATATGATCTTGAAAAAATTCTAAAAACCATAAAATTTCCTAAACAAATTCACTAAAAATCATAAAATGTCCTAAAAAAGAGCACTAAAAAATCATAAAATGTCTTGAAAAAAGCACGAAAAATCATAAAATATCCTTAAAAAATCCATAAAAATCATAAAATGTCTTGAATAAATTGCTAAAAATCATAAAACATCTTTAACTAATCACTAAAAATTGTAAGATGTCTTAAAGAAACTAGTCACACGAAAACATCAAATATCCCCACAAACCCTAAAAATCAGAAAACCCATAAAAAAATTGTAATAAACCTTGTACATAATCATCCCTTTTGCATAAAAATTTTCACTTTTGTAGATTGAAACTGAAAGCACTGCACTTCAATTACAATCACACATATCTAAGCAATGTGAACCAACAATAAATCCAACATGTCACTATGAACCTATCAACTGAATCAACAATTAAAACCATCACATGATCAACCTATCAAACACTATTTGAAGACCTAAAACACTAAAAGGCAAGTAATAATGGACAAGAATAGTTTTTAGCTCACTCTATTTAGTGATTTGTTTCTTTTTCTTTCTTTTTTCTTTGATCATATTCCTATGCTACTTGATGATATAAACTAATCTAAGAGAGTAGCCAGAACCATTCATGGTCATTTTTTAAAAAAAATTCATCTGTTACAATGTAGCTTTGAGAGTCTAGGGCATGTATGTATGCCTTAGGAAGGAAAAGGTCATTTTTTTTTTGCATTGTGCTTGTTTACACAAAATATTTTGCATTTTGCACTCTAGCCGTTTATGCCATGGTGCATTACATTCCATTTTCCATATCAAAATAAAGCTCCATTTGACATATAGTGTATTTTACAAAAGCAAAAGTCTTCCCATCATACTAACGATTACTCGTCTCATCTCCTCCATCTTCTATGTCTCCTTCATCTGCTACCTTGGTCTTGTACTCTGATACATCAAAAGCATTGTTATCCAACATTCTTTCATATGTCAAAAGTCCAAAATGATCCAAAGCAATAAATCTTTGTATAAGCATGACATTTATATTATTTTCACATTTCATTTGCATTCATTTTATATCATTTTACATTTCATTTTCATTTATTTCATATCATTTTTACATTTTGTTTGAATTCATTTCATATCATTTACATTTCATTAAGCAAGCATAGTAGGTGATAAAACAATGCATGATGTCATCATAAAAAGGCCCACATAAAAATGCTTAAAAGCATCCATAAAAAACATATAAAATCTATGCATAAGTTATCTCATATAGTCATCATAACATAATTGCATCTCATAAATGTCTCAAAAAAAGTATCAAAGTATGTGATCATAGTTTACATCAATACTACCTGCCCGTAGGTGTGAACTATGAAAGAGCATAATAGGAAGTAAAACACAAACAAAGAAGCCCCTCTATACATGAGCATATGTATGTTAACTTATATTATCCCTAGCCTCATGACCTTTATCCATCCTCAAGGATGATCCCTCTACTATCTATGGTGGCCTCATCAATCCCATCGACCCCAGTTCCACATGCTAGACCTCATAACTTTCACATTTTAGCTATGATTTGTGATCCATCAATTGTGATGACTTTTTCATCTCATTGTCAAAAATTGACCTATCATATGCATATCTTAGTCAATTTCTTGAGGGGGCACTATTGGTGTAAATAAGTATTTACTATTTATACTTACTTAAGTTTACTTACGTTAATGCATTATTTTAGTATCTATTTATTAGTCACCTAGGAGTATGTGCACTCTTGTGAGTTGTCATGTTGACAACACTAGAGTTCGCACATCATTTATGCACATGGTGTCTACAAAATATCCACTTGAGATACACCTTGCATCCTTATCCTATTATCTAAAATAATGGATAAGATGTGTGTTTAGTTGTCATGCTTATCTTATCTCTTGGCTCATGCTAAAGAAATTCTAGGTGCTTCCTGAGAGGCCTTTATATGCAGGCACTCCTAGTGTGTTTGTAAATATAATATAGAGAAATGTATGAAGACATACCTTGATATATTGATCATACTCCTTTTTGGTCTATAGTTGTGCTTATCTTTAAGTTCTATGATCTTTGGTGAATTTTTCTCTAAGGAAAATTCTTACATGGTATCAGAGCTCTTGGAGAATTTCTCTTCACATAGCCATCTAAGACCATCTTCTTGCTATAGCACCTTAGCCCAAATTTGGAGTATCATAGAAATTAGGAGCATCTAGAGCTAGATATGACCTCACCATTAGGTTTGGAATTTTGATTCAATTAAATTTGACTATAATTTCACCTACCTAGGCATAGTCAAAATCGAGGCAATTTTTTTTGCAAACTGGTACTCAAAGGATCAATTTGCAGAATTGGTATGATCATTTCAGATTTGTACATTTAATTTTTAGATCTACATTTTTTTCATCTACATCTCTACTATTTTTTTCTCAGATTTGCATTAGTTTTCGGAATTTTTTTGGCCATTAGGCCATAGGAGAGTTTTTTTGCAGCTGAAGATTGGTGCTTGTTGGTGCAAATTAGATATTTGCATCACATTTAGAAGGTCAAGAAACCCCTAAATTAGATTTTGTTTCACCCAAATCAAAAATTCAAGGCAAAATCTAGAGTCATTTGATTTTTGGATGCATGACGGTGGTGATTCAGAAAAAATAACAGTAGTGTTGCTTTTCAAATTACGATATCTCCCTCATACAAGCTCCTTTTTGCAAGTAATTTTTTTTTGTTTTAGGGTAGGATTTTGTGATCTATACATTGGTGTAGGAAGTTTGACATCTCTATTGCTAAATTTTTCTACAACTCACAAATCCTAATTTTTGCCACTTAAAATGTTTAGTACAGGTTCATCTGGACACATAATTAAGTTCCATTTTTTTTAAAGTGAAATTTTTTTTTCTACTTTTTAGATCTGTAATTAGATTATAGGTTCTATGGACAAAAATACTACTTTTATAAATAGGCCCTAAATTGGCAAGTGGCTATAAAGTGCTTGAGTCATCCATTGGGTGGGTTTCTTTGATTGTTTTTTTGCATCTTTGGGGATTACATTAGTCCATCATGGAAGAGGAAGATTTGATTATCTTGACACCAAAAAACTATTAGGAATGGAGTCAATTGGTCATCCCATATCTTAGTTAGCATAATGCACTACCATATGTGAGAGGGTTTTTATACAATGAGGACACATGTTCCATCCTTTGTCATGCACTCTTTCTCTAAATGGATATGGAGGCTATGGATTCACTTGATGACTTGAAGTTAGAAGATTTATGCAATATTTGGATTCATATTTGGGAGATGTATGGAGATCCACATGTTCCTCCATTCCCCAAAGATATTTTACCTCCAATTGTAGTTGCATCCTCTCTAGATGAGATCACATCTCCAGATGCTCTTGTTGCTCCTATTGATCCTATTTTAGCCACAGATGCTTCAGATTTAGTATAGTAGGAAACTTCATCTCTTCCTACTCTACCTTCATGTGATGACTTCCTACTAGACTTTGCACAACTATTTGTGGAGTCTGACTTTAGCACAAAAAGGTACACTTTGTCTTCTAGTTCTAGCCTCATGTGATGAATTCTTCACAAACATTTCAAGTTTGTTCATGGAGTCATACACAACTAATTTGGGAGACCTCTTTAATGAGGATGATCCTTCTACAATTTTTGTGAGGGCCCACTTTGACCCTCATGTCCATTCTCTACATGATTAGTCTTTACAGGCTGATGTGATTGTGGATACTTATGTAGATCATCTATAGGAGGTCTCCATGTCATTTGAGAAGACTGTTGGTTTCTTGAGATAGGTTTTATATGCATCCCAATCTACACTTCTTCTCAATAGTTTTGGAAGGAGCCGCCATTATTATCAACACAGGGACACTTGAGCAAGTTTTAGAGACACCTTTCATCATCAAAATTCTTTCCTCACATAGGGAAAACTAGTGCAGGAGCACCCAATCAAACAAAGTAGTCTAAGGTCTTCTAGGTCTTTTTAATCTTTGATTCTAGCATATTTTTAGGCTTTCTTTCTTAATGATCCTATTGTGTGAACCCTTGAACAACTTTTGGTATTTATATAAACTAGTTGTTTCATGAGGTCATATAGGTCTAGTAGTCTCTTAGGAGGTGTTAGAGTCTTTCAAAAGTTATGGTAAAGTCATAAAAGAAAAATAAGTTGTATAACAATAATACTAATGCAACATTTACACTATATTAATGAGTTTTTTTTGTAATAGTTCCCTCCAATGGTCACAACCTTCCAAATTTGGTTGGACTTGTTGGAGGAAGGTCTTCATAAGCCCTTACAGGTGGGTGGAAGACACACAATTTAATATTTTTCCTTTGAATCAATAAAACTATTGTTTTTTTGTGCAAAAAAATTGATTTTCTAATCATTTTATGGACTATATGGATAAGGGTGGCTAGAAAGTCATATTTTATTGAAGCTTGTTGAGTTATCTTTCTAATGAATCTACTCTAAGCTCTTGAATCACCAGGAGATATGAGATATAAGGAATTTTGTTGAACTTGGTTTCAAACCCTAACTACCTCGGGTTTTGGAGGAAAATGGCAATATCTCCCATTTCCACTATTGGAAAAATCTAATTTTTAGTCGAATGGGAGATTTTCAAGCGTACTATAGGATTTTGGAGGTTTCAAAATAGGAGCAGATGGTGGTCATACTATACAGGAAAGAATGAGTTGGTATCTTCATGTGACAACTCTGCTACATTGTAAGATTTCCTGATTTGCATGCCATGGGGTTTGAGCTAGTGGATGAAACCTTGGAATTCCTCTTTCCTTTTCCTAACCTAGATGTTCCATCCTTTGGTTTGGTCCATTTCATTGAATGTTTGGTACTTCCTTTGTTAAAGTGACCTAATTGGGGCAATTAGGCCTATTAAGCATTGCTATTTTAGGAGGTCAATCCATGACATTAGAACCTATCTTTTTCAAAGTATGACAAAATCAATAAAGGTCATCAAGAATTCTGATTTATTCCTAGGTTCCTTTGAAGGATTTTATACTTATGGCAAAAATTGCTTTGGGAAGGGCTACTAGGCTTGTTGTTGCATTATTAGGATAGAGTAATGAAAGTTGTGTCTAGATTGTTGTTAGACTATGGTTCCTTGGTTTTAGTGCATAAGTTGAACCCCTTAATATTTTTATAGATGCAAAATGTGGAAATCCACCATTTGAGGGTAAGAATTCAACTCTTATCAAACCATAGTTGCATGTGTTAGGAGTGATCCTTTGAATCTTGTTTTATTCAAAGGTGTAGAAGTTGGGTGTTTCCCTTGCGATGTTAGGTTGGTGATCAGCATATCCTAGAATAGTTGTCATTAGCCCATACCTCTACATAAATTTGTACCAGAGCTTGAATATCTTGAGTGTGTGGGTAGAGCACCGAGGGAGGCAATCCACTCCAAGACCTTAAAGATTTGGTATTTGTTTTGTTGATGAGTTTTGGTTGCAGGGTTCTTATCCATCAAAGATGTAGTAAGAAAGTGTGTGTGTGGAAGACCTAAGAAGGGGTATTAATATTGTCTCCATCAAGATGAAGTTGGGTAGACAGTGTAAAGAGAGAAACCACTAAGAGAGCGTGGTAATGCATCTTCTAGGGAATTGGATGGGTAAGACGACAATAGGTTGGTAGTTGTGTAGCAGCAAGAGGAATGGGGGATATATGGAACCCTTGTAGGACAACCATTAATCCTCGACTAATAGGAGAATTTGAGAAGATTTTTTTGAGGAAAATCTTGTGTCCTTAAAGGGTAAGTTGATGAGAGAAAAGGCACAAGGAGGCAAAGGTGAAGGTAAAGATTTTTGGTCTGATTTTTTTTCCAGGTTATCAGTTCCATGTTTCCAAGAGACATGGAAACTTTTCAAGGTTGGGAGTATGATGCAAGAGCACCCCATCAAACAAAGTATTCTAAGGTCTTCTAGGCCTTTTCAATCTTTGATTCTAGCATATTTTTAGGCTTTCTTGCTTAGTGATCCTATTGCGTGAACCCTTCAACAACTTTTGGTATTTGTATAAACTAGTTGTTTCATGACATCATAGGGGTCCAGTAGTTTCATACAGTCTTGTTATAAGTCTTAGGAGGTGTTAGTGTCTTTTAGAAGTTATGGTAAATTCATAAGAGCAAAATAAGTTGCATAACAATAACAATAATACAACATTTACACTATATTAATGATTTTTGTTCGTAATGGTTCCCTCCAATGGTCACAACCTTCAAATTTTGGTTGTACCAGTTGGAGGAAGGTCTTCATAAGAACTTATAGGTAGGTGGAAGACACACAATGTAATATTTTTCCTTTGAATCAATAAAACTATTATTTTTTCTTGCAAAAATGCTGATTTTTTGATCATTTTATAGACTATACAGATAAAGTTGGTGGGAGAGTTAGATTTTATTGAAGCTTGTTGAGTTACCATTCTAATGAGTCTACTCTAAGCTACTGAATCACCAAGAGATAGGAGATATAAGGATTTTTTTTGAACTTGGTTTCAAACCCTAACTACCTAGGGTTCTGGAGGAAAATGGCAATATCTCCCATTTCCACCATTGGAAAAATCTGATTTTTAGTGGAATGAGAGATTGTCAAGTGTACTATAGGATTAGATAGTGGTTGTACTGTATAGGCAAGAATGAGTTGGCATCTTCATGTGATAACTCTATTGCATTCTGAGATTTTCTAATTTGCATGCCATGGGGTTTGAACCAATGGATGAAACCTTGGAATCCCTCTTTCCTAGATGTTTCATGTTGTTATTTGGTCAAAAGGAGACATCAAAACCTACCTCTTTGGGAGTATAAAAAACTCAATAAATGGTGTTAGGAATGCTGATTTGTTCCTAGGGTCCTTTGTGGGATTTTGTACTTATGGTAGAAATTTTTTTGGGAAGGGCTACTAGGCTTGTTGCTGCATTATTAGGACAAAGTAATGAAAGTAGTGTTTGGATTGTTGTTAGACCATGGTTCCTTAGTTTTAGTGCATAATTTGAACGCCTTAATATTTTGGTAGATGTAAAATGTGGGAATCCACCATTTGAGGGTAAGAAGTCAAGTCTTATCAAACCATAGTTGCATGTGTTAGGAGTGATCCTTTAAATCTTGTTTTATGCAAAGGTGCAGAAGTTGGGTGTTTCTCTTGCCATGTTAGGTTGGTGATCAACATATCCTAGAATAGTTTTCATTAGCCCATACCTCTACATCATAAATGTCTCACCAATACCACTACCATTATTTCTTATGGATGAAAAGGATGAATAACTAGGGCCAAAGGCTCACTCAACTATCCAAACCACCTTGCAAGAGTTAACACAATGAAAGAAAACACAAGGATCAACAACCAAAGGAGGAAGAGGAGAGAAATACTTTTATTGATTCATAAAAACATCTTCATACATTCCCAGCTATAAGGCCTTCTAGGTTACAACCAATTACACATACATTCACATTCAAAGATCCAACAACTAATTCACACTTACAGTTCTGCTCTTTTAATCCCCTTCTCCCAAACTTTCCTAACTCTAAGCCTAAACACTCTATATATACTTGCCAAAATGGCTTACAAATTATTCTAGAACATTACATAAGAGGAAGGCCAACCCAACAATGGTCTGGCCACATCCCATGAAAAGATCTTAACATAAATGTCATGATTAGAATAAATCCCACAAGTTGGCTCATAGAAATCACATCCAAATATTGACACTCAACACATGAAGGGTCACTCAACATACACTAGGTAACTATACACATGAAGAATCACTCAGCATACACTATGTAACTCAACACATGAAGGAATTCCTATAGCAACTCAGCTCCCATGGAGTACTACAATAACTCAGCTCCCAATGAGTGCTATAGTAACTTGGCTTCCATTGAGTGCTATAGTAACTTAGCTCCTATTGAGTGCTATAGTAACTCGGCTCCAACATGTAGAATGAAAAAAAATGAGTAGCATAACAAGGCAACCTAGTATGCTCCTACATTAGACAACTAGGGTTTAAAGAAATGATTCTCTTAAATCAATGAGAGGTCATTATATGAGTTGAATCCAGCTTAGATTGAGAAATTCATGAAGCATCTTCAATAGGCCTATTTTTCCACTTCACCAAATATTCATAGTAATCTTTTCCTCTTGTGCTCTTTCCAACTCTTTGATCCAATATTTTTTCAAGTTCTTTAATTGGCTTCTTAGGATAATCTTTTGATACAACAACTTCATCCTCTGACTCATGATACTTATATAAATAAGCAATATTGAAGATAGGAGATATATCCATGTCATCAGGTAACTCAACTTCATAAGAATTACCACTGTCATAAATTTTCAAGATCTTACAAGGTCCAAATTTCTTCATCTTCAGCTTATTGTATGTTCCAACTAGAAATCTTCCTTTCTTCAAATGAACCATCACCTCATCACCAACTTAAAAATCATGGTGTCTTCTAGATTGATTAGCATTCTCCTTATACTTATGATTATGTTGTTCTAGCCTCAACTTAACTTCCTTATGCAAAGGCTCTATAAAATTAGAAAATTCTTCTCCTATAGAACTTTTATTTTCTTCACCAACAACATCTCTCAAATTTGATATACCTCTACGATGTATTCTAATAACAATCTCAAAAGTTGTTTTCCCTGTACTACTATTCATAGAATTGTTATATGAAAATTCAGCTTGTGCTAATACCATCTCCAAATTACTTGGCTTATTCCCAACTAAACATCATAAAAATTTACCCAAGCTTCTATTAACAACATCTATCCATCCATCTATCTGAGGATGGAATACAGAACTAAAGTTCAGCTTAATACCAATCTTCTTCCATAAAATCTTCCAAAATAACCAACAAAAATTACTATCTCTGTCTAAAATAATACTTCTTGGTAATCCATGCAATCTCACAATCTCTTTAAAGAAAAGTTCAGCAACATGCTCAGCATCTGATATCTTCTTACATGGTATGAAATGAGCCATCTTAGAAAATCTTTCCACTACAACAAATATAGAATCATACCCTTTCACTGTCTTAGGCAATCCAAGAACAAAATCCATACTGATGTCAGTCCAAGGTTTCTTAAGAATAGTAATAGGTGTATACAAACCATCATTTTGACTCACCCCTTTTGTAACTTGACAAACTTCACAACTCTTTACAAATTTGGGAACATTCTTATACATTTGTGGCCAATAATGCTTCTCTTTCAGCAAACTCTATGTCTTATCAATTCCAAAATGTCCAGCGAATCCACCACTATGCTTTTCCTTAACCAAATTCAACCTCATAGAACCTCCAAGAATACACAATTGAATGCCTTTGAACAACATACCTTCTTGAATGAAATATTCATCATACTTACTTATATGATATATTAGATTTGGTTCTTTGCACTCTATCCACACCTTAGAAAAATTAGGATCAGCATCATACAACTCTTTCATTTCATCAAAACCAAGAACTTTAACCTTCATTTTAGTCAACAAAGATTGTCTTCTACTCAATGCATTAGTAACTCTATTAGTAACTCAACTCTTATGCTTGATCACAAATGTAAAACTCTGCAACCACTCAACCCACATTTTAAGTCTTTGTTTCAATTTATGTTGAGTTCCCAAGTATTGCAAAGCTTTATGATTAGTATTTAGTAAAAAATATTTAGGAATCAAATAATTTCTTCACTTCTACAATGCTTGGACAATAGCATAAAATTCTTGATCATACATAGAATACTTCCTTGTAGCATCATTCAAATTTTCACTAAAGAAAGAAATAGGCTTACCTTCTTGATTTAATACATCTTGATTTAATACAGCTCCCATTGCATTACCACTTGCATCACATTAAACTTGAAATAATTTATTGAAATCAAGTAAAGATAATATAAGTAATTCAACAACCTTTTATTCTAAATTCTCAAAAATCTTATCAGCTCCATGTGTCTACTTGAATTCATTTTTATCTCCCCTCATTGTTTCAGTCATAGCATTATAAACTACATTGAAATTCTTTATAAACTTTCTATAAAAACTAGCCAAACCATGAAATAATCTTACCTAACCCACATTCTCAAGTGTAGGCCATTCTAAAATTGCTTTAACCTTCTCAAGATCCATCTTCAATCCATCAGCTAAAATCACAAATCCCAAATACACAATCTCCTCTTGCATAAAAGAACACTTTTTTTAGATTAATCAACAACTTTTCCTCTTTCAACCTCTACAATACTTGTCTAATATGCTCAAGATGTTCTTCCTTAGTCTTACTAAATATCAAAATATCATCCAAATAGAAAATCACAAACTTACCCAAAAATCTTTCCAAAACTTCATTCATCACCCTCATGAAAGTATTAGGTGCATTAGTCAAACCAAAAGGCATAACCAACCATTCATACAAACCATCTTTTGTCTTGAAACCAATTTTCCATTCATCACCTTCTCTGATTTTGATATGATAATAGCCACTCTTCAAATCAATCTTGGTAAAATACTTTGCTCCACTCAAAAAATCCATTATGTTGTCCATCCTTGGCATATGAAACCTATATTTCATTGTGATTTTATTAATAGCTCTAGAATCAATACACATTATCCATTCTCCATTCTTTTTAGGTGCTACTATAGTAGGTATGGCACACAGACTCGAGCTTTCTCTGATCAAACCTTTCTATAATAACTCATGCATTTGTCTATTAAGTTCTCCATTCTTTACATGTGTCAATCTATATGGTGCTTTGTTTGGAAAACTAGCTCTAGGAATTAGATCCATACAATGATTTATTCTTCTTATTAGAGGTAAACCATCAAAAATATCATCAACAATAATGTCTTTATACTCATTTAGCAATTCTATGACTTCTACTGGTACTCAACTTTTACTATCTATTGTCACTTGGTCATTACTAGCTTCTATTGCTTAGCCATTACTACCAATACTCAGTCCTCTAGGAATTATGGAAAAATAGACTTGATTCCTTTTCATTTCCTTTTAAATTTTTTTCCCATTAACCATGCAAATTTTTATAGTAGTACAATTACCCTCATTTGGACTTTCAATCAAAGGCAGTGATATTTTTTTCTTCCCATGTACCCAAAGAGTATATTGATTCAATCTTCCATCATGTACATCATATCTATCATATTACCAAGGTCTACCCAATAAAATATGACAACAATCCATGGGCATAATATCGCACAAAACTTCATCAAAGTGATGTCCAATTTTGAACTTCACAACGCATTTCTCACTTACCAATATCTTATGCTCATCTTTGATCCATGAAACATGATAAGGTTTGGGATGTTTCAGCCTCTACAACTACAACATGGTAATCAGCTCCTTTGATGCTAGATTTTTAGAACTTCCATTCTCAATGATCACATTGCCACATTTTCTAGCCATCATACATCTTGTCTTGAAAAGACTTATTAAAATAGGTTCCTCATCACTTCGTTTATTACATAAGGTTCTTCTCACCATCATATTTTCTCCAACCTCAAGCCCACTTGGTGAACCCTCATCATCTCCTTGAATCACAACATTTCTATTACCTTTCCCACTTTCAGATGATCTACATTCAAAAGATCTATGTCCCTCTTTACCACATCTAAAACAATTACCATGAAATCCACCTCTAGAATAAGAATTAACTCTTCCTTAGTAAGAATTAGTGCGTCCTTGGTAAGAATTATCACTTTTCCATTTGCTCTTGCCTTTTTCATAATTCTTCCATTTAGGTTTTCCTTTATCCTATACAAAACTTTCAAATGTGCCACCTTCACCATAAGATCTACTTTTGCCTCTCTAGAATCTACCACCTCTACCTCTTTGTCTTTGCTCATGCTTCTTTGTTAAGCTCTGCTCAACTCTTAAGGCATATTGATGTGCTTCTTCTACACTTTCCAACTTCACAAAACTTATTTTATCCTGAATTCTAGATCTCAATCCATTAATGCACCTTGCAATTTTCTCAACATCATCATCCACATGTCCAAGTTTGATGTCTAATATATAGAATTCCTTAGTATATTCTTTCACAGTCATGTCTTTTTGTTTCAAATTTTGCATCTTTTTCAACAAACTAACTTGGTAATCAACAGGAAGGAATTTGTTCTTTACCTTGTTCATAATCTTTGGCCAAGTTTTGATCATCTCCTTTCCTCTCCTTTGTCTATCATTTTGCAAGTGTTCCCACCATAGTAATGCATGACCTTTCAACCTAGTGACTACAATCTTCACCTTTCTATTATTAGGAGTGTTTTCATACTCAAAGAGCTTCTCCATACCAAAGATCCAATCAAACACAACATTGGTATCCAACTTTCCATTATAAGGAACAAATTCTACAACAGGCTTTGAATTTTCCCTAGAAAACACTCACAACAATCTTTCCTTATCTTGATCTTCTTTAGATTCTAGATTATAGTTTGGTGATGTTGCTTCATCATCACTTACATTATTAAGATGTGCTCCTCTCCTATGGGTTGTCTCTATAGCATCTAATCTGGCTACAATTTGTCTCAACTAATCAAATATAACATCATCAACATTTCTTCTACCATGAACCATCTTTACAAATCAGGTTCTTGCAAGATCGTAAACCTCTACAAGTTATAGGTTAAATCCATAAGATTTGTCACCGCACAGCAAAATCTAAATCAGGGTTCTACACGATCCAATCTCCACAAGGATGCACCTCAAGATCTAATACCAATTGATGCATGGAAAGGATGAATAACTAGGGCCAAAGGCTCACCCATCTATCTAAACCACCCTACAAGTTTTAACACAACAAAATAAAACACAAGGAATAGCAACCAAAGGAGGAAGACAAGAGAAATACTTTTATTGATTCATCAAAACATCTTCATACATGCCCAGCTATAAGGCCTTCTGGTTTACAACCAATTAAAAATACATGTACATTCAAAGATCCAATAGAAAATTCTCACTTATAGTTCTATTCTTTTAATCCCCTTCTCCCAAACTTTCCTCACTCTAAGCCTAAACACTATATATATACTTGCCACAATGGCTTATGGATTATTCTAGAATATTGCATAAGAGGAAGGATGATGCAACAATAGTCTAAACACATCTCAAGAAAAGATCTTAACATAAATGTTGTGATTAAAATGAATCCTGTAAGTTGGCTCATAGCAATCACATCCAAATGCTAACACTCAGCACATGAAGGGTCACTTAGCATACATTGGGTTACTTGGCACATGAAGAGTCACTTGGCATACATTGGGTAACTTGGCACATGAAGGAATTTCTATAGTAACTCAACATATGAAGGAATTGCTATAGTAACTTAGCTTCCACTAAGTCCTACATTAACTCATCTCCCATTGAGTGCTATAGTATCTTGGCTCCCATTGAGTGCTACAATAACTCAACTCCCATTGAGTCCTACAGTAACTCAGCTCCCATTGAGTGCTATAGTAACTTGGCTCCAACATGAAAAATGAGAAAAAATGAGTAGGATAACAAGGCAACCTATAATGCTCCTACATTAGTTTCTTACAAAGGGAAGGAACATCATTCAACAATCATGGATTAGTTTCTACATTAGAGCATTTCTCACTAGTTGGCACCTTACTTTTAGGGAGGGGGGGGGGGGGGGGGGGGGGGGGGGGGGGGGGTTTGGGGGGAACCTCATCTCCTTCTTCTCCTTTTCAGGTGGGACTTTTTCCTCTTAGGGGGTTTTGTCCTTCTCCCATTTCTCTCTTATATATACTCAATTTATGTCATAATGGGGGGTTCTTGATTACTCCATCCATCCATGCATCTTGGTTTTCATTTCTCTTTTTGGGGGAGGATTTTTCCCATGAGATTTTCCCACTTTCTTTTCTTTATGAGAGATTGTACTTTCATTATGTATATAGGTACCTAACATAGCCTAATAGATGGGACCCATCATGTATTTCATCCTAGTTCTTGTGAAATTAAGTAAATTCCCCTAAGTTTCACTTAAGGGGGGGTTTTGGTGTACATAAGTATTTACTATTTACACCTACTTAAGTTTACTTAGGTTCATGTATTATTTTAATATTTATTTATTAGTCACCTAGGAGTATGTGCACTCTTGTGAGTTGTCATGTTGATAACACTGGAGTTCACACCTCATTTATGCACATGGTGTCTACAACATCTCCACTTGAGACACACCTTGTCATCCTTATCCTATCATCTAGAATGATGGATAAGATGTGTGCTTAGTTGTCATGCTTAGCTTATCTCCTGGCTCTTTCTAGAGACATTCTAGGTGCTTCCTAAGAGGCCTTTATATACAGACACTCCTAGTGTGTTTGTAAATACAATACAAAGCAATGCATGAGGACATACTTTGATATATTGATCATGCTCCTTTTTGGTCTACAATTGTGCTAGTGTTTGAGTTCTACAATCTTGGGTGAATTTTTCCCTAAGGAAAATTCTTACATGGTATCAGAGTTATACCAAATTCTTACGTGGTATTAGAGCTATACCAAATTCTTACAAGCACCCATATATATCATTTCTACTAGTGCACATTGTTATGGCCTTCTCATAAATTTTTTTTAATGCAATGCTCTAAATCACATTGTATCAAAGAGGGGCAAAATGTAGATGCTAAAAAATGGTTCACGTTTACGGTTTCATCAAAATGAAGATCCATTTAACATATAGTAAACCTTTTGAAAAAAAAATTCTTCACCTCATTCTATCTAGTCCTCATCTCATCCCTTTAGTCTTCTTTCACTCATATCTTCATTCATTACCATGTGTTTTGATGCACCAAATCATCTTCATTTTACATTCCTACATTCTTATGTCATCCTACATTGTCTGTCAACCTTCTAGGGCTTTCCACCTAGTCTAGCCTTAGTCTGACATTTTTTTGACCAATTTTTACAAAATGTGACCATGTTTGACTAATTTTACCCATGTTATGACCTCTTTCTATCATTTTGGAAATGCACACAGTTTCAGGTCATTCTAAGTCTAGTCATACTAATTTTGGCCCCCAGAGCCTTCTAGGGCATAGTCCACACTTTTAGAGCACACTTGGGCTTCCGAAGTGTGCCATGGGCATACTTAGTACTATCATAGTGCACTTGGGTGCATTTTGGGTGCACTTGGGGTAGTAAGATGCCCAAAACTACTCTCATAACCCCTATTTTACACTTTGGAGGCAATAACTTTTGCATTTTAACTCTGATTTATGAACTATTAATTGCATTGAATTTGTATCTTCATTGTGAATAAACTATCCTATAATTTTTGTTATTTGATCACTATATTGAGTGGTAACCCTTGAAAACACTCTTGGGCCTCTAAATCAACATTACTTTTACCACTAATTTATCCCATTTTCTCATTCCACTAACTCTAATCTTTTCACCAACTTGATCGTATCTCAATAGTGTCTATCATCATTTATATCCTCTTTTACATCAATTTCATGTCATTTTGAAACCATTTCAAATAAACTCAAAACCTTTTCAAATCAACTCGAAATTATATCAAATCAACTTGGAATCACCCAAAATCAATCTAGAATCACCCAAAATTAGTCTTAATCAACCCAGAACATATCAGATACCTTAAATCAATCATCATCTATCCAATCCTAGGAATTTTTTTGGCTTTCACTGCCTTGGAAACTTATCAGTCTATCAAATCTTGTCAATCAAACCTTGGTACTATTATGGCTCTCAATGCTAGGTCAAACTATCATTCACATCATTTGATCTTTGACATTGTCAAGTCTCTCAATATCAAATCACGGCCTTAGCAAACAACAATTCTATCAATGTTATTATGATTAACCCTACCAACCGATCTCTATCCTATAGCATTTTACAATGTTAGTTGAATGTTGAATATTCTTAATTCATGTCATGTGTCCTTGGCATGTTATCATTTTTTTCAATCAATTAATTTGACCATGGCTTTGGTCTGTCCATCATCATCCTATTCAATCTCCTTATCATTACATTTTATCAAAGGATACTATTGCACTTATTTAATCAAACTAGCCAATCATCTACTGATTTCCTCTACAATATTAAACAGCCCATAATTTAATCCTATGCCATTTTAATAATTATTATTCCTAACTAACATCCTCAATTAATTAATGTTATTAATTAATTGATCCATCATTCACAAACCATGGAAATTCTCAATTTCCTAAGTCATATTTTCCTCCATTAATTATATTTTCACTAATTTCTATTTGTGTGGAATAGTGGTTTTTTAATTCAAAAATTCTACATAATATGGACATCATCATGACACATAAGAATGAAACCTAGTGGATTCTTCATTGACACTTGGCTAAGATATGTCATACTCCATATATTCTTATTCTCTTATGCACATCCATATTTGGCTTCCATTGTCATAGATTCTTAGCTTTATGTATGTTTTAGGTGTCATATGATGTGTCATAGATCCTATTCCATCTTTAGCCAAGTTTGACTTCAAGCATCATACAATCCTACACTTAGCATCTTGTGTCATATGTGTCATGGATTCTCAAAGGAATCTCTTATCAAGTCACATATCCAAGGTGACAAATCTAATGCTCTCACCTTGTGTGTTGATTATAAAATGAGCATTCTTTCTCTCATTTTTGGCCCCTGGCTTCTTAGACTTTCACTCTTGCTCTCACACTAAAATCAAATCTTCTAGTATTCTCATAGAATCATAACCATCTTAGGCTTTTACTTCAAAATTGTGTGCACTATAGGTAATATTGGAGCTACATCATATGGAGAAAAAAGAAGGACATGGGAGCTACAAATGAAAGAGGGGGTTTTTAACATTGTGTTTCCTCCTTTATTAATTTGGCTTTCATGGTAGACTAGAAGGTGTCAATGTATGTTTAGCAAGTTGGTGAATTTCTAATAGTATGTTAGACATTAACTTATTTTCTAGTCCTACATAAGGAACCTAAATAGGTTGTTGCAAACCAGAGAGATTTGTATCACACATATCATCAACAAGTTTTTTTTGATAATAAAGATCAAGATGAGAATGTTATACGTAACACTTTGGCTACAATTGATCATATCAATTTGAGAAAACCTTCCAAAGATGAAATTGATAGGATTACCTTAGAATTGGTTGCACAAGTCCAAAGTACTTATAATTTGATGAATAAAATTGTAAATAGTGCCCCTATGAAGCCAACAGGCATTTTTATCAAGGATAATACTACAAAGGTTACTTTTGAAAATAAGAAAAATATTCTTGAGATTTCTAAGATCAAGGAAAATAAAAATAAGAAATGGGAACCAAAATAGAGGTTACATTCTCAAGAAATTGAAGCTACCTAGCCAACTACATCAGAGAAAGCATCAAAATATAAGATTGTTAAGCAAAAGGAATCATTTTTTTCAAACTTCTATGCCTATAGGTATTAATGTTAAACCTACCAATTATGATCTAGTTGATATGATTTCAATGCTATCACAAATTATTGTCAAGGCTCCTTTGTCAAAAATGTTCAAGATAGAAGAACATAAGAGAAAAGCTTTGTTTTGGTTAGGAGGAATAGGGAATAATAATGATGTTGTCATAAAAGAACCAAAAATTATATAGTAGATCCCAGCCCTAGAAAAATAAAGGGAAGAAAATGAATTAATGTCTCAAATACGTCAAATGTATTTGGAAAATTCATCAGTTGCGTACTTACAGGACATTGACCCCTTTTTCTTGAGCTTGATCCTAAAAGGTAGAATTTTAAAGAACTGTATGATTGATTCTAGTGCCTCAAATAATATAATTCCTTTTAAGGTTATGGAGGCCCTTGGTCTAATAGTTGACACTAGGCAAGGTAGATGCAGGGCAATGGATACTAAAGAAATACCTATCATAGGTACTATTAATGCTCTACCTTTCAAACTTACTGCATATCCTGATGAAGAATTAATTATGTCAGTCCTTGTAGTAGATATTCCCCCTCACTATGGGATATTTCTTTCAAGGAAGTGGAGTGTTACAATGGGAGGTAATCTACAATGTGATTCATCATATGCTACTTTATAAGTAGGGGAAAAGGCTATCAAGGTCAATAGAGAGCCAAGAGTAACTTAAATTTTTGAGGAAAATATTGATAACGATACAACTTGTTTCTTAGAAACAAATGTGAATGCATTTAGAGCTGAATTAATTATCCAAGAAGTTGAAAAATTTCCTACACTAATTGAAAAAGAGGTCAAATCTTGTATGGATTCTCCAAAATTGTCGAGCATGTATTTTGATGGAGCAAGCTCAAAGGAAAGATAAGGAGTAGGAATTGTTTTTCTTGCCCTTGAAAAAAATACATTTAGATATTCTTTTTCTCTTAATTTTGTATATACCAATAATGTAGAAAAATAAGAGGCCTTATTGTTAGGATTAAAATTTGCAGCAAGCCATGGAATCAAGAAAATACATGTCATAGGAGATTCAAAGTTGATTATTTCTTTGTTTAGAGGAGTCTATGTGCCAAAGTATAAAATATTAAAACAATATAGGAATGTTGTCTTAGATATGATTGAGTCTTTTGATGCCTTTGGAATAATTTGGAAAGATGGGAGTAATAATAAAATGGCTGATTTATTGGCAAGTGTGTCCATAAAACCTAATGGCATAACATTTTCTAGTGTATCTACTATGGAAGTGCAAAATAGGCCTTCAATCCTACATAATGTACATAGTTAGAAATTTTTTGAGGATGATAAGTACATCTTGAACTTTCTCCTTAATGGGGATAAATATCATGGATAGGAACTTGATTGTAGTTCTTGGGTAGAAATAGTTGATGGAAAAGAGAACATTTTAGGCTAAGAAATCTTACACCTAGAGACCTAAAAGGTACCTAAGTGATTGGTTGTATTGGAGAGCTTTTTTTATAATCAGGACTAAGAGAATTTAGATGCAAAGGATAAGAAACCAGAGGAGTTAGAGGAAATCAATCTAGGCACAATTGATTCCCCAAAGAAAGTATACATTGGTAAAACCTTAACCCATAAGATTAGGAAATTTTTGATAGATTTGTTAAGAAAATTTAGATATGTTTTTGCATGGTCTTATGATGACCTCAAGGCTTAAAATCAAGATTTATTCCAACCTATTATACTTCTTAAGGAAGATGTAAAACCTTTCAGACAGAAGCAATGACCTATGAATCCCACTCTTGCTCCTAAGATGCAAGATGAATTATTGAAGCTTAGAGATGGAGGGATAATTAAGACAATTAGGCATTCTTCATGGGTGTCTAACTTAGTAACTGTCAGAAAGAAGAATGGTGATATTAGGCTTTGTGTTGATTTTGGGAATTTAAACACTGCATCTTTAAAAGACAATTATGGATTATGTAACATGGAGGCTATGTTACAACAAGTGAATAGTTTAGACTTAATGTCCATGATGGATGGTTTTTTAGGATATAACTAGGTCCTTGTTGATGAAAAAGAATAGTTCAAGATAGCTTTTACTACTCCATAGGGAACTTATGTATATGTGAGAATTCCTTTTGGTCTCATAAATGTACGAGAAAATTTTCAAAGGCATATGGATGTTTCTTTTAAAGAATATATTGACAAATTCTTGGTGGTATATCAAGATGACTTGACTAATTATTCTAAGAGAGCTAAAGATCATTGCATGCATCTTGAAAATATTTTTATTAAAGCCTTGAAATATGTTGTGTCCTTAAACCCAATAAAGTGTACATTTTGGGTCATATAAGGGAATCTTCTAGGACATATTGTTTCAAAGGAAGGAGTGAAGATTGACCCTAAAAGGGTAGCAGCAGTTGATAAGGTGCTAAAGCCAAAAAGTGTTAGAGGTATACAATCTTCCTTGGGAAAATTTTATTTATTGAGGAGATTTGTGACTAATTTTGCTAAATTTAGTAGGCCAATTTTAAAAATTCTCAAAAAGGGAGCTACAATTAGTTGGGAAGGTGAGCCTATTGTTGCATTCCAAGAAACAAAAAATGCTATTAAGAATGTTCCAGTCCTTAGAACCCCTAATTATGAAAATCCTATGCATATTTTTTCTTTTGTGTCTTTTCATACTATTGTAGCTATTTTACTTCAAAAAAATGATGATGGGTATGAACAACCCATAGCATTCTATAGTAAGTCTCTACATCCTATAGAACTTAAATATGACATAAATGAGAAGCATGCATATGCCCTAGTCAAAGCTATTAAGGCCATTAGGTGTTACCTAATAGGTACTATTGTTATTTCTTGTGTGCCTAATGCACTAGTAAAGAACATTTTCTCTCAACAAGAACTGTCTGGTAGAAGATGTGGATGGATTAATAGAATACATGAATTTAACATAGATATACAAATTACCAAATTGGCAAGGGGTCAAGGATTAGCTAAGCTCATGACATAGACTAATTTAGATGCTAATCAGATAAATGTTGAAAAGCGAAACCTAAATTTTGGTACATGTTACATGGATCGGTGTGATTGATACAAATATGTAATATATTATTTGAAAAATATGCAATCTCCACTTCTTCTAATAAATAATGAGAAGTAGACTGTAAAATTGCATGCAATTAGATATGATGTAGTAAATGGAGATTTCTGGTGGAGGAATTTTAAGGGTGTGTTGCTCAAATGCATTGATCAACAAAAATTAGAAAATATATTAAATAACATGCATGCAAGAGTATGTGGTGGGAATTATATGGAAAAATTATTGCCCATAAGATTATGAGAGTAGGCTTTTGGTGTCCTAACTTGTTTAAAATGCCCAAATCTTGGTGAGAAAATGTGACTCATGCTATAGGTTTGCAAGAAAATTAAAGTTATCTAGGAATACCCCTTCGAAGTTAGTTGAAGTCCAAGTACCCTTTCAGCAATGGGGAATGGATTTTATAGGTGAAATTTCACCTAATTCTAGTAGTGATTTTTCTTGGGTATTGGTTGCAACTAATTATTTTTTAAAATGGGTTGAGGCAATACCTACTAGGAATTCTACCAGTAATGTGGTAAACAATATTTTATCAAACAATATTATTACAAGGTTTGGTTACCCTTAAAGAATAGTAATTGGCAATGATATGTGCTTCAAATCTGAGGAATTCATTAATTTCTATGAAAAGTATGGTATCACTAGATCAGTTTCATCACCTTATCATCCACAAGGGAATGGACAAGAAAAATCTACAAATAATAATTTGTTAAAGGTCATAAAAAAGGACTTTGAATGATAAAAAAAGGGCTTGGGATTCAAAGCTGTAGTTAGCTATTTGAGCTGATAGAGTGATAATAAAAAAGGCAATAGGGGTGTCACCTTTTGACCTTGTATATGGAATTCAGGCTAAAATGCCTCAAAATAATCTAATGGGTTTGTATAGCTATATTTAGATGTATGATGATGATATTGTTGATGACATGCATGAGAGGATGTATGAATTAGTTGGGTTCGCTGAAATAAGGAAAGAGGGCTCTATTAGGAACATGAAACTACAATTGTAGAGAAAATATTTATATGACAAAAGGGTAGTGGTTAGAAAATTTGAATCTAATGATCTTGTCTTAATGTGGAATGCAAGATTAGAAGATAAAAGCAAGTATGGAAAATTTGACCCAATTTGGCTTGGTCCTTCTTTGGTTGATTCGTCTTGGGGTGAAGATTCATATTTCATCAAGGAATTATTAGAAAATCTTCTAGAATTGCTGATTCATGGGCATTTCCTGAAAAAATACTTTTCCTAAAGGTATTTATCTTCCATAAACAATAGTTAGGTTTTTTACTTATGTACATTTTTTGTAATTAGCTATGCATATGTGTATAACCCTTGTATATATGTATATTTTTGTTGTATAATTTCAAAATTTTCTTACCATTGGTGATCATGTATGTCGTTTGCTTAAACCATAAATTCTAGATTCTTGCACGGATACAAATTATCTATCATCCCCAGATAGAGCCAATGTTAGCTCCTATTTTCACTAAGCCTAATTTTCAAATTTATGGTGAAAATGTTGAATTAACACTTAGGGTTGCATTTTTCTTTCCATCTATAGAAGAAACCTTAGAATATCTTTCCTTGATCCAATTATTTTGTGTTAAAATTGTCCCAAGTATCTAGCTTAGTGCTTAGGATTTGAATTTCATCTCACCTTACAAAAATATTCATGAAATTGGTCTAAGCCCTAACCCTAGGTTTTTGGAATTAAGACGGTTTAAATTTTTCCTTTGACATCTTCCTTTATGATGTTACGATGATGGGGTTAGCAAAGCATCACAACCAAATATTTTCTTTTCTACAATCTTGAGATAAATGTGTCATCATAATATTTTGAATGGTATAATTTTCTTTTCAAACCTTACAAATTCCTTTATATCATAAGATCATGTCACAATTTTAATGGTTTAGTGTGTGGCCATCCTCAACATTATGTTAAGGGACATCATCATGGCATCGAGAGTGATGTAAAGGGATACTATGATATTAGGAAGAAATGTATATCATAGGATTGAGAAAGACATAATGGAGTTTTGCGATGATACAAGGTACCAATAGTCATAATACCATAGAGGTCTTAAAGGTAACCAATGGTGATGGTACATTGGTAGATAGGTTTCCAATTTTTCATTAGTCGAAATAGAAGGTATAGATACCAGGTGTGTGCTTAGTCAAGAAAAGTGGGACCAAAGGAAATATTATATTATTTTGACATGATATATAATTATCTCTAATGCTACAATGAATGGTTCATCATGGAATCTCATGACAAAACAAAGTGTGGCCCAATGATATGATGAAGTTGTAAGATTGAGCATGAAAATTATAATGACCACGATGCAAAGGGTGAACCATTATCAAAGGATCATAAGAGTTCTAAATTTAACTAGTGATCTTATGAACTAGAAAATGAGACCACAATCATAAGATCACATGATAGAAAAGGCTAGTGCTAATGCCATGACAACAAGGTGATCATCTTGTAGAAGGTTTTTACCATGGGGTTCGATTGATTGAGAAGGGTTTTTCAAAGGTTTTTGTAACATTGAAAAACTATTTTTGCAACAATAAGATGTTATGAAAGGTCTTTTCATCTATCATTATCATAACATTGTAGGCCCTACTTTGCATTAAAATAAAAGTTATTTATGTAAGCTGGAAACAAAAATAAAGTTCTCAACTAATAGGATTTAAGTGTAGTACAAAAAGTGCATTATTGGATAGTAATGGCAACACTCCACTAAGTTGACAAAATTGATTGATTTTTTATTTCAAGCACGTTGAAATCAATGCAAACTGAACATTGATTTACATATATTAATTTGTAAAGATTTTACCACTTCATAATCAAAATGCACCATTTGTAGAGAGAAAGAATTTGAGTAGTTTTCAGAGTTTTTAGTGCATTCTAGATTATTATTCGAGCACTTTTGAGAATAGAACAATTTCCATATCTAGTGTTTTATTTGTATAATATCAAAATGTCTAACCAAGAAGTAGAAGAGATTCAAAGCTTAAACATGGCAGTTTCAGAACCCTAAACCTCTAAAGGAGGCAAAACTAGATAGAAGAAACTGCATAGATTTGTTGAAGAAAACATAAAGAGTTTTCCTAGTTCTTCTAATGCAAATTCTATAGATGATCAAGCTTTCATTGATCCATATGATTTATGTAGAGATGATATATTCCCAATTGTTATGAGTTCAGAGCTTTTCAGATACTTCTATCATAACAAGGAGAAGAAAATTCCTGTATGCAACCTGTAGAAGAAGAATCTCACCAAATTGATATTTCTAGAGGTCTTTGTGGATGTTGACTTGATGAAGGTTCTATTTAAATGCTACAATCTAGCCACAAAATATTTCCATAAGAGGGATGGAACTATCCTATGTCCCCTAGACCAAGAGTCATTCATGGAGGCCTTTGGATTGGATGGAGCTATGGGTCAACCTATAGATTTAAAATATTTATAGAGGAAATTTCAATGCATATGTTGGTACATAAATGCTACAACATATTCCCATGGATTTGAAGAAAGTGGGTTATTATCCTAAGAACATTGAGAAAATGATGCCACTGGACAAATTCAAGAATTATTTTGTTAAAACTATATATAGTGTCCATAAGGTGGTTAGTATTTGATGTGGTCTATGGAGTAGAATTTATAATTGCAAGGGATGTAAAGGACTCCTACCATGTTGGGGAGTATGATTATGTTAATCATTTTCTGGAAGTGATGAAGGAAAATATTGCCCAGGCTTAGACTGTAATTTAAAACACTTCACTTTCCACCACTATTCATTATTGATGCACTTGATTCTCTATAAGAACATAGGGTACATAAGCTTTGATTTCATTGATCAAACTTCTTATGTAAAAGGAGTCTTACCAGTGTAGCCATGGACACGATTATGGGAAAACACTTATCATTTCTTTGAGTTTGTATCATTTTTCAATAATTTTACTGTTGTAATTATGAGAATGTTAGATCTAGGGTGCTTGAGGGCTTGTGATATATTGAAGGGTCTTTTGAAACCATCCCTACTTCAATACAGAAAGAGAATTTACCATGATTGGGGAGATATTTTCTTATTTCAAACATTTTCTTTAATGAGAGGCTATGGTTGTCCTCAACCATTGCATATATTGCCTAAATTTATCCCTCTTAGGCTAGGAATAATTGAATTTATATGGCAACTGTTCATGGTCAAAAGGGAGTATATAGAAACCAATATGCATAAAGGAACCTTTTTATGTAGGAGTTTTAGGATTGGTGATTTTACAATTGGCAAATAAGCCCTAGACCAAATTCACTCATATCTTCACCATTACAATTTGTGCACTAGCCCTTATAGAATGTATGACCCTGATGCTTTAGTGAGGATCACCCTAACAGAAATGAGGAATTATTTATTGCCAAGCATAGAGGAATTTCCTAATGAGGATATTATTCCAAACATAGTAATAGAGGGTGAGGCAGCTAACAAGCCAGCAAAGCTTGATGATGTCATTAGTGAGGAGAAAGAATTGAAAAGAATAGATCCCCAATTTGTGGAATCCTACATGGATATCCCTTATCTTCAGAGAATTAGGAAGATGGTTAGGCAACATGATTAAATCATGGGTAAAATGCTAGAGGGTCCAACATGAGAAGGAGATAGAGTTTTCCCAAATAGTACTAAGCTAGATGTAACCCTTGAAGTAGAAGAGAATGATGCACTTTAGGCATCATGGATGGAAAAGGGAAACAAAAGGTAGAAGATTGTCAACATCCCTACTCATGTGAAATAGAGGACATTACAAATTTTTCTAGGGAATAGTTAGTACTTTTCTAACTTGAGACAAAACTATCTCCAAAATAGAGTAACAACAATTGAGAATACCCTCATAGATTTGGAGTTAGCAACAACTAGGCTAGATGATAGGATCATCCAAGCCCAAATATTTCATTGAGGATGATGAATTCATCAAATCCATTGAATTCAAGAGTTTCCTATACAGGATAAAGTAGACTGAAGTTGCTCTAAAAATGAAACCTGAGGAGTTTGATGAGAAAAAGATGAACAAACTAAGAAGCTGTAGGCCTATGATCCTGAGAGTGAAGTAGTGACTCTAGATGAGGCCAAGGATCTAGTGCAAAGAAGTGGCATGTTATTGGTGTTTGGATGGGATTTGGAACAAGCATTTATGCTTGATTAAATGAGGAGGTAGGAGAATGTCATTTCATATGAGGCAATTGGTGCAGATGGATTGAAGAGAGGGATTACTTTCAACATTGATTCGAAGTCTCCTAAATTTTTGAGTATGGCTCCTACCTCAAATTTAATCCAAAATTGATGGATGTAAAGAGCACTAAACAAGGTAACATGATTGTATGGACTCTACAGAGTACCTTTGGCATAGAGATCTCCAAGGAATTAAAACATATATTCATTTATGAATGAAGCAAAGGTAGAGGAAATGGAGACAAGATTAGCCAAATCCATACATGATTACATTGATGTCAAGAAGCTCTATGAAGATGACCTTAGGAGAAACCATGTATATAAGGGGAGAATTGTAGATCATGAGGCTAGGGTCCAGGAACTTGAAGATGAAGTTGCATCTCTTAGGGAGCAACTTACACAGGTAGAATAGAGAATTGTTCCAGTACAAAGAGAAGAGGAACATGAAATATAACAACCAACTAAGGATATAGCTAAGGCCCCAGTACAAATAGATGATATTGAAGAAGAAGAGGAATTAGAACTACAAAGAATGAGCATTGATGCTCCATCTACTCAGTAGGGAGGATATGTAAGGATAGTTTTCCTTAGAAATATGACGAGTCATAGGATTGGAGTGTTGAAAAACATATCTCAATAGGATCATCATCTTTATGTTGCTTTACAAAGTGTTGAGTAATTTTGAAATGAGGCACTATCATGGCTATAACCCACCTTCAATACTTGGGGGCCATATTTTCAATTTCTAGAGAGGCTAATTGTACTAATGGATAAAAAGCTAGATTTTCTTGACAAAATAAATATAGTAAAGGAGGACCTAGGACTAGTAAAAGAATTGATGGGTTTCATCACAAGAAAATAGCAAGCTATACAAGGGAATGTAAATGTTTTATCCCAGGGAATACAATCTTGTATACCACTAATTTTGGATGTGGCTAGCATATTAAAGAACTAGAAGGATTGGTCAACTTCATTTGATAATATTTTGACTGAAATGGTTGCAGTGTCATTTTTTGAAGACTTTTCAGATATTCCTTTTAATAATTTGATTGATTCCCTATTTAAGGAAGAAGTTGATTTAAATAAGTTCATTGTTGAATTCAAAGGAGTCATGGATGCTAGGTGGACTAAGGCCACTTAGGACATGCAAGAAGTAAAGACTACAAAATGGCCCACTAAAAGGAAAATATATGTATGGGAAGTAGTGGCGGAAATTAAAGCTTTTCTAATCAGAGGTAGTTAAGATATTTTGTAAATAGGAAAAATAAAGGAAAAAGTAGAAAAAGATTAGATGCCTAATATAAGTATTCCTTTACATCATCAACTACTTATCTTTATGATTGATATTTTGCAAGAATGTCTATGTACCCTTTTGTTCTTTTCTTCCAAAGTTTTGTATCTAATAACTTTTTGACATGTGTCCTCCTCTAATTTGTAGCTTGTTTCAATCCTATATATGGATTTCTAGGATTAGAAGTAGGGGTCAGTTGTCTATAATTTTTTTTACATATATCATGTATAATTTTGTAGTCCATCTATTTATTCTATAATTATCTAAATGAGCTCAATTGTATGCATAATTGAATACAAAAAGTGAACATTGGGGACTCATGCCTTGTCTTTGTGTCATATTGTGAGTTTCTATTAGTAGTATAAGATCTAAATGAGAAGGATTTATCCTTAATTATCATTATCTTTGAGGTTTTGTCTCTTTTACACTTATCTGTAACTTTACAAATAAATGAAAAAGTTTCCTTTAGTGTAGTGCAATCCAAATAGTTCTATATCTCTTATTGATTGTTGATAATTTAAAGAATTGGGTAATTGCTTTCAATAATGGATAAGGTTTAGGATTAGTGAAAATGATAAAAACTAGAATGAAACTTAGAGTTTAATCTTGACACTTCTAATCACAAGTTGATTAAAAAGGTCCAAATCTGATAATCTTTGACTCTATATCCCATTGGATAAGATGCTGGTCCATTCTAAAGTTCAAGGTTACACTAAGGACTTGTTTCATTACAAAACATACACAACAACAAATCAATTTACTATTTAATGTATCAAGAACTTTAGTGCTAGTCATCACTTATTTGCATCTACTTTTTGGTTATAGTTAGCTACTATTTTTAGAAGGTTTATTAGAAAATTATAGAAGAATATTGACCTTTTTGCTGCAAGGAATAATCTAGAAAGAGAAAGTAACCAATTAGCTAGATTAATTCCTTATGTTTTTCTACCTTTGCCTTGTAGAACCTAAAGTGAAGTGAGTCATGGTGACTATTAATGTTGACCTAGAACTAAGATTTGAACCTATTGATTATAGGATTTAGCTCATCTTTAGGTTTTCCTCTATCTTTTTTTCCTTGTATTAGGTTGTAAATCTTCTTGATAGGTTCCATACTAGAAAGAACTCCAACGTAGCCTTAAGTAGATAATTAATACACTATATCATCACTATCTTAATTTATCTTTGTACTCATTTATGATACCATAACTCAACCTTTCATGTAAGCTCTCTTGTTGATGTAAGTAAGGAAGTGTTCTACAAGTTCTTCTTACAACCTTACAAACTATCATCACTAGGCTTCTTCCAAGCCTCACCAAGCATGTAATAATTAGTCCCTTAAGACTTTTCCAAGGCTAGACACTAGGTGGTTGGCCTTTCCCTCATGTCACACTCATCTCTTTCAAGTACCTCTACTTATATCTTCACCAAAAAAAAAAACTATCTCTGACACCACACAACAACTCCACTCCCTTACACCTTCTAGGATCTTTACCTTACTAAGATCCTTCAAACTTTCAACTTTTGGACTCCTAGCTATTGAGGAGATAACAAATCATTCAATGCTAGCTTTATTGAAGGTTTCATGGCTATATTAAGAAACTAACCTCAAACCTCTTTCATTACATTTGTCAACACTTCAAATGGATCCTCCAGCATTCCATGAATGTGATGTAGGGTGCTCCCCTTAATACCATAAGCTCATAACAGAAACAAAGAAAGAATAAAAAATGTGAGAACAAAATATGGACTTCTTCTTGTGGCATAAATTTAGAATTATAGAATTCATAAGTACAATATAATAACCCACATGGGCACCTTCAGTATAATAATTTGCAAGACAAGCTGTGAACTACCACCTAGAGTTGTCCTAGACAATGTTTAGGCCTTTCTCAAATAGGCAATATTATGCCACTTAGTAAGGTTCTAGATGCTCAAACTTAATAATTAGGGCTGAAAAACCCTAAAAAAACATATAGAGTCAGCCAAATACAACTTTGATAATTATTTTAGAAGTTTCGGGTAACCCAACTTTGGAAGGTCATAACTCGCAAACTATTGTTCCAACTGGCTATTATAACCACTTTTTAGAAATGCCAACTCCTAATCTATAGGCTTGAAATGGCACTAACACCCTTCTGTCAAGTTTTTGAACCTCATTGGGGCACTCTAAGGTCTCCAATAGTGAGCCTGAAGATTTTACTACAAATTGTTCCACCAAAAATCTACAATAACTTCTCTAATACTTAAGATGGAGTAATGAGATTTTATGGTAGGCTTATATCTCTAAATTAAACCTTCCTATAGAAAATGAGAACATTCTGAACTTATATGAAAAACTTACTAAAAATAGGAAGTTCCCATAAATAGTAATCACCATGTGTACTAGTCCTTATTAAAATAGAAACGACTGAAAATAAAATATTTTTGTGTGATGCAAGATTGCCCTTAATGCAAGATTGGCCTTACACCTGAGATTCTCCTACATTAGAATGAATATAAACTTTCCTTCTCACATGAAAAATCCAAACAAACCTCTATCATATTTCTCATTGTTTTATTGTATTTTACATGCAACAATAGGTAGCTTAAGAATTCTTGGCCAACTCCATTATAATGAGTAGGGTTATGGTGTAAACCTAAAAGATGGAAATTAAAAAAGAAGAAGGAAACATTCAACTCTTCCCTAACTCCATAAAATGAGTATCATACAACCAATGTAGTACTTCACTCTAAAATTATGCAACATTAACTGTCCAAATAGTTAATAGTGAGATCTTAGCAGTAACCTAATGATATTATCCACACATATAACATTAGTAGTATCCCTAGGCTTCATTACCATATATACAATTTTTTTGAATCATCACATCCATGGAGTAAGGAGAATATATTAGGATTGCAGTTAAATACTAGTATACCAGTAGATCTTCAAAAAAAAAAAAGAATTGACTTTTATTATACCAAATCACACACCATACCCTTCATTGCTAACCTCCACATTTCATCTCTCTTTTTATACATGAGAATATATGTTTTATATAATAGCATGGCCTTTCACCTCCCCTAATATCTCATCCAAAATGGTTGACCTTCGATCTTCCAAAAAAGTGTCATCTTGCAAAATGTTGTCAACAACATTTTTGACAACTTTACATTTTTTTACACATTTTTGACAATATTTCTCTTTTTCTAACTCATTCCTATTTGACACCATACATAGGTTCAAAAGGATTATAATTTACATTTTTAAATCCTTTGTGACTGTGCATGATGTTTTAATACCCCTCAGGGTCTTTGACCAACTTTGATTGATCTTAGACCTTGGTCTACATGACCTTGATTGAACACCTAATTACATGAATTGAAATAACTAATTCACTAACCTATCATGACTCAGAATAATAGTAAATATGACTCAAAATTCCATGGGGATAGTCAAGATGCTCCTACACCATACTCCCTTTGTTGAAAAAAATCGTATCTTTAATGTAGTAGATATCTATGTATTCAAGGGTCCAAAGGATAATGGGGAATTTGAGGCAATGCAACAACAAGAAGAATAAGATTTACTACACTAACTACCAAAAGTTCCTAAACCTATGATTGAAGCCATTTTGGGAAAGATGCAAACAAAAATAAAAGGAGGAAAGTTCAAGTGGTCAAATAAACTAATAGAGGATGCAAGTTAGCTTTCAGAGAAAGACATGATCAAGCTTGGGAGCAAACTTGAAGACATTCCAACTCAAGAGACTTGAGTTTCTTTTAACTTGGGGAGTATGGTGTAGAGTGCCAAGGCACTTAGTTTAAATTTTGGTTTAATTTTTTTTTTTTCACCTAATTAGGCTAGAACAAAAAAACCTTGGATGAAAAGTCCATAGTTGTCAAAGCAAGACACCATTTTGTATGCTTAAGGTAGTTTATGCAATTTATAAGAAAAAGTTTCTCATTAGGAAAGTTTGGGATTTTTAATTTTTTGATCAAGAAAGTATAGAATTAGGTGTTTTTAGTCCTTTTTAGGTATTTTGGAACAATTTCCAAGTCCTAGGAGAGGAATCAAGTTAAAAACATAAAAATTGCACTTTTTGTGCAAAGTTGCATTGTTGAAAGTTGTAAAAGTTGCTCAAAATTGCAACTTAGTAGGAAAAGGGTTATAAAAATTAAAATCATAGTTATAACCATTGAAATAGACATAAGAGAGATACATACCTTATTTTTGATGTCTAGAGGGAATTAATGTATGGATTGGAAGAAGTGGCAAAGAAGAAAATTCATTTTTGAAGTCATTTTTACTATTGTTTGCATGTTGCACATGTTATACGGATAGTTTGACTAGATATAATTCCTTTTTGAGATATATATTTGAATCATCTATCATTTTCTTCTAGTCTCATCATTCTAAGTGTTTTCTTGTTCAAGTTATTGCATTTTTAGTAAAACTAGGTTTTCAGGACAACATTTTGGTGTATTTGGTAATGATGGGCCTCTAATTACAATTTCCTTAGATGGAATTTCATGGCCAGTTGTGAAATGGTAGTTAATAGGCTTCTCTTGAAGATTCCTAGATTCCAAAACTAGAGGACATGTTTTTTGATTTTTCCAACCAATCCCTAGGTCAAGTGTCATAAAGGATTTGACCTCCTGTAGTGTGCTAATTTGTGAATGACAAGAGTTTAGGACTTTGTGACGGGCTAAGAATTTGGAAATAAGTTATTTTAGTGTTTTTGGTCATTTCTAACTATTCGGTTCATTTTTATGACCCCATTTCCTACTAGTTTCTTTGTAAGCCAAGCTTAACTTGATCACTTAGGTTTGTGTTGCTTTGTGAAGGAAAGGGAATGCTAGAGTGGGGCTAGAACTTGATGCTTTGGAGTTTAAAGAAACTTTGAAAAGGGTATTGAAAAAGCTTTTTTTTTTTTTTAATCTTGTTTGAAAATTTGTGAAGTTAGATCTAAAAAATCCATTTTAGGAGGGCTAAAAGGGGCTCATAGAGCTACTAGGCCAAATTGGGGTTTGAGGCTTTGTGAAAGTATATGATTCAAACTAGTGATATAGTCTATGGTAAATAGGTGTTGTAAGATCATTTAACATCTTAGAACTCTTGGGACAAACTTCTTGGGTGTTTTCCTATTATTGACCTAGTTGTGGGAGATTGGTGCAAAATCCATAAAGTGGGAAAGATTGGTTATTTTTGTCCTTGGATTCTTGGTGAAGTTGGAGAGTGTATTTTTTTATCCATTGGAGGGTTGGAGTGTGTTGAAACTTTTAAGAAGGTTGAAGAGTTGATAGCTAGTTTCTTGATTGTAAGAGTGGGAAGCCCATGTGAAGCTTCTTACTTGTGATCTTTGCATTAGGTGGTATCAAAGCCACTATTTATCTTTTGAAAAAAGAATATATGAAAAATGGGGAAGATATCACTTTAAGGATAGCCAAAATTGAGTTGGCAAGGATAGTGAAAGAACAAATAGTTGATAGCAGGGTAGTCAAAGAAGAAAATAGAAAAATAAAAAGAGAGATTAATAAGTTGAAAGGGAAATTATGAAGAGGAGACCATGAGGAGTCTAAATAAGGAAGATGAGGATGAGGTAATTTTTATAACATGCATAAAGATTAGAGGATCATGGTAGTAGTCCTACAGAGGGTAGGAAAAAAATACAAAGGTGATTTACCTATGTTTGATGGAAAGTTGGAACTTGAGGCATGCATGGAATAGTTGGAGTCTCTTGAAAACCATTTTGAAGTAGAAGAGATACCTAAAAATCAAAGGGTGAAAGTGGAAAAAGCCAAATTGAAGGGACCAGCCCTAAGTTGGTGAAAATTTCTCCAAAATGAAATGATTGAAGAAGAGAAGCAACCCATTTCCACATGGAAGTGGATGATGGCATAAATCATGAAGCAATTTTTTCTAGAGGACTATGAAGTGATGTTACACAAAAGAAGACATAATCTCAAGAAAAAGGACATGGATATAAAAGATTATAATCAATAATTTCATACTTTGACTCTTAGAGCTAAGTTGTATAAAAATGAAAAGTTTTTAAAAGCTTGTAAGGAATATTAGTGGGCTTGGATATTATATACAAGATGAAATAACCTTGGGGATAGTAGAATGATTCCATAAATGTTATCAAATTTCCCTTAGGATTGAGGAGAAACAAAAAAGAAAAGGTGAGAAAAGTAGTAGAGAAGAGGGAACTGGAACTCTTTCAGAGGAAGACGTAGACTTCAAGGAAGAGAAAACTACCCAATAAACCAAGGGGAAGTTATTAGTAGTCAAGGGGATGAGAATAATAGTAGTAGTAGAGGTTCCTCTAGAGGAAGGAGACCTAGTCAAAGTGAATAATTTGGTGTAAGGGGAACAATTTTTTTCATAGGAAGGTGTTACAATTGCAATCAAGTTGGTCACCAATCTTTTAGGTGTCTAGAGAAGAAAGGATCAATGAACATCCCAAGTGAAAGAAGAATTAATTTTCTATAAAATAAGGATCTACAAAGTACAAGATCTCATGCCAAGACATTAAATCCAGAGATAAGGGAGTGCCTCATGCTAAAAAGAACTCTCTAGAAGGTACCCACTGATAAGGAGCCACCATAAAGAAGGTCATTGTTTAGAACCACATGCAAGGTAAGTGGTAAATTTTGTAAGGTTATTGTTGATTCTAGCTCAACTGATAATTTGGCTTCTAAGGAGATGGTAGAGAAGTTAGGATTGCAAGACATACCTCATCCTTAGTGTTTTGGTTGAACAAGGAGCAACATGTCTTGATTAGTGAATAAGTATGCATAGAATTTTAGATTGGGGAGTATAACAATAAAATTCTATGTGATGTAATAGAAATGGATTCTTTCTATTTGCTTTTAGGGAGGCCTTAGCAATATGATGTAGATGATAGGTATGATGGGAAACAAAACATTTATAGCATAACCAAGGGTGGAGAAACTTGCACTATGAGGCTGCTCCTTGATGATGGAAGCCATAGGGTGACTAGTGTCATGATGGTAGGAAGTAAATAATTTTTATAGAACATTGAGAAGGAGAAAACACCATCTTTTTTCATCATAGTCAAACCTAAGAAGGAAGTCAAATTTATGCCCCAACCCAAGAGAATGGAACATCAAGTAGGACCTAGAGAGGTTAGGGAGTCATGAAAACAATTTAAGAGTGTTGTTCTAGGTAGGGTAACATAAAATTTTCCACCAAAAAGGGAGATAATCCATTGCATAGACTTGATACCTGGTACTACATTACCAAATAAGGTAGTCTACAAGCTTACACCTAAACAAAATGCAAAATTAGCAAGGAAAATTGAAGAATTGTTCGCCAAGGGCTTTATAAAGAAGAGTGTTAGTCCTTATGTTGTAACTATCATAATAGCTCATAAAAAGGAATGCACATGGAGGCCATTTATTGATTCTAGAGCCATTAACAATATAACTATTAGATATAGGTTCCCCATGCCAAGAATTGAATTTTTTTTGGATTGTCCAGCAAGTGAAAATCACTATTCAAAGATGGACTTAAAGAGTGGTTACCATAAAATTAGGATAAGGGAAGGTTATGAATGGAAAATAGCCTTGAAGAAAAATGATGGGCTATTTGAATGGCTTGTGATGCCATTTGGCCTATCCAATATACCTAGCACAACATTTTGGTGTATATGGAAAAGATGAGCCTCTATCTACAATTTCTTTTTTTGGAATTTCATGGCCACTTGGGAAATGGTAGTTAGTAGGATCCTCTTGAAGATTCCATTGTTCCAAATCTAGAGGACATGTTTTGTGATTTTTCCAACAAAGCCCTAGGTCAAGTTCCATGAAGGATTTAAACTCTTATAGTGTGTTGATTTGTAAATGGCAGGAGTTTGGACTTGGTGAAGGGCTAAGCATTTGGAAATAAGTTATTTTAGTGTTTCCATTCATTCCTAAGTACTTATTTGATTTCCATGACCCAATTTCCTACTATTTTCTTTGTAATCTAAATCTAACTTGATCACTTAGGTCCATTTTGTTTTGTGAAGGAAAGGGAATGTTGGAGTGGGGCTAGAACTTGGTGCATTAGGGTTTGAAGAAACTTTAAAAAGGGTATTCAAAAGCCTTTTTTTTTTTGGGTCTTTTTTGAAACTTTGTGAAATTATCCAAAAAGCTATTTTAGGAGGGCAAAAAGGGGCTCATAGGGCTACTAGGCCAAATTTGGGGTTTGAGGATTTTGAAAAGTGTATGATTCAAACTAGTGGTGTAGTCTATGGTAAATAGTTTCCCTAAAATCAATTAAAATCTTATAACCCTTGGGAAAAACTTCTTGGTTGTTTTCCTAGTATTGACCTAGTTTGTGGGAGATTGGTACAAAACCCATAAGGTGGGCAAGATTTTTTCTTTTTGTCCTTGTATTCTTGTCAAAGTTAGAGAGTGTGTCTCTTTGATCCATTAGAGGAATGGAGTGTGTTGAAACCTTATAAGAAGGTTGAATAGTTGATAGTCAGTTGGTTGATTGTAAGAGTGGGAAGCCCATTTGAAGCTTCTTAGTTGCATTCTCTGCATCACAAATGAACTTGAATATATCATTACCTTACTAAGATCCTTCAAACTTCTAGCTTTTGGACTCCTAGCTATTCAAGATTTAATAGATCCTTTAAACTCTAGCCTTAGTGAGATTTTCATGGCTATATTAAGAAACTAACCTCAAACCTCCTTCATCTCGATTGCCAACACTTCAAATGGATCCGCTAGCATTAAATGAATGAATATTAACCTTATTTCTCACATGAAAACTCCAAAAAAACCTTTGTCACATTTCTTGATGGTCATTTTAGTAATTTTACATCCAACAACTACTATCTTAAGGATTCTCGACCAACTCCATTATAATGAGCAGGGTTATGGTGTAAACCTATAAGATGGAAATAAAAAGAAACAAAGGAAACATTCACATCTTCCTTAACTCCATACAATGAGAATCATACAACCAATGTAACATTAGAATTATAGTCCACTTATATAACTAAGAGGGGGGTGAATTAGTTATCCAACTAATATAAAAAATAAAATCTTTAAACAAATTTTAACCATATGAGTAATATAAAATGAAACCACTATTAGAAATAGGGATTACTGGGGGGCAAGGGGGTGAATCAGTAATCTACAAACTTTAGTCACCAACTAGATATTATTTTTGACTTTAAACCATACATAAAAAGTAATAAAGTAATGTCTAATAGAAACAGTTGTAGACACCTAAATCTAATTACACTACTTCGGTAATCTTATTTAGCTATCTCTAAAGGCATCATTAATTAAATTCTTATTTAATTAATCCTTTTCCATCCTCTAGCTGATTAATTTAATTAATCATCTATAGTCCTAATTGATAAATTAAATAACCCATTATTTATCAATTAATCCTATTCTCCTATCTAATTCCAAAAATCCCAAATTTATTAAAATCACTTTAAGAAATAAAGCCCTCAAAATATAATAGCCCCTAACCTATCCTTAATCCTCCATTTAGCCTAATCCACCCCGTCCACCCATACTAACTAAACTTAGCCACTAACTCACCCACCCTCACCAATACCATCCACTTGCACATCTCTAACATCCCTAATCTAATTCTAACCCAAGCCTAACCCATCCCCTAATCATTTTCACAATCCTAAATGAGATTAAGACTTTCAAAACCAAGCTAAAGTCTATCCCCTCAAAATATCCCAACCATCAAGTCATAAGTGCTCCCACAAAGCCATAAATGACTCTTACAAGACCATTTATTGCTCTTACAAGACATTATGAGGGCCTTTATGAGCTTTGAGCCTCCTTTGTTGACCCCTCAACCCCTCTTGCTCTAACCAATGACCTTGTGACATGTGTCACTCCCTGATTGGCTATAAGGAAGCACAATCCATGTGCTCTCCTCTCATTCAATCTGAGCCCTCCTTAAGCTTTCTCCTTCCCTTCCATCCTAGCCATCGATCCCTCAAGCCCTTTGCCTATTTAAGGAATCCCCTCCCAAGCCAAATAATCACAATCCATAACCTTAAAGTTACCATGCCAGTTTAAGAAGCCAAATTCATACCAATTTCACATATCCACACCCAAAATCCACATAAATTCCACCATTGAAGCCAATTGAAGCTTGAGCATACATCCCAAATCCACATAATTGACACATCTCCAAATCAAGTGATCATCCTCATTGAGAGAGCCTATCTATGGCTCATATTATCATTTGAGGACCTCAATTTGTCTCTCTTGAAGTTTATATTGATTTTTTTAGTTAATGCTTTGGTTTTTAAATAGATTAGTGTTTCTTCCTAACATATTAGTGTACACATTTTGGCATGCCCAGTGGGACCCTGCAAGGTCATTTTAATCTTCATTAATGCTAGTTTTACATGCTTTTTCATGGTTTGGCTAACCATGGAAGACTAACATTTTATGCTTTAACTTTTGTGTCTTTATCTTGTGGTTTTTGATTGAAGGGTACAATTGACTGCCGCAGGAACGTGCACACAACTCTCTTGAAGTTTATATTGATTTTGTTAGTTAATGCTTTAGTTTTTAAATAGATTAGTGTTTCTTGCTAACATATTAGTGTACACAATAGTAACCATGCACAAAGATAAATCATAACAACATGTTCTGTTAACTAGGGAAACACCAGCCAACGGAAACCCTCAGTGGGGATGATACCCACTAGATAATATACTGATATATAAGTTCCTTGTTAGAGGATGGACCCTATTAGGAGTCAATGAGAAAATTTAGTATAAGGAGTCCTTGTTAGGAGATTCCAATCCCATTAGGGGTTGTGCCAACCCTATTAGGAGTTGTAGTATAGTAGATGCAAGATGTGCCCATTGCCCAAACATGCACTTCCAATTACAAGAAGAGCTCACTACCCAAATGAGTAATTTGACTTCTATAATATAAGTACTATAAATTCTTCCTTAATTGATTTATGATCTTCAACTTGATCTCAAATCACAAAATAGCTTATACAAAACTTCACATATATCACTTTCAAAAAGTTAGCATATAATTGCTCAACATAACTTCTTCAATATAGCACACTTGAATCCTCAAGATGTCCTTTTCATAAATGCCATGCCTTCAAACAAATTGTTGCTAGCTCAGTTAAGACCATAATAAAATTTTCCAACTTAAAGTAAAAATCTAGGATCTCAAACCTAATTAGACAAGTAATTATTTTGTGAACAAAATAATCTTTTCCTTCAATTTTGCTGTCCTATTTCACTTACAACATGAATATATATGTTTTGTATAGTCTGTACTAACTTCCAATGTTATACACATCATCATCAACATGTATACATTCTCTATCTAACTTAACTAGCCATAATATGACATCAACAATAAGTTATAATCAAATCAATATATTGTTGTCTACCAAATTCATACTTAGACAATTTTCTAAGTGCCAAAAGCTAAGTATCTTTATTTTTGAGGTTTTATGTGAGCATGTATATCATGTATTGCCATAAATGAAAAAAATTACATACCTCCATTAGCCAATTATGAATAATCTTCCCCTTTGGCATTAATGGCAACAAAATAGGAAAAATTGGCTACGTATCAAAAACTTAAAATAAACAACACATTCACATTACATCTATTAAAATTTGTCCATCTTTACATATGCTCCCACTTACAATATGCTTTACAATATTATTTTATCCTTTTTACCTGATTTGCAATTTTCCATTGTATCTCTCCCCCTTTGACATCAATGAAAAAGATCAAAATGTCAAAAACTATTCAAAAACTATCCAACTATTGTCAAAAATATTGTCCTTCTATTCAGTCTAATAGAATCTTCATGCTATCATCAAAATTTTATTTCAAACTATCCATACCTTCAGTTCATGTCTCTTTGGTGGATTCAATAGAGGTCAAAATTGAACATAAAGCATATGATGCAATCTCAACTATATTAAGGTCTGAATACAAGAAGTTAGAATAAGTGTCCTTGGCCTTGACACATTCCTCCAATTGTTTCTCAAAAAGGGATAGTTTTAGAGAAATAGACTCTTTTAAATCTGATATTATCTTCAAAATTTATTCCTTCCAAAGTTCCATTTTCTTGATATCATTGTGAATACTAGCCACTTGTCCTTCAAAATCATCAATCTTACAAGATGGATATTGCATCTGGCTAGATAGAGCCTCTAGCTCACTCATCTTTCCTCCAATATAACTGTCAATGCCTTTAGTTAGTTTATATGATAGAGTACACTTAATGTACAATATCTTCCCATCCTATTGAATCTTCCTAAGTTCCTTGATACAAGTATCAAGACTTATCAAATCATTCTTAATATTTTTGCAAATGGTGCTAAACAAGTTAGCATCATGTGAAATATGTGCCTTTGCTTCTTTAGCATTGAACAAATTGGTAAATTCTTCATCAAATGACTTCAACACTACATGTGCCCTCTATTCTAGATCTGCTTCTATGTGTTGTATTTCTAGAGTACTATGTAGTCTATTAGTAACCTCCATCAGGGTTTTTTGTGGGCTCTTTACTATCTTGTTCTTCTAAATAAGTTTTGATGAGGATGAGATCAAGTTAGTTTGATCATCATCATTAGTTGTTAGGCTGGCAAGTGAAAGAAAAGTAGATGAAGTAGAAGGTTTAGTGTCATCCTCCATTTCCTTCTTGGCTGTCTCTTTTATTCTTCTCTCTTCTTCTTTCTTTTCTCTTTCCTTTCTTTCATTTTCTCTCTTCTCTTCTTCTTCTAGTTGTAATACTCCAAAATTGGCACATTGTTGTATTAACCAATTCTAGTCTATTTCGATCAACCCTAAGTCCTATTTTACTAGGCAATTCTTTTTTGATTATTGTTATTTGACTTAATGGTCAAATGTAGAAAACCCTAATCTGTATTAATCACATTGTCTATTTAATTCCTAAGTATTGACTTAGATTAGCTACATTAACCCTATTGATTAGGTTTAATTTAATTTAAAGTGTTCATACTTTGGTTAAATTAAATTTATTTAATTTAATAATGTCCTTATCTTAATTACTGGGTTTAATTACTTGATTAATTAAAATATGCATTTATGAGGTCATATCTCATTTTATTAAATTAAAATAACCTTCCAAATCCTTCTCTTTAGTTTAGGAATGGGAATTCTAAGTGATCTATCTATATAATTAGAATTGACTTAATCAACTTATTCTCACACTTAGGTGAACTTTAGTTAACTCTTCATTATACTCAAGATCTAAGTTAGTTAACATCACCTACATAGAGAATCTTCCATCTTTACTGAATGTTAGCTTCAATCCTAACCATTCTTTTGAGTTGATTTCAACCCTTGATTGATTTCGGGAATTTTATTTAAGAGGCTTCTAATTCCTCATTAAAGAGGTTGGAATTGAACTGCATTGAATTATTATCAAAATACTTACTCGCATACTTAATATTTTCATAGATTTCATAATTTCTTAGCATTAATATCATATAGATTAAAATGCACTCATATAGCTTAATTCTATTTTATCTATTATTAGATTAAATTGCATTCTCATTTATACTAATTACACTATCATATAGCTACATAAATCCTTCATACTAAAAGGTCTAGTTGCCCACTTCTTAGTTTGAGAGAAAAGGAAAACTCCTTCTAGTTAGAAGGGAATAGGTCACACTGATTAGATTACTCATGATGGCACTCAAAATTGTGCTCCTATTTTGAGTGTCCATTCCAAGCTTTAAGCCCCCTATGAATGCTTTTCATGTATATGTCACTAGCTATCATTTCAAGGTCTAGTTTGTGTTCCAATTATTTAACACCTTGCATTTAACCTTTACATATTTTTTTTAATGATTAGCTAGCATTCTGAGCCATTCTAGGAAGTTCCATTTAGAGTATCTTTTAGAGTATCTTCAGTTCTGCATTTTCTACCTAAGTGTCAAATAGTGATAGAGGGCCTAGTTTTCCTTTGAATATCTTTTACCCAGTTGAGATTCATGACTCACTACTTTCAGGATGTCTAGTATGCATACAAAAGATCCTATGTTCCAAGTTTCAAGTCATTTTGAATCTGTTTGACTAGGTTTTGAAACCCTCAAAGTTGGCAATTTACTATTTTCATACATCTACATATTGTTCATATTTCTAGGTAGACCTATTTGATAGACTATAAATTTTGACTAGTTGAACCAAATAATAAAATTCCTTTTGTACCATATTCTAGGGGTCAGAGACTTGTTACATTCCATATTTGAACTTATAAAAAATCCATTTGATTAGTTTTCAAATGTGATTCTTTTTGCAATTTATAGAGTTTCAGTAGTAATCAGAATGTAGATTGATTAGGTGCCCTATTTGGGATGTCATATCTTTGAGTCCATGATTGCCTAGATCAAATGGTTTATTCCACTAAATTCTACTCCAAAAATACTACAAGTGTGCCAGTTTTCAAGTCCTAACAAATCCATTTGCACCCTTTTCCAGGGTCATTCCATTTGTAAAAATCATTATCTTATCAATATTTACTGTCCTGCAAATCTAGGTAGCCAACTTCAGACCTTTGCCAAATGTGTCCCATGATTTTTCATGAGATCAAATCATATAACTATATTCCTTTCATTATAGTGAATTATTTCCCTAGTTTCTAGAACCTCAAGTGTCCATTTGCCTAGTTTTCAAAGCCAAAACCAAATGCAATTTCCAATTTTCTGACATGTTTATTTGTAGGTAATTTTAAGTAGGCATGTTCATAGGTTGATATCTTTTGACCCTAATGTCATCATGTGATGAGATTTAGTAGGCCTATTGAATGTGTCAAAGAGATAATATATGCAAAGTTTTAGAGCTCAACTAGGTGTTTATGTCAGTTTTTAAAGCTAGGCAACAGGCCTCCTGACAAAAAGTTCATAGTGGTGTAGAGGTGATTTAAAACAAGTTGAGTGGTGAATTTGTGTTTGATTTTGATTTTAGATGATTTGAAATGATCAATGAATTAGTTTACATATTAGTTTTTTAGAAATGGATTTTTTTTTAGTCAAACCCATTTTGGGGCCCGACTGATTCCATCAGGCTATTGAAAATTTGTGCAAGTTGAAGATTTTGAAGGGGAAATGGTAATGATTCTAATTTTTACAATTTTCACCATATGGATGTCATCATTTGAGTTCAAGTGGATATGTAGGGTCAAATGTATTGAGCACAATGGTTGTAAATCAAACCACAACAGTGGAAGTTAACCAACACCCATCTAGTGTTGTTAATCAATTGGTTCAAAAATAGCTTAGATGTAACTTTTTCTTCCATCAATTTTTATATTAGGTATGGGGGTCTCAAGCTCTTTCAAATATCTTACAATGGCCATGGCATTCAATATGAAGACTTTCCTATATTATGTGAGAGGCACACAATATCAAAGTTGAGTTCATATGAAGATTTGAAAATAATCAACTCACTAGGTTTCTGAGGAGAAGCTTTAAGCTAGTATGACATTTACTACATATGTGACTGTTATAACAATCATAGAAGATCAAACACATGGTTATAGAGCATCATATAAGGATGGATTATTCAAAAAAGAGCCTCACCCTTGTGCAGCAATGAAATGAACTCAAATAATGTAAGGTGATGAGCATTTCATGGTGGCAGGGGAACAAGGCAATAGCAGGATTCCCACCTCTCAAATTCAGAGGTGGCACATTGGGTGCAGGACAATCCACATGAAACTTAGAATATCTTATCATAAAGATGTCATAGGATACAAAGATAGCAACAATCCATGCCAAGGGGTTTTTATTTGTAGATTTCATGCCCACGTTTTGAGCATAAGCCGCAGACAAAGGGGAGAACTTCCACAAAAAGGTAGAATAATTTATAGAAAAGCTCCACGTGCACTACAAGGGTCTCTACACGTACACTCCACATGAATAAAAGAGACACCAAAGGGAGAGAAAGGTTGCACGCAAAGGAGGAAAGGCCATCCATAGTAGGCAATAAAGATACAAAGCCATGACATTGAAGCAAGAAAGACGCCTAATGATTGGTCCATGCAAAATATAGAATAGGGAGCCCCATGTGACATAAGAACATATCTAGGTAGGTGCTAGATGTTTAATCTCATATGCATGGGATATTAGTTTTATTGTTCTTTATAAGCCTAAGAAGTTGATTGTATAGTGTCTTTAAAGACACATCTTTTCAAAGGCAGTGTGGAGCTCATGTGTAGGGGCCATTGTGGCCAATGCAAGCAAAGTCAAATAGATTTGACTTGGTGAATGGTGAAGGATATCATGTGGTTAGAGGGTAAATTTTGAAGGTGTGCAATCATATGATGGTCCTATAAGATCGCATGAGAAATTTCAAAATTTAATGATGATATGATGGTCCTAGGCATTTTGTAGGATCAAAGGCCCAATAAAGAGGAGGTAAGATACTACGATGTGCTTATGTTCTCATGTAAGCAAATATTAAGAGGTGGGATGCTAAATATTAAATATTAATATGTTCTTTTCTAGGATATTGGAGATGCTATGACCATTGTAGCGTCGGGATATAAAATTTGAGTTGGCACAATATTACAACTATGTCTTAAAATCATAAATGGAAAAATTCAAAGGTAAGATGTTATGAGAAATTAAAGGAAGTGGATGCATAATGCATAAGATAATGAGGGGTGAATGGGTTTCTAAAACTTGGCACTTGTGGGATTGGAGAGAAAAGTAAAATGATTATAAATAATCAAGTTTTCAAAATGGTTCAATGCATAAAATATCAAACTGGAAAAATTTGAATAAGTTTTAATGTTTTTATATAGTTTAACTATATGAACATTTTAAATGTTTCATTTTACATGATCTATTTAGTTTGACAGTTAAAAGAGGAGGTAAGATACTATGATGTGCTTATGTTGTCATGTAAGGAAATATTAAGAGGTGGGATGCTAAATATTTAATATTAATATGTTCTTTGCTAGGAGATTAGAGATGCTATGACCATCGTAGGGTTAGGATATAAAATTTGAGTTGGCACAATATTACAACTATGTCTTAAAATCGTAAATGGAAAAATTCAAAGGTAAGATTTTATGAGAAATAAAAGGAAGTGGATGCATAATGCATAAGATAATGAGGAGTGAATGGGTTTCTGAAACTTGGCACCTGTGGGATTGGAGGAAAAAGTAAAATGATTATAAATAATCAAATTTTCAAAATGGTTCAAAGCATAAAATATCAAAATGAAAAATTTTGAATAAGTTTTAATGTTTTTATGTAGTTTAACTATATGAACATTTTAAATGTTTCATTTTACATGCTCTGTTAAGTTCGACAGCTAGATTTTTGAATTTTCCTTAGAGGGGATTTTTATTATCTAAAATGTATAGTGCAATATGCTAACAGAACTAGCAAAGAGTGAATTTTCCATTTTTGCTATAAAATTTTGTGCAGGTATTAGCTGGTAGTAGCTACAAGAGGTTTTTTGATTTCGGGGGCTTCTCATTGAAAAGTGCAAATTTAATGTTGTAGATGAAATTGCAATCAGATATAGACATAATTTCATTGTGTATGACTTCTCCAACAATTTTGAGGATAAATTGAATGTTTTTGAAGGTGGTTGAAGCAATAGTGTTTTTGGCAACACAATTGAATTGCTGGCAAAAGTAGATGTGACAAGCAAAGATCATATTTTTGAAGTTCCAATATAGTTTATGACAATTTCCTGATATTTTCTTCAAGAGATATTTGTAGATTAATTAAGTGAGATATATAGGATATTTTGGCATCATTTATGGTTTTTGATTGCAAGCAGTTGAAGGAAGTTTAGTTTTAGCAACTTCAGATTGAAGATCAGTTGTAGGGGACAGATGTCAAGTTCAGATGGCAATTCTAGAAATATCTTCTCTCCTATATATCTTCCTTTTCTACTCTTTGTAAGGGTTCCAGTTTTTGGATATTTTTCATTACACTATAACTACCTTGTGGTTCCAATTTGGTTGAAATCCTTTTCCATTATTGTGATACCATTTTTCTCAGTGTTCTATTATGAACAATAGTAGTGTATTTCTTGTGAGGCATTTCATATTGTATAGTCATTCATTGTGTATTTTATGAGCGTTAACATGTAGATGATGCATTTTTTTCAAGGAAATTAATATAAAGAGTTTAACCTTCTTAGTTTCATTTTGATTCTCATCTCCTTCTTCTATTATCTATAATGTTTTGTGTTTGACAATGAAGAGCTTGAATTTAGTTGCAATCCCTTAATATTGTATGTTAGAATGAATTTTATATTGGAACAAAGATCCATGTAAATGCTTGTTTACATTGACAGGGTTGCAGGTTACATCAGAAGGATTTCATCATAAGTATGAGAGTTGTTGTGAAGATCGATGTCTGTTTGCAAGTCAAATAGATAGATGAGATGTCTAAATATATGAGTATAATTTAGGTATCCATCTATGTGTTAGGGTTTAGTTGATGCCCAATGGATAAGGGATTGGTCAATTTGGAAGTTACATGTTCTCTATTATTGCATACCCGGGTTATGCTGAGATCCAAACTTTAATTGGATATCAATTTCCCTTTTTATGTTTTGAAGAACTAGAAGTGTTTGTCATGGCTTATTTGTTGTTACTTTCTTTGGTTGTAATTGGCTATTGTAATCAAGAAGTTTTCCAAGAAATTATAGAATATTATTGACCATTTCTGCTATAGGGGATAATCTTGTAGAGAAAAATATCAAGTTAATGAGTTAAACCCCTTAGGTCTTCCCACCTTGTCTTAGTAGAGCCTAAAGTGAAGTGAGTCCTACTGACTTTGTTAATGTTTGGCCTAGAACCAAGATTTAGCCTTGCTGAATATAGGATTTAGCTCATCCTTAGGCTTGTCCCTAGTCTTTATTTCTTGGTATCAGGTTTAAATCTACTTGATATGTTCTTTACCAAAAAGAAATCCAACAACTCAGATAAATAATTCAATGTTCATTCCGAGATGATTTCTCAGGTAAAGATTGTGTTGAAGTGTGTGTGAAAATTTGAAGCCCACATCTCACATATACATTTCTGGCATCCACCGTGGGTCCAACAAATCAATTTTTTTTGCCTCATCTACACTATTTTCTATTTTTTAATGACTTAGTCATATTCATCCATACAAATTTCTAGATTTTCTCATGAGAAATCTCTTTTTTATGCGAAGAACTAAGGATTTTGCCCCTTTCATTACACTTCCTCACATGCAATAGTACATAATTGTGCAATTTCTTGCATGATGCACAATATTTTCTCATGTGGGCCTATGTAGAATTTTATGCAAAATTTTGCAATAACACATGTAAAATACAATTTTCTAGAATTCAGTCTTTTATCATTATGTTTGACTAACAAGTTTTCTCTGAAGCATTTCTTTTATATTTTTAGTTTTCTATAGCATAATAGTGGTTTGTAGGACATTTTGATGAAGACATATTTATCTAAATACTTTAAACATGTACTAACTGTGTGATTGTAGGATTCTTGCCAAAGAAATGCATGTTGAAAACCAATTTCAAACCCACTTTAAACATCATGTCTTCTTTTTTCTTTTCACATGTTGTATAATTAGGGCTTGTGAACTTCATAGGGTGCAAGATAGGGGAATAGGGGAGATGCTCTTGACCACATGAAAGTCATTCCCAAGGTTAAATCAAAAACCTAAAAGCATTTGAAAGCTAACATCTGAGGGAGGCAAGCAAGATAGTGGTTCTCTAGTACGAGTCCTCTTCTATGAAGGGATGATGATTGCCTTTTAGGGAATCAAAATCTTGAGGAAGGATAAGTCTAGATTGATTAAGCTAACTTGGTGATTAACATGTCTTGCATTTTTGGGCAAGGTGTTGAGGTAAAGGAGTATGCTCTTTCCCCTTAAGAGAAATAAAAAACTCAAACCCTTAGATCCGAACCACTAGTTTGAGTCAACACTTAGAAGGGCTACTAGAGTGATCCAACCTCTAGGAATGACCCAAGTAAGCACACTCCTTTTGTCAAAGATTCCAACTCACTATAAAAAAGGAGCTTTGTAGAGTGAGAAACTTCAAATCCATGTTAATTTCTTCCTCTTGATTCCTGATATCACATATCAAGAGGAGGCCCTATTTGTCACACTAGTTGGCACTAACCCTAGTCTTGCTAGTCAAGTATGTGCACTTTTAGATGCTGGTGTGGGATATTGCTCTTAACTATTCTTGTGAATCCACTAAGGATTAATATGAATAGAAGCCAAGTAAAAACTTCTTAGTTAGTTTCTACCCAGTTCACCTCTAAAAGGGGGCATTATCTTTATGCAAGGAGTGGGAAGAATCTCTCCTATAGAACTTACTATAAGCATGCACCTAGGCATTGGAAGGTGGTATACACTCTTGACCATTTCCACAAGCATATTCATTCAGCATATATCTTATTGAGCCCTTAGAATACACCAAAAGATGGGTTCCCTCTAGTGGGGTGACATGGATGTGTGAGGTGAACACATGCACATAAGTTGTGGGACAAAGGTTTTGCTTCCTCTACTATTTTTAGTTATAAGGATAAAGTGTGTTTATTATTGAGTCTTAAAATTGTCCAAGCCTATCAAAAAAAATTGAAATTCAAGACTCCCCCATCCCTCTAAGTTGCTTTATCCTTGATTGGATTGTTTGTGACTACTACTTACTTCCCATGTCTTTCTGAAAATAAATTGTCTTGTTTAAGAAAAAAATGTTGTTCAAAAACTTGAAAACCATCTTGCTATCTATCTCAAATCTATCAAAACAACCAATAATCTATCTAGAACTTTCTAAACCTTGTAAATCTCTTCAAAATTTGGACTCAATTATCAGTTTGGTCTCTTTTTCTACACTCAATTTGGCAATATTTCATGCAAGTACCTTTCTTGGCCAACACTTCTTCACATGGCCCTATCCAAGTTTTCATGTAGTCCTATGCAAATCTCCACATGAAATCTTGCAAGCTTTGTCTTTTTTTCAAAATCCTATTCTCTTTGTTAGTCTAGCACATCCTTGCATGGCCTTGTACAAGTCTTCGCACAAGAAATCTGGTCCAAAATTGTTGTTCTAAGTCTTTGCCTAGTTCTTTGTACTTTTTTACATGGTTCCTTGAGAATATTCATATAGAATCTTACCTTAAAACTATCAAAGTATTCTAAAGGAGCTATTTGCACTCTAAGTACAGTCTATTACCTAGAATAGTTTATCTCTTTTCTATCTATAAATAGTTTGAAATAGTGGCATCTTGCTTAGCTAACAACTTGTGACCTATACTCAACCTAGTCTCATCTTTTAATTATCTTTTTCTTGTCCTTTAGTTCTTATCATATTTTGTGTCATGATAGTCATAATTTTTGGCTATTCTAGGCATTACTCAAACTACTTGTACCTTAGTATACAACACTCTTGTCTTGTCTTTTTGAGACTATGATCTAGTGTGGTCCTTTTCTAGGTTTTTCTTTTTGTCCTTGTCTATGATTGTGGAAATAAGATGTAGAAACATGTTTTATCCCCTTAGACTTAGACAAGGTAGAGCTAGGTGTTGTAATCACAATAGAGGTCACTTTCTAGTTCATACATGGTCTATGTTTGATTTATCTAGTGAGAAGTCTTCACAATCTCCTTCACCTATTAGATCACCTCATGTCTAGAGAATGTTCTCTATCAACTTACAGCAAACCAAGAACCCCTTGTATCAAGAGGATCCTAAAACTAGAAAAGGTCATACATCTCTAAACAACACAATGAAGTTCTTATTTAGAAGACCTTTTCAACCAAAACATATTGAAACCATTCACATTCCTAGAAAGGTTGATGAAGCACCTGAATAGGGAGAATGTAGTAGAGACCAAGATCAAAATAGAAATGAAAAACATAATGAAGCTTTTCTTACTAATGAGAATGAGGAAGAGGTAGAAATACCCCCTAAACACATCTAAAAGTGTCATTAGGACAAAAACTTCTAGAAAGTTATGAAAATTCTACTTAACAAAGAGAAAGAGAAATACTTTCTCAAACTTTCCCAAGAGGGAGCTAAGCTACCTCATCACTTTAACATTGAAACTATGAATACACCTGAAGAGGAAACTAAAACTTCCAAATTGAAAAAATAGTTGAAGATCATGCAAGACCAACTAGCCCAAATGATGCATGATAAAGACAAACATACACCTTAGATTCTCTTTGTTCATTCTCATTTGACAAGAGTATAGACATGCCTCATTTTCCAAGAGGATTTGAATTACCTAAGTATGATAAATACCTTGTATCTAACAATCCCCAAGATCATTTGTAAGAATTTAGGGCCTTGTCTATGGAATTTATGCATGATCAAACATATCTCATGAGTCTATTCCCAAGAAGTCTAGATAATTAGGCTATGAAGTGGTTTTCACACTTGCCTATTGGTATCAAAACATTTGATGAGATTGCAAACTTATTTATCAAATAGTACTCTCACAACATCCAACACTTGATTAAGATTCAAGACTTGTGTAACCTTAAATAAAAATTTGGGGAACCTTTCCTCACATTCCTTTATAGATGGAGATAGCTTTACACCAAATATTCACAAAGGATTCCTCAAAAAAATAAGCGTGATATCTTCACTGATAACCTCCTATCTAATTTTGGGTATAGAGTTCAACTTCAAGGTCCACACATCTTTAAAGACATGGTCACACAATCTATCTGTATAGAGGAATTCATGGTCAAAAATGGTGAACTAACCCTTCAAAAGGACATAAAACAAGGATACACCTCTAATAAGGAAAAATCTAAGTATATGAACAAAAATCAAGAGGTTGTGCATGATGGAGTTGTTGATAACATCACTCCTAGACCTACTAAGCTAGCCTTCAATCTTACAGATAATCTAAAAGCATCCAAGAATATTGAGAAATCTTCTTTTGACAATAAGATGTCTAGAAACAAACCAAGGAACACCTCTTGGGTCTCACATCCAAAATAAGATTTTAAAACTCTTGGTGAACCTTTGGATGTGGTCTACAAGACCTTGTTATAAAATAAGCTCATTTTTCCATTGGATAACTCTCGACCTTATGATCCACAACCATGATCACCATGGTGGAACAAAACTACATTTTGTGAATATTACCAAAAAAAAGGTCACAAAACTAGCAACTCCATAAACTTGTGTCACAAAGTCCAAGAATTGATTGATGATGGTGACATCATTGAGGATGGACATAATAAGAACTCAAATCACAAGGCTTTCAAAGAGCCATTCTTGTGTTACGAAAAAGGAGAAACCTCAAAATAAAAATCTCATAACAAGATCAACTATATGTACTCTAATGATGATGATGAGATAGTCCACATGGTTGAACCCATGTAATCTTAGTTCTGTAATGTCATCACAATCAAGGGCAAACAAGAAAAAATTAAACCTAAGACACCATTTATCTTAAGGGGTCCTTCTTTCAATATAGCTAACAATGAACCATTACAATCCTATGCCAACACTATTATAGATTCTCATGCCAAGTTGTAACTCAAGGGCCTTGCACGTTCTCCTCTTGATCTCAAACAATACAAAGAAAAACCTCTTGCTAGTCCATCTGGAAAAGGAACAAAACTTGGAACAAATTATATAGTAGATTAGTTTCAGAGAACTAATGCTCAAATCACAATATTTGAGCTACTCAAAATCTCGCTTTCTCATTGGAAAATTCTCAATAAATCCCTTGGGTAGGAAAATGTATCTCAAGATCTTGATCTTGAGAGGTTCCAATCTATGGTAGGTCATCTGACCTTACCTTGCTATATGTCCTTTTCTAAGGAGGACGATAATTCACTATGTCATCCACATAATCAACCTCTACACATTGAGGTCATTATACACCAAAAACATGTTTGTCATGTGTTCATCAATAATGGAGCTAGTTTAAATATTGTCTTTGTTGCCCTACTCAAATAATTGGATTATTATGAAGAGTCCATTAATCCTTGCTACAAGATAACTATCAAAGTGTATGATGAAGTTGAATGAAAATCTTTAGGTATGATGGTGTTGCATCTCTTCACATTGGTCTTGTAGAAAGGGATGTCACTTGTCAGATATTCATCATTCCCTTGGCTTAAAATATTTTACTAGGAAGACCATGGGTACATGAGATCTGCACTATGCCATCCACTTACCACCAATGCGTAAAGTTCTCATTTCATGTCTCTAAAGTCACCATACCTACAAGTACTAGCTATACTTGTAACATGTTGAAATTTGTTGAAAACTCTATACCTACTAATATGGAATCTACAAACCATCATGATAACAAGCTGAAGAAAATTGAGTAGTCACTCAAGCTAAATGAAACTAGAATGGGTGAATATCACATAGAACTACTTCTATCTTTGACATCTCTTCCCAAGTTTCCTCATCATTATGGGAGATCATCTGAAGTGAAGAAACCTTTTGTGTTGACACCTCAAACTAAGTATGATGGTACTTTTTTCAAAGCTACTATTCCTCTCAAAGAGAAAGCTAAAAACATAGCTATTGTTACATGGATCTACAAAAAGGAAATGCAATTGACCTCATAGAACAATCTCACAAAAATATTTTTGAGAAGTATGGTCCCAGTTTTAGACTCATGAAACACTTTGGCTACAAGGGAACTAGTCCTATTAGATGTAACAAAAATGGTTTAATTGATCCTATCAAAGCAATAGCTAGAAGAAATTGAGACACATCTGGTCTAGGCTTCAAGAAGATTCCCTTTCATCTAGGGAGTAAAAAATTCATACTAGAACCTAAAAGTTCATCTAAAATGAGTCACAAGATGAGTCTAATGATCATAAAGATAATGTTGATTATGAGGATCCTTGTCCTTATCCAATTCATGATGATTTGTCTTATTTTTTTGTAGAATAAAATGACTTTGTACCACGTGTCAATGCCATGGATGGTGATAGTGATTCCTCTGAGGATACTACTAGTTCACATCATACCCAACAAGAACAAGGAGAGTCTAGTAATGCTTTACACATTAAGTACCTTTGTAAAAATCCAAATGATAAAGGAGAATTTGTTCTCATCATTATTGGAAAATTCTATAGTTTATCTCCCTACAGTATAGATTCTCAAGAGTATGAATTTGACTCTCTCTTAGAAGCAACTATAGACAAAGTCATAGATCAAGTTCATGTTTATGAAAACCTCCTCAAAGTAGGTGAATTGTCTAGTGTTAGGTTACATGAGTCCTATCCAACTAGTGTCCTCGAGTCTCATCCAAGCATTTAATGATTATATCATGAATAGAACTTAACCCACCACATCTCTTTCACTCACCTATCCTAAGCTCATAGACTAGAATTGCAATGCATCTAGTGAAGTCCTCACATTCTATAATGACTATGCTCTTGCCTACTACTTAAACATTGTCAAACTAGTAACATCTTCCACCAAAAAACAAAGTGTCAACATAACTAAAGTTGACATCAAATATCTTAGTCATATAATCAAAAAGAAAATAAATAAAAGATCTAATGGTGAGAACCACCATGTGGTAGTGGAAAAACCTAAAAAAGTAAAAATAAAAGAGTATCCAAGGGTGAAAACCTCTCTGAGGCACCTATGGATGAGATATTTGATGCACTTCCTACTCATGTTCAAGAAAGATCATTAGTTTTGATAGAGCCAACACAACCAATCAATTTGAGAATAGAGGAATAGCCTCACATGATACATCTTGCATAGTCACTATCTCCAGAAGAAAAAGAGGAATTCATTTCTTTCTTCCAAGAAGAAAAGATTAACTTTGCATGGACATACTTACACATGCCAACTTTAGATTTGGATCTCATTATGCATCACGTGTTTATTGCACCAATACTTAAACTATTTAAATAGAAACTTAGGAAAATACATCCTCATATTGCATTTCTTGTCAAAGCTGAATTGGAAAAACTTCTAAAGGCTAGTTTCATCCATGTTATTGATTACACTAAATGAAAATCAAACATTGTTCTAGTCTCCAAGCATGACAAATCTATCAGAGTCTATATATATTTCTAAGATCTAAATATAGCATGGGGTATGTGTACCAAGTTGTGGTGCCAAAAACATGACACATAATTTTTTTTTAATAATCCAAAGTGCGTACATGCTATAACATACACGTGCTTTGGAAAACTCAAAAAAATTGTATATGGGCTACAAACCCATTGCTCATTTTATTGTTTTTGGGTTTTGCACTGTTTCTCCTCAACAATATGCATTAATTTTGGAAACATTGAAGAATTTTGTCACCTACCTCCTCAAAATGCCTCCTAATTGCCAAACATCAAGATTAGGATCATGTAGTATGTTTTCTACTCTTGTTTTTGCATTGTTTTATATGTTTTTGCACTATTTTATAAGTTTTTACATTTTTTTGTAGGTTTTTTTCATTTTTCTTTAAACTTGTTTATTTAATTAGATTGCAATTGGTTTCTTATTAAGAAATGTGAATAATGAACCACCAAATCTCTAGCTAGATCAACGAAATCAAAATGAAAACCCTCCACAAGATGAAAATCAAAACACTCCACAAGAAGAGGAAGAAATTATGCAACCTCTACTAATTGGAAGACCTCCTCTTAGCACCCAAGACAACATTATGAATGAAATAGAAAGAGGAAAAAATGAATCAGAAGCACTCATTGGTAGATTGAAATATTGTGGAAGAACCAATCCAATGAGAGCACAATTGGAATCCTCCCTTGAGTCCATTATGACTGATGTAGCTTTTGTTACTAGTCAGTTGGATATTTGGCATATTAAGAGGGATGAAAAAAGAAGATATTATGCAAAAAAAATTATCATAACGAGTTGTCAAAAAAAATAAAAATAACAAAATGTAGCATTTGTGCATTGTTTAAAAGCCTAAATAACAAGATACTATTAAACATACAAATAAAAGGTTCTCCATCCATTGGTGCATACATGATGGTATTAGAAATAACTTTTGGGATAGATGGTGGATGGTCTTTGATGCCCCTTCCTACAATAATCATGAGGTTCCAATATTTTTCTTAAAGAATTATATTTTGAATTTGTCCTTGGGGAGATTCCCAATTATTTTGATATATTAGAATCTTAGGGTAGAGGTGGGGCTCATAATTTGAGAGGCTGGGGGCATGTCATGACCTTAATGTAGTTAGGGCACCTATTGTCAAGCCACAAGGTGAGCATGTGATTATTCCTTCAGTTGTGAAGGAACATGTAGATATCAATAGTCTAGGGACTATCAATGCTTTCACGTAGACCTTTATTCATTACACTAGTCCATTAGTTGAGGAGGAGCCTTCTGTGCATTTTGGTCACATGTGTACATCATTTCGATCCTTATGCATATTTGGTAGTCATGTTGGATAGTATGGATGATGGGCTAGTCAGTGATGATTTTTTTGAGTGACACATTTGGCATTGACACATAGGTAAATTCCAATTATAATAAACTAATTTGTTCACATTTTGTATGTCTAGTGAATGACTAATTATTTAGCATGTATTAACATTATTCAAAATTTAGGGTAAAGTGTTGCTGGCCCTAGTATAGATTCCTTGGTGCCATTTTTTGTCCCATCAATGAGTCAAGAGGTATGTATCGATTTAATAATTTAAATTAATACATATAATTATTAAGTAATCATATGAAGGATTGCCAAAAAAACTTTATACATGTGCATCAATTCTCTACTAGACCATTGACATTTACAAGGGACTCTGAGCCTAGGCATGATATGAGCTTTGTATAGGTAGATTCATTTCATGTTAATTTACTTTATTTGATTATATTTGTTTCATGTTTCATGTTACATGTAAATTTTATTATATGACATGCAGTTGTTGAGGTCTGAGATTCCTCCTCATCTTCACTAGTCCATCAATCATGGAGTTGCTGTAGTGATAGCTAGTTTAGAGCCATTGACCAAGGTATGAAAGAATTTTCTTGATTTTAGTTGTTTTTTATAATAGTTAGTATTGAAATTTCAAATGTTATTTATAAGTGATTATATTGATTGAATTATTGTAGGGCCTTATTGTTGACATATCAGTCAAGTTTTTTATTAGTGACATACACTTATTCAGATTGTAAATAGCTACCAAGCTTATTGTATAGTTAATAGTGTTTGCTCAGATTTTAGTTGTCACCAAGTTCTACAGTTACTACCAAGTCCTTTAGATAAATTCCAATGTTTACCGAGTAGTTGTAGTTATAGTGAAGATCAATTGTGTAAAGCATGCATCTTAGTATATGTTGAGTTTACTAGTGCAAACTAAGTTGTTCAGTGCTTACCGAGTTCATAGTTTATGTGATGCAAGTCTAGTGTTAACCAGGTTACTCAGTGTTAACCAAGTGACTCAATTTATATTGAGCTCAAGGACATAGTTTTTACTAACTCATATAAAGGAAACCAAGTGATTCAATTTCTATGATGTTTCACAATATTTACTGAGTTATTAGTGCAGACCAAGTTCAAGACTACTTGAAAGTGATCAATATGGATCAAGCTTCTATGTCTATTGAGTGCATGAGGATGTTGAGTATTAATAGTGGATGCCATGTGTCAGAACTTCACCAAGTTAGTCTTTAGAGCTTGAGTGTCTACACTTGAGCTAACTTTTTAATATTTGTCTAAACTTGTATAGTGGCCAACTTTGTAATTTATATAATTGGATTTGTATATATGTAGTGAATTGTATTATATCCAAGTGTGCAAATGTGATTGCAATGTAATTAAATATAATTAGAGAAGAAAGAGTGAATTACGAAGGCTACAATAGTATAAGGAGTAGCAAATACATATCTATCATAGAAAGGTAATTATTATATAAAGAAATCTCATTTAGCAAGCCAAATTGCAAATCAAAGATCAACTACTATTTCATCTTAATAGGTGCATCAGCCAAATCTTTTAACAAGGTAGACCTAATAGTCTTTTGTAAATCTCTTTACTAAGTGCATACTTCATTGTATGTTTGTAAATCCTTTCACAAGGTAGACCTAGCAATCCTTATTCCTCCTCATAGGGAAAATCATTAGGAGTGATAAATTTAAGCCTTAACAAGAAAACTTTATACTACAGTATTAAAGCTTGTGAGTATCATCCCAAACCCAGTTTTATATTATATTTGGAAGGTTTTTGAGTAACCAAATCCTTTTATCAAAGTGTTATGAATGCTTTCATGTTTTTAGTTTCTTATGCATACAATTAGATCAAATTATATTTGAAGGATTAAATGCTAATTGGACTATTGGATTAAGAGTTAAAATTGTAGAAGTTTTAGAAGTTACCAATTCACCCCTCCCTTCTTAGTAACTTAGCCTAGTTAAGAATATTTCCAACAATTGGTATCAGAGCATTGTGGCTCTTAGAAGAAAGTTTAATAGCTTGAGAAAACATTAAAGCCATGGAGATATTTAGACTTGACAAAGCTATTGACAATGAGAAGCTAGATTTGGAAATGGCTATTGCCCAACTGAAGAAAGAAAAGGAGCAACTCTCTCAATCCTTGAAAAGAAGAAAATAACTTGCAATTCAAATGAATAAGCATCTCTACATAGAAGAAAAGGTTGAAGATCTTCATTCAAGCAATCAAGATGAAGCCAATGAAGCAATCAAATAACTCCTAAAAAATAATGGTTCCCTACAAAAAGAAGTTAGAAAACTAAGAAGAGAGCAAGAAATTTAGCTAGTAAGGCTATGTGAAGTCATGGAGAAAAAGATCAAGATAAAGGAAGACATAGAAGGAAAGAACAATGAAATCCAATACCAATCCCTTTAGCAAGTAGACCTTATTGATCATCTCTCTAATGCAAATGAAGAAATTATGAGCCTAAGATCTAAAAATGAAAGATTACAGAATGATCTTGTTGTAATATCTTATTGGAAAGAATGCTTTTGAGAGTGGGGGATGTGAATCAAAAGTACTAGCTTTTGACCTATTTTAAATCCTTAATAACATATCTTTGAAATGAACATGCATGCATATAAACATTAAGCAATCATGAGAAACAAATATGCATCACCACATAACACTTGAGATTTTGGTAACCTAGAAACCCTCCAAGAATAAGAAGGTAAAATTGGGGTGGGGATGATACCCACAAAATCACTGCAGTAATAATGTTTGACCACTTCTGATGATCTGCCTTGTTAAAGGCTTGCCTTGTTAGAGGCTTTACACTGTATCAATAGTGACCCAGTTAAAGGATTTACAAACACTTCACATGAAGTGTTGCCTTGTCAAAGGATTTAATCACCTATTTAAAGGATCTACAAAATAGCTATTGAGCCAACCTATCATCATAGGATTTCCTTTCTAATACAATACATAAAGAGTATTAGGTATAATAAACCTGATAGCTTACAATCCTTGATTGCTGAATATAGGCACTTGATCTACTTTCTTCTAACCTTGATCCTCTAAGATCTGATACTCATTTGTAACCCTTGCTTTGTTCTGATCAACTAGATATTTTACTGCTGATCTCTTCCTTTAAGTCTTTTTATTCTTTACTCTGAACTCCACTAGAGTTTTCATTTACTCCTTCATCGATCTACATGATTCAATGAGATTTTGTCTTCTTTATAAAGAGATTTGAAGACTTAGGGTTAGACATGGATCTATGATCCATATTGAATTTGTGATTTTTGCTCATTCCTTGCACTTTTATCATTGGTTGCATGCCTTCTCCATTTTTCTTATTGGTTTCATGTAGATTACATATAAAATATAAATGATTTGATCTTATCACTTAAATCCTTTGAGATTCATCATATGTCAGCCATGAAAATAGTTTTCATCTAAATTTGTGAAATTACAAACTCATATGCTAATTTTGAGTTACTCAGCACTTACTACTTCCTGATGCTCGGCTCCTTTTATAACTCAGCTCTTTTATCATTCGTATCTTGCTCGATATTGTTTATGACTCGGCACCTAGATCATGCTTGGCACCTGTAGTCACTCGGCATCTAAAGGCTACTCGGCACTTGAAGATCACTTGGAACCTGTTGACTTTCCTAACTTGGCACAACCTGTGACTCAGCATACATAGTGTACTTGAATTTAATGTAGAAAGTGGTTAATTTTGTTGGCACTCAAGTGTCAAAACCATTCTTAGACTAACAGTCTCCCCCTTTGACATGAGTGTCAAAAACACTTGACTAAGCATTATTTATCTGATCTTATGAGTATGTTCACTGTTTTGCTTGGTATATATATAGAGGTTTAAAAAACTTTGATCAAAATGTTGTAACTTACAATATATACCTCAAAATTATTATAACTCCCCCTGAGTTGATCATGCCTTGTCATGTCATGAATTCTAATGTCTTGTGCCATTATGCCTAATGTTCTCTTTAATATATCTTCACAATATTCACAATATTATTTCCCCCTTTTTGATACGAATGTCAAAGGGTCATAAATAGTAATGCCATGCTTGGCCAAAAATGTCTTATTTACCTCAAGGATTATTTGGAGGGTTGCATCCCAATTATTTAAGGCAATATCTAATGACTTTTGTTGGATTGCAAGCTTTGCTGCTAGATCAACTAGTCCTTCATGTGTAGAAATATTTGGATCCTTCTTCAGAACTGTTTCTGCACACATTTGCTCCTTGTGTAATACTTCCAAGTGAGGAGTGATGGAGGCTTGGATTTGCATAAGCTTTTCTTTGATAGTGGTCTCTTCTATTGATAATGCAGCTAATTCCCTCTAAGTGTGAAGTGTTTGAGAAAATTTCTTTTCACTCTGTGTAGGATTTGAGGGTAGTTGCTTGCTGGAGAGCTTTAATTTACTCTCAAGGTTCAAATTTTTTGGATTTATTTCTTGTGTGAACCTGGAAAAATCACACAATTTGCTATAAAGGGAAAATATGTTCTCCAATACACTCTTTACATTTTCCAATTTCTTAGCTAGGTCAACCTGTCCCAAAATTATGTTATTAGCTATTTTTTGGTTGAATTTGCCTACAAACTTGTTTTCTGACCATTCCATTAGTTTAACATTAGTATCATGGTCTTCATTATTCACTTGATCAACTATATCAGATAGTTGTTCAAGTATTGGTATGTTTGCATCTGGAGGTTGACTGATAAAAGCATCCATGAATATATCTTTTATCTCATTCATTACCTACTTGTATTTGTAGTCTTTCCTCATTAGTCTTTCCTCATTGCCTCTTGTCTCCTTCTCTTATCCAATGCACTCTATATTTCATTCATATTTTCTTCATTTAGAGTGCTTGAATCATAATAGGGTATTTTAATTTCTTCATCAAGCTTAGGAATACCATAATGAATGGTCTTGGCTACCCTAGTAGAGCTTGAGCTTGGTGTACTAACACGTAAGGTCATCATTTTAGTACTCAGCTTATGACTGGGTTTGGTGGGAGTTCTTGTTTTTGGTAATTCAACCAAAGTTTGTATTGCAGACTCCTCTTTATCTTGTGTTTCTTCTTTGTCCTCTGCTTCTTGCTTTGATTCTTCTTGTGTCACTGCTATTGGAGGTATACTCACTATCTGAACTATTATCCCTGTGACTACCTCTATTGTTCCACTCAGCTCTTGATGAGCTTGAATAGCTATTCTTGATGGTGATGGAGGTGGTAGAAATGTAAGCCCAGTAGTTTGAATGATTTGAGGTGGTTCTTGTGGTGACACCTTGGCTTTTTTGAGTTTGTCTACTAACTTTTGGAGATTATCCACACTGACCAATATAGGACTTGTACACAATTGTGCTTGTAGAGTTGTTTGGTCAAGGATCTTAGTAAGATCCTCTGCAGTTAATGGATTGATGTATTGACATGTGGTGTCAATAACATCCTTAATCTTTATGATATTTATAGGTGTGGTAGTAGAGTGAGGCAGGCTAGGAGGTGAAAGTTGTGTGTCTTGCATACTTTTTTGTCCATTAGTACCTTTGTCTTCATCTTTTCCTTCCTCCTCTCTTTCTTTCTTGTTTTCTTCTTCTTCAACCTTTTTCTCTTCTTTTGTATTCTCTCCTCTCCTCTTCCTTATTTTGTTAGGTTTAGCAACAACTTCCTCTTTGTATTCCTCTTCAAGGACATCTTCAGTTGTCTTATACAAGTTTTTCCAAAATCTTGTAGTTCTTTGTACAACTTCTTCAATTTTGTTTTGTAGGATGGAGAATGCCCTATATTTAGGTGTAAACCTTTTACCATGCCATTTGACTGCTTGAGTTACTTATTATTTTGTTAAATCATATGGTAGGTTTGCTAGGGTTGATTCCTTCATCTCTTTCTCCATCATTAGATAGAAATGCCATCTATCTTCTATAGTTTTAGACAATTCCTTTGGAAATTGTCCATCTCGTTCAAGAGGTGTATACTTGAACTATGCCATTAATGCATAGACTAAATCTTCTATTCCATTTTTTTCCTCTCTACTGAATTTATTGAAAGCAATCTTTTTCATTTCACTTAAGTCTCCATTCCTAATCTTCTCACATAATATATCAACTGAAGATTTAGGAGGATGACTTACCCTTTTAGTCTGATCTTCTTCATCAGTATCAAGTTGGGCCACATATCTTTTCCTTTTCTTTGGCTCTTCCTATGCCTTTTTGACTATGTTCTTCTTCTTTTTGGCTTCCTCTTTGGCCTTTTGGGTGGAGGCCCTTGTTGTAGCTTTGGTTGTTGGCTTCTTGGGTATTTACATGACAGCTTTCTTTGGTGAAGGTTGAGAAGCAGGATGTGTCTTTGTCTTCCTTTTGATGACTCTACCTTTGATGGGTGCTTCCTTGGTTTCTACTTCCTTAGCACTCTCATCTTTCTCTTCACCTTGGTCTTGTGATAATTCAAGTGGCCCTTGTTCTGGCTCATCCTCATCTTTCTCTTCATCACCGTCTTCTTGTCCTTCACTAATCTCCTCTACTTCACCTTTTGCACTTGTTTCTTTGACACCAAATTTCTTCTTTATCTTCTTAACCAGCTTGTCCTTCTTCTTGACTACTATGGTTGTCTTGAGTTTTGTAACAACTCTTGATTTGACAGTGTCAAATGTTCAAAATGCCTTGGCAAATTTGTCCATTTCCTCTGCAAGTAATGCTATGATGGCTATAGAAGCTTGGTCAACATCAAGCTCATATCCCAATGGTCTAAGCCATCTTGTTCTTAGAAGGACTACTTGAATGTAAGTATAATCAATATCAACAAGAAAACATATGTCATTTACATGCTTTTCTACTAGTGAAACTAGTATTCTCATTCTTTTCTTCATTGCATTTTTGAAATCATCAAAATAGATAGACATTTGATCATCAAAGCTATCTCCCATTTCTACAATGAAATCATTAATTTGATCAACAATGGTTCTATTCTAACTCTAGTTAATTTTTCCAAATGAAGGGAATTCCTTCATTACATAGAAGAACATACAAAGCAACATTGAACCAAATTTACACTGTGCTCCCTTGGACTTTCTAATAGCTCCAAGATTTTCATTGATCTATTGCAACAAGAGCTCTGCAAGGTCATAGTTATGGTCTTTCTTTACAAGCTTATATGCCACATCCACTGCTATACAAGGTACACTATTTAACTTGCTAGATTGATAAAACTTATGTAATATGATCCTTATAGCAAAGTCTAGAAGGGGATTAGTTATGCTATCTATAGTCATGCCTCTATTGTTCCACTTTACTCCTATGTTCTTCTCTATTGTTTCCTTCTTTTCACTTAATTTCTTGGGCCGATCTAGGGTTGGAAAACCTATAACCCTATGAACCATTTTCTTGGTAATGTTGATTGGTCCTTGTTCTAACCAGAATGCTCCATCATGGATTCTACTGAGTATTATGTGCATCCACTCATTTTTTAATACGATTGGATAAACTAGGGCTTTGGTTAAACCCTTCTTTTCTATGACAGAAAACTCATCTTTCAGGATACCATTTTCACAAAGTTTGTCATAGGCATTAAAGATTTCCAAATCTCCTATGGCTCCTATTTTACAATTATAGCACTTTTGCACATCCTAAACCATAATAACTTTTTCAGGGATGGTGGATAGGGCACCAGCAGGATCACTTTTGTATGTAACTTCTGGTATCAGTCTAAACTTAGGTTGCTTAACCTCATTTCTAACAAGTTGAATCTCATGGCTTACTATCCATTGGGTCATCTTAGAACTAGACGCCATTTATAACTGAACTAGGGTTTAATGATTAAAGAAAACTTTACAAACTGTAAAACTCAACACCAGAAAGAAATACCTAGATAAATGCTTAGATCACTTGAGTAGATGTTGAATCACTGGTTGAAAGCTTGAAAATCACTTAGTTGTGCTCAAGGTAATTGCTCTTCATTTGAATGTCTTAGGAATGAATCAATTTTTACTTTTAAGTGACAAAAGAAACTTTGCATTTAATGCATTTTAGTACCTGTACCTATCACTCAACATCCACTCAATAGCTATACTTACTCAGCATTTACTTATTTTGTTAATAACTCAGCATCCAAAGTAGTTTCACTCGGCATCCAGAGACAACTTGGCACCATCTTTCAAGTTTAGTCTTAGCATCTTGTCTTATGAAAATTTATACTTTGTCGTGCTTCTTCATGGTTTAGGGCTGATGTATGATACTTCCTTATGTATCAACCCTATAGGCTTATCTTGTGATTAGTTAGATGAGAAATGATCACTTGACCTCATGCGTGAAGTAACCCTTTCATAGGATGTACTTGATCCATCCCTTTTCTACCATGTCTTCTTCATGTTTGTTCTTATGTGTTCCACATCAATCTTTTCTTTGCCATTATTTACTTTAGTCTTGGGTGCCTTGGCCTTTGTTGGACAATTTTTGCTAACATGTCCTATTTTCAAGCAATTGAAGCAAGTAGTCTGGTTCAACCATCTTTTATAGTTCCCCTTGAAATGTGTTCTTATGCAATTCTGGGCTATATGTCCATACTCTTGACAATAGTGACAACTATACCTGGTGTTATAATCCCAATGGTAGTGACCTTCATTCTCTTTTACTGGTTGATTTGACGTCCACATAGGCTTTGATCTACATTCAAATGCCCTATGTCCATATTTCTTGGAATTATGACAATTTCCATTAAATCTTTGTGTCCTTGGGACTTTGGATCTGCAATCTTGTGTCATATGTCCTTGAAAGTTGCATTTGTGATAGTAACTCTTGCTTTTGGATGTGTTTGGCTGATTGATCCTTCTACTCCTGCAAACATTTGCAGTATGTCTATTTTTATTACAGTAATGAAAAATGGGTTTAGAATCCTTACCTTTGTCACTTCTTTTCTCAACACTCTTTGATGATTCACCAACTTCAGTTATATTGTATCCAAGTCCTGATGTATCATGGGTGGATCTTGGGGATTTTAGCAACTATTCAAAGTAGTTTATGGCTTCACTTGACTTGTTGAGATTCTCTACTATCTCTTTTTCTCTGTTCAATTCATTCTAAAAATTTTCATTCTACATCCTCAAAGTAGAGATCTCAATATCTTTCATATTAAGTTCATGATGAAGGTTCATCATTTGGGAGGGTGTATCTATCTGCATGTTTGAGATCCTTGTTAATTTAGTACATTTTTCTTCTAGTTTGTTTGCAAGATTTATTTTGTCATCTTCCATCATGACTCTATCCTCAACTACTCTTTTATTTTTTTTAGTGATTTCACATCAAATTATGGCCTATGATTCATATTCCATCTTGAGAGATCTTATCTCATTTTCTTGAGCTTTGTTTTTCTCCATCACTTGTTCTATTGCTGCATCAAACTCTTTAGTGTCTCCATTGGCAAACACTTGTGTGGTATCAATCTCCTTGTAATGTATATCATTTTCCACTATGGCTATCTCCTTTCTTCTTTTCAAAGATTTTGTTAATTCCACTCTAGCTTCCTCTACTTTTTGTAGAGCAAGATGCACATCTATCACCTGGTTCTCAATGATCTTTTCAAGTTTGAAAACTTCCATCTTTAGATCTTTTCCTCCAAGCTATTAGGCTCCTTCTTGAGAGAACAAGTTCTCTGATACCAATTGTTTTAATATCTTATTGGAAAGAATTCTTCTGAGAGAAGGGGGGGGCTTGAATAAGAAGTACTAGATTTTGACCTATTTTAAATCCTTAATAACATATCTTTGAAATGAACATGCATGCATATAAACAATAAGAAATCATGAGAAACAAATATGCATCACCACATAACACTTGAGATTTTGGTAACCCAAAAACCCTCCAGGAATAAGAAGGTAAAACTGGGGTGGGGATGATACCCACAAAATCACTGCAGTAATAATGTTTGACCAATTTTGATGATCTACCCTGTTAAAGGCCTGCCCTGTTGAAGGCTTTACACTGTATCAATAGTGACTAGTTAAAGGATTTATAAACACTTTACATAAAGTGTTACCCTGTCAAAGGATTTAATCACCTATTTAAAGGATCTACAAAATAGTTGTTAAGCCCACCTATCATCATAGGATTTCCTTTCTAATATAATAGCTAAAGATTATTAGGTATAATAAACCTGATAGCTTACAATTCTTGATTGCTAAATATAGACACTTGAGCTTCTTTCTTCTAACCTTGATCCTCTGAGATCTAATACTCATTTGTATCCCTTGCTTTGTTTTGATTAACTAGATATTTTACTCTTGATCTCTTCCTTTAAGTCTTTTTATTCTTCACTCTAAACTCTAGTAGAGTTTTCATTTACTCCTTCATCCATCTACATGATTCAATGAGATTTCATCTTCCTTATAAAGACATTTGAAGACTTAGGGTTAGACATGGATCTATGATCCATATTGAATCTATGATTCTCGCTCATTCCTTGAACTTTTATCATTGGTTGCATGCCTTCTCCATTTTTCTTATTGGCTGCATGTAGATTGCATAGGAAATATAAATGATTTGATCTTATCACTTAAATCCTTTGAGATTTGTCATATGTTGGCCATGAAAATAGTTTACATCTAAATTTGTGAAGTTACAAACTCATATGTTGATTCTGAGTTACTCGGCACTTACTGCTTTTTGATGCTCGACATTGTTTATGACTTGGCACCTGGATCATGCTTGGCACCTATAGTCAGTCGGCATCTGAAGGCTACTCAGCACCTAAAGATCACGCAGCACTTGATGGCTTTCATGACTCAACACAACCTATGGCTCGACATACATAGTGCACTTGGCTATAATGTAGAAAGTGGTTAAGTGTGTTGGCACTCAAGTGTCAAAACCATTCTTAGACTAACAGATCTAAACTCTGAATGGAAAATCAATGAAAGAATGATGAAATCCCAAGTAGACATGAATCAATTGAATTAGAAAAATCTATATAGACAAAAAGGAAAAGTATCAATTGGATATATAGAAGGATAATCATCCAAATGAGGACCTAAGAAGAATGAAATACCTACTTGCAATCACTGTGGTAAGATAGGTCATACATCAAAAAAAATATTGAGCAATGAAAATAAAACTTTAATGGAAAATGCTATGACTAAAATCAACATGGTCATAAGGCTATGTGTAAATGGAATCTTGAAATAGATGATGCTCTAGATAAACTATGTGTAAATGGAATCTTGAAACTTGAGCACCAACACTTGGAAACTAAAGGGTTAACTCACATCCCTCACATGCATCATGAATTTCAAGTAAAATCGATTAGGTTTATTACTAGTTAGGTGCATAATGGGTAGTTGTGGTTGGAGCAACTAGTATTGATCACAAAGAAGATGACTCGTTGAATTACTAGTTTCCTAATGTTGACCAAAGCTAAAATAACCAAAACCCTAGGTCATACTAAACTAGAAAAGAAAACACTAGTAGAATGTGATGAAAGAGAAATGAAGATTAGCAATGTCATAGACATGGAGTTGAAATTTGGTATCTATATTATTGCACACAAGATTTACAACTTGAGTAGGTTAAATAGTGTATCATGTGAACTAGTTGACCTTGCATACAAGGTAGTAAAGAAAAATCTATCTTTTGACCTTGTTGAGCTACTATTGAAATAGTTCAACAAGAATATGGAAAGCATTAGGACATCAAAGAATAATCCATGTAAGTTTGGCTCCCTATTAGCATGTCTATTCTTTTATGTTCAAAAATTCTTCCCTTCAAAAGGCACTATTGTGTGGAGAAAAGATGTGCCTGTGCTATATCAGATCAATGAATATGTTGCTGAGATGGGTGAAAACTATAATAGTATTATGGATAACTATTTTGATTCTTTCAAGGAGAAAATGAACAATAGATACCGAATCCCAAAGAAAATTGTTGAAGATTACAAGGATAATGTATGTTTCATGGTGAATAGTGACAAAGTATACATACAGGCAGTTAGGCCTAGAATTGCATGGGTGAAACCTCTTGGATATGAGGCTAATATTGATGAAACTAAAGACATCATAGAGGCACTTGTTAATGAACTAGTTGATCCCAAGGTTTCATATTTTGGTACATATGATGAAGGAAAAGATAGGATAGAACTAGAAATAAAGCTCCCTCAGGCGGTTAACAAAGGAAAGAAAATAATTGCTAAACTGAAATCAAGTTCTACCCTTTTATTGATCAAAGGAAAAGGTGAGGATGTGGAAGTAGAAAATGAAGAAAAATCTAAGGAAGAAGAACCATCAAAGAAGAAGGGCAAGTTAATTATCACCAAGCCACCAAAGCCATCCACTATAGTATTTACAAGAAGATCTTTGAGGAAGAAAGTTGGCAAGGAAGGAGGAGACATTATATTTAGAAAACCTCCACCCACCTTGTAAGAAATATTGAAAGATCTAGAAGCTAGAGCTAGTATAACAAACTTTAACAAATTAAAGTATGAAATTAGAATAGCTAAAGAGCAGAAGAAAATAGAAGATCTGGTGATGGACAAAATGTGTAAATGGAAATACTCACCAAACCAACTTACTTCTCAAATTCCCAACATTTTTTTGGATAAGATCAGGCCAAGATGGAAATTTACCATGGAAAATGTCAAAGAAATCTATGGGAAAACCCTGAGTCAACTTATACCAAGCATATCAGATGTAGAGGTAAGAGATTCACTAAAGAAAAATGAAGAAAAATTGACTCTAAACTTCAATACTTGCCTGATTCTGATGAAAGATATTGAACATGTTGTAAGGAATGCAACTAACACTTGGAAAGATATTTAGATTTTACATAAACTAAGTGATTTTCCTACTGATGTAAAAGATGATGATGATGATGATAAAGAAGAAAAAGATGAAGAAGGAAATGATGAAGAGCCAACACATTTTGATAATGTAGAAGATGAAGAGGGACAAGAGCAAGAGGCTACCAAGGAAGCAACATAAGATGATGAGGAAACTGATCCAGTTAAGATAGCTATATCAATAATTGCCTCACTTCCTCACTCTCCAAGTAAACTAGTGAAAACATCAAGTGTGCAGATAGCCCCAAAAAGATCGATCGTGACTACTAGTGACAACCCAAATGTCTAATCACTCTTTGCTCCTATTCAGCTCAACACATCATTGATTGAAGTGACTTCCACTTCATATATCAAGCTACAAGCTCTTCCCTCTTATAATGAGTTAGCTACATTAGTTTTGAGCACATCAATTGTGAATACATCAATTTTATATTCTTCAGGTATTTCTATTAGTATTCCTTCAATAAGTGTAGTATCATTTTTTATAGCTTGTCCTAGTATGTCTACTATTATATCTATTTTGGGTACGCAAGCAATAAGTGCAAGGATAGTTAATACCAAGGCTCAACTAAGCACAAAATTTTTGGCTAAAGGAAAAGAGATGGAGGAAGAAATAGACCTAGATGAGAAAATTGTAATCCCAAATTGGGACATTTCCAAGCTCACTCTAGACAAAATACAGACATTTGGTGAACTCCTATAGAAGAAAGCTAAACAAAAGAAGTTAAAAGAGGAAAGGGATAAAGATTTTAAAATTATTGAGGATGCAAAGAAAATTTTGGTAGAGTCCATATGCATTAAGGTTAATTCTTCACAACCAATTTTGTATTAGCTAGCAAAGGTAGTTCAAAATTTTAATGAGGATACTAATGGCCAAGATAAGTTATTACAGAATGCAAAGAAGAAATTTGAAAATAAAGTGTTGGAGCACATTGCTGAACAAATTGCTATCTATCAAGTAGAACTCTCTACAATTTTTGGTTCTCTAGAAACATCTTGTACAAATGTATCATCAATTTTTGGTAAGTTATGTGATGCCTCTAATTTTCCCAAGGAAATAAAGGAAAAATTGTCCAAGATAGATGAAGACCTTAAAGCAAGTGCTCAGTAGTTGCAGATTGATCCTATTTGAAGCTCTACACACTCCAAGAAGATACTGTTTTTGATAGATATGCAAGAAAAATTTCTTAGAGAAGAAGCATGGATTAGATCTACATTGGTAGATATACAACATATGATTCTTCCCAACATGGATGTGCTATAGAAACACATTACACATTCTAAAACTCTCATCCATGACAACAACTTCTCCATAGTAGACCACATGATAAAGTTGTTGGTAGAAGTACAGATTGCACTTTACACAACTAAGGTCTTGCAATAGGACTTGGAAAAGACCTCGACAATCATATGCAAGGTACATTTAGATTTTTTTTAATCCCATTTTGGCATTAACATGTAAATAAATAAAACAAATATTTGCCATTAATTTCAAAAGGGGGGAGAAAGATATATGTATAGGGAAGTATATACTGTTAATAAGAAGATATGAGAGAGATGTATAGGAGATAGAGGGACAAAGATGTAAAAAGTTATGTGGGAGAAAATGTAATAAGTTGTAAAAGAAATGGGGTAGAAAGATATGTATAGTAAGTATGTTATATACAATAAGAAGATGTATAGTATACTATATGAAGCCACCTCATGTATAGATATATATCTTAGAAAATCAATTTTGAAAAATCACAAAAATAGTATACTCTACTGAGCTAAGAATCACTAGGTGATGGATAAAGGTATGCAAAAACTTTTTGAATTTATTTTTGGGTGATATGTGTTTTTGTCACTAATGCCAAAGGGGGAGACTATTGACATACTAGTCAAGTTTTCTATTAGTGACAAACACTAATTCAAATTATAAATAGCTACCAAGCTTATTGTACAATTAACAGTATTTGCCAAATATTTTAGTTGTCATTGAGTTCTACAATTGCTACTAAGTCATTTGGAAAAATTCTAGTGTTTACTTAGTAGTTATAGTTATAGTGAAGATCAAAAGTGTAAACCATGCATCTCAGTGTATCTCAAGTTTACTAGTACAAACCAAGTTGTGCTTACTGAGTTCGTAGTTTATGTGATGCAAGTCCAATGTTAACTGAGCTAATCAGTATTAACCAAGTGACTCAATTTATACTAAGCTTGAGGAGATAGTGTTTATGGAGTCATACAATGTAAACCAAGTGATTCAGTTTATATGACAAGTTTCACAATATCTACTAAGTCATCAGTGGAGACCAAGTTCAAGACTACTTGAAAGTGATTAGTATGGATCAAGATTCTATGTCTACCATGTGCATTAGGATGTTGAGTAGTGATAGTGGATATCATGTATCATAACTTCACCAAGTCAATCTTCAGAGCCTAACCATCTACAGTTGAGCCAACTTTGTAATATTTGTGTAAACTTGTATAGTGGCCAACTTTGTAATTTGTATAATTTCATTGGTATATGTAGTGAATTGCATCATATCCAAGTGTGTGAATGTAATTTCAATGTAATCAAATATAATTAGAGAAGAAATATTGAATTAAAAAGGCTACCGTAGTATAAGGAGAAGCAAAGACATATCTATCACAACAAGGTGATTAGTACATAAGGGAATCTCATTTAGCAATCCAAGTTGTAGATCAAAGATTAACTATTGTTTCATCCTAATAGGTGAATTAGTCAAATCCTTTAACAAGGTAGACCTAAGAGTCTTTTTTAAATCTCTTTACCAAGTGCATACTTCATTAGATGTTTGTAAATCCTTTTAGAAGGTGGACCTAGTAGTCCTTATTGCTCCTAATAGGGTAGATCATCAAAAGTGATCAATGTAAGCCTGAATAGGCCAACTTTATACTATAGTACTAAAGCTTGTAGGTATCATCTTCATGCCAGTTTTACTTTCTATTTGGAAGGTTTTTGGGTCACCAGATCTTTGTGTCAAAGTGTTATGAATGCTTTCATGTTTTCAATTTCTTATGAATACAATTAGATTAGATTATATGTGAAGGATTAAATACTAATTGGACTATTAGATTAAGAGTTAAAATTTCATAAGTTTTAGAAGTTATTGATTCACCCTTCCCCTCTCAGTAACTTAGCCTAGTTAAGGATATTTCCAACACTTATTACACCTAATCATCAGTGAGCCTTTGAGGTCAACATATAAAGTGACTATTTGATGGTGGTAAGAAAAGAATTAATTTTATGTGTACATATATTTGATTTCAATGTATAATAATTATTGATTCATATCTACTTTGTTTGTATCATCTCGAGTTAGAGAAGAGCCTAAACAAGAAGATGAATGAGCATGTGAGGAAAACCCCATCATCCACATTATCTCCCCCCACACAATGACTAAAGTGCTCTAGGGATTTTATTCCTTCCCCTCATGGGAAGAAGAATATATAGTTGATAGACACACATGTTTAGGAATTAGTGGACATATATGTTGGATTTTATGTTAGTGGACATATTTGATATACATTTGATGTATATATGACATTTTATATTTGCTGTATGACATATATTTGATGCATGATATTATTAGACTTATGCCATTATTCATTAATATATGATATGTTGATTCATGTATGACATTATTGGTAATCATAATATATTATATGTTTGTTAATGTATGACATTATTGATTATCATAATATATTATAGGTTTGTTCAAGTATGAGATTATTGGTTATCATAATATATTATATGTTCATTCATGTCTAACATTATTGGTTATCATAATATATTATATGTTTGTTCATGAATGAAATTATTGGTTATTATAATATATATCTTATTTTTCTTGTTTACATTTTAAGTACATTGAACATGTATTTCATTTTAATGTAATTTGCATCCAAAATGATGCAGAGTGCTCACACCAAAAGCTAGTGGATTCCCAGCAAGAACACTTTTAAAGGAAAACTACCTTTCCAACCTCCCTAATTTTCTTAAAAGACTCTTTCCAACTTGGTTACAACATTGAAAAAACTTCTACCCAACTTCAAAAAACTACTTGATCGCTTTCCCTATTCAAGACTTGGAAAGCAATAAGAGAGAAATGAGCAAATTTGAGAAATGGATCATAATCAATTTCTTGCTTCAAACTAACACCTTAGACACTTCAAGGAACACCTAATAACTATCTCAAAAACTTTAATCTATAATCTATTCCACCCTTCCAAGATATTCTTCAACATCCTATGAGTGAAAAAAATCTTCCAATGTCCTATGACTATATTTTCTTTGCAACAACATGTAATTTTTTGATTTTCAGACAACTCTTCACAAAGGGAAGTGATTATGTTTCAAACCCATGAAATGGCTATTAGGACAACCAAGAAGATCCTTAACATCTTCCACTAACTCCATTCAGTGATAACATGCAATTAAAGTGGTGTTTCATTCTAACAAAGTATGAGTTTGTTGTTCCAAATAGGAAGTAATGATATTTGACAATAACTCAATGATCCTATATACAAGTTTAACATCATAAGTGATTCCTTGCCATATAAATAAAAATTAATAATCACCAACACCTTATGCCTTCTCTAAATTCATATAAGAAATTTTCATCATTTGGCATCCATTCCAACCAATTACCTATTGCTTTGATTGCTTACAATGTTAATTTCAATCTTTTCCAAAAAATTGTTCAAATTGCAAAAAAGTTGTTAGTAATTTTTATTACAAAATTCAATTATTGCACTAGAACTTAAGCAAGTAGTTTTTGGTAACACATAGGACCTATATAAGGTGTAATGACTCTCAAAACACTTATTGAGTGAACTTATTAACAAAAATAATAATAAAAGAAAAATCGTTAGGACTAAGGCAACTTGGGTTTATAGGTGACCTCAATTTCCTTGACATTAAAAACAAGGATTAACTTATTACCATAAAAGAATAACATGTTTAAAATTAGGTGTATGATCACTACTTTACCTTCTATTATGAGTCTCCATCATTGGATGAGATGACATATCTAGTTCCCACCATAAAAGATTAGTGCCCTATGGAGTATAGTGACTCTTAGGGATGATTCGGTTCAGTGTGCCTGAGAATGTTAAAGCACTCAATAGGATGTGAGGAGCTTGAGGCTAGTGTTTAATTGACCACTCAAAGCTAACAGAATAGGTAGTTTGATACCACAATGAAAGGTGAGAGAGATTTGGCAGTTGACAACTTTGTACTGGCCAACACTACAAGTTTGAGCATCACCTGAGATGGGGTCACAAAATAAAAATGGAATAAGATCTCAAAAAAGTGAGAGAGGTTAATTTGGATCTCAACAACATGGTCCTATAGCACCTAGAATCACATCCATACCTTACATGAGCTTCAATATATGCCCCATCAAAGATCGATGCCCTATGTCATTTAGTGACTCTTAGGGACAATTTGGTTTGACATGCCCGAGAATGTTCAAGTGCTCAATAGGATAGGAGGAACTTGGGGCTAAGGTCTACCTAGCCACCCAAAGCTAATAGAATAGATATTTTGATCCCACAAGGAATAGTGAGGGAGCTTTGGCAATTGACAACTTTGTACTAGCCAATACTTTAAGTTTCGACATCACCCAAGATGGGGTCGCAAAATCAAAATGGAATAAGATCTCCAGAAAGTGAGAGAGATTATTGTATATCTCTACCACATGGTCCTATAACACATATAATCACATAAATACCTGCCATGAGCTCTAAGATATGCTCCATCAAAGATCATTTCCATTTAGCATTTAGTGACTCTTAGGGATGATTCAGTTTGGTGTGCTTGAGAATATTTGAGTGCTCAATAGGATAAGAGGAGTTGGGGATAGAGTTTACTCAACCAACCAAAGCTAACATAATATATAGTTTTATCCCATGATGAAAAGGAAGAGAGATTCAATAGTTGGAATCTTTGTATTGGTCAACACTACAAGTTTCAACATTACCTGAGATGGGGTTGCAAAATAAAAATAGAATAAGATCTCCAAAAAGAGAGAGAGTTTATTGTAGGTCTCCACAACATGGTGTGCCCATACCTCAAATTGTATCCATACCTCCCATGATCTCTAAGATATGTCCCATCAAAGATTTCTACCCTATGGCATTTAGTGACTCCTAGGGATGATTTGATTTGGTTTGCCCGAGAATGTTCAAGCACTCAATGGGATAGGAGGAGCTTGAGGCTAGAGTTTACTTAGTCACTTAGAGCTAATGGAATAGATAGTTCTATCCCATAAGGAATGGTGGGGGAGATTCAATAGTTGGAAACTTTGTACTGGACAACACTACACATTTCAACATCATTCAAGATGGGGTCGCAAAATCAAAATGAAATGAAAACTCCAAAAAGTTAGAGAGGTTATTGTAGGTCTCCACAAAATGGTCCTATAGTACCTAGAATTACATCCATAGCTTGCAAAAGCTCCAAGATATGCCCTATCAAAGACCCTTGCCCTATGGAATTTAGTGATTGTTAAGGACAATTCAATTCAGCATACCCAAGAATGTTTGAGCACTAAACAAGACAAGAGAAGCTTGGGAATAGGGTTGACCTAGCCAACTAGAGCTAACATGATAGATAGTTTGATCCCATGATGAAAGATGAGAGAGATTCAATAGTTGGAAAATTTGTATTGGCCAACACTAAAAGTTTTAGCATCATTTGAGATGGGGTCACAAAATCAAAATAGAATGAGATCTCGAAAAAGTTAGAGAGGTTATTGTAGGTTTTTGCAACATGGTCCTATAGTTTCTAGAATTTCATACATAGCTTGCATGAGCTCTGAGATATGCCCCATCAAAGATTGGTGCCCTATGGAATTTAGTGACTCTTAGGGACTATTTGGTTAAGTGTTCCCAAGAACATTTGATCTCTCAATGAGATCTAAGGAGCTTGGGGCTAGGGCTTATGTAACCAATAGGTAGTTTTATCCCATAAGGAATAGTGAGGGAGATTTGGTAGTTAGCAAATTTTTACTGGCCAACACTACAAGTTTTAGCATCACCTGAGATGGTGTCACAAAATCAAAATGAAATAAGATTTCTAAAAAGTGAGAGGTTATTGTAGGTCTCCACAACATAGTCCTATAACACCTAGAATTATAGCTATACCTTGCATGAGCTTCAAGATATACCCTGTCAAAGATTAGTGTCCTATGGCATTTAGTGACTCTTAGGGATGATTTGGTTTGGCACGCCCGACAATGTTTGAGCACTCAATGGGATGGGAGGAGCTTGTGGATAGGGTTTAGTTGGCCACCTAGAGCTAACATAATAGATAGTTTGAACCTATGATGAACAATGAGGGAGATTCTATAGTTAGCAACATTGTACTAGCCAACACTACAAGTTTCAGCATCACCTGAGATGGGGTTACAAAATAAAAATAGAATAAGATTTTGTCAGGCCCAAATTTATAGGGAAAAACACAACTACAAAATTTTATTTTTTATTTTATTTTTTGGAGTTGAAATTAAGTTTACTAACACCTAGATATAAACATATTGTTCTTAGTTTGATGGTAAGTTAAGTACACTATATGCATCTCTTCATGGTCTCTAAGGTGAATACATATCTCAACAAGTGTAGAAGCCTTAATATTTACTAAGCCAACTTCAACTCTTCCTACCACTACTAACCTAATTGTAGGTACACCCTCATGGTTAGCTTATAATGGCTGACATACCTATCCTTATTGATAACATGTCCATGTTGACATAATCCAACTAAACCTTAGGCATTTGGTATGTAAGTGTATTTATAAAATTGGTAAATATTCTTGCAAAACATGTGATTATTGTAATGGTAGCTTTAGTGGTGATGAGGGTTGGGGGGGGGGGGGGGGGGGAAATGCCTTTAATATCTCATTACCAATGTTTGTAATAAACCTATGAGGCAAGACACAGTCTACATGCAAACATAAAACTTCCATTATCCCACATGCAAGTTAATTAACTGATAAAATTTAAGTCATAAAGACATATTTTAACAATGAGTAGGTCAGAGGAATGTATGGGACATGGAAGCATGCTTTATATGTAACACCATTTAATGTCACAAATCCTACACACCAAGATCTTATATGCAACATTAACTATTCAATATGGCGTTAAAGTATGTAATGCACTAACCCATATCCACCTACATATTAATTTTATTTATATAATAGTTTCAACACTATTAATTTATACCACTTTAACAAGGATACTAAACCATTAGTATTCTTCAATAATTAATTATGACAACTAATATTATCACCCATAGTATTCATGTTAGTGTACACTACTTTTACTCACTAAACAATAGAATTTACTTTTACTAATTAAAAATTAAAGTCTACTAACTTGCTAACTAATAACTTACTAACCACTAATGTTATCCATTAACCATCTAACTAATTTTATAAAGTAACCTAAATCCAAATTACACAACCTACACTTTACACTAACCCATGAAACCACTATATTAACTTCTAACTACCTTAGCTATCCTAACCTCGAACCTTGCAAAACTTCAAAACCCACTTTCCTTTAAACACCTACCAGTCCTATCCACCCCACATGTTCTCCCCACTTAGTGCTATATGCTATAATCCAAGGTTATATCACTTGCATAGCCCAATACATATTTTACTTTTTTAACTCCCATGAATGTCATTGATCAAATACTCTTCCCTAGGAAATCACCTTTAAATAATTCCATGTGCTATGTGCTATGTCCAAAGCTGTTAGGTGGAGAATTGTCACAATCCTATATAGCCCCATTATGATAGTGTTATTGTGAAAATTTATCATATTGTGCTATCTTACACATTCCCATACCAAGTGTATGAATTATGTTGTAGTGTACTTGGTGGGAACCACTTGTAATAGGGTGAGGGGACATGAGGTAATAACTAGGGTGGGTGACCTTTGCAACTGCCTCGGGATCTATGAATGGGGAGGACATGAGGATCATGTGATATCCCTCTCTCCCCATGCCATTCAAAAATTGACTTATATTGATATTTGGTCCTATCTTTAAAGGAATTATTTTCTTTATTATTATTTATTATTTATTATTCTATTATTTGGTTACTTTACTTCTATTCCTTGGAATGTATAAGGAATTTTATTTTTGATGTGACATTGGAGCTGACCCTTTTAAATTTGTACAATCCATGATACTCTTACGCTATAAGGGGATGATATAGGGCATATTTATCTATTGTTTTGTCTGGAACACATAGGGAATATATGTAGATTATATTATTTCTTTGTAATTTTAATTGTGGAGTGGATTATTTTTCACTCCCCATACATTTTCTAGAGAGCTAATTGTGCATATATAGGATTAGAATTTTCAATGGTGAGTTCCTACCATACTATTAATAGATTTATTTTATCCATGTGACTATGTTGTCATGGGTCTTATTTTTATAGTTTTATTCAATTCTAAGGAAATGCCTATGTGATTATTCCATTTTAACTCCTTGTAAGAATAAGTTGAATATTCACTCACTTTTATTTGAACAAGAGAAAATATGAAGCAAAGAGAGTATTCTTACCTATCTTAGAGAACTTGAAATGATACATCTTATTGTCCAATGCAAAATGGACCTTTTAATATGAACCATCTCTTGAGAGGAATTTTAGTATATTATTTTATAAATCAAATAAGTGCAATTATGCACTTACATGTTCAAAACTTAAACATCCAAAAGCAATGCTCATTTACAACTACTATGATAGATCTATAACTATATCTACATATCTATTTCATATTATTGCACTCAATACATAACATTGAATCTTACCATTCAAATGATAATGCCTAAATTCCTTCATAAACCCTTATTCACTATAATGTACATGAAATGATGATCTTCCTCACTCAATACATTATAGAAGAAAACAATATAAAATTTGACCTTGTAATACAATGTTCAAGACATGGAAGAATATTTCATCCTCCCAATTACATCACATAAATGCCATTTTCTTCACAGCTTCAAAAAATAATGGAGAAACCCTATTATCTTCCTGGATTCCAAATAGTACAAACCTGCAAAGCAATGAAATCTAGAACCATGGAGGCTCACCCACCAAACTAGGGGAAACAAGACTCAAATGGGTCACACTCAAACATTTCACAATGCATGCAAAACTCAATATCACAATACGTTTACAAACCCTCCAAGGTTTAAAAAAATGATTCACTATTGGAATTATGAAATGATGGGTGAACGTGGGCTCTTGAAAGAGGAGGATTCCATATCTATATACACATCTACATCTACAATTGTATAATGCCTCTTCAAGGCTTTCAATTATATCCTCCTCATCACATCAGTACACTTATACCTCCCACAATACAATTACCTCTTCTAGGCTATCAAAATTCACTTATAACAACAAGATATATGGCTTTAATGGAGCCCATACTCCATGAAAAAAAAAAATCCTCTCCAACAGGTAGATCTCTCAGCTTCAATGTCAAGCCCAACCAACCCCTTCACCCAAGGCATATCTTCCCTCCCAAGGGTGAGTGAAGCCTTCACATCCATACAAAATTCCATACAAAAAATCAAGAGAAAATTCAAGAGGAATTCATCACAACATTTACACATAATAAAAAATACAACACCACATACATTACATATTTCCATTTGCAATATGAACAAGTATTCTACACAATGAACAAGTACAATGAGGATCATATAAAGGTCACCAATCTTTGTCCAAGATAATGGCAAGGAAAGTTTTTGAAGAGATCCCTATTTTCTTAGCTTCCTCTTCAAACCATAATTATCTCTAAACTTAGAGAGTAGGTGAACACCCCACTAGTTTGTCCAAGACCACTAAAAAAAGGACTTCCCACTACCTCCTTTTGGAAACCACATCAAGCAACTATCTCTTACAACTTTTTCCCTACCAAATTTTTTACTTTTGAATAAGAGCAAAGATTGGGTTGAACTAATAGAACAACTCAATTCTCGAATTGGTGGAAGAATGCATTGGTAAGGGGGTCCCCTAGGCTAGCTAAGCATTAAAATGGCCAAATTTAGGTCCCTAACATGTTATGCTAACATATGGGTAGCTTATTTTCACAAAAATGGCACTTCGAGACCACATATTGACCCTCTAAAATCCTTGTCAAGTTTGAATTCGAATTTCCCTTGATGGTGACCTATCATGTCCTTTCTCCAAGTGGATTTACATAATATTATGAAAGGTAATTAGTTTAAAGTTAAGTATAATCATGACCAAAACCCTAGGCGACATGCCATCAACACATAAAACAACTACAAGTGTCAAGTGACACATTAAAACACATTACACATCACAATGACATGTCCCTATGTACTCATGAATTTAAATTTACCACACACATGCAAGCTTGCATTTACAAAATAAAATACGTCACAATGAGGCTTTTGAATCTTTCAAGATTTGCCTTGGCTAAATCATTTTCACATAAGTTTGGACCTTATTTCCCCAAATAATTTGATGGTTCAATTTCCTGCACACTAACTCAAACATCAATAGCCCAATGAAAAAAATCATATAAAATGCATGTATATAAGTGCATGACAATTTCATATTAAATAATTCACCTTAACATCATAATTGACTTTTATTTTCTAATCATTTTCATATAAAGCATTTAAAACATTAAAATATTAGAATCTACATATCGACATTAGTATCTAATCAAATGATCAAATAACATTATGAAACACATCATAATCCATTCTGTATCATAATGATGAAATTTTGGATCTATACTGTTAAGTCATTCAACATGAAAATTAGTTCTAAACTCATGTTTTAGGTCAAAATCATCACAATGTAAACATCTCAACTAATATCCTTTGATTCAATTAAATAAAATTTGGTTGCTAACAATATCTCGTTATCATTATGAGATAATTATAATGTGTATCAATTATGTCAGATAAATAGGATATTTTCATAGTCATATCACATAGTTTCATAATCCATCATAGAATAAATCAGTTATATTTTATTGGTTCATAAAATCTTTCCTTATAAATAACATGGTATCCACCCAATTGACTTATCACATCACATCATATCAAGTTCTACCATGTAGAAGTTTATCCAACTTTGGTAACAATTTTCATCTTATGACTATTAATATTATTTACAAGAGTGGGTGTCGATTCATCTTTCCATACTAACCACATGATTTAATTATTCTAATAGGCCATAAAATATTTTGAACCCCTCGATGTAGTTTCTGAGTTATGACATCTCGAGCTTTTATTCCACAAGGTCTTAGTTTATCAACCTAATGAAATTTTGAATAGGGTACCTAACACAACCATGACTATATTAGTCTCCATAAGATCTCTAGTTAATTTTGATAAGGAATAATTCCAATCATGGCATACTTAGATCTTAGAACCTTCTTACCATTTCTTTATCTTAGGGTATATGGTAACAGTATATGATTCACATTCAATAGACCAAAGACAAAACCTGACATCTCATCTCCTTATGCTTCCTATATCTAAACATATTTGGGTTATTAAGATTCATAATAGGGTACTAGGGAAGGGGCTTTATAGATCTCCAAAAATAGAGACATTTTATTGTAGGTCTCTGTAACATGGTCCTATAGCACCTAGAGTTGCATCCATAACTAGCACAAGCTCTGAGATATGCCTCACCAAAGATCATTACCCTATGGCATTTAGTGAATCTTAGGAACAATTTGGTTTGGCATGCCCAAGAAAAATTGAACACTTAATGGGATAGGAGGAGATTGGGGCTAGGGTTTACCTAGCCACCCAAAGCTAACAAAATAGATAGTTTCATCCCACAACGAAAGGTGAGAGAGATTCAATAGTTAGCAACTTTGTAGTGGCCAACACTATAAGTTTTAGCATCTCCCAAGATGGAATTGCAAAATGAAAATGGATTAAGATCTCCAAAAAGAGAGAGAGAGGTTATTGTAGGTCTCTACAACAAGGTCCAATAGCACCTAGAATCACACCGATATCTCGTATGAGATCCAATATATGTCTCATCAAAGATCATTTCCCTATGGCATTTAGTGACTCTTAGGGATGATTCAGTTCAACATGCTTGAGAATGTTTGAGCACTCAATGGGATGGAAGGAGCTTGGTTTTAGGGTTTACCCATCTACATAGAGTTAACATAATAAATAGTTCAATCCCATGAGAAATGGTGAGGAAGATTCGGTAGTTGGAAACTTTGTACTAGCCAACACTACAAGTTTTAGCATCACCCGAGATGGAGTCACAAAATCAAAATAGAGTAAGATATCCAAGAAGAGAGAGAGTTATTGTAGGTCTCCACTACATGATCCTATAGAACCTTGAATCATATCCATATATTGCATGAGCTCTAAGATATGCCCCATCAAAGATCACTACCCTATGGCATTTAGTGACTCTTAGGGACGATTTGGTTTGGCATGCCCGATAATGTTTGAGCACTCAATAGGATGGGAGGAGCTTGGGGCTAGGGTTTACCAATCCACCTAGAGCTAACAGAATAGATAGTTTGATCCCATGAGGAATGGTGAGGGAGATTTGGTAGTTGGCAACTTTGTACTAGCCAACACTACAAGTTTTAGCATCACCATAGATGGGGTCACAAAATAAAAATAGAATAAGATATCTAAAGAGTGAGAGAGATTATTGTAGTTCTTTGTAACATGGTCCTATAGCACATAAAATCACATCCATATCTCACACAAGCTCTGAGATATGCCCTATCAAATATCACTATCCTATGGCATTTTGTGATTCTTAGGGGTGATTCAGTTCAGCATGCCCAAGAATGTTTGAACACTCAATGGTATGGGAGGAGTTTAGAGCTAGGGTTTACCTAGCCACCCAAAGCTAACAGAATAGATAGTTTGATCCCACAATGAAAGGTGAGAGAGATTTGATAGTTGGCAACTTTGTACTAGCCAACACTACAAGTTTCAACATCACCTGAGATAGGGTTACAAAATCAAAATAGAATAAGATCTCCAAAAATTAAGAGAGGTTATTATAGGTCTCCACAACATAGTAATATAGCACCTATAATTGCATCCATACCTCACACAAGCTCTAAGATATTCCCCATCAAAAAAAAATTCCTTATGGCATTTAGTGACTCTTAGGGATGATTCAGTTCAACATGCCCGAGAATGTTCAAGTACTAAGTGAGATGGGAGGATCTTGGGGATAGGGTTTACCTAGTCACTTGGAGCTAATAGAATAGACAATTCAATCCCATGAGGAATAGTGAGGGAGATTTGGTAGTTGGCAACTATGTTTTGGCCAACACTACAAGTTTTAGCATCACCCAAGATGGGTCACAAAATCAAAATGAAATAATATCTCCAAAAATTGAGAGAGGTTATTAGAGCTCTCCACAACACATTCCTATTGCACCTAGGATCACATCCATAGCTTTCATGAGCTTTGATATATGCCATGTCAAAGATTGTTACTCTATGGCATTTAGTGACTCTTAGGGATAATTCGATTCAGCATGCATGAGAATGTCTAAGCACTCAATGGGAGAAGAGGAGCTTGGGGCTATGGTTAACCCAACTACCCAAATCTAATGGAATAGAAATTTTTATCGTATGATGCATGGTGAGAGAGATATGAGCAAGATATGTATGCCTAGGCCTCTTTGTGCAAGATATGAGCAAAAGTTGCTAATTAGCCAAAATTAGGTCTTTTCGAGTTTTTGGTCAAGATAGCCTAGGATTATGATTTTTTAGTTGTTTTTTAATAGTTTGGAACCCTTTACAAGTCCTACAAGTGAAATCTAGTGACTACCTTTTTAGTACATTGACCAACAGTTGGCCTAACTCCCCATGCCTTCTCATTCCTACAGAGAAAAGCTGAATATATAGAGGAATATATGTAGAGGAATTGTAGCTACATCTATTAAATTTATACAAGAAGAGATAGAAAATTTTCTTAATAGAGAGATTAATTTGAGAGAAAAGGATGTTTGAAAACAAAATGGTTATCTTGGTGCCATTCAAGGTATACCAATTACTTAGGATGAAGAGACAAATCCTGTAGCTTTTGGGAAAGAGTGCACATGTACATAGACACAAAATTTCTAGATAGAGAAGTAACAAGTGCTATAGAATTATCCATAAAGCAATGTGAAGTGAAGCCTCAAATTGGCTCATTAGTAGGCAAAGAATTTGTTCATGCACTTTATTCTAGTACTGCAAATGTTTCAATTATAAATTCATATTCATCAATGGCCTTGCATTTACAAGAATTGGGAAGCCAGGATACTCAAGCTGGACATGTCATGGGGAAGCTTGGGATAGTCTAGCTAGTCTATTCTCCTGATCCTCAACTAGATCTAAGTGTTCTTTTGACACCTCAAATGGTCTCTAGGATTCCTTCATAGTCAAGGATCCCCTGACCTAGCCAAACCTACCCACCAAGTCAAGAATTCAAACTCCTTAGCATTACACATTTTCTCTCTAGCAAACAACTCTCTACAAGCTTATAAGGGTCATTTATAATTTTTCACCAACATAACCTCTAACAAGTATTGTGATGAGTTTTACAGAGGTTTTAAAACCTAATCCACATGATCAAAGTGATAGTCAAGTTGGGTTGATACCTGATTGAATAGTTCCTTCATAAATAGGGCTACTAGAGGAGCCCCAGTTAGGTCTCCTTGTAGATTTCTAGGGCTTTTAACAAATTTTCCTTAAGGTTTCAGAAAATCTAGTAATAAGAATTTTTTTTTCCAATGACCAACCCTAAAGGATTTTTTGGGTCTTGAGCCACCAAAAAGCCATACAACAATTATGCTAAAATTAAGGGATTTTGAGGGTACCCTATTATCCTCACCTTTTAAACACCTTTCCAAGCTTATCAATACTTTTCCTTCACAATATAAGATCTTATAATACTCCTCTTGAATCCCTCCAAGGGGCTTAGCTTAAATCCCACTCTTCTGCATTCTAGAGCCAATTTGTTGTTGTCCACTCCTAGCTAGATAATGTTGTATTCACCTAGGGCAAGCTCAAAAAATTTATGCATGTGCATCAAAGCGCCTTTCAATTTTGTACAATCAAAATTGGGTCTACACATCAATATTCTAAGGTTCCATGGTCTTCCCATGGTGTAAACCAAAGATATAGCCCCTAATTTACATGGTATGCCAAAACTAGTAGCACACTGTAGAATTTGAAAAGAATTTTATAAAACACTATCAAAACTATAAGAATCTAAACAATAATGCATTGAAAATTTACACAAAACTCCACTCTACTCACAAGAAATCAATCATGAAAGTGACTCTTCCTCAAAAATTGTTGCATACAGTCTACTAATCTAAACTTTAGCCATACAATTAGGGTTTCTCATCACCTTGATATTCTTCCCATTAGTGTTTTGGTTTGGTAAGGGCTTTTTAGCCTCTTAGTAAAGTTGGAAAAGCAAAAAAAATAAGAAAAGTTGCTAAGTAACTTTTAAAAAGTTTCTAGTAACTTTTAAAAAGTTGCTAGTAACATTTTGTTTCTTGAGCAACTTTTGCTCAGACATTGCCAATGACCATTATAGGTCCTCCTAAAGCACAAATGTGCTTAAAATCAAACCAAACACCTATACTTAAGCTTCTAACCAATCAATGAACTCCTTATTCATTCATCAAAATATATTAATGATGTTAACAAAACAACAAAAAGCTCATTGCCACCTTTAAATGGAGATTTGAGTTTAAATAGATATTGTTAGTTCCCAAACATGTCCAAGTCAAGTAGATGACCAAGAAGTTACTTGAGTAAAGGGGATACTAGTTTATTAAGGTATTTTTATCATCCCACTTGCATTTAGTTACTATTTTTCAGGAAATTGACTAGTTGCTTTGGTGTGGGCTTTTTGCAATATATGATGTCCTCACACAAGTACATGCCATTTTTTGTAAACATTTTCTATTGGAAAGGATTAGTGAGCAATATCTATAATGAAAATTTTTGGGACTAATGAATATAACTATTAAAATCACAAAGCTTCCATGAGCTATTGCAATGGAGATTATGTGCAATATCAATTTTGCTAATTCTGATTTGGTCAATAATATTGTATACATATGTAAGAATAATTAGGTTAATGTGTGTGTGTGTATAGCTCTTAATTGTCGGACTATTATGAATGACTTGTTGCCTTTGGTTTGGAAAAATATTTGTTGTATACAATACTTAATATCTATATTTCTTTATATTTTTTACTGGTTAATGTTCATATATGCATATAGATCCTTCAATGATGTTCCTTTTATTTATTGGATGTACTTGATTTAGATTCTCAGAATGACTATTTATTACCTATTGGAGGGTTTTGTGTCTTTGGCTTAGATCTCTCTCTCTCTCTCTCTCTCTCTCTCTCTCTCTCTCTCTCTCTCTCTCTCTCTCTCCATCCATCCCTCCATCCCTCCGTCCCTCCCTGCCCCCTCTCTCCCTCCCTATTCAATCTAAAGAACCAACTAGATTTGCTCTAAATTTTAATATCTCAAGTATTGCCTTATGGTCTGACTCATGAACTTTCCAAAGAGTCTTATTATGTGGTTTTCCACCATATTTTATCAAGTGGACATTTAATGCAACAAAAAAATTTGAATAATGAATAATCCTCCTATCTATTTTCCAATCCTTGAATAACCACAAGTAAGTGTTCTTCATAGAATATCATCTAAGCCATGTGTTGGTTACAACCACCACACCGATATGGTATTCTAAACCTTCACCATCTATAACCAAGTGATCCAATTCTTGTTTGGCTTTTACACAATAACAAAAATAATAATCTATCCCTTCTTCATTGTCTTCAGGTGCAATAACCAAAAAAAAATGGCCTACAATGATAAATGTACATGCAATCATTAATTTAGAAAAGATTTAGGGAAAAGTTATAAAGATACATATTGAAATTACAATATATATATATATATATATATATATATATATATATATTGCTAGGTTGCACTAGATCAGACAAGTAGTCAAAGTCAATGGATGAATCTATCTCTACCATTTTCCATCCTTGTAGGGGATGATAGGTGTCAATTGGGTCCAAAACATGTATATCCCATTTGTCTACCCATTCAGTTGACTCACACTCATCCCAAATTTTCTCTTCATATAATGAAAAATAGCATGAAATTTTTTATGTGTGGATACTCCATGAACCTACATCAAAGCTTCTAAAAGAGAGAAACTCACTTGATCATGTTACTGTGCAACAATCCTCATATGGTGCAATGTTAGTATTATCTATCAACCAAAAAAATCTATGAAACATAGACTCACCTTCCTTACCTGGACCCATTATAGTGTTACAACACTAGATGATGGATTTTGTATTTATCAATATTGCTCCATCTTTGTACTTTAGTTCTTCACAAGCTAAGGCTCTTTTGATGTATGTGCTTGCACCATTGTGCTCTCCCTTTCCATGACTAGCCTTTATGTGTATACACTAATATGTTAGCAAGAAACACTAATCTATTTAAAAACCAAAGCATTAACTAACAAAATTAATATGAAATTTAGATGAGACAGAGTGAGGACCTCAAACGAGAATATGAGCCATGGATAGGCTCTCTTAATGAGGATGATCACTTGATATATGGATGTGTCTATTTGGTAGGATGTATGCTCGATTGCTTCCAAAGGCTTCAATGGATGTTTGATGGCTTTTTGGTGTGAATGAGTGAGATTGGTAAAATGGCTTCTCAAAATAGAATTATAAGTTTATGGTAATACATTGTGATTGAAAAATAGCTTGGGAGGGGATTCCTTAAATAGGAAAAGGGCTTGAGGGATGGAGGGCTAAGATGCAAGGAGAGATGAAAGCTTAGGGAGGGCTCAGATTGAATAAGAGGAGAGCACATGGATTGTGCTTCCTTACAGCCAATTAGGGAGTGACACATATCATAGGGTCATTGGTTAGGGCAAGAGGGGTTGAGGAGTCAACAAAGGAGGCTCAAAGCTCATAAAGACCCTCATAATGGCTTGTAAGAGCAATGAATGGGCTTGTAAGAGTCATTCATGGCTTTGTAAGAGTATTTATGGCTTAGTGGTTGGGATATTCTGAGGGGAGACTTTGGTTTGGATTAGGAAAGTCTTAAGCTCATTTAGGATTGTGAAAATAATTAGGGGATGGGTTAGGCTTGGGTTAGGATTAGATTAGGGATGTTAGAGATGGGAAAGTGAATGGTATTGATGAGGGTGGGTGAGTTAGTGGCTAAGCTTGATTAGTATGGGTGGATGGGGTGGATTAGCCTAATGAAGGGATTTAGGATAGGCTTTAGGGGTTATTAGGTTTGAGGGCTTTATTTATCAAAGTGATTTTAATAAATTTGGGATTTGGAATTAGATAGGAAAATAGGTTTTAATTGATAAATGATGGGTTATTTGATTTATCAATTAGGACTATAGTTGATTAATTAAATTAATCAGCTAGTGGATGAAAAAGGATTAATTAAATAATAATTTAATTAATGATGCCTTTAGAGATAGCTAAATAGGATTACCAAAGCGGTGTAATTAGATTTAGGTGTCTACATTATGAAATTCCACATATATTGAATTCTAGAAAACCTATGCATCCTACTCAACCAATAGAACATCTATGCATTCTTGAATTGAGATGTGCAATTGTCTAACCAAATAATGTGCTAATGATATGGTATGCCCCTATTAGCCAAATATCCATAAAATAGTTTAAAACAACCATGTACAAACTTTTTAGAATGTGATCAATCATTGCTGATGTAAAAATGGTACTCGCTCAAAATCTTCTTGTTATACTCTATACTTGTAGGTGAATGCATGAATGTTATGTGAACAAATATAGAAACCCATTGAGAAATATAATACTTTTTTTGCACCTCATTTTGTATTTATAGTGTATAGTTATCAATGAAGTCTACAACCAAAACAATGGTATCTAGTGGAAACATATCCTAGCACAACTTGAATTGCAAATTCAGCCATCAAGCTCTATGTGTATGCCTTTCATACTCGTAAATAATCTTTTCATGAAGAATCTTCATGAAATCATACATTGGAATCTTTTCAATGACTAAACACATATTTTACCCTATTTCCCATCTTTTAGGGCATATGACATTGTCTTATATTTTTTGTAATCTATTATTTCATTTCCAATTGCATGTGTACTATCCATATGTTCACATGTTGATAAAAGTTACAAAGAACTGCAAAATAAGCATGTACCATCTAAGCATGATGTCTTGTAAAATTGCTGCTCATCCGCTATTTCACATAAAATGTTGGATATGAATTCCCTTGAAGATCTAGGTGGCTCATTCATGTCCCAATCCTACAAAAAAAACTTAGAATTCACAAACACATATATATGCCTAAGAACATCAAAATGGTTAGAAAATTCAATATGTATCCTACAAAAAAAAGTTGTGCGTGTGATTTATCTTCACATAAAAAGGTTTAACCATCTCAAAAAATATATAACTTATTCAAAATTGAGGATACATACCAATAAATTTTGCAAAAAATTGTGTCTGAGTTGAGTCTAAAAAATGTTTTGTAGGTGGGTTGTGATTTTGGCTACCAATCCTCCTTCTTACAACATCTCTTTGATTAGGAGAAACATGTGTGTTATTTTTCCAAAAATATTTGATCAATGATTTCAAAGATTCACTAAATTCTTTATCCTTTCATGGTAGTCTACTGCTAAATGTCCATAACTCATTTTTTGTTGGATCTTCCATTCTCTCATGCCTTAGCATGACTCTCCTTAGAGTACCTCTACCAATTTTCAATGTTCTACTTGTCTTTCTCATGAGTTGAGCTGTCTTCATTTGAGTACTTACTATTGTTGATGTATGTACTCATCTTGTGATATTAATATCTTTGGTGCATGATTTAGAACCCACTTTGTCATAAGCACTCATCAAATTCTTTACAATGCTTTTTTCATTTCAATAATTCATCGTTCTTAGCATAAGAATCTTCATGATAGGCCTAAATTTCAAATTCCTCATCATTTCAACAAATAATTGGCATTGACCTATAATATTTAATTCTTCAAAGAATAATCTTCACAAATTATTAACTTTTCTTTGACAAGTATGCTTGCTAATCTTGTCAAGCATTGGTTTCAAAATGTTAGTATCAATATCAATCAAATATTTTGGTCTTCTAAAATGAATTCTAGAAGGTTTTATAATCTCTTCCATTCCCTCAGCATTTTGAACATCAACATAAGGTTGAGTGCTTTATGTACCTTGAAACAAAGATGATTTACCTTGGCAATAAGATACAAAAGATGGAATATCACCTACTTGATATGTTGACGTTGTTCCTTCAACATAACATGATGGATTGTGTACATCATTGGATCTAAAAATTAAAACCTCTTCAACATGAGATGATGATATGACTCCAAGATTGGAAGATTGTGTAGCTTCACAATTCAATTTTCTTCTTGAGCATAATAGTCTCATTCATTCTCTTTGTCTTTCCAATTCTTTATCTTGTTTTCTATGAATCATTAGTTTGTGTTCCTCTTTGAAAGAACATTCTTCATTATTGCTTTGCAATTTTCTTTGTTCACACAATAGTTTCATTTTATCTCTTTTAATTGCCAAATCTCTCTCCCTCTCTTCTATTGTTTGAGTTTTTGGTTTCTTCCTTGGTGTGATGATGATTTCTATATGTCATATTATTCAAACATTGAAATTATTTTAAATTTGTAAATTATAAATAATTCAAATACATATACAAACTAAAATGATTCCAATGAATACACAATATATATTAAACATGTCAAATTATAATCAAAATTATCTCTATATAATAACAAAGAATATTTCAAAAGGACTGCACTAACCTTTTCTATAGAAAGAATATTCAAAAAGCCTTCAAATAGTGTGTCCAATGATTGAATTTGGTGTTTGCTAGCTTCAAATAGAATGAAAGAATGTTCAAAAAGCCTTTGAATAGTTTTTTCTAACTTCAAATAGTATAGAACTCATATATTCTACAGGAACAAAAAATACACAATAGACAAAAAGAAGAGTATGGATCAGTAGGGACCCAAACTTTCATTATGACCATTTTTTGTGTTTTCATATAGTCGTGCTTTATGCGAAAAATATTCTCTCCCTATCCCACCATCCTCCATCCCCTACTCTTTCCCTTTGTACTCTCTCTCACTCTCTCTCTCTCTCACTCTCTCTCCTCTCCCATCCCCTAAACTCTCTATCTATCTCCCTCTCCCTCTCCCTCTCCCACTCCCTCTCCCACCACCTACTCTCTCTCAGTCTCTCTTTCATATGCCCTACTCTCTCTCTTACTCTCCCTCTACTACCTCCTACTCTCTCTCTATTACTCTCTCTCCCATCCCCTACTCTTTCTCACTCTCCCTCTCACTCTACCTCTACCACCACCTACTCTCTCTCTCTAACTCTCTCTCATTCTCCCACCCCCTACTCTCTCTCTCAAATCTCTCTCTCATCTCCAACTCTCTCTCAATATATCTCCCTCTCCCACTACCTACTCTCTCTCTCCCATCCCCTACTCTCTCTCTTGCTCTCCCTCTCCCACTCCCTCTCCCATTGCCTACTCTCTCACTCTCTCTCCCATCCCCTACTCTCTCTCACTCTCCCACTCCCATAGCCTACTCTCTCTCTCTCTCCCATCCCATACTCTCTCTCTTAGGCTAATCTCTCTCTCTCTCACTCTCTCTCCTCTTCTATCCCATACTCTCTCACAAATACACACTCCCATCCCCCTATCTCTCTGTCACTCTCATTGTCTCACTCCTTCTCCCACCCCCTAATCTCTCTCTCTCACTCTCTCTCCCATCCCTTATTCTCTCTCTTACACACACTCCCATCCCCCTCTCTCTCTTGCTCTCCCTATCCCACTCTCTCTCCTACTACCTACTCTCTCTCACTCTCTCTCACACACTCTCTCTCTTCCATCCCCTACTCTCTCTCTCTCTCTTACATGCACTCCCATCCCCTCTCTCTCTCTCCCACTACCTACTCCCTCTCATACTTTATCCCCTACTCTCTCTCTCACTCTCCCTCCCCACTCCCTCTCCCATTACCTACTCTCTCTTAGTATTTGGACCTCTCCCATCCCCTAATCTCTCTCTTAAGCTACTCTCTCTCTCACTCTCTCTCCTCTCCCATCCCCTACTCTCTCTTGCTCTCTCTCCTCTCCCATCCCTTTCTCTCACTCTCCTCTCTCATCCCCTACTCTCCCTCTCTCTCAGGCTACTCTCTCTCTATTGATCTCCCTCTCTCACTCCCTCTCCTACTACCTACTCTCTCTCTCACTCTCTCTCCCATCCCCTACTCTCACTCACTCTCCCTCTCGCACTCCCTCTCCTACTATCTAATCTCTTTCTCTCACTCTCTCTCCCCATCCCCTACTCTCTCCCACTCCCACTCTCTCTACTCTCTCTTCCATACCCTACTCTCACTCTCTCTCTCTCATCCTATACTCTCTCTCTTCCACTACCTACTCTCTGTCTCTCTCTTGCACTCTCTCTCATCCCCTACTCTCTCTCTCTCTTAGACACACTCCCATCCCCCCTCTCTCCCTCTCCCACTCCCTCTCCTACTAGCTACTCTCTCTCACTCCCTCTCTCCCATCCAGTACTCTCTCTCACTCTCTCCCATCCCCTATTCTCTCTCTCTCTCTCTCAAACACACTCCCATCCCTCTCATCTCTCTCTCCCTCTCTCCCTCTCCCACTCCCTCTCCCACCACCTATCTCTCTTATACTCTATCCCCTACTCTCTCTTAGGCTACTCTCTCTCTCCTTTCCCATTTCCTACTCTCTCTTACTCTCCCTCTCCCAATGCTTACTCTCTCTCATTGTCTGGACCTCTCCCATCCCCTAATTGCTCTCTCTCTTAGGCTAGTCTCTTTCTCTCTCCCTCCTCTCCCATACCCTACTCTCCCTCTTTCTCTCTCTCCTCTCCCATCCCCTACTCTCTCTTTCTCTCTATCCTCTCCCATCCCCTACTCTCTCTCTCTCTCTTGTGGGATATTCTCTCTATCTATCTCCCTCTCCCACTCCCTCTCCCACTACCTACTCTCTCACACTATCTCTCCCATCCTCAAATCTCTCTCTCACTCTCTCTCCCACTCCCTCTCCTACCACCTAATCTCTCTCACTCTCTCTCACATCCCCTACTCTCTCTCTCCCTCTCCCACTACCTCTCTCACTACCTACTCTCTCTCTCACTTTCTCTCCCTCTCCCACTCCCTCTCCCCCTACCTACTCTCTCTCTCTCTCTCTCTCTCCATGTCTACTCTCTCTTTCTCTCTCCTATCCCCTACTCTCACTCTCTATCCCATCTTGTACTCTCTCTACCACCCCTACTCTCTCTCTCTCACTCTCACACTCTCTCCTATCCCCTACTCTTTCTCTCTTACACACAATCCCATCTACTTCTCTCTCTCCCTCTCCCACTCCCTCTCCCACTACCTACTCTCTCTCTCACACTCTCTCCCCCATCCTCTATTCTCTCTCTTAGGCTACTCTCTCCTGCCTCTCCCATTCCCTACTCCCTCTCTTTCAAACACACACTCCCATCCCCTACTCTCTCTCTCTCTCACATACACTCCCATCACTCTCTCTCTCCCTCTCCCAATCCCTATCCCTATCCCAATCCCAATCCCTATCCCTATCCCAATCCCTATCCCTATCCCACTACTTATACTCTCTCACTCTCCCTCTCCCAATCCCTATCCCTATCCCACTACCTATACTCTCTCACTCTCTTTCTCCCTCTCCCTCTCCCAATCCCTATCCCACTACCTATACTCTCTCACTCTCTTTCTCTCTCTCTACTCTCCCTCTCCCTCTCCCTATCCCTATCCCTCTCCCATCCCCTATCCCTATCCCTATCCCACTACCTATACTCTCTCACTCTCTTTCTCCCTCTCTACTCTCTCTCCCATCCCCTACTCTCTCACTCTCTCTTGCATCCCCTAATCTCTCTCTACCACCCCTACTCTCTCTCACACTTTCTCTCACTTCCATCCCCTACTCTCTCTTACTCTCTTTCTCCCCTCTCCCATCCCCTAATTTCTCTCTCTCTCTCACACACACACTCCCACCCCCTCTCCTTTCTCTCTCTTGCTCTCACTCTTGCACTCCCTCTCCCACCACCTACTCTCTCTCTCTCTCTCTCTCTCTCTCTCCCCTATCCCCTACTCTCTCTCTCATTCTCCCACTCCCTACTCTCTCTACCAACCCCTACTCTCTCTCCCACTCCTACTCTCTCTCACTCTCACTCTCTCTTCCATCCTATCTCTCTCCCTCTCCCTCTCCCTCTCCCACTCCATCTCCCACTACTTATACTCTCTCATCCCCTACTTTCTCTCTCTCACTCTCACTCCCACCCCCTACTCTCTCTCTATCTCTCTCTCACATTCCCTCTCTCTCTCTCACTCTGCCTCTCCCACTCCCTCTCCCACTGCCTATTCTCTTACTCTCTCCCATCCCCTACTCTATCTCTCTTTCCCACCCCCTACTCTCTCTCACTCTCTCCCTCCCATTCCCTACTCTTACTCTCTCTACTAATTTGTACTCTCTCTCTGCCACCCCCTATTCTCTCTCTCCCATCTGCTACTCTCTCTACCACCCCTTACTCTCTCACACACACTCTCTCTCTCCCATCCCCTACTCTCTCTTCCACTCCCTAATCTCTCTCACACTCTCTCCCCCATCCCCTGCTCTCTCTCTCTCACTCCCATCCCTCTCTCTCTATCTCCCTACTCTTTCTCTCTCTTTCTCTCCCATCCCTCCCTCCCTCTCTCTCTCTCTCTCCCCCATCTCCTACTCTCTTTCTTGTCCCCCACTCTCTCTTTCTTTTTCTCTGATCCCCTACTCTCTCTTTCTCTCTCTATTCATCTCTCCCTATCCCACCTCTCTAATCCCCTAAGCTCTCTCTCTCTCTCTCTCTCTCTCTCTCTCTCTCTCTCTCTCTCTCTCTCTCTCTCTCTCCCTCTCTCACCTCCCACTCTCTTCCCATCTTCTAATCTCTATCATTCTCTATCCTCTCTACCTCTCTCCTTCCCTCTCTATTGAAATTTAGGTCTGAATAGTGCTTGCACACTAAAGTGTGTATGCAATAAAGTGCATACATGCTAATAAGACCCAAATTTAAAAAAAATTTAAATAGTGTGTGTACGCTATAACATGCACATGTTATTCAAAGCTTTGCATTCTACCAAGCCTAAGGCTTGGATTTTCCTTGGGGATCCAACCCAAAGGTTTGGAGTCTCTAAACTAGTCTAAGATGTGTTTTCTTGCAAACATATAAAAACTAATTGATTTTTCTTGTGTGCTCTCCTTCAATTTTCCTTATGGTTGAGCATCGATAAAATTAGGTTACATGACATTGTAGGTCTCTATGTTAGCTGTATAACCATATAATTTATTTTTTAATTAAACTATTTCATGCCTTTTAACTATAATTTCTTTTGAATGTATGTTGATTTTTTGTAAAAAACCAACATGTACTCATTGGGCTGTAAATTTTAGCTCATTCATCAAATTTCACAACAACTTAGGTTTTTAGAAACTAGACTCCATTCTACACAATTTGAAAAAAAGAAGTTTTGATTTTAGATTAGTTTTCAATAATTTCTAGGGGGAGCATATAGATATTTCACATTTTTAGGATGTGTCCAATTAAAAAATTCATTATAAAATACACATTAAAAAATTACCTAAAAAATCTGCAGTAAACTACACAGTGTTAGGTAACTTTTGAATAGAGTGATTAAAGAATTTGGAAAAAAAAGTAAACATTTTAGGGGGGGCGCACTTTGTACTATGTTATATTTTTTATTAATAAATAATACCACTTTTTGTGGCCCCCTTTTTTGATGACCAAAAACTAACCTATTTTGAAAAAAAATCGTAGTTTGGAAACTAGTTTCAAAGGACTACTACTTTTGTTTGTTCATATATTGAAATTTTGAGTGTAACTATCTTCAAATTCTTGTTAAGGTTTAGAAATTGTTGATTTTAGAAAAAAGGTGTCCACTTATATCCCCCTTTAGGCACCACAACTTGGTGCACTTATCCCATGTCTGAAGGATGATTTTCCACTCCCTAACATTGATATGATAGTGGACATAACACTAGGATATGAGATGTACTCATTCATGAACAATATTTTCAGTTATAATCAGATCAAAATTGCACCAAAAGATTAGGAAAAGACTACTTTCACCTTTGCATGGTAAACTTTTTGTTAGAACATGATACCATTTGATCTAAAAAATGTTGGTGCTACATATCTGAGAGTAGTCACTAAAATTTTTCATGACATGAGGCATAAAACAATGGAAGACTATGTCGATGATACTCTAGTTAAGAGTGCAAAATTCCACATGCACCTTCAAGGTGTGGGACCTATCCTAGATTACATGGAGAAATTTAGTCTAAGACTTAATCCAAAAAAATGTGTGTTTGGTGTAACATCTAGGAAATTACTTGGCTAGATTGTGTCTACAAAAGGAATTGAGATTGATCTAGAGAAAGTTCAAGAAATCATGGAAATGCCTCCACCTCATAATATTAGTTAGATGAGGGGCTTACAAGGAAGACTCCAATCAATTTTTAGATTCATCTCATAGTTGGCAGATAGGTCACAACCTTTTACCAAGACTTTGCATAAAGGTGTGAAATATAACTACAACCAAGATTGCGATCAGAGTCTAACATAGAGAAAACAATACCTTGCTAATCCACCAATATTGATGCCTCCTATTCATGAGAAGCCTCTTATTCTATATATCTCAATAATAGAGACATCTTTGGATATCTTGATAGCTCAAGAGGACAATGATAATAGGGAAAGAGCCATTTACTATTAGAGTTGCACACTGAACTCCTATGAAAAGAATTATAGTATTATTGAGAAGGCTTGGTTGGCAGTCGTCTTTGCTTCCCAAAATTTGAGTCACTACATTATTGCTCATACTACATGACTAGTTGATAAAATTGACCCACTAAAGTACTTACTTGACAAGGCAACTCTAACAAGAAGGTTGGCTAAGTGGACCATAATACTAAGTGAGTTTGACATTCAATATGTTGACTAGAAGGCTATCAAAGAAAAAGTAATTGTTGATCAATTAGTAGAGGCATCCATGTAGATTCTTCTTCCACTAAATGTTGACTTACCTAATAAATCAATTATGAAACTCATGCATCAAACTTGGGTGATGTTCTTTGATGGTTCCTTTACACAGCAAGGATCTAGTGTTGGGTTACTGTTCATAAAATAATAGAGGTATTCACTACCTAAGGCATACAAGATTTTGTTTCCTTGTACAAATAATATTGTAGAATATGAAGCTCTCATTAATGGCATGAAGATTGTAGGTGAATGGAGAGTAGATTAATTGAACATCTTTAGTGATTCACAACTCATAATCAACTAGGTCAATGATGTATATCAGATGAAAGATGAGAAATTGATCCCTTATAAAGACATGGTTGATGATCTAAAGAAATACTTTGCTCATATCATTTTTCAATAGGTTCCTTGAGCAAACAACAAAGCGGTTGATACCATGGCTACTCTTGCTTCCTTGTTATAGATGCCAAAGAATGATCTCCAACATTAGTTTCTAGTGGAAATGTTACTCTACCTTGCCTATGATACCCTTAAATCTTTGATGATATATTCTATTATAAGACACAATTCATCTTAATACCAACACATATACTTCTATTTTCATGACCAAACCATTCAAGATGATCTAACGCTAAATGAAAAACATCACCTTATTTACAATGCTTCATAGTATGTCATTATCGTTGACAACTTTTTTAGGAAAGGTCTCAATGGAATACTCATTAGGTGTCTAAAACCTGATGAGTCTAAATGCACTTAAATCAATGTCCATGAGGGCATTTGTGGCTCTTATTCAATGGCTTGGCACTAGATTGTAAACTTATTAGAGCTAGTTAGTATTCACTAAATATGGATCAAGAGGCAATCAAATATGCCAAGTCCTATAAAAAATGCTAGCTCCATGGGATTTTGATTCATGCTATAGCTAGGGTGCTAATTCCATCCATCATACTATGGCCATTCCAACAATGGACCTTCAATCTTGTGGGTAAGATTCACCCATCTTCTTCAAATGGACATAACTTCATTATTATAGCTACAGACTACTTCACTAAGTGGGTATGGTGTTCCTTCCTCCATATTTATAGCTCTATTCATCATGAATTACATCATATGTAGGTATCATGTACCTTCCTCCATTATTACTGACAATAGAGGATAGTTTATAAACAAGGATCTTAAGGATTTATGAAAAAAGTTCAAAATCATGCAACACTGGTCTTCTATCTATTACCCCCAATGTAATGGTCAAGCAAAGGCATCCAACAAGGAGATCCTTAAGATCTTGCATCACATAGTTAGCAAATCTAGAAGGGACTAGAACCTTCAAATTAATCTAGCTTTATGGGCTTATAGAACAAGTATCAAAACTCCAATAGGTACAATGCCCTTTTCTTTGATCTATGGAGTAGATGTTGTGCTTCTAATTGAGGTTGAGATTCCTACTCTAAGAATCTCTATGAAGGGCCTCATTACTGAAAATGACTACAGAATATCTCAGCTTCATGAGCTAGTCTTGTTAGATGAATGTTGGTAAGTGGTGTGTGATCATCTTCAATCTTATCAACAACGTATGTCTAGAACTTACAATAAGAAAGTAAGGCCATGTGACTTTCAACTGGGTGATCTCATTTTAAGAGAAAACCCTAAGAATCAATAGAAAAGGGTACAAAAAGGTAAGTTTGAATCCAACTAGCTTGGTCCCTAAATAATCACTATAGTTTTTAGATCTAGTGCCTACCAACTTTCTACAGTCGAGGGAGAGGTTATCAAGGAGCCTATCAATACTCTCCATTTGAAGTAGTTCTATAGCTAATTTGGTTTCCAAAACTCTATGTATATACTTAAACATCATGAATAAATAAATAAAATTTGTAAAAAGTCTTGAAAAAATCATTACCCTAGTGAAAACCTAGCAATAAGAGCCATGGTAAAACTAAAAAATGTTCAAAAATTAAAAAATACAAAAAAATCAAAAACAAGAAAAAATACAACAAAAAATTGAAAAAACAAAAAAGTGCCATTGATGAAAACCTAGCAAATAGGCATCATGGTAGCAAAAAAAGAATCTCTGCCAAGAAGGTGAAAACCTAGTAAAAACCGCCTCTTGTTTCAAATTTTATATCTCACAGTGCATCTTCTAGCTCATGTACATTTTTTTTCCTACTTTGCTACTTTTGTTCATGTGTCCATGGATTGAATCTTGTCATAACTCAGGTGCAATAGCCTATAGTGTTATAGGAATCTCTTTCACAATAGTCACTAGTTGTTCTAACTACATTTTCCTACTATCGCTAGTATTACATTTTGAGATTCCTCTCATGGACAATCTCTCACAATAGTCATCAATTGTATCAAGTACATTTGACTATTTTCACTAGTGTCACTTTTCAAGATTCCTCTCATGGATAATATCTTGCAATAGTCACTAGTTGTTCTAACTACATCTACCTACTATTGCTATTGTCACCTTTTGAGATTCCTATCATGGACAATCTCTCTCAATAGAGACCAATTGTTCTAACTATGTCTGCCTACCATCGCTATTGTCGCCTTTTGAGATTCCTCTCATGGAAAATCTCTCATGATAGTCACTAGTTGTTCTAACTATGTCTACCTATTATCACTAGTGTCATTTTTCAATATTTCTCTCATGGACAATCTCTCTTGATAGTCACCAATTGTTCTAACTACATCTACTTATTGTTGTTAGTGTCACTTTTTGAGATCCCTCTCATGGAAGATTTCTCTCACATTAGTCACCAATTGTCATAACTATGTCTATCTAGTGTCACTTAGTTTCCTACTAAGGTTCTTCTTGCTTAAGACTCCTCTTTGACTTTAGTCACAGTTGTTCTAACTATGTCTATCTACTATTGTCACCCTACTAAAGAGATTTCTTTCACCTATTTTCTAGAGATTAACACTTGACATCAATCCCATAATAGAGACAATGGACTTAAAATGATAATTTTGCTTGGGATATGCTAAGATTTTCTTTGTTTTTTTTTTCTTTTTCTTTATCATGTCTCTTCAAGAAACTTGATAATGTTTCTTTCACCTAGAGAAGCAAGGAATGGGGGCATGATCTTTTCTTTATTTTCTATTTGTGATTTAGTTCAAATGATCTTGAGTGTCCATATAAAGGGGTGTCCACTATAAGAGCCTTCATCTCATATTGGATGGTTGTGTTTACCTCGAGTACTCTAATATGGACTATTCATTGAGGTTGGTTCTTCTCCTTGCTTGTTGGAGTAAATTCCCTATGCTCTAGTAAATATTGATACTCATTCTACTAAGTGAATGTATGGGTCACTGTGAGTATACATAGCACACTTCTATCTCAGGTTATGAATGTAAGGGTCATCATGGACATAATACTTAATGATTACTTAGCATAAGAAGGATCTCTCATGTGTCTAGTGTGTTTGCATGCTAGAAAAATTTTGCTCATCCTAGAATTTATGCTCTAATGCTTATGTTAATTTGCTACATTAAAAGGGACAAAAGTTTTGGTCATTTTAGCTTCTTATGCCTCAAATTCTTACATTTAATCTCAAAAAAACTAGAACATGTGTCATATTCATATTTCTATGATTGTAATGTCAGTGGGAATTGTATGACATATGGGATTTTTCTACAAGCTCAGTGATGATAATTATCAAAGTTTGGTAGTCAGACCTAGGGTTGCATCTAGTCTAGGAATTATATATAGTATCAGCTTGCATTGCATAAGTACATGGTTCAATGACTAATTCACTTACATCCTTTGTGATGAGGGATTTTTGGCTTCTTGAAAGTATCATGTTTCTTCATAGTTGCAGAAGAATTTAGTTCTCTGGTTCATCCTCTCACTCCTAAAGGGGTACCTATCACTATCAAAAAAAATCATGGAACACTACATGAGACATTAGTCCATTCACATTTTATATTTCATCCATAATTTCATAAACCATCTCATCTACACTACATTCATACATCAAATCAAAATTTTCATTAATGAATCACATCATATTTACATTTCATAATCATGGCATAAAAAATCTCATGTACAACAAGTTATAAAGAGAGAAAGTGAAAAATGCAAATGGTACTCGAATCACAATCTCATACATACATACATACATACATACATACATACATACATACATACATACATACATACATACATACATACATATATATATATATATATATATATATATATATATATATATATATATATATATATATATATATATATATATATATATATATATACACATATATATAAAGTGTACATCTCTACAAATTGTATGCTACTCAAGTGTTGTTGATAAAAAATGGTGCAAAATGGTGCTGGCACACCAATGAATATAGAGCCAAATCAAAATCAGAGTCACAAAGAATTTAACTCTCCCCTTCCCCTTCACCTCCTATTGGTGGTAGAGAAGGAGGAGGAGGAGGCATTTTTGGTCTCATTGGAGGCCATGCTCCCCCTAATTCTTGTGCATACTATGAAAATTGAGGTACTTCCTCAACCTCATCTAGTACAACCAATGCATGTGCTACAAAATAAAAGGCTACCTTAGCCAGCTGCAACTGGACCTCATCCTGCTGCTACTCAAATCTTTACTATGATAACTCTAGCTACTCCTATAAATTATGGATCTCTCAATCTTGCTCTACAATATGGGTATCTCTAATTATTACTTGAATATGTAGCTTTTCTAATAGTCATTGCATGGTTTGCACTCAATCCCTTAACCTCTTGAGGGCCTCCTAGGTCTATACCAAGATGTCTCTACCCTAGACTCCTATAGAAATTCGGTCTTGCATCTCCTTATCATCAACTATGGCCTAAGGCTACTTAGTTCATTGCTCTTGATCAACTCACTACCTCTGTGCATCTCCGCAAATGGCTCCTAGGCCTCCCATCTTGGCTTGCCATCACCTCTTACCCATCCCACTCCCACTAGCATTTGGATCTAATCTTATCTATCTTAGAGGAATCTAGACGTATCTAGTCTTATATATCACGTGTTGTGGTTGCTCTAGCTATTGTAGTGGTGCCAGGGGTGCCTACACTTGCTATCTAAGAGCCATCATCACCATTAGATCTATAAACCATAGAAAGGGATGACTCACAAAATAGGCTTGATACATAGGAGTCATCCCTCCATCTACTAACACTGGTAGGTAGTCCCACTATGTCACAACCAATTTGATCACATCTATCATAAATCTATCAAGATCCAATCTTTGGGACCATCCATGGTCCACATCTATCACTAACTAAACATAGGAGAAGTACTCCTATGAATATCCTATGGTCTCCAATACTTCTGCCACATGCATGTCAAAGGAAATCTCTCCACTATCTATAGAAATTGACCTATCAATGTTTGAGAGAAAAACATATGACTCAACTCTATCGATGCATCATCCTAGTCCTCTATCTCTCTCCATTGTCTCCATACTATTGCCACTAAGTCATCAAGATGAGCCCTCCACTAATTCATTTTCCCTAGAGCTATATGGGTAAGCTGTCCTCTATATCTACAAATATATAGCTCCATAGGCTACCTCTCATCCTCAAAAATGGTCTTGGTGACCAACAAGTGCTCCCATGCCTAGATCTAGAGAACATAGACCCCAATGGCCATGCTCTTCCTCTCATGATACACTATCTCATACATCTCGTGATACATATGTGTGAGCATGCACTAACCCCACCAATATCTCTCTAGGACCTCTAACATCATCTAGAGCATCTTGCCCCATTCACACTCTAATCTTTGTTGGCCTCTATCTAGCATCAAGAAAAAGCTGATGCATATCACCAAAACTAATGACAACCTATGAGTGGAACCATAGATATACATAAGCTCATCTAACATGATCACCCTACCCATAATTGAGTCCTACTAAAAGATGGATGTTAGTGCCTCGATACCTACTCGTGGAACTATGTCATAAATTACACGTGGTCTATGGAATGGTATACGGAGAATCTTGTAGATGTCCTCTGGTGTCACTATCATCTCTCCTTGTGGCAAGTGGAAAGTGTTCATCACCAAATGGAAATGCTCCACTAGTGTTGTCACTAGGTTGTGATTCACTACCACTAGTAGAATCTAACAAAGATATGACAAACCCAACCTATCTATATGAGCCATATCCGTGTCATTGAGTCTCTACAACAAAGCTCCATATGGCAAGTAATGGGATTGAAATTTGATATCCTAAAAGGTAACCTACACACACATGAACACAAAAGGAAAACAATCAATCTCTACTAAATAAACACGACAATAGAAAGTGCAAAAATTGCAACAAAAAATCAAAATTACACCTTCTAAACTTTCTTTTTACACTAGGATCTCATGCGAAATCTCATATCCTCACACGAGATTGCACATCTTCATGTGAGGATACACTTTCTCATGTGAGATGTGATCAAGTACTCAACAAAAAATGAACCCAATCTAGGGTTTCTTATGTGCCACATGGGTATCTCCCATGTGAGAAAACCCACTAAACCAATTGAAGAAGTACATGCATGGTACTTCTTCACACAAGAAGAGACTAGCTTTGCATGAGGAGAGACATCCTCACGTGAGAACTAACAAGGAAAACTTAAAAACACCTAAAACATGCTAAAAATACCTTGAAATGCATACAAAAATTAATGCAAAGCAAGGTTATCAACTACTCACTAGATGCCCATGGTCTATTGGCTGACTGTGTTGTTGGGAGCACTTGAATCAATGTGCAGACAAGGCGAGCACCATTTTTGCCTCATAACTCTATTGTCCACAAAAGAAAAAAGTGCAAATGATTTGAAAATGACCTTGTGGGCCCTTATATAGGCTTTGACCTCATTTTTCAAAGTCCTATGATTGGTGTGAAAATCACCCCCTAGCTAATTTAACTGCTCTAAATCCATTTTTGGGATTGAATTCAAAATTTGACACACTTAAGTAGCTAAAATATATATTTTAAAGTTTTGGGACTGACGAGATCAAGTGTTTGTGCAGTCTAATTTTTTGATACTTTTTAAATCTTGGAATCTTTTCTACTCACAATTTCTTCAAAATTTTCCAAAACTTTGCGAAAGAGTCAACTCAAGTCAACTTTGGTCAAACTCAGTCTTTTGGACCTCAAAATCACATCAAATTGACCTCAAAATTTCTTCTAATCATTCTAATCTTTTCTATATCCTTCAAAATCTCCAATTTCTTTTGTATTTCTTGATATACTATTCTACATCATATTTCTAGTGTGTCATCTTTTGATTTCACTCCCAATGGGGTAGGATGAAATTTCAACTCAATCTAAATCTTATGTCCTCATCACTTGATGCATCTCATCACTTGGGGCATTTTGTCCCCTTCCTATCTAACATCTATGTCATGTATCTCATTTTATGATCAACTAATCACATCTTATAAGTAGTTCTTATCAAATTTTGATGGATAGGTATTAGGATAGTCTAAACCTCAACTCTTGAGGGTCAAGCCTCATTCTTGGGATGATTCTATGACTCATTATAGGATCTTTCTATCTTTTATGGCTAGGTATCTAGGTGTTCTATCTAGATCCCTTAAGGTTAAGCTCCATTCTAGAGATAATCTTAAAAATCCTATCGATCTAGGTATCTAGGTGTTCTATTATGATCCTTTATGGTTAAGCTCCATTCTAGAGACAATCTTTAAAATCTTATCAATCTAGGTATCTAGGTGCTCTATCTAGATCCCTTAAGATTTAGCTACATTTTGGAGATAATCTTTAAAAGCTTATCGATTTAGGTATCTAGGTGTTCTATCTAGATCCCTTAAGGTTAAACTCCATTTTGGAGATAATCTTTAAAATTTTATTGATCTAGATATCTAGGTATTCTATTTGGATCCCTTAAGATTAAGCTCCATTCAGGAGATAATCTTTAAAAGCTTATCGATCTAGGTATCTAGGTGTTCTATCTAGATCCCTTAAGGTTAAGCTCCATTTGAAAGATAATCTTTAAAAGCTTATTGATCTAGGTATTTAGGTGTTCTATCTGGATCCCTTAAGGTTAAGCTCTATTCTACAGATAATTTGTAAAAGCTTATCGATCTAGGTATCTAGGTGTCCTATCTAGAACCCTTAAGGTTAAGCTTCATTCTAGAGATAATCTTTAAAAGCTTATCGATCTAAGTATCTATGTGTTCTATCTAGATCTCTTAAGGTTAAGTTCCATTCTAGAGATATTCTTTAAAATATTATCAATCTTGATATCTAGGTGTTCTATCTAGATTCCCTAACATTAAGCTCCATTTTGGAGATAACTTTTAAAAGCTTATCAATTGATCTTTATATCATCAATTTGAGAACCAATCTCATTTCTTGATCTATGCATCATAGCTTTGATTTTCTTTGAATTGAATGTTCTTCTCGCATATTCATTCAAAGAGAGGAAAATGCAATACACCAAAATTGGCACATTGCCATATTAACCAATTCTAGTCTATTTTGATCAACCCTAAGTCTTATTTTACTAGGCGATTCTTATTTTGATTATTGCTATTTGACTTAATGATTAGATGTAGAAAGCCCTAATCTACATTAATCACATTCTCTATTTAATTCCTAAGTATCAACTTAGATTAGTTACATTAAACCTATTAATTAGATTTAATTTAATTTAAATTGTTCATACATTGGTTAAATTAAATTGTCTCTTAAAGCTAATGTGCAAAGGATTTAAATTTATTTAATTTAATAATGTCCTTATCTTAATTACTAGGTTTAATTTATTGATTAATTAAAATATGCATTTATGAGGTCATATCTCATTTTATTAAATTAAAATAACCTTCCAAATCCTTCTCTTCAATTCAGGAATGGGAATTCTAAGTGATCTATCTCTAGAACTGGAATTGACTTAATCAACTTATTCTCACACTCAAGTGAATTTCACTTAACCCTTCATTATACTTAGGACCTAAGTTAGTTAACCTCACTTACATAAGGAATTTTCCACCTTGACTAAATCTTAGATTCAATCCTTACCATTCATTTGAGTTGAATTCAACCCTTGATTGATTTCAAAAATTGTATTTAAGAGGCTTCTAATTCCTCATTAAAGAGGTTGGAATTGAATTGCATCAAATTATTGTTGATATACTTACTCACTCACTTAATATTTTCATTGGATTAATATCATATAGATTAAAATGCACTCATATAGCTTAATTTTCTTTTATCTATTATTATATTAAATTGCTTTCTCATTTAGATTAATTGCAATATTAATAGGTACATAAATCCTTCATACTAAAAGGTCTAGTTGCTCGCTTCTTAGTCTGAGAGAAAAGGAAAAATCCTTCTAGTTAGAAGGCAACAAGTCACACTAATTAGATTACTTAGATGAACAATTCAATGTTCATTTTGGTATGATCTCTCACATAAAGACCATGTTGAAGTGTGTGTGAGAATCTGATGCCCACAATTTACATATACACCAGTTTATTACTTTCTTATTTCTTCTTCTACTATTCTTTTCTCTCATCCTCAAGCAATTTGTGCTCGGCCTCTTCTACTTTCCTCTTTTCTTCTTTAGTTAATCTCTTTTCCTCTTCAATTTTCCTTAGTTTGTCTTCAATATCCTCAGTATTAGGTTCATCGAGTTTAGAACCTTCAAATGGATTAGTATCATCAATGTTAATGATAACATTGGTCTAATCTATTTGCATAGTTCACTACTTACTGACACCTTTGAGGTTCTGGGTGCTAGTGGAGATGATGCCTTAGATTCTATCAACATATGACTTATTATTGTTGTAGTTTCACTTCTTAATTTTTCTTTCTCACCCACCATAAACAAAAATGGTCTAACTTTATTTCTCAGACAACATCCAAGATTATTCAATAAAATCCTCACATCTTCTTCATCATCAGTCTTGAAAATAGTTCTTAGCATAGACTTCCAAAATTCTAAAACTTCTTCTCTTGTTGGTGTCTTCTTCTCAATAAGTCTATCATAGACTTTTTGGTTTACTATGCCCTTAATATCCTTCAATTTTAGATTATTTACTACAATGTATCTCAATAGTAAAGATACCAATATAACAATTCTGAAAATTGTTATACAAATAATTCAGAATTTTCATCTAAATAAAGTTACCCTCAATAGCAATAGCTGAGTTTATCTTTTCCATATTCAGCTTCCAAGGTTGTCAAGCTTTTCTTATGGATTGCTTTGTTACTTTCTCTACTTGTTTGACTCTGTGTTCTTCTTCTTCTTCATCATTGGACTTGACAATTTTCAACAATATCTTTTGTCATTTGCCTAGTCTAGTGGCTTGTTGCTTGACCATTTTAGATTTGTGGTCACCACTTCCACTAATCTCTCATATTTTTATTTGGCTCACTTGGTTGCACATCTAACACCACTACATATGGAATGCTCTATTCCGAAGATGTCTCTACAATAGATGCTAACGACAGTTATATAATCAGTATGCCTTATTTCACAGTTTTCTTGACTACCTCATACTCACTCTCAGCCATACTAGCCTCTAATAAATATTTCTTCATAATAGTTACTATCTTCTTGTGAGAAGCCTTTTCCAAGGATACCTTATGAGCTAACTAGTTAATCTCATCATATGTTTCAAATATGTATTCTACTTTATCCTTCTCTAATGTCAACATAAAATCAATATATCCAACTAAAATATCATCACTCAATTAATAACCTAAGAGATCAAGAAATGTTTCTTGAGGTTATACTACTTTTATATAAGTAAAATTTGTATCAACTATAACCAAAATGTCATCTTTAAATCTATCTACAATTGTAGGGGCAATTCTAAATCTCTGTCTCATTTCATTCTAAAATGTCCTCATTATCAGGTTTCCATTATCCAATATCTTATCTATAGGACATCTTCTACATACTTCTATGATCTTCTCCATTGTATGACTATCACTGCTCATTATCTCTGTGATTGATAATTATGGAAATCTTTTAAGCACATGAAAGGATATGTGATTGATTATTGACTACAATCTGAACACACTATTCTTAGTCCTCTTGATCTTTTCAAGGTTCTCAAGTAGTTGCTTTCTCAAAATTTCACTGAGGTATACTTGTTCCTTCTCAATACATATCTTATAGGCTACATAGATGAATCTGGCTAATAATTCATTAATCTTTGAACTTGCACACATAGAGTAGGCAATAATTATACTCAAAAATCTTACATCATCTTTCTTAATGGTGATGATCACTATGGCCTTTCCATTGTACACTACTTTGGTATAACTTTCAACTTAGGTATGTTCTCATTCTCAACATTTAAAGAAATGATATTTTGGAAATTGTAGTGCCTGCCCCTAGTTGGCATTTTGTTATCATTGTTTAACTCTTTTGGAGCTAGTTTCATGTTGTTGGTTAGCAACATTGTTTTGAAACTATCAGATATTGTGCTATGGATTCAGTTAATACATGATTAGATTACTTGGTACTTTACAATTCATATATGTATGATGATTATTTCCAATGTTTGCAGTTATTAATGATGATTAGTAAGATAATTTATCATATGTGTTTTCTTATCGATACTTACCCCATACTTGCATGTGTATGGCGTGCGTGTTTGCTTTTGTATGGCGTGTCTGATGTGGTTAAGGAAGGGAGTCATAGTCACCTACTAGTCGGGATCTACACGATGCACCACTTCTTGCCATTGCCTATTTAGTTTAGTATATATTGTGCTTGTACATGCATGGTTTTTATACAGGTTGCAGGTATTGGGTATCGACTTCCCTGAATTGCCAGGATGAGCGTACCCTATCATATTATCTCAATGATAAGAGAGGGGAGATAAATTCTTAAGTCCAAATCCCAACCCTTTAAGCCATTTGTTCTAAATGGAAAATTAGGACAAGTACTCGATTTGAGTACCCTCTGAATACGTTGTATGATGTAATTCGTGATATAAACCCTTGGTTTGATTTTGTATGTATTTTAGCTATGATGGGTTTTCATATTTTTAGCTTGTGAGTCTTTGGAGTTTTTTCTATTAATTAAGCCTAATTAAAAGATTTGATTAATGGTTTAATCAAACAAAAAATTAATATGGTATTTTAACATTTATTTAATTTAATTAATTGGGAAATTAATTAAATTTGAAAATAAAAGTTAAAAGTTTAAATTTGGAATGTGACAATATTTATTTTAATAATAATATATATTTGAAGTTCATTTTTAAATAAATGACTAAATAATATTATTAAAGCTAACAAATATTTTAGCAATTAAATTTTGGAAAATGAAATTTAAAAGTGGAAAATATATTTAAATTATTAAAAGATTCTAAATCTCATGTGATTAAAATATAAATATATTAAGATTGAAAAGTGGAATTATTAAAGTTAGTGCATGAGATTTAATAATAAATAAATTAAATTAGAAAGAGTAAATTAAATATTATATTAATTATTGTGCATTATTTTAATATTTGCTCACATAGGAGTTGGCAAATTCTTGCGAGTTGTCATGTAGACAACACTGGAGTTTGCACTCTAAGAATGCACAAGTTGTCTACACTTAGGAGTTAGCATTTTTATTTGAGCACATGGTGTCTACAAGCTTAAGACTCATCTAGAAGGTTGGAGAAGACTCATGCTTGGTTTTCATGCTTATCTTCTAGTTGTTTCTAGAGACACTCTAGATGCATCTTAGAGGCGTTTAAATAGAGGCTCTCCTAGTGTGTTTGGACAAGCTTAATGGAAGCTACAAGCTTCAAGCTAAAATGGAAGCTTCAAAGCTTACATTCATTGAGAAGCTTATATGCTTCTACATGCTCATATATTTTCTATATGCTTCTATGCTTCTTTTAGCACCTCTAGTCACTCGGAGGATTCGATTGGCTTGGATCTTGGAGGAATTGTGAATGATGGAGAAGGAAGGGACTTTTTATGGACTTCTGAGGCATGGAGGATTAGTATCAGTGTCCAGGTGCACTCATGATATTCGCATATTCTCTTTGCACTATTTCTCTTCCTGTCTTCTTCATGTCTATTATATGTGTCTGAATACTCTTGTGAATGATTCTACAATTAAATTGGTATCTAGATATGTAGGGTTGCAAAGAAAATAATAGAAAACCCTAATTCCAAATGAGAAAGAATTAGATTTATCGGGTTTGGGTTCGAATTAGAATCAAATTGATAAATAGATTTGAAGAGGGTTTCTAAATCTATAGTCAAAACTATTAGAAGAATTAATTTAGAAAAAAATTACCATTCTCGTAATGAAAAGCCCTTCTTGTTTTAAAATTATATATATATATATATATATACATATATATGTTGTTAATTTGCAGTTTAAATATTATTATAAAAAATATATATTGCAATCGAAATTCACTTTGGAAGAATGAATTTAAAATAAATTTATATTGTATAGAATTTGGTAGGGGGGACGGACCCGCGCCCCATACTCCCCTCTGTCTCCAGAGGCGACGACGGTCGCAGGGTACCTACATACCGCAGGGTACCCTCGACAAACCTTTACTATCGCATGATTTCTTTACTATGTTGTGTTAGTGGCTTAAAAGAAGCCCGCGCTCGATTTTAGGTAAGTTTTATATTTTTTTTGAGTTTATATATATCTGTGTGTGTGGGTGTGTGTGTGTGTGTGTGTGTGTGTGTGTGTGTGTGTGTGTGATTTGTGTAAATCGATTTTGAACATTTCGATTTATGATTGATTGTTATGGTTTATTAATAATTGTATAATAATAAATGTTATATAAGAGTTAATTTATTAATAGATTTGGTAAATGTCAATGTATATATAGATGTGTGTGTGTGTGTGTGTGTGTGTGTGTGTGTGTGTGTGTTGTCAAAGATATTAAATCTATGTATTAATATTGTTAAATATGAACTCATTGATTATTATTAAAAGAGATATTAATGTTTGTTAATGAAAATTCTAATATAGCTTGTTTAATAAAAAGTTATCATTAACTTACTAATAATGGATTAGAATATAGTTAATTCTTTACAAACAATTTTTAGTCATTAATCGATGAATATTCTTGGAGCTATTTAGAAGTGAAATTATATATACTTTATTAATCAACTTAATTAAATGTTATTTAATTAAGTTTAGTTAATATTTAGTGGAATCTGGATTTTCTTTTAAAATAATGATTATTAAGAGACTCAAATTTTAATGATATTAGATTTAGATTTAATTATTATATTGACGAGGAGTCATAGTTACATTATAACATTGTTATAATATAGCAACGATTTGAATTATTAATACATTTGTATTATTAAATAGATTAATGGTACGCTTTCATCATGCTAAGAAATAGTTAAATATTAACCAATGAAGTTTGTAAGGTTTCTTTAAGATCAATTAATAATATTTTTCATGAGTTTATTATTTATTAATGTTTGTTGGGTCTAACAAACTATTAATAAATAATGATGTAAATAGTTCAATTAGATTTAATCTAGAGAAGATTATTTAATGATTCAAGTTTTGTAAAGATATTAGTTTTTGGATTTGAAGTATAATTGATTTTTAATCAATTGATATTCATTGAGTTGATAATATAACTATGATATTAATAATTAAGTTGTGCAATAGAGTCTTATTTGAAAAGATTAATGATAATACGAATTTGTTAAGAGAATGTTGGTATTCTTTGAAAGATGACAAATATGGTCATTTAAGATTTTCAATAATTATTATTGAATTATTAATATGATCATTCGAGTATTGAATTATAGTTGACTTTTATCTTACAGAATTATAGTTAGTTATTAGTCAACTGATATTAATTGGAACGTTTTTGTGGTTATGCAATTATTAATTAAATCAATTAATGAGAGTTAATTAGATTTAATTAATAATTAAGTTATGCAATGGAGATTTATTTGATATAATTATTTTAATGAGATTGTAGAAATACTGGTATCAAAGTTGATAAGTCTTATTTCGATGACTTGAATAACGACTTTAGACATTTTAATGGTGAAGACTTAATAATATATAATTGAGAATTATTAGAATAATAAAAGATCAAGGATTGTGAACCGATATTAATTGATCATTCTAATAAAGTTATAATCTTCTTATTTGAAGATTAGTAACTGGCTTTCTTATAACCTAAACGAATAATGATCCTTGATTTATATTAAAAGTTGTAGTAACATTAAGAAGAGTCATTCAATTTGTAACATTGAGGGAATGATTTTACTAAGTGTCAAATGATTTAATATTTACCCTTAAGCTATTCTTAGAATATTATTTTTAATAATCGAAGGATAATGCTATCGGGGAACAAATGGGTTGACTTGTACGTCAAATGATGAAACTTAAGACACTTGAAAATATACTTGCAAACAGAAAACTGGAAACCCCTACACATTATTCAACTATGTGAATTTAGTAAACCAAAACATGTGTTTCCATCGTGTATTCTATATGCTTCTTGTTTTGGGTTTTGGGTTGACTAGTGTTGACCAGTCCTAGGTTGTTACCAGAGGCTTGGGGGTTATGAGATGTGATGGCATGTTAATTTTATTTGGTCTCGATCTTTATAAGCCCAACCATGGTAATGTGATCAGATGCTCTTTGAAATGTTTGTATTTGTTCATCAGTCTTCATGTGTGAAGCTGAGATGTATGTGTATGAGACACTTGAGCTAATAATTTTTGGGTCATCGATCAGTTATCCTTGGATTATTTTTTAGTCACCATGATGGGACTGAAATGTGGATTTATTTCTTGATGATGTCATGTTGCGACATGTTTTGACTCAACCATTTTGGAGTCTTCGATCAGTATTGTTTTGAGATATTCTTGGTTTCTTGTTGAGAACCAATGGATATGATGATTTATTTTGAGACATATTTTGGTTATTGAGAACCAATTGATACTTATGATTATCAATGATGCCTTCAGTTGCCAATAGAGAACTGTTGTGGTCATGATTTTCTATGGATGTTTTTTAGATGCTCATGAAGATTTGATGATTCTTATCTTGGTGATTTGATGATTCTTATTGTGAATATTTGATGCTTTTATCATGGTTATTTGATGATTCTTTTTATGGATTATCTTTTGAATTTTCTTTACAGTCACTTGTATAGGATTGTGGCAATTTATGATTCCATGAGCTTAGGGTAGGTAATCTACTTGTAGTGTTGGGAAGTGGTTTGCAATGGGGGTCGGGGCCCTAAGTGGCTACCAGGGTAACTCATTGTAAGTTTTGTTAATAAGTGATAACATTTATACACTAAATGGGGATTAAATAAACCTAAAAAGATAATTGTTTTGATGTTCTCGCCCATGCCTTGACTGCTTGTACAGGCTAGGATGGGAGTAGTGAGAACACATGGTTGCGACCATGCATTCCGTAGTATGCCTCGTCAGTATGAGAGGATACTAGTTGCTGCATGAGATCAATATGGACCCGTAGAGTTTAGCTAACTGCCAGGGTAACTTGTACATGATAATTGTGATGACACTTTCCCGCTTGCAGAGTAGGTTTTGCTACATGTCATTGTTGTGCCTTTGGGAATTAGATGTCTATTTTGTGTGATGGAACCTTTGAGTTAGTATACTTTTAGGATTCCTAGACTTATAGAGATTTATTCTTTGTGGTTTTGATAGCCTGTTTGGGACTTGAGATTATCTGCTCAGCACGGTGGGAGTGGACCACTTAGGTTCCACACAGTCGGGTGGTAGTGTATTTTCCACTCTTATCATTTGAGATCTGTTTGAGACACCGTGGCTGATGCTTTCTTGGTTGGTATTTATCTTCATTATGTTCTTAGATCATTATGATAGATGATATACCTTATGATGGATGTATTTGTTGATATGTTTCTTATATTGATGATTTGCATATGATGATGTTATCTTATGCTTTACTTTGCATGTTAGTAGAATGTTTTAGGAGTGACATTCCTACTATGGTAATACTGATGATCTCTTCGGTGCTTTAGAATGTTACGCACAGAGGGATGGCTAGGATCCACAATGGTCTAATGATGTTATTTATGGTTGGGAGGAACCGTGCACTTAGTTATTTTTGTTTGTGTTATATGGTTATCTCTTATGATGGATGTTTATATCTTTATGATGATGATGTATCATGTATGATATGTGGTTTCATTTATGTTATTGCATCATGGATTAGAGTTAGTATGATGATGTACTTTATTTACATGGATGTATATTCTTTTAAGCTTTTCATACCTTGTAACATGTACAGTGGATGATTGAGCTAAACTAAAATGTAAATTTCAAAGGACACTTGTATATGGTTTAAGAATTTTGGATGTATCATTGTTATTTCATAAGGATGTGATGTTAGATGAATAGTTAATTTAGATGTGATACAGCATTAAGGGATCTTTAAAGAATGTAATCTGTTATGTATGTATGTAATGTTTACTTTTAGTTGGATGTTACTATTGCTTCCACAAATGTTATGAATGGTTTTTCTTTCATGTTTAAAAAAAAAAAAAAATTGTTTGACAAACTTAGTGAAATTCTTTGGATCCCTTGGCGGGGCATTACATTTGGTATCAGAGCTTGAGTTTCAACATTGGGAGCTCTAGGTATATATTGGAATGCCACTAGTTGTTAGCTAGTTGAACAAAACAAAAACTTTGAACTATCATGTTATCTCTTTCAAACTAAAAACTTGAAACTAGGTGAACTGAAATAGAACTTAAAATTGTCACTTGCATATTTTTCATACTTCAACACTGAGCTTTCAAAACTAAAAATTCTACTTAAACCTAAATATGGGCAAAAATTGGGAATTGAAACTCATTCTAGTTGCAAAACATATATCATTCTATCTATGTTTTAAGGTAGTATGCCTTTAATTATTTTGTGTGTATTAAGTTGCCCTTGTCTAGAATGCATTAAGGGATTTATTTTAGTAGTTGTTAAAAGAACGAATTTTGGATCAATGTGGTTTTCAATTTACCATTAAACTAGAATCATATTGCTCTAAGTGTGTTGTAGTATCCTCAGTGGAATCATATTTTCCTATAAAAGAAAAGGTTCTATGGGAGCCACATAGTGAGTATCTTAGTTTCTCATTCTTGTAGGCTTCCAGGAGTAAGCCTAATCCCAGGGGGGTGGATGTAGTGCCTGCCCCTAGTTCACATTTTGTTATCATTGTTGAACTCTTTTGGAGCTAGTTTCATGTTGTTGGTTAGCAACATTGTTTTGAAACTATCAGATATTGTGCTATGGATTCAATTAATACATGATGAGATTACTTGGTACTTTACATTTCATGTATGTATGATGATTATTTCCAATGTTTGCAATTATTAATAATGATTAGTAAGATGATTTATCATATGTGTTCTCTTATGAATACTTACCCCATACTTGCATGTGTATGGTGTGCATGTTTGCTTTTGTATGGTGCGTCTGATGTGGTTAAGGAAGGGAGTCGTAGTCACCTACTAGTCAGGATCTACACGATGCACCACTTCCTACCATTGCCTGTTTAGTTTAGTATATATTGTGCTTGTACATGCATGGCTTTTATGCAGGTTGCAGGTACCAGGTATCGACTTCGCGTACCCTATCATATTATCTCAATGATAAGAGAGGGGAGATAAATTCTCAAGTCCAAATCCCAACCCTTTAAGCCATTTGTTCTAAATGGAAAATTAGGACAAGTATCCAAGTTGAGTACCCTCTGAATATGTTGGATGATGTAATTCGTGATATAAACCCTTGGTTTGATTTTGTATGTATTTTAGCTATGATGGGTTTTCATATTTTCACCTTGTGAGTCTTTGGAGTATTTTCTATTAGTTAAGCCTAATTAAAAGATTTGATTAATGGTTTAATTAAATAAAAAATTAATATGGTATTTTAATATTTATTTTATTTAATTAATTGAGAAATTAATTAAATAAAATAATTAAATTTGAAAATAAAAGTTAAAAGTTTAAATTTGGAATGTGACAATATTTATTTTAATAATAATATATATTTGAAGTTCATTTTTAAATAAATGACTAAATAATATTATTATTAAAGCTAACAAATATTTTAGCAATTAAGTTTTGGAAAATGAAATTTAAAAGTGGAAAATATATTTAAATTATTAAAAGATTCTAAATCTCATGTGATTAAAATATAAATATATTAAGATTGAAAAGTGGAATTATTAAAGTTAGTGCATGAGATTTAATAATAAATAAATTAAATAAACTAAATTGGAAAGAGTAAATTAAATATTATATTAATTATTGTGCATTATTTTAATATTTGCTCACATAGGAGTTGGCATCTCGCGAGTTGTCATGTAGACAACACTGGAGTTTGCACTCTAAGAATGCACAAGTTGTCTACACTTAGAAGTTAGCATTTTTATTTGAGCACATGGTGTCTACAACCTTAAGACTCATCTAGAAGGTTGGAGAAGACTCATGCTTGGTTTTCATGCTTATCTTCTAGTTATTTCTAGAGACACTCTAGATGCATCTTAGAGGCCTTTAAATAGAGGGTCTCCTAGTGTATTTGGACAAGTTTAATGGAAGCTACAAGCTGAATGGGAGCTATAAGCTACAAGCTTCAAGCTAAAATGGAAGCTTCAAAGCTTACATTCATTGAGAAGCTTATATGCTTCTACATGCTCATATATTTTCTATATGCTTCTATGCTTCTTTTAGCACCTCTAGTCACTTGGAGGATTCGATTGGCTTGGATCTTGGAGGAATTGCGAATGATGGAGAAGGAAGGGACTTTCTATGGACTTCTGAGGCATGGAGGATTAGCATCAGTGTCCAAGTGCACTCATGATATTCACATATTCTCTTTACACTATTTCTCTTCCTATCTTCATCATGTTTGTTATATGTGTCTAAATACTCTTGTGAATAATTCTACAATTAAATTGGTATCTAGATATGTAGGGTTGCAAAGAAAACAATAGAAAACCCTCGTTCCAAATGAGAAAGAATTAGATCTATTAGGTTTGGGTTCAAATTAGAATCAAATTGATAAATAGATTTGAAGAGGGTTTCTAAATCTATAGTCAAAACTATTAGAAGAATTAATTTAGAAAACAATTACCATTCTCGTAATGAAAAGCCCTTCCTGTTTTAAAATTATATATATATATATATGTGTGTCTATATATAAATATATATAGCTGTGAAATTTATTATACTCTGTAAAAAAAAATATATACATACATATATATATATATATACATATATATATATACATATATATATATATACATATATATGTATATATATATGTATATATATATGTATATATATATATATATACATATATATATATACACACACACACATATATACACACACACACACACACACACACACACACACACACACACACACACACACACACACACATATATATGTTGTTAATTCGTAGTTTAAACATTATTATAAAATATATATATTGCACTCAAAATTCATTTTGAAAGAACGAATTTAAAATAAATTTATATTGTATCGAATTTGGTGGGGGGGGGGGGGGGGGGGGGCGGATGGACCCACACCCCATACTCCCCTCTGTCTCCATAGGTGACGACGGTCGCAGGGTACCTGGAACAGACCTTTACTGTCGCATGATATCTTTACTACGCTGTGTTAGCGGCTTAAAAGAAGCCTGCACCCGTTTTTAGGTAAGTTTTATATTTGTTTTGGGTTTATATATATATATATATATATATATATATATATATATATATATATATATATATATATATATATATATATATATATATATATATATATATATATATATATATATATATATATATATATATATATATATATATATATATATATATATATATATATATATATATATATATATATATATATATATATATATATATATATATATGCAATTTGTGTAAATCGATTTTGAATATTTTGATTTATGATTAATTGTTATGGTTTATTAATAATTGTATAATAATAAATGTTATATAAGAGTTAATTTATTAATAGATTTGGTAAATGTCAATGTGTGTGTGTGTGTTGTCAAAGATATTAAATCTATGTATTAATATTGTTAAATATGAACTTGTTGATTATTATTAAAAGAGATATTAATGTTTGTTAATGAGAATTCTAATATAACTTGTTTAATAACAAGTTATCGCTAACTTACTAATAATGGATTAGAATATAGTTAATTATTTACAAACTATTGTTAGTCATTAACCGATGAATATTCTTGGAGCTATTTAGAAGTGAAATTATATATACTTTATTAATCAACTTAATTAAATGTTATTTAATTAAGTTTAGTTAATATTTAGTGGAATCTGGATTTTCCTTCAAAATAATGATTATTAAGAGACTCAAATTTTAATGATATTGGATTTAGATTTAATTATTATATTGACGAGGAGTCATAGTTACATTATAACATTGTTATAATATAGCAACGATTTGAATTATTAATACATTTGTATTGTTAAATAGATTAATGGTACACTTTCATCGTGCTAAGAAATAGTTAAATATTAACCAATGAAGTTTGTAAGGTTTCTTTAAGATCAATTCATAATAGTTTTGATGAGTTTATTATTTATTAATGTTTGTTGGGTCTAACAAACTATTAATAAATAATGATGTAAATAGTTCGATTAGATTTAATCTAGAGAAGATTATTTAATGATTAAAGTTTTGTAAAGATATTAGTTTTTGGATTTGGAGTATAATTGATTTTTAATCAATTGATATTCATTGAGTTGATAATATAACTATGATATTAATAATTAAGTTGTGCGATAGAGTCTTATTTGAAAAGATTAATGATAATATGAATTTGTTAAGGGAATGCTGGTATTCTTTGAAAGATGACAAATATGGTCATTTAAGATTTTCAATAATTATTATTGAATTATTAATATGATCATTTGAGTATTGAATTATAGTTGACTTTTATCTTACACAATTAGAGTTAGTTATTAGTCAACTGATATTAATTGGAATGTTGTTGTGGTTATGCAATTATTAATTAAATCAATTAATAAGAGTTAATTAGATTTAATTAATAATTAAGTTATGCAATGGAGATTTATTTGATATAATTATTTTAATAAGATTGTAGAAATATTGGTATCAAAGTTGATAAGTCTTATTTCAATGACTTGAATAACGAATTTAGACATTTTAATGGTGAAGACTTAATAATATATAATTGAGAATTATTAGAATAATAAAAGGTCAAGGATTGTGAATCGATGTTAATCGATCATTCTAATAAAGTTATAATCTTCTTATTTGAAGATTAGTAACTGACTTTCTTATAACCTAAACGAATAATGATCCTTGATTTATATTAAAAGTTGTAGTAACATTAAGAAGAGCCATTCAATTTGTAACATTGAGGGAATGATTTTACTAAGTGTCAAATGATTTAATATTTACCCTTAAGCTATTCTTAGAATATTATTTTAAATAATCGAAGGATAATGCTATCGGGGAACAAATGGGTTGACTTGTACGTCAAATGATGAAACTTAAGACACTTGAAAATATACTTGCAAACAGAAAACTGGAAACCCCTACACATTATTCAACTATGTGAATTTAGTAAACCAAAACATGTGTTTCCATCGTGTATTCTATATGCTTCTTGTTTTGGGTTTTGGGTTGACTAGTGTTGACTAGTCCTAGGTTGTTACCAGAGGCTTGGGGGTTATGAGATGTGATGGCATGTTAATTTTATTTGGTCTCGATCTTTATAAGCCCAACCATGGTAATGTGATCGGATGCTCTTTGAAATGTTTGTATTTGTTCATCAGTCTTCATGTGTGAAGCTGAGATGTATGTGTATGAGACACTTGAGCTAATAATTTTTGGGTCATCGATCAGTTATCCTTGGATTATTTTTTAGTCACCATGATGGGACTGAAATGTGGATTTATTTCTTGATGATGTCATGTTGCGACATGTTTTGACTCAACCATTTTGGAGTCTTCGATCAGTATTGTTTTGAGATATTCTTGGTTTCTTGTTGAGAACCAATGGATATGATGATTTATTTTGAGACATATTTTGGTTATTGAGAACCAATTGATACTTATGATTATCAATGATGCCTTCAGTTGCCAATAGAGAACTGTTGTGGTCATGATTTTCTATGGATGTTTTTTAGATGCTCATGGAGATTTGATGATTCTTATCTTGGTGATTTGATGATTCTTATTGTGGATATTTGATGCTTTTATCATGGTTATTTGATGATTCTTTTGATGGATTATCTTTTGAATTTTCTTTACAGTCACTTGTACAAGACTATGGCGACCATGAGCTTAGGGTAGGTAATCTACTTGTAGTGTCGGGAAGTGGCTTGCAATGGGGGCCGGGGCCCTAAGTGGTTGCCAGGGTAACTCATTGTAAGTTTTGTTAATAAGTGATAACATTTACACACTGAATGGGGATTAAATAAACCTAAAAAGATAATTGTTTTGATTTTCTCGCCCATGCCTTGAGAGCTTGTACAGGCTAGGATGGGAGTAGTGAGAATGCATGGTTGTGATCGTGCATTCCGTAGTATGCCTCGTTAGTATGAGAGGATACTAGTGGTCGCATGAGATAAGTATGGACCCATGGAGTTTAGCTAACTGCCAGGGTAACTTGTACATGATAATTGCAATGACACTTTCCCACTTGGAGAGTAGGTTTCCTACATGTCATTGTTTTGCCTTTGGGAATTAGATGTCAGTTTTGTGTGATAGAACCTTTGAGTTAGTGTAATTTTAGGATTCTTAGACTTATAGAGATTTATGCTTTGTAGTTTTGATAGCTTATTTGGGACTTGAGATTATCTCCTCAGCATGGTGGGAGTGGACCACTTAGGTTCCACGCTATCGGGTGGTAGTGTATTTTTCACTCTTATCATTTAAGATCCGTCTAAGACATCGTGGTTGATGCTTTCTTGGTTGGTATTTATCTTCATTATGTTCTTGGCTCATTATGATAGATGATATACCTTATGATGGATGTATTTATTGATATGTTTCTTATATTGATGATTTGCATATGATGATGTTATCTTATGCTTTACTTTGCATGTTAGTAGGATGTTTTAGGAGTGACATTCCTACTATGATAATACTGATGATCTCTTCAATGCTTTGGAATGTTATGCACAAAGGGATGGCTAGGATCCATGATGGTCTAATGATGCTATTTACGGTTGGGAGGAACCGTGCACTTAGTTATTTTTGTTTGTGTTATATGGTTATCTCTTATGATTGATGTGTATATCTTTATGATGATGATGTATCATGTATGATATGTGGTTTCATTTATGTTATTGCATCATGGATTAGAGTTAGTATGATGATGTAATTTATTTACATAGATGTATATTCTTTTAAGCTTTTCATACCTTGTAACATTCATAGTGGATGATTGAGCTAAACTAAAATATAAATTTCAAAGGACACATGTATATGCTTTAAGAATGTTGGATGTATTAGTGTTATTTCATACGGATGTGATGTTAGATGAATAGTTAATTTAGATGTGATACAACGTTAAGGGATCTTTAAAGAATGTAATTTGTTATGTATGTATGTTATGTTTTCTTTTTGTTGGATGTTACTATTGCTTCCGCAAATGTTATGAATGGTTTTACTTTCATGTTTTTAAAAAAAATAAATTGTTTGGCAAACTTAGTGAAATTCTTTGGATCCCTTGGTGGGGAATTAGAGAAATAGAGTTTTCTTTGAAATCATCTTGACAAGTCGCTTCTAAGTGATTTCTACTTTGGATGTATTTGCAATGAAGTGAAAATCAAGTTTGTAGTCCATTTTTTCCATCAACTTGAACTTGCATCAATTGTATAATTTGTAAATATAAAAAAGTTTTCAATTACATTCTATAATCAAATAACTACTCGAGATCATATATATGATCTTTAGATGCCACCCAAGGTTTTCCATAGCCTCCTTTCATCAAGACAAAGCTCCACAAGACTTTGCTTCAGAAAATTCTCTATAGAAACATAGTTTTCATCTTCTACTACAAAATTAACTTTCTCTATAATACCAATAACTCTTAATTCCTTTGTAACTTGTCTAGATAGGATCCAAATTACAAGTGAGCTTAGTTATCATCTAAACTTATCTTGATACAACTTTTTCCAACTTCACAACCTCTAATTCAATCTCTAAATGAATTTTTCAAATTTTGGTGTTGTGAACAAGCTTAATTCAACTTAATTGAATCAAATGTCATAAATGAATTTGATCTTCCTATGCCACAATCATCTAACTTATCTTTTGACATGTCCAATATTTTAACAAATCCCTCATTAAGTTCTTCTCAAAGTTAACTAACTACATTCCTTTGTACCTCATTATTTTTGTTAGTTCTAGAGTTCCTTTCATGGTTCCTTCTGTCATTTCTAATGTTTGTTCCATCATTCCTTCTATTTCTAAAGTTTCTTCCATTGTTTCTTCTATCTCCAAAGTTTCAATCCATTCTACAATACTTTTTTGTATGTCTAAAGTTGTTGCACAATTCACATACTAGTGTTATGCTTCTAAGATTATGCTAATCATCAAGTGCATGATAGTTTTGAGCTATGTGACCAAAAATTTTACACTTATTACACATGATCTATCTTCTATCTTCATAAGATTTTCCTTCTCGTGATGTCCTTTCATTAAATATTTTATCTATAGGGTTAGTACTCTAGACATTCTACTATTCCTTCTATTATTATCATACTTAGGTTTCTTACAATCACTTTCTTTATGACCCATACCATGACAATTATGACAATAAAAATCCTTAACATAATTAAAATGACTTGTTTGTACAATCTCTTTTCATATGACCTATTTCATTACATGAAAAACACTTACCTCTAAATTCATACTTGGTTTCTTTAAGAGATTCCACTTGCTTTGGTTCATCCAATATTTCAACTTCCTTTTCTTGTCTAACTTATTTGGTTTTGTCAAAAGATTGACTAGATTCAATATTATCATTAGATTTTCCTTTTTCTTTTAGATCTAATCTAATCTCGGGTTTCTTTGCAGGCATGTTAAATAGATAACCAAGACTAATATTATCATAAGTAGGTCTCTATATTAATATTGAAACATAAAAAAATTCTCCACTAGAATAAAGTTTCTCAAGTTGCTTCTTGCACTAAGTTAATTCACCTTTCAAAATAGTATTGTATATATGAAGTTCTTCATGATCTTCTTTCAATGTTTCAAATTTAGATGTCTTCTTTTCCAGACTTTCTCTTAGATCTGCATTCTTAGTTTATAAATCAAACTCAATATTGCTAGGATCATTTCTCAAAATCAACTTCAGATTTGTAATCTTCAATTCATGCTTCAAGATATTGTATAGTATCTTTAGCTTTGAATAGTCATCATTGCTAGTTATATATTTAGTAGATTCAGGCTTAGATTTGAGATGTTCAATATTTTCCTTCAATTTTCCAATGTATAGTTTGGAGTCTTCATATATGTCTTTCAGTTTATCTCTTTCTTTATTAAGGAGATCAATTTGTCCAAGTGCCTCTTCAAGGTTCTTCATTAACTGTTTGATATCCATAGTGATCTTTCTCAAGCTATTAAGCCTTTTTAGAGTAATTTTTCTCTTATACCAATTGTTAGAAATAGGGATTAATAGGGGGGGTGAATTAGTAATCTACAAAATTTAGTTTCCAATTGGATATTATTTCTTACTTTAAACAATACATAACAAAGTAATAAAGTAATGTTGGATAGTAATAGTAACCATGCACAAAGATATTGATAACACCATATTTTGTTAACTAGGGAAACCCTAGCCAAGGGAAAACCCTAGTAGGGATTGTACCGACTAGATAATATACCAATATATAAGTTCCTTGTTATAGGATGGACTCTCTTAGGATTCAATGAGAAAATTTAGTATAAGGAGTCCCTGTTAGGAGACTTTGAATCCCTATTAGGAGATTCCAACCCTATTAGAAGTTGTGGCAACCTTGTTAAGTGTTGTAGTATAATAGATGCAAGATAAGCTCACTACATAAACATGTACATCCAATTACAACAAGAGCTCACTACCCAAATGAGTAATTAGAATTTTAGAATATAAGTAACATAAATTGTTCCTCAATTGATCTCTAATCTTTAGCTTGATCTTGGATCACAAAATAGCTTATATAAAAATTTGCATATATCACTTTCACAAAAGTTTGCATACAATTGCTCAACATAACTTCTTCAAGATAGCACACTTGAATTCTCATGATGTCCTTTGCATAAATACCACACCTTCACACAATTTTTTTCTAGGTTGGATAAGACCATTATACACTTTTCTAGCTTAGAGTGAACATCTAGGATGTCAAACCTAATTGAACAAGTAATTATTTTGTAAACAAAATAATGCTTTCCTTCAATTTCACTATCCTATTTCATTTACAACACAAATATCTTTGTTCCATATAGTCTGAAATAACTTTTGAGGTTATATATGTCATCATCAACATGTATAAAATCTCCATCTAACTTCACTAGTGATAGTATAACATTAGCAATAAGTTATAAACAAAACAATACACTGCTATATACCAAATTCATACTTAGACAATTTTCTGAGTACCAAACGCTAACTATCTTTATTTTTGAGGTTTCCTATGAGCATGTACATCATATATTTCCATAAATGACAACAATTACATATCCCCATTAGCCAAATGTCTATAACCACAACAAGTTGTTGACAAATTAGTGAAGTTTGTTATTAGTGACAGACACTTATTTAGAATATATATAGATACTGAGCTCATTATAAAACTATCAGTGTTTGCCAAGAATTTTAGTTGTTATCGAGTTCTACAATTACTACCAAGTTCTTTGGAAAAATCTTAGTGGTTACTAAGCAGTCATAGTTATAGTGATGATCAATAGAGTAAACCGTGCATCTTAGTATATGCTGAGTTTTCCAATGCAAACCAAGTTGTCCAATGTTCACCAAGTTCCTAGTGTATGAGCCCAGTGTCAATTGAGTCACTTAGTGTTAACCAAGAGACTAGATTTATATCAATCTTGAGGTGATTGTGTTTACTGAGCCTTGCCATGGTAAACAAGTAATTAAGTTTATATGACAATTTTCATAGTATCTACTGAGTTACTAGTGTAGATTGACTTCAAGACTATTTGGAAGTGATCAATATGAACTAAGCTTCTATGTCTACCAAGTTCATGATGATGTCAAGCATTGATAGTGGATGCTGAGTATCAAAAATTCAAAGAGTCGGTCTTCAAAACCTAAGTGTCTTCATTTGGGATGACTTTGTAATATTTGCATTAACTTGTATTGTGGTTGACTTTGTAATTTGTATAATTGGATTGGTATATATGTAATGTATTACATCATATCCAAAGTACAAGTATGAGGAATATGTGAATGTGAAAGCAATATAAGAAAATATAATCAGAGAAGAGTAGAAAGAGTGAATTACAAAGGCTACAATAGTATAGGGAGCAGCAAAGTCATATCTATCATAGCAAGGTGATTTGTACCTAAAGGAATCTCATTCCATAGACCAAGTTATAGATAAGAGATCATATACCATTTCATCCTAACAGGTGGATTAGTAAAACCCTTTAATAAGGTAGACCTAACAGTCCTTTGTAAATCTCTTTACTAAGTGCATACTTAATTGTTTGTTTGTAAATCCTTTCACAAGGTGGACCTAGCAGTCCTTATTACTCCTAACAGGGAAGATCATTAGAAGTGATCAATGTAAGCTTTAATAGGCTAAATTTATACTACAGTACTAGATTTTGTGGGTATCATCCCCACCCCATTTTTACTTTCAATTTGGAAGGTTTGTGGGTCACCAAATCTTTGTGTCACAGTGTTATGAATGCTTCCATGTTTTTAGTTTCTTATGCATGCAATTAGATTAGATTATATGTGATGAATTAAATGCTACTTGGATTATTGGATTAAGAGTGGATATTGTTGAAGTTTTTGAAGTTACTAATTAATCCCTCCCCTCTCGGTTACTTAGCATAGTCTTGAATATTTCTAGCAATTGGTATCAGAGCTCTATGGTTCTTAGAGAAAATTTAATAGCTTGATCAAAGATCAAGGCTAGGGAGATATTCAAACTTGACAAAGCTATTGAAAATGAGAAGCTAGATTTAGAAATGGCCATTTCCCAACCCAAGAAAGTAAAGGAGAAACTTTTTTAATCCTTAAAGAAGAAAAGAACTTGCAATTCAAATGAATGATCATCTCTACATTGAACAAAGAATTGAAGACCTTCATTCAAGCAATTTAGATGAAGCCAATGAAGTAATCAAATAACTCCTAGAAAATAATGGTTCCCTACAAGAAGAAGTAAGTAAACTAAGAAGAGAACAAGAAATTTAGTCAGTAAGGTTATGTGAAGCCATGGAGTAGAAGAACAAAATAAAAGAAGAGATAGATGGAAGGAACAATGAAATCCAAAACCAATCCTTTCAACATGCAAATCTTATTGATTAGCTCTCCAATGCAAATGAGGAAATCATGAGCCTACGATTTAAAAATGAAAGAATAAGAAATGATATAAATTCTAAAAGGAAAATCAATGAAATATTGCAAAATGATCTAAACTCTAATAGGTAAATAAATGCAAGAATCATGAGATCCCAAGCAAACATGAATCAGTTGAATGAGTAGAATCTCTATAGACAAAAAGGAAAATTATGAATTAGATGTATAAAAGAAGGAGAATCATTCAAGAAAGGAGCTCAAAAGAACCAAAGGCCTACTTGTTATCATTGTGGTAAGATAGGTCATACAATAAATAAATGTTGGAGCAATAGAAAAGCAAAATTCAATGGAAAGTGCTAGAATTGCAATCAGCATGGTCATAATGCTAATGAATGCAAAGAGAAACCAAAATTTGAATGCAAATGTCACAAATGCAAAAAACATGGACAGAAGTCATCAGAATGCAAAATTAAAACGTTAAATCCAACAAAGAAAATTGTGAAAGCAATATTTGGTTGGGACTACAACACCTAGTGTAGATATCATTACTGTGGAGCATTTGGACACATTGGTATAAATTGTGTAAAGCATCATTTGAGAAAAAGAGATACTACTAAAAGATTTTTTATTTGTATAGAACTTGGTCATCTTGCCAAGAACTACATGAATATTGGTAGAATTGAAGATGAGAAGAAGGTAGAGGTTGATAACATCTAAAAATAGATGAGATAGCAATGGGTTCCAAAATCTACTGAGGATACAAGTCCAAGCAATGGTGATCAAGTCACTCAAGAATTGGGTGACTCTATCATTTCTACTTAATTTCTCAAAGGAGAAACTAGAACTAGGCTATCAAAGAAGACATCCAAAATAGTTCCAGATTGAAAGAGAAAAATGATCCAAATCAATATTTAGGATACAAAGGGATCACTAAGTATAAGTATCTACTGAGTTATCTTCTCTACTGAGTGAGGTTGGGTCATAGACTCTACTGAGCAAGGTTGGGAGTAATAAAGATGCTTATGGTTACTAAGTCACAAAGACTTTGCTAAGTGATCAATGCAAATTAGTGGGTGATAGTTTGTCAACATGATGTTAGTCAATCTACCTTTCATACTAAGCATTTATGGAAAAAATTTAACAAAAGGCATGAAATCGAAGTCATTTCTCACCATAAAATTTTGAGAGCTATTGTGAAAGTACAATCTTCAGAGCTTTCAAGCAATTTGAGAAAAATTTTAGTGAAAATTTTTAAAATCTCTCAAACCCTACCAAGTGAAGATGACATCTAGTAGTAGCAAGGCTAAGCATGGTTCAAACATGTTGGTTCATGGAGTTGAATGGAAGGCATCAAAATTTCAAGCTCACTCCTGTGATCGCTGAAACCCTAGATCCAAGTGGAGTGAAATCTCAAATCCCTCCAAAGGTACTTCTAATCAATGATATTCACTCATTTTAAATGTGTTATTCAAGAGATTGGTACATTAGAAATGGATGATGACCTAGGCCAACTGTGTGTAAATGGAGTTTTGAAACTTGACCACCAACACTTGGAAACCCAAGGGTTAACTCACATCCCTCACATGCTCCATGAATTTTAAGTTAAATAGATTAGGTTTATCCTTAGTCAAGTGCATAATGGATAGGTGTGGTTGGAACAACCAATTTTGATCAGAAAGAAGATGATTCATCAAATCACTAGTCTCCTAATACTAGCCAAAGCCAAAATGACAAAAGCCCTAGGTTGCACATAAGATTTACAACTCTAGTGGGTTGAATAGTGTGTCATGTGAAGCTATATACTTGGCACACAAGGTAGTAATGAACAATTTATCATTTGACCTTGTCAAGCTATTGTTGAAATAGTTCAACAAAAATATGGAAAACATAAGGACATCAAAGGACAACCTATGTAAGTTTGGTTCCTTTTTAACTTGTCTATTCTTTTATGTTCAAAAATTCTTCCCTTCAAAAGGAACTATTGTGTGGAGAAAAGATGTGCCTATGCTATATTAGATAAATGACTTTATTGATGAAATGGGTGAAAACTACAATAGTATTATGGATAATTATTTTGATTTATTCAAAGATAAAATGAAAAATAGGTTCTAAATCCCTAAGAAACTAGTTGAAGATTATAAGGATGATGTATGCTTTATGGTGGATTGTGACAAAGTTTACATTTAGGTAGTCAAGACTAGAATTGCATGGGTAAAACCTCTTGGCTATGAGCTTAATATTGATGAAACTAAAGATATCATTCAAGCTCTTTTGAATGAGCTAGTTCATCCTAAGGTAGCATATTTTGGCTCATATGATGATGCAGAAGCTAGGATTGAACTTAAAATAAGGCTTCCCCAGGTGGTAAACAAAGGAAAGAAGAGAATTGCAAAACTGAAATCTAGTTCAACCCTTTTGTTGACCAAAGGAAAATGTGAGGATGAGAAAGAAAAGGATGAGGACCAAGGAAGAAGAGTCATTAAGGAAGAAAGGCAAGGTGATTATCACCAAGGCACAAAATCCATCCACTGCAGTATTGACAAAGAGATCTTCAAGGAAGAAATCTAAAAAGAAAGGAGACATTGTATTCAAAAAACCTCCACCCACCTTCTAAGATAGATTGAAAGATCTAGAAGTAAGAGCCAAAATAACCAATTTTAAATCACTAAAATATGAAATTGGGACAGTAGAGGAGTAGAAGTAGATTGAAGACTTGGTGATGGATAAGATGGGAAAATAGAAATACTCACTAGACCAGCTTGCTTTTCAAATTCCTAATGATTTTCTAGAAAAGATAAAGCCAAGATGGGAATTCACTATGAAAATTGTCAAAGATTTATATGGGAAAACCTTGAGGTTACTATTACCAAGCATATCACATGAAGAGCTAAAAGATTCACTAAAGAAAAATGAAGAATATCTGACTCAAAGGTTTAATACTTGCTTGATTTTGATGAAAGATATTGAACAAGTTGTAAAGAATGTAATAAACACTTGGAAGAATATCTATCTACTACATAAACCAAGTGATTTTCTAATTGATGGTAAAGATGATAATGATGAAGAGGAAAATATTGAAGAAGTAACTCTTTTTGACAATGAAGAAGATGAAGAGGATCAAGGAAAAGAGGCTACTAAGGAAGCAAAGGAAGATGATGAGGAAACTGATCTAGTTAAGATAGCTACAATAGTTATTGCCTCACTTCCTCACTCTCTAAGAAAACTAGTGACAACATCAAGTGTAGAGACAACCTCAAGAAGTTTTATTATGACCACTAGTGCCAATCCAAATGTCCAATCACTATTTGCTCCTACTTAGCTTAGCACATTATTGATAGAAGTGACCTCCACTTCATCCACTGCCCTACAGACTCTTCCTTCATCAACCAAGTTGACTACTTTAGTCTTGAGCACACCAATTTTGAGTACATTAGTTTTGAGTACAAATTTTTTGGATTCTTTAGGTATTTCTATAAATATTCCTTCAATAAGTACAATATCAATTTTTTTAGCAAGTCCTAGCATGTCTTCTATTATTTCCATTATGGGTACAAAAGAAATAAGTGTAAGGATAGTTGAGCCCAAGGTTCAGCCGAGCACAAAATTTTTGGGAAAAGGAAAAGAGCTGGAGGAAGAAATTGATTTAGATGAGGAATTGCAATCCAAAATTAGGACATTTCCAAGCTTACTCTAGACCAAATGTAGTCATTTTGTGAACTCCTCTAGAAGAAGGCTAAAGAACAAAGACTAAGAGATGAGAGAGATAAGGAATTCAAGATATTTGAAGATGCAAAGAACATTTTATTAAAGGGCATATGTATTGAGGTTGATTCTTCTCAACTAATTTTGTATTAGCTAGCAGAGGAAATCTAAAAATTTAATGAAGATATTGATGGACAAGATAATCTAGCGCAGAAGGCAGAAAAGAAGTTTGATAATAAAGAGTTGGAGAACATTACTCAGTAGATAGTTATATATCAAGTAGAACTTTCTACAATTTTGGGCAATTTACAAGCATCTTGTACAAATGTGTCATCACTTTTGGAAAACTATATGATGTATCTAGGTTTACTAAGGAAATAAAGGACAAACTGTCCAAAATAGATGAAGATCTTAAGTTAGGTACTTAATAGCTACAACTTGACCACAGTTCAAGCTCTGCATATTCCAAGATAGTACAATTTTTGTTAGATATGCAAGAAAAATTGCTTAAAGAAGACACAAGGATTAGATCCACACTGATAGATATATAAAATATGATTCTTCCCATCATGGATGCACTACAAAAACATATTGTATATTCAAAAACTCTCATCCATAACAAAAACTTCTCAATTGTAGACCATATGATAGAATTGTCGGTAGGAGTACAAATTGTACTTCACTCATGTAAGATCCTACAAAACAATTGGGATAAAACCTTGGAAATAATTCTCAATGTACATTAAATTTTTTTAATCCCATTTTTCTATTTTTAATAAGAAAAATAGGTTTTATAGGGATCCTAAAACCCAAGAGTTAAAACATATCATAAGATTAATGATAAGTAGTTAAAGCTTAGCCAAAAAAAGAAGGCCAACTAGAGGGCTAGTTCAATAGACAACAAAAAGCCAAAGGCTGATAATAAGAAGGCAAAGCTCAGCCAAAAAATGAAGGCCAACCTAAAGGCCAATAAAATAGACTAACAAACCAAATAGAAAAAAAACTATAGCAATCTAACTGTCCAAAAGATAGGAAAATAAAAACCAATGTTATTCCTTTGTCGTTCTCTCTAGCTCCTACAACGTTTCCACTGCTTCATAGGCTACTTTGTTAATCTCCTCGACCATTTGTTCCTACTTCTTCTCACAATCTTGCTCCAAGCTATTGAAGGTAATGTCAGTCATCACATCCTCTTCTAGTATGGCTATTTCTCTATCCTTTTCCACATTTTCATCTAGAAGACCCCTTGTTTTCAGCATTCCAGTAAGGGATGAGATATTATTATTGATAGAAGTTACAATGGTAATCATCTAATTTTCTAGATTATGATTGTAATTTTTTTAAATTCTAGATTCTCTTCTAAGCCAAACTAATTTGATCCCCCTATTCATTGAAATTACCACAATCTAGCATCTTCTCTTTGTGTTCCAACTAGCCTATTTTTTCTTTGAACTCCTCCAACTCATGGTAAAGCCACTTGATCAACTTGAAATTGTCAATTATCCATTATGACCACCATTTTTGGATCAATGATATCCTCCAATTGGAGCTAACCCTATTTTTCCTCTAAAATTTGTGGGTTCATTGCCTCTCTTAGTATAACCATTTTGGAAGTTTTAACATTAGATTTTCTCTAGGCTATGTGCCTATCCTTAATAACCAGCTCTCCTCCCTCACCATTTTTCTTCTCCTTGTCCTATTCCTGAGGATGAATAGGGGAAAGAGGAATGGCAAAGAGCTCTAGCTGAGAATCCACAATCCCCTCTACATCCTTCTCTTTTAATCTCCTTTGTTTTATCTCATTTTGGTGTTACTATGTAAATAAATAGAATAAACCTCTGGCATTAATACCAAAAAGGGGAAGAAAGACATATTTTATGGGGGAGAATATGAAATAAGTTGTAAAAAAAATGGGGGAGTAAGATATGTTGTATATAGCAAGGAGATGCATAGTATACTGTATGAAAGAACCTTACCATGTACAGATATATATCTTACAAAATAAATTTTGAAAAATCTCAAAAATAGTATACTCTACTGAGCTAGCATCACAAGGTGATGGATAAAAGGTATTCAGAAAACTTTTTGATTTTAGTTTTGGCTAATAAGTGTTTTTGTCACTAATGCCAAAGGCGAGATTGTTGACATATCAGTCAAGTTTTTTATTAGTGACACAAACTTGTTTAGATTATATATAGATATCAAGCTCACTGCACAACTATCAATGTTTTCCAAGCATTTTAGTTGTTGCCAAGTTATACAATTGCTACTAAGTCCTTTAGATAAATCTTAGTGCTTACCAAGTAGTCACAGTTATAGTGAAGATCAGTAGTGTAAATTGTGCATCTTAGTGTATGCCAAGTTTACCAATGCAAACCAAGCTATGCAGTGTTCATTGAGATCATAGTGTATGAGTCTAGTGTTAACTAAGACACTTAGTGTTAACCAAGAGACTCAATTTTTATTGAGCTCAAGGTGATAGTGTTTAGCAAGCCTTGCCATGGTAAACAAGTGAATCAATTTATATGATGAGTTTCACAATATCTCACTAATACATTTGGTACCAAATTGCAATGACAGTGCCATTGCAGTTTTTCTGTCACAACCTTGTTGTCATCATAATTGCATGGTAGACCATCACAATTGCAACGATGACAAGGTTGTGACGAAAAAACTGCAACGACACTGCCGTTGCAATTTGGTACCAAATGTATTAGTGTCTATTGAGTCACCAATGCAGATCGAGTTCAAGGTGACTTGGAAGTGATTAGTATGGACTGAGCTTCTATGTCTACCAAGTGCATGATGATGCCAAGCATTGACAATGAATGATGTTGGCACTCAAAGCTATAGCCCAAATTTTGAGCACCGTTGAAGAAATTGAGCCCTATAAATGCTTTTGATGTGATTGTACCTAGCAGTACCTTTTAGGCCTAAGAGGTGTTCAATGCTCCTAAAAACTACCTTTTAGTGTGTCTACCTATTCCATGAAGTTGAATCACCATTCTGAGCCATTCTGTGAAGTCTCATTTTTAGCAAATTTCAATTTTGCATTTTACCCTGTGTCAAGCAATGATAGGAGGCTGTGTTTGTGATTGAATATCTTGCACCTAGAAACGTGTCATGACTTGCCACTTTGGGAGTGTCTAGTGTCCTTAACTAAGAATCTATATTTCATATTTCAAGTCATTTTGAGTTTGTTTGATTAGGTTTTGAACCCCTCAAAGTTGGTAGTTTATTGTTTCCATGCTAATGCACATTGCACTTAATTTTGGGAAGCCCTGTTTGACGTGTTGTAATTTCGACCCAGTTGACCAAAATGCTAAAATTCCTTTTGTGATGCATTGTAGATGTCAAAGACTTGTTATGTTTTAAGTTTTAGCTTATGATGAATTTGCTTGATCTATTTTCAAACGCGATTCCAAACAAAATTTCTATCTTTTACTGGTGTTAGCATTTACAGATTGTTTGGTACCCCTGTTTGTGACGTCATAACTTGAGATCCATGATTTCCTAGACCAAATGGATTGTACTATTGTGTAGTAGTCTAAAAATACTTTAAGTTTCCCCAGTTGTAAGTCTTGATGAATCCATATGCACAATTTTCTAGGTCAATTCCATTCGCAAAAACTATTTTTTGTCAGTGTTTCCAGTTTACAAATTCCAAGTAGCTTACTTTGAACTCTTTCCATTTGCACCTAGTTATTTTTCATGAGCCCAAATTGAAAATCCATACTCACCTCATGATAGTGAATCAACACCCCAGTTTTTGTCTTCCCAAGTGTTTGTTTGCCTAATTTTCAAAGCCAAATCTGAACGTAGTTTAGTGTTTTCTGACATGTTTTCTTGCAAGCAGTTCTAAAAGGTCAACTTTTTCGGTCAATATCTTTTGACATCAAATTCTTCATGAGATGAGATTTGACAGGGTAAAAGTGTGTGGTGCAGGGATTCAATGTGCTAGTTTTCAAAGCCTGATTATCTATTTGGGTCAGTTTTTAAGGCCAGTCAAAGGACCTCTTAGCTCAAAGTTGACAATTTGTAAGAAAGTGATAAAGTGAGTTTTAATTATTGGTTCAGTGATCGAATTTGACTCTAATCAGTTCAAGATGATCAATAGATCAATTCAACATTTTAGTTGTCCAAAAACAATTTTTTTTTAAGACAGACCCACTTTGGGGCCCGACTAATCCTTTCAAAGTGATATGGTGTTTAGAGATGAGGATACTATGATATGAGGGTAATCATTGCAAGTCAAATTGATCAAAAGGATTCCATCAATGTGCACTTATCATCAAGTACTTTTGCATAAGATGTTATGAATTTCTTTAAAGTTATGAAAGGATTGATGAAACCAAATGTTCACATACAATATCACTAAGAAAATCAGATTGAGAAAGCCATGATGTTTTCTTTGGTACAAGCCTGCAATGTGTGCTTGATTGGATAGGAAAGGAAATCTTTTTCTCATCTCAATATAGAAAAAAACTTGAAATTTGAAACAATATTTTATATACATCCAGCTCCAAGAAGCCACTTCTAGAACATACCATCTCCAATGTCACCAATAACACAATTAAAGGACACCTAAAGATAAAATATGATTCAAAGAGCTGACCTAGAGAATCTACAGGAAAAAAGGATCTTCATGCGTGAAGGGGAAGCCATTCAATTTACATGGAAAACATAAAACATGTTTAATAGTTAATAAAAACATGGCAATATCCTAGAGAAGGTGAAAGATGGGGACCTTGCATCAATAAGACTATGAGTGATACATGTTTGCCTACTTCTAATGGTTATATATATGTTGATGCAAATGGTGGGTTAAATATGAAATATGGTAGGTATGGCATATTTTTTGAATTCAACCCTTGCCATTCCCCATTTTCATTTAAATTCCATCTGGAAAGATCCAAGTACATTTAAGGATATTTATGATGAGGAATATTTCATCAATACACTTTAAAAATGATGTTAGAGTTGTTAGGAAGCTGCTAGAAGTTGTAATGTAAAATTTTAACAATATTATAAACAATATTTTTAATTTCAAAGGAAAACAAAGATCAACTGAGCACATGAATAGAGGTTTTGTTTTCATTCATGACCATCATCACCTTGTGAATGGTGGCTACATCTGTGGACAAGCTTAGTCATGTGTTTCCATTGGTGGATCATAGGAAGGAAATGAATGAGATAACAATAGTTCACCAACTTCAAGATTTGGAGCACTAAAGCCACCATCAAGATTAATGTCATCTCTAAGGAGGCCACCTTGTGGTGGAAATCCCTAATATAAAGGACAAATGACATTAGATAAAGAGGGAACTCAAAGTAATTAGAACAGAGCAAGTCATTTATTTAAGCAATCCCTTGGCAGGAGTTTCCAAGAGGGCAAGAAGGAGGTATTAGAATAGGGTAGCTTCAGTGTTCAAGGGAAATAATCCATGTGATGCAGTCCATGCAATAAAAGGGAAGCTCACTTCACACATTGGAGGAAACATCGAAATGCATCAGAACATCCATGTGTGGCAGGAGACGACATGGGTAGATGGTACAGTCCACTACAAACAAAGATCTTTAGCAGCATTCGAAAGTAGGAACGAAGAAAAGGAAACTCGCAGCAAGGAGCTAGAGAGTAGAGGTAGCATATTGAAATGAAACCTGCAGACATCTTTAGCAATCCACACAAATAAAAGACACCCTGTGGTAATAGACATGAAGAGACACCTTTCAGAGAAAAAGTATGCCAAGTGAAGGAGCTTCTAGCACTAAACAAAGGCATGTCATCACAATAGAAGACCTTTTGTAAGAAAGAGCAACACCCACACCTAAAAGGAAGAGGTCAAGGAAATGGGAGCAGAGGATACTTGCATGAGTAGAGGTAGCAGGGCAGGCTTGAAACAAGCAGAGAGAGCTATAGAAAAAGAGTTGCCCATACACAAAAAGTAGCCCATAGTTAAGATGTGGAGGTAGCCAAAGGAAACATTTTAACCCCACATGATCAAGGAAGGCATTCCAAAGCAAACGCAGGGCTGAGCTAGCTAAAAAATAAAATAAAATTAGAAAGTTTAAAAGCTATCCACATTGTTAAAAAGGAGAAGCCACCGTCAACAAAAGAAATGAAGGTAAAGAACACACATAATAGAGACAAGACCATGTCAAAGTGAATTAAGAGTCCATGCTAAGGGAAAGGCGTGAGCAGAGGTGACATGTGAGTCCCATCTCGGTGGCAAAGACCTGTGTGTTTCCCCTCAAATCGCAAGCTGGAATGTGTAAAGCAGAAACAAAAAATATAGTTAGAAGCCAATATCCCACATTGGTTAGGAAATAGAACCTTTTAGTTTTTAAATATCTTTCCAAACAAAAGCATAGTGTCTAAGAAGACAGTGCCTTTTAAGAGGAATGCAAGTGATGGGTGGGCTCATGGTTAGCCAGATGGACGTAGTCAGAGAAATTTTTTTGAATACCCAAACATGCACATTCAACAAGTTGACATCATTAACAAGTTGACCTAAAAATTGAAGAATCCAGCTAGTTGGTACCTCACTAGTTGAAAAACCTATGGTTTTTTGGCTAGCAACATAGCAAGTCACTGAGAAACCTTAGAATCTGGTAAAAAAGTGATGAGTCCCTATAGCAATGATGTGGCAAGAAAATGAGTTCAGAAGAAGGAGATTTTTCCATGTGTCCTGATCGTGTGGTTGTCACTACCTCACCAAACAGAAGATGCATGAGAATTACCATAGCGACATAGTGAGCTTTGATGGGGTGATGACATGTGGTAGCAAGATGAGGTTGTCAATCAATCTTAGTGTGACATGTGGCACCCAGTTGTACAAGCTCAAGCTAATCTTGTCTTGACATGTGTCCAGGTTGGTCAAACTAAGTTTGACCTAGATTGGAAGGGGAGGAAGAGTTTCAAAGGTTTCAAATAAAGTTTTATTTTATTCCTTCTCAGGTTCTACATGCAGGTCAAACATTTAAGTAAAGTCTGAAAGTTTATATAGTTCAAACTATATAAAAGTTTAAAATTTTGCAAAATATTATAGAAGCCATGAGACAGAGGTATAAACTTCAGAAGGCCATAACAGGGGAAATTTTTATCCAAAATAGACGCTCCAATATACCACCAGAACTAGAATGAGCTGAATTTTTCATTTTTAAGGTCAGTTTGTGCACAAGTATTCACCAGTTCATGCTATAGGCCAACTTTTTGAAGCCTGATTGTGGTAAAAGTAAGCTGGAAAAGATTATCTTGCATTTTGAAGGCCTGTTAACTGATTTTTACTTTTTACTCTGAGTTCAATTTGATATCAAAAAACAATTATCTTTTCTATCAATTTTTTGAGATATTTGATGCACTTGAAAGCTAGAATCATGGGGATTCGATAGGTAGTTATAAAGAGAAGGTAGAGAGAGGCTTTTTCATCTTCTTGGGAAGAAATTTTGAAGGGACACTTGTCAGTTATAGATTCAATCCGAGAATGGATTCCTTCCTATATCTTTCTTCCTTCTTTTCTTTTGCAAGGTTGTTGGCAATTTGCTCTGGGTAATACTAGTAGGGTTCCAATGTTCTACTATAGGATTGTAGATGGTTTTGCTTCCTGAATATTGAACTAAGTTCTAATAGTGAAGGCCACACATCCACCTTGTGCAGATTTTCATTTCATTATCATGTATTGTTATTCTAATGTACTAGAATTTGATGCTAGATCATGTGAATTTTTTAGAGTTTCATTTTTTGTTACTAGCTTGTGTATTTAGTCTTTCTAGGGACAAATACAAAAGGGAATTTACATGAGTTATCTAAGTTCTCTCATTCTATCTCTTGATTATTCATGTGTTATTAACTTTGGGATTAAATGGATAATGTTCATTTTATTTAAGGTAGCTTGGATGAGTTGTATGTCAGATCTTTGTTGCTTTTGACTCAAGAAATCAAGTAAATGTTTCATCATTCTAGTAATTTTTATGGGTGCATGAAGGGGATATTGCATAAGTATGGGATTTGGGGATTTTAGGTGACAAATTTGATTGTAATGCAATCTAGTTAGGTCATCCTACTCGTAATGACTCTATGTTTCAATGGATAAGGCACTGATCACTAAATCAGATGCAAGTTGATATGAAGGTTATTTGCATAAATCATTATTAATCAAAATCATTTCAGTATTTCATGTTTTGTAGTGGGTTGAAAGGATTAACCCTCACTCAACTTATGAGATTCATAGATTTACATTTAGCTGATGCAGATCTGTATTGTTTCATGAGTTATTAGGAGATATAAGGGTTTTCATCTACACTAAATAGGTTCAAATTTATGTTTTAAATGCACTAGTAGCATATCTCAAAACCTCAAGGTTAATCCACCTAGGTCTTGCAAAGCCTGAAGTGAAGAAGGAGTTGTGCATTATAGTTGGCCCAAGACTACAATCAAGTGTATTTTTCATAGGAAGTTGCTAGCCTTAGATGCATTTGTCTTGTTTCTTGGTTATTTGCAAAACTATTAAATCAGGAACCAACAAATGCCAAGTATTAGAACTTCACAAAGTTAGTCTTCAAAACTTGAGTATCTTCATTTCAGCCAACTTTATAATATTTGTGTTAACTTGTATTGTGGCCAACTTTGTAATTTGTATAATTGGTTTGGTATATATGTAATTTATTGTATCATATCCAAAGTGCAAGTATGAGGAATATGTGAATGTGAATGCAATGTAAGCAAATATAATGAGAGAAGACCATAAAGAGAAAATTACAAAGGTTGCAGTAGTATAAGGAGAAACAAAGTCATATCTATCATAGCAAGGTGTTTTGTACCTAAAAGAATCTCATTCAACAAACCAAGTTGTAGATCAAAGATCATATAGTATTTCATCCTAATAGGTTAACAAGGTAGATCTAATAGTCTTTTGTAAATCTCCTTACCATGTGCATACTTAATTGTATATTTGTAAATCCTTTCAGAAGGTGGACCTAGCATTTATTATTTCTCCTAATAGGGAAAATCATCAGAATGATCAATGTAAGCTTTAACAGCTAATTTTATACCATAGTAGTAAAGTTTGTGGGTATCATTCCCACCCTAGTTTTACTCTCTATTTGGAAGGTTTCTGGGTCACCAAATCTTTGTGTCACAGTGTTATGAAAGATTTCATGTTTTTAGTTTACTATGCATGCAATTAGATTAGATTATATGTGATGGATTAAATGATAATTGGCTTGTTGGATTAAATTGGATATTGTTAAAGTTTTGGAAGTTACTGATTCATCCCTCCCCTCTTAGCAACTTAGCATAGTCTTAAATATTTCCAACACAAGTTACTAATACACAATAACACTAGATATGTTAACTAGGGAAACCCTGGATCAAAGGGAAAACTCTAGTGGGAATGGTACCTACAATATGATGTACTAATATAAATATCCCTTGTTAAAAGATAGATCCTATTAGGAGTCTTCTTACAACATTAAATACATATGAGTCCATGTTAGTAGACTATGAATCTATGTTAGGAGATTCCTACCTTGTTAGGAGTTGTGGCAACCATGTTAGGTGTTGTAAAAGATAGGTAGACCCACTACCCAAACAACTTCAAGGGCAAGACCAATGAACCCACTATCCAAATGATCTCTATATTATTCCTTGTAGAATAATAGAACTATATTATACTTCCTTCCTTTATCTCAGTCCTATCAACCTGACTTTTAATCCTTCAGATATTGTAACCAAATCTCAAATCTCACATCCAATGATCCCTTGTATCACTTACACACATTTAATAAGAACTCTACTCATTTTCACACTTCAAACTTCTTACAATCAAGAAAAACATATTTCCTTCATACCACATCTTCATAATAATTCCTTGAGTTAGCCTTGAGGCTTTCTAAATTAAGTAAAATAAGATAATAAATAATTACAATTATAATAGAAGTGTCAGCTCATAGTTTATACAAAAATTCACACGTGCAATACTAAGGCTCACACACTCATTGATTTCATCATCTGACTATCCTTTTTCGCTTCCTAAATTCACATCTCTTCATTATATCTCATATGAAGGATAGCCAATAAACATTAGGAACTATTTTCCCAGTACTCTATCTCTACAAAACTCTTTGTAAATTAGGTACAACTTTCATACATATTTGACTTAGACTATGTGCAATGAACAACATTATAAAGAGTTGATAAATGTTTATTTGTAAACATGTCTCTTCATAATAACTAACCAAATAGAAATGAAGCTGAAAGATTATTAGAAGAATTCAAAAGCTGAGCACCAACAACATTCAAGGAGAAGAGAACACTAAGGAGCAGCCATGATAGAGGAGAGTTGTAATGGTTCCAGAAGACATGGAAGTGAGTAAGGAGGAGCTATAAAGAGTTATTGTATTCTCTACATTTATTCCATAGTGAGTAGATGCTCAGACTTTATTACTCCCACCTTAATCCGGTATTTCTTCTTCTCGCTTCAGTTTCTATTCTCCTTCTTTCTCTCCTATGGATTTAAAGCTAGGATATTTACTTTTCTAATATGAGAATAAGTCTCGATCTCCTATATATAGGAATCAACCCAAGTGTGTTAGTTTAGCCAGTTAGAAGAAAGAGTTTATGAGAACAGATTGTTAACTTTTATAGTTGTTTTTTTATAGTTCTATGTGCTATGTAATGAATTTCTAAAATGTAGTGACATAGTTTTTGGCTTCTATTTTGTGTTAGTAGTTTAGTGAATCCGACCAAGGGGGCCCACTTGGAAGGTGGATTAGATTATGATAAAATAAATTTCTTTTCAAGCATTCTCAGTATTGTGAGTAGAAGTTGTAAGTTCCTTCCTATAACATTGCACTTTGTGAATGTTCCTATAGCATATGTGAGAATAGTTATAGTGGATGAAACAAGTTGGGATATTTGTTATCCTTTCATTGTATTTCTAGTATTCATAGAGTTAAGTTTGTTAGTTTCTTGTAGCATAAGCTTAGTGACTCATTAAGAGACCTAGTGCACATATTGTGCTGACCATTTCAAGTATGCATCCCTAGGTTGACAAGATTAAATGCACCTCATAGTGGGAAAAATAGTCCTTAGTTTGAATATATTATTCCTAAGCATGGCTCAGAGAATGACAGTGACACACCTATTGTGAGGCAGACCATTTTTGGAATCATTGCCAAGGATGGTGTCAAGCTAGGAGCATTTTTGAGTCATAGTTCTTAGATAAAGTATTTTTAGAAATTTCTAGTTTTTGAGCTTCTTTCACCAATGTGAAAAGTTTAATTGTGTGCATAGAAGAGGAAGATGATGAGATGAATATGGTAGATTTCTTCCATAGGAGTCTATTAATCTAAAAAAATAAATTGAACAAGAAGAAGTTGAATTACCTTTTGAAGATGCAAGCCATGATTTTCCCACAACATCATCATCAAGAGCTAAACCAATAGATACAAGTGGTCTTCAACCTTTCATTGAAGTTTTTGCCAATTTTCTTGATAAAATTGCTCTGAATCCACTAGTTGTTAATCATCTAGTACCCAATGTCCCTTTTCAACAACAATCTCATAATCTAATACCTCCATTCATGGCAAAACCTAATTTTCCATTTCCTCTCCCAAGAATTGTAAATACTGATAATATCAAGAATATACCTGCAACTACCCTTCCAAAGTTCTATGGCCTTTCAACTAAAGACTCTGATACTTTCTTGTTTGAATTTGACATACTTTTTCATAGTTTTGATTACAACACTAATGCCCATAAGCTTAAATTGTTTCCAACAACATTGAAAGAATCAACTCTATGATGGTTCATGGGCTTAGGAGCCAATGTAGTAGGAAGTTGAGATTAAATGTAAATTCTATTTCTAGATAAGTACAAAGAGTATTGAAAAGCATCTAATCAAGAGGAGATGATGTCTTCAGGATATCCCAGAAGGAGGAAGAAACATTGGAAGACTATGTTTCATGTTTTCTATATACACTATAGAAGAACCTTCAACATGTGTTATCTAAGGATTCACAAAAGTTAGTATTTCTAAGAAGTGTGAATGATGACTGTCTAGAAGCACTATACCTAATGACTGGTGGTGATGTATATCAAGCTTCTTGGGAGGACCTCAAGAAGATCTGTCAAAAATATTCAAGGTCAACCCTGAAGAAAGTCCAAGGACCTCATTCCATAGTCACTAAAGGAATCAGTCAAGGCATTTCAAAGCCTAAGATATCTAACCTATTGTCATATTTTAAACAAGACATCATCAACAATGTCGCTACACATCTTGACACAATGATTGCAAAGAAGAAGTATGTAGAAGCTAAGCTACAACTAGCTAAATACTACCCTCATTACTAAAAGAAAAAGAAGGATTGCCAATGTAGACTAGTTCCAAGCATGGACAACTAGCATCTTGCAACTGAGTATGACAAGATAGATGGAGATGATGAGAAAGTATTCTTTGTTACTCAATGCTGATCATGGGCCCAACATCAAGGTATGCTTCAGTACCCTTTGTAAAATTTAAATTCATATGGTAATCAATGGCAAAATCATAATCCCCAAGGTCCTCCATAATATCAACCTAATTGAAATAATGCTGGGAAAAAAAACTAACAACAATCCTAATGGCCTCAAAATTCCCAACTACCTTGGCCTAACCAATAGAGTAACCAATGGAAGAACCAATAGAACTATTGGAAAAACTAGTAGAATCAATGGCAACCACCCCAAGGGAGTTGGTAGTCTACAAACCAATGGAGGGGATCTCAACAATGGCCTAACCAAATTATTGATACTCTACAATTACCACCTCCAATTCAACAACCTACTCTAATGCTACCACCTACAAATCCTGGACCTCAAAAGTAGACACAATTACCTACACAACCTCAATCAAATACAATTAGCCAATAGCCATAACAACCTATGTATAGTGTTGATGCTTAGTGGTATCCTGGTTAAACTTTGGGTGTTGCATATATACATTTGAGATCTGGTACAACTTCACCAACACTTAAATTGCCTCTTATAACTAAAATACTAGACCCTCCTACAAGATAAAAACCCTTAGTTGCTAAAATAGTTGACCCAACCAATGTTACCATGTCAACCCAAGCTCAACCAATAGTGGAACCCCCTTTCCCAAAAAAGTTGATAGAAAAAAAACACGAACAAACAAAGGACCAGCCTTTTAATATTGTTGATTAGCTAAAAAACATACATGTCTGAATACCCCTATTTCAAGCCATTAAGAATGTTTTAGTTTATGGAAAAGCCATTAGAGAAGCCTACTTGAAGAAACCTAGAAGGAAGGAAAAGGATCCCACAATAGTCTATGTTGTGGGACAACTGGCTAACATCATGCTAGGGAAATTGATCACACCAAAATATTCTGATCCAGGAAGTCCTTTTGTGAATATTAGTATAAATGGTCAATTTGTTAAAAATGCTTTAATAGATCTTGGAGCTACTATAAATTTTATGACCAAGGATACTATGAAGAAGTTAAAAATAGAAGGACTAAGAGGTACACCAACAATTATGAAACTTGCAGATAGTTCTACTGTCACCCCTAATGGGATGATAGAAAACATAGTTGTAACCTTAGATTCTCTAGAATATCCTGCAAACTTCATGATTTTATCCCCTAAAGTTAAACTATCTAGTTACCCTATCATCCTAGGTAGACCATGGTTAGCCACATCTAATGCAAATATAAGTTGCAGATCAGGGAATATGACCATCTCAAATGGCCAAGCAACAAACAAATTTGATTTATATCCTCTAGCCAAACCATTACCATATTTGAGCACATCTGTTTGGCTAAATTTAGGGGATGAAGAAGAGTTACATTCTATAGTACAACTCATGATTTTACATAGACAATCTTTTCTAAAACTAAAAAAGGAAAATTTAGTACTTTAGAGTATCCTCACTAATAGTTGTGTGGTAGAAAAAGATGTATCTAAAAGTTCATTGTTGGAATTAATCACATATGAAGAATGTGATAAGAATTGTACTTTTTCTCAAAGAACCTAATATTCTTTATCCACTCTTACCATGTGAATTAGAATAAACTCCAATCTCTAAAGCTACTATGATAGAGTCCACCACTACTATTGAACTTACTAAAGGTCATAATCTCCATGTTAATCCCAAATTAACACCCACATAGATGGAACAATTAAAAGAACTGTTTCAAAGGCATGAAAAGGCCTTTGCATGGGACTATAGTGATATGAAAGGGTTGAGTCCTACACTATGCACCCATAGGATATACATCAATGAAGGCTGCCTACCACTCTATCAACCCCAGAGAAGGATAAATCCAAGCCTTAGAGAGATAGTTAAAACTGAATTGCAAAAATTGCTTGATGCTGGTTTTATTTATCATATATCTAATAGTAGATGGGTGTCACCCCTAGTCATAGTGCCTAAAATAGGAGGAAAATGGATATTTTGTGTAGATTACCAATAATTGAATAAGGCCACCAAAAAGGATCACTTTCCTTTACCATTCATAAACCAAGTTCTGGACACTCTAGCTAGAAAGAAGTATTTTTCTTTTCTAGATGGGTATAGTGGTTATAAGCAAATTAGTATTGCTCCTGAATATGAAGACAAAACCAAATTTACATGTCCATGGGGTACTTTTGCATACTATTTTTTACCATTTGATCTATGTAATGCTCCTACAACATTCCAATGAGTAGTTATTAGCATCATTACTGATATATCACATGATTGTATGAAAATGTACATGGATGACTTCACAACATTTGGAGTTACTTTTGAGGAAGCAATGGTGAATCTTGAAAAGGTTTTGGTAAAGTTTCAAGAACATAATTTGGCACTTAATAGTGAAAAGTGTTTCATGCTCATGGAGGAAGGCATAATACTTGGTCATTTCATATCAACTATAGGAATACAAGTGGATCTAGCTAAGATAGAGGTAATTCATACATTGCCCAAACCTAAAAAATCAAAAGATGTAAGATCTTTTCTAGGTCATGCTAGATATTATACACATTTCATAAAAGATTTTAGCAAAATATCTAGTCCTTTGTATAATTTATTCACAAAAGAAGCTGAATTTAGTTGGACATTCAAATGTGATGAAGCCTTCCTGTAGCTTAAGAAACTTCTGACTACTATCTCAATTTTACAAGGCCCTGATTGGAATTTTACCTTTTCACATATATAAAGATTCCTTTGATTATACGATAGGTGTAGTCCTAGCACAGCAATCCCAAAATCTTGAAAATGCAATCTATTATATCAGCAAGAGCCTTCATGGAGCAGAATTAAACTACACAGTGATAGAAAAAGAATTGTTGCTAGTAGTTTATGCCCTAAACAAATTTTGGCATTACATCAATGGCTATTTCATATTTGTTCATATTGATCATGTAGAAATTAAATATCTCATGAATAAACATCCTATAATAGGTAGATTAGCAAGATGGTTACTATTGTTGCAAGAATTTGATATAACTATTGTTGATAAGCCTAGAAAAGTCAATGTTGTAGTTGATTATTTATCAAGAATTCAGTATGATGATACTAACACTACTTTGGTAGATGATGTTTTTTTGGATGAGAATTTATTTCATATTGTTGTTTAAACTCCATGGTATGTAGACATTGCTAACTACATTGTAGCCAATAAAATACCAAAACATTTTTCTTACAAGGAAAAGAAGTTGCTTGTAGACAAAAGTTTTCATTTCTCCTAGATAGATAATCTCTTGTTTTACACTAGACTTGATCAAGTTATGAGAATATTTATGAGAGAAGATGAGACATGTGATATTCTACATGCATGTCATAATGAACCATGTGCAAGACACTTTGCAACAAAAAGAACAACCTTAAAAATCTTGACAATTGGTTAGTATTGGCCTACACTTCACAAAGATGCAACCAACTATACAAGAAAGTGCCACAAGTGTCAAAGGATGGGCTGACCAAAAAGAATAGATGAAATTCCTCTTAATCCTTAGATGGTGTTAACTCCATTTGAAAAATGGGGCATGGACTTCATTGGTCCAATTGATCCTCCATCTAATTGGAAATCTTGTATTCCTATGTGCACTGATTACTTGACAAAATGGGTTGAATTCAAGGCCATGAAGCATGCTCAAGATGAAAAGGTTGTTGAATTTTTGTATGAAGAAATTTTTACTCACTATGGTGTACCCAAAGAGCTAGTCACTAACCAAGGTATGCAATTTACCTCTAATCTAATTTCAAAGTTGATGAAATAGTATAACATCAGGCACTGGAAATCTAGTCCTTATCACCCTCAAGCTAATGGACAAGAAAAGGTCACAAACCATGAACTAGAGAACATCCTAACAAAAATAGTTCATTTACATCATTAGGACTAGACTAGTAGATTACAAGAAGTTTTTTGGACTTATAGAAAAACTTGGAAGACTACTACAAGATTTACACCATTTGAGCTCTTGTATGGCAAGGTCACAATGCTTCCAATTGAATTTGAACATAAAACTCTAAGGATAGCATTGGCATTGGATATTAACTTCTTGTAGCACAAAGAGAATGTCTTCTACATCTCAAATCTTTGGATGAAATCCAAAAGGTTTCTTTGGAATGCATTGAACTAATACAGAAATAAAGGAAATAATGGCATGACTCTCATATTATCAATAAACACTTTCAAGTTGGTGACCAGGCACTACTATATGATTTTGGATTTAAAGATATATCAGGAAAAGTACAGACAAGATGGCTCAAACCATATGAAATTAGTCATGTATTTGATAATGGAGCTATTTAATTAACTACCATTGATCTAGTACCTTTCAAATTATTTGTCAATGGTCAGAGACTTAAATTATATAAACAACCCCAAACCAAAGAGGACTTCTTGCAGCAGTTTTAGCAGCCAGATTCAAATATACATTAGGTAACTCTTCCTATAGTTGAAGGTGTCAACCTTTTGGCTACTGCTCTTCAACATTAGTTCCTTTGTGCATGCTCATAATAAAGACTTTATGTTCACATAAAGTTCACTTTTTCATTCACTGTCTCCTTCCATCTCATCTCTTTACCTTCCACCCATCCACCTCATCTCATTTCTTTATCTTCCATCCACACACTTTCCACGTCATCAATTTATCATGCTTTCAATAAACCCTGTGAGATGCTAACAGACACTGCCAATGTTGATATCACTTTTTTCACCTTTTCTTTCGGTATGTGCAATGATTAGTTGACAGGTATAAATTTTTCAAATTATTATTGACTTATAGTCCATAGATTTTGTTAATTATAATTAATACTACATAGTTTATATGATGGTGATGTTATGCCAATCCTTTACCCATACTAGGTTTGATAAATGTGGACACCTGTCCATATTTAGCAGGGGGAAGAGAAGGTCACTAATATCTAATGACATTTCTATTTATCCATAAAGATTTTTCCAAATATTCACATTCCCTTTATTAATGGAATTTAATTACCATCAGTACACAAGTGAGGTGTTGTACCCCTTATTTTTGAATGATTTTCTATGTCAACCTATGATGTGACTTGTGTTTAAATTTTATGTGATTTGAATCCTATTTTTTGATGGTTCTCACACATATTCATGATTTACCTTCATTTAAGCCATATTATTGTGCATAACAACTTGTTATGACATTAATTACTTGTTAAAACAAAGAAATGTGAGTCGAGTCTATAAAACAATGAAGCAGCTTAAATTCAAGGGGGGAAATAGAGTAAGTAGAGAAAGTGTTAAGAAAATGGGTGGACAGTTGTAGAGGAGAGAACCACTGGAAAATATTGTGTTGCTCTCATATGTAGAAGCCATCAGAAGGTTTAATGCATGTGGATGGCTAGGGTATTTATTGAGTTTGACATCATATGATGAAGAGGTGGCTGTAGAATCCACAAGGACATTTGATGAGGATGAAGCTTCTATTTAGGGTTTAATGGTGATTGCAATAGAGGAATGCATTTCTGAAGTAACTAGGTTGCATGTAGTTGGAGAACATTACCCTAGCACACATGATGCGAGGTTAGTAAGAGCTTAATTTACTAGACTGCCTAATCCTCAAATGGACATTACAAAGCAAGGTTACAAGAGAATGTCACTACTACCACCATACAATGAATTAGACATGCATAGTATTAGGTATTTTACATACAAAGGTAGATTCTCATACTTGCATGCATATCATTTCAAATTACTTAGTTGCATAAGGCATAATCTTGTAGTAAACATTCCAAATTTCTTGTATAATATGCTCTATATTAGTGCAGAAGAAACTTAGAAAGGAAAAGATAATTTTGTTACCCATCATGCCTTAATCAAGTTATTGATAGAGAGATTTCTTAGGGATGTGTCTCCCTTGACATGGGATGAATTTGTACAAGCCAAAACTCTGCAACCCCCAAATTACCCCTAATGAACAACTTAGTGAGGAAAATGTCCCCACCAATGAGCCTACTAAAGAAACTACCCAAGAGGTTGAAGCTAAAATTACCTAAGGAAATTTGCAAGAAACTATCCATGTTCAAGAAACTATGCCTTCACCTATGCAAGAGACCCTGAAACCTACTTCTAGCAGAGCCAAGAGGAAACAAAAATTGTAAGAAGAAATCTTTGTTCAGGAAAAGGAAGAGTCAAACCCTATAATTGTGAGAAAAAAGAGAACAAATAAAAAGTCCTACAACAACTACTCCTACAATAGAGACACCCAAATGGAAAAGTAGGCAAAAGGCTATGATGCAAGAAGAAACCCTCATAAGGAGAAGCCTTAGGATGAGAGGGAAAGTTTCTAAGGATTCTACTTTGTCCAAAACATCTACTAAGAAATCTCCTATGCAAATTATTTCTAATCACTCTCCTCCCCATTTTGAGATTACAAGCATTCCAAAAATTCCTACTGAGGAATGTAGGGATGAAATCAAAGAAAATCCAAATGATACCCCAACTAACCAACTAGGTACTTCTAGCTATAGGGATTAAACAATTCCTAAATATGTTGATCGAAACACTACGCTAGTTCCCCATAAATCAACATGGATTATTAGTTTTGTAGAACATTTATGGAAGGAATAGAGAAAGAGAAAAAGAAATCATGAAGAAGAAAACAATTATATCACATTGTAGAAACTCCTAGTTTAGTTTTATGGACAACATCTATTTGTTGAAACCTTGTGGAAAGAAGAGAAGAAAAAGATGAATAAAATCAAATTATCTCAAGGTGAATAAATCATAGATTTAAAGGAACAATTAGAAAGTCAAAAGAAACAAATGGATCATGCCCTCAAGCTAGCTGATCAGGCCCTTACTTGTAGACCACTACCAAGAGTTGATGCTCTCTATTTAAAAGAATAATTTCTTTTGTTTCAATTAATGTTAACTCTTAAGAATATCAATGAAAAGTTCAAATCAACACAATAATTTTATGGACTATATCCGACTTTGTGACCCTAGTAGCAAAATTTACTTTGTGAATTATATGCTCATAATTTTGTTATCTATTCAGAGAATCAATGGAATCCCTTGCTCTACATAGGGGACATACATTTGAGAGCCCCCATTTCCTAGATGTCTAATGAAGAAAACTATGATAGGCAGTTGAATAATTATAGGGATGAGCAGAGGTCAAAACCCTTGCCTTTTAGAGCCAAGAGTAGCAAGCCAGATGAAGTTCTCAAGGATTGGTTCACATTAACTTATGGAAAGAAGAATCCAGAAGTAAGGGATAGGATCTTTGCTACTAGAGCTAAGGTTTATGCTAATTATGAAAATTTTCCCTACTTTTCTTTCCAGAGAGCTATGACTGGTGTGGGGAGTAGATGGGCTAGATTGCCTGAATCTCTTAAAAAGTTAGAACCACATAGTCCCATCAACTTAGGGGTAGCACTTCATAGGGTTCCAAAATATTTAGAATTAAGGAATTAGGCCAGATTAGAGTTGTGTTATCCCATAACCATGTAGACTCCAATGCTCCTATGGCCTTTATATGACATTAATGTTGATAGACTCGACAAGCTATAGGAAGATCACAGAAGGGAAGTGTGAGAGATGACCAGAGGATTTTAATACACTTTCAAGAGAAGCAAGAAAGGAAGGACCAAGATCGGAGAGTTTAGGTCATTAAAAAGGAAGTGCAATTCTTGAGGACAAGCATTAGTTTAGTAGGGGGTAGATGATCAGGCCAAATATTGCCTTTATTTCATGATAGTTTTAAAAACTTTTTTGATACTCTATTTTATTTTTGTCAAAACATTTGTGGACCTATGTTTACCAAACATATGATAAGCCTATGGGTAGAAACTATGCCCTCTTTTTATAATATAATATATAGTATGCAATATTTCATATAGTTATCAAAATGTGTGTTCTTATATTTGAATTTAATTTGATAAATTTTTATTTGCAAAGATGTCTTTGCATAATAACTAACCCATTAGCAATGAAGCTGAAAGATGATTGGAAGAATTCAAAAGATGAGCACAATCAGCATTCAAGGAGAAGAGAATACTAAGGAGCAGTCATGGTGGAGGAAATTTGTAACGGTTCTAGAAGATATGGTAGTGAGTAAGGAGGAGCTATGAAGACTTATTGTATTCTTTGCATTTATTCCATGGTGAGCGGATGCTTAGACTTTATTATTCTCTCCTTAAACTATTATTTCTTCTTCCCACCTTGAGTTATTATTCTCCTTCTTTCTCTCCGATAGATTTAAAGCTAGGATATTTACTTTTCTATTATGAGAATAAGTTTCAATCTCTTATATATAGGAATCAAACCAAGTGGGTTAGTTTAGCCAATTAGAAGAAAGAGTTTATGAGAACAAACTATTAACTTTTATAGTTGTGTTTTTATAGTTCTATGTGCTATGTAATAAATTTTTGAAATGTAATGAAATATTTTTTGAATTCTATTTTTTGTTAGTAGTTTAGTGAAGCTTACCAAGGGGGCCCACTTGGAAGGTAGTTTAGACTAGGATAGAATAGATTTATTTTCAAGCATTCTTAGTATTGTGAGTAGAAGTTGTAAATTCCTTCCTATAGCATCACACTTCATGAATGTTATTACAACATATTTGAGAATAGTTATAGTGGACGAACCAAGTTGGGATATTTTTTAGCCTTTCTTTTTATGTCTAGTATTCATAGAGTTAAGTGTGTTAGTTTCCTGCAGCATAAGCTTAGTGACTCATTAAGAGACCTAGTGCACATAGTATGCTGACCATTTCAAGTATACATCCCTAGGTTGAAAATATTAAATGCACCTTATAGTGGGAAAAATAGTCCTTAGTTTGAACATATTATTCCTAAGCATGACCCAGAGCATGACTATGATACACCTATTGTGAGGAAGACTAGCTACTCTACCAGTCTTTATAGAAACAATGCTATGTTGACATCAATAACAAAGATAGTCATGAATGCAACATATCAATACTCTCCAATGCTTAGGATACTTCGACAATGTAGTATCATCAACATTCATGCTAAAAATATCCCCCTTTGGCATTCATGGAAACATGAATGAAAACTATCCAAGTTCTAAGAATACTAAATAGTATTCTGATGCATTAGTGTTTTTTCTTAGACATCAATTGTTTACTTCAGACTAATCAATTTAGATTACATTAGATTCAAATTCTTTCTTCCTTGCATGAATCTTTCTAATTCTCTCTAAAGAAATATCACTCCCCCATTACTTAGGAGTTATTCTCATGTGTACTCTCCCCCATGCCTTAGGAGATTTTTTTCATGCATATGTTCACCCATTGCTATCAATGTCAAAGGTGTCAATCTTAATATCAATTGTTACATACCAATTGTTACTCAACTACTCTAACTCATCAATCAACTTGAGTATCTGAAGACATTGTTCAATACCAAATATGAAATATCAAATACAAAGAGTCCTCAATGACTCAACACATATTAGATACTACCCCATATGGAAAGCATCATCATTTAGTCTAGTCAAATAATCGTGCTCTATAATACTCAAATGTATCTTTAGGAGAAGGCTTCATAAAGATATCTACAATCTAATCTTTAGTACCTAAATAATCCAATCTAATCTCCTTCTCTTCTTCTTCTTTTTTCTCTCAACACATGATACTTAATAGATATATGCTTAGTCTTAGAATGTAATACATTTTTTTTTAACATACTATACTTGTGTTATCACAATAAATGATAGCATTTTCTTCAATCTCAATTGTGATATCCTTCAATATCTATTTCATCCATATAACTTGATTATAGTTATTTATTGTTCCAAAATACTCTACCTTAGTAGTGTTCTATGAAATACAATCTTTCTTCTTGCTTGACCAAAAAACCAATCTTCCTCCAAGAAATTATGCTCCACCATTGGTGCTCTTTCTATCATCCATACTACCTACCCAATCAGCATTAATATATGTACAAAGTGTGAAATTATTTGATCTTTCATATCAAATTCCATAACCAAATGTCCCTTTCAGATATTTGAATATTATCTTTACTATTTGCATATGATATTCTTTAGGATCAACTTGAAATCTAGCTACAACCCCAAATACATTTGCTATATCTACTCTAGTGTGAGTTAGATATTGAAAACCTCCAATCATTGATATATACTTTTTCTTCTCTACTATAGGTGTCTCATCTTTAATGGATAACTTATGACTAGTTATCATGGGTGTACTAATAGGTTTGTAACTTTCCAAACAAAACCTTTTCAAAAAGCATTTTAGGTTCTTAGCTTGTGAAATAAATATACCATCATTATTTTTCACAATCTACAATCGTAGGAAAAGTTTCATTTTTCTTATCATGTTCATTTCAAATTCATTCTTCATCTCCTTTGAAAATTTATCACTAACTTCTTCATTACCTCCAAAAATGATGTCATCAAAAAATATTACAATAATCAGCAATCCATCTTCAATTTATTTTAAAAACAAGTTATTGTATGTCATACCTTTAGCAAATCCAAGCTTTTCCAAATAGCTCTCCAACCTTGCATACTAGGTTCTAGGTGCTTTCTTCATACCATTAATAAATTTCTTCAATTTGCATACCATGTATTTGTCTTCTGATAAAGGAAAACCTTTAGGCTACTCAATACAAACCTCTTCTTCTAGTTCTCCATTTAGAAAGGCTGATTTAACATCCATCTAATAAACCTTGAATTTCTTTTACACTTCATAAGCCAAGAACATCCTTACTACTTCCATTTTTGCTACTGGTGCATATGTTTCCTCATAATAAATTTCTTCTTGCTATGAATAACCTTTACAAAAAATCCTAGCCTTATTTCTCATAACTTCTCCTTGTTCATTCATCTTATTCCTAAAAACCCATTTTGTTCTTATCACATTCTTGTCTTTGGTCTAGGAACTAATTCCCATGTGTCATTCTTTACAATTTGATCCAATTCTTCTTTCATTTCTTAGATCTAATGATTATCATTGACTGCTTCATCTGCACACTTGGGTTCAACTTGAGATATCAAACATATCTCCTCATTTACTCTATTCCTTGTCATTACACCTTTATCTTTACTTCGAATTATCTACTTAGGAGGATTATTTTTTCAAATTATTGTTAGGGGTAGGAGTTGACAATCTCAACTATTCTCCCTTCTCTAGATTCATAACTTTTTTCTCCTCTATGCTTAAAAGTTAGCACATCATTCTACAAGTCTTTGTTAGTCTTAAACAAAAGTTTAGCATTCTATCTAACAATTCTAGAGTTATCCTCTTCTTCATCTGAATTATAATCTACCATCTTTTCATTGGTTCCAAACTTCTCATCAATCTATACATTTGTGCATTCAACTATTTTATTAGTTCTAGAGTTAAAGCATCTCTAAGCTTTACTTTTCAATGAATATACAAGAAACATACCTTCATCTCTTCTTGGATCAAACTTACCAATGCCATCATCTCTTTTAATATAACATCTACTGCCAAATATTCTAAAATACATGACTGATGGTGAATTTCCAAACCATATTTCATAAGGTGTCTTGTCCATACCTTTTCTAAGCTATACTCTTTTTATAGTATATACTATTGTATTATCTTCTTCTCTCCAAAATTTCTAAGGAACATAATTCTCAAATAACATCACTCTAGTTTCTTTTGCTATAGACTTATTTCTTCTCTCAGCAATCCCATTTTTCTTAGGTGTTCTAGGTGTAGATAGTTATCTTTTAATTTGATTTTCTTCACAAAATATTTTAAAATTTCTAGAGGTGAATTCACCTCCTCTATTAGATCTCAAATACTTAATCTTAATACCAAATTCATTATCAACTCTATTCTTAAATATCATAAAATTCTCAAAAGGTTCATATTTCTCTTTAAGAAATGCTACCCACATCATTCTAGTGAAATCATCAACAAAAATCATAAAATACCTTTCACCATAGAGTCATCTTGTTTTGGAAGGACCACTTAGATCTTGTGAATGATTTTTAGCTTCTCTGTACTAGTGAACTTCTTTCTAGGGAATGATATTTTCTTCTGCTTAGCTAAAATAGATTCCTTACACAAAACATTAGTAGGCTTAACAATCTTAGGCAAGTCTCTGACTACAAAAGTGCTACTAACCTTCACAATATTGTCAAAGTTTATGTGAAAAAATATTCTATGCCACAACCAACTATTATCCACTTTAGCTACCAAACATTGCATCTTAGTATGATTCAACTAAAATACATTACCTCTAGATCTAGTGCTAGTTTCAATCATCTTACCATCTCTATCTTTGATGGTGTAGGTCTTCTCAGTAAATTGCAACTGATAACCTTTGTCCACAAACTATCCAACACTCAACAAGTTATTTTTTAATCCATCAAGAAAATAGACATCATCAGTGCGAGTTTTACCATCAAGAGTAATAGATCCAATTCCTATTATATGACAGGCTGCATTGTTAAAAAATATATCAATTTCTCCATCATGATTATTAAACTTTATAAACCTACTTATATAACCAGTCATGTCATGTGAATAACCACTATCAATTATCCAATCAAATTTATTTTCCACTTGGGTTACTAGAGCTCTTTCTTCTCTAATTTCTCTATCAAAATCATCTTCCTTGATAGCCACAAACCACAATTCATCATCACTTTTACTTTTACCTTTCTCATTAGATTCTTCATCTTCATTTGTATACAAATAGTTTCTATCTCTATCTCTTCTAGGGTTAATAGTTCCCTTATATGTTTTCTCTCTTTTAGGACATTTAGATGCATAATGACCAAATTCATTACAAGTCCAACATTTAAAGATTTTGTTACCATATTTTTCTCTTCTCACTAGAAGGGTTATTCCTTCCTCAATCTTCTTATATTCATTAGCTTTGTTACTACTACAAAAATCTCCATGAGTGCTTGCCTTCCTTGTCAAATTAGGTCAAATGTTTAGGGAATTGAAATTTTTTTCAACTCTTGCAAGTTCTCCAAACTATCTCAGATCTACTTGTTAGAAATATTAATCTTTCCTTGGAAGTACTTTAATTGGGATATTACAAGGATCACTAAATGTAGTTTGTCCTATTGTACACATGTGAGGAAAACTCTTTTTGTAATTCCTTTATAAGGAAAATAGTTATTCCTCCTTAAGAGGATTATGACACTTGTTATGCACACACTTATGAATGTGGTAATCATTTACATGGGAGTTACAAATAACTCCTCTTCTCATCTCTTTATAAGGGATTCTTCTCTCTCATTCTATAACATATAATCACTATGTAGTTCATGTAATGAGCCTTTGGCTCCACATTATCTATTTCTCTCTCCCTCTCTCTCTTCATTCTTTAGGCATTTTCCTCATTCATATAATTCAGAAGGGGTTTTCTTTGCTTTCCCCTTTCAAAATCCTTCTCTCCTTTTTTGTGTTGATCTTGGAAAGCTCATATGAAGTATGGTAATTATTTTCATTACAAACTCTCTTGGATTAATTTATGGTTCTTTAGTTTTAGTTCATTTCACTTTTATTATTTATAACATAGTATTAGAGTATTATAATCCTTTTTTTGAGTTTGTTTGAAGGTTTTCATTCATTAGAGCTCACCTTGTTTAGAAGACACTCTTGAGAGAAGAGTTTATTGCATTTTAAAACTCATTCTAACACTTTGTGCATGCAAGTTTTTACCCTTCTTGAAAGAGATGTTTGAAGTTACAAAAAAAATTTCTTAATATTTTTGTGTTGCAAGGTTCTTTGTAATCTTTTTACCCTTTTTTGAAGGCTTGCAACCAAAGAGTTATTTTCTTGTTAAAGAATCATTTTTTTTTTTTCACTTGTTTTTGAGGGCTTGCTAAAATGAGATAGCACTATTCTATGGCAAGATTCATTAAAATAAACTTATAGATTTGCAAGTTATTTTCATTCAAACTTTCATTACTAAAATTTCTTTCACAATATATTCTATTAAAGTACATATATCTCAGTTTAAGAAAATTATTTGTTATTCATCTAAATCTATTTCTTGGACAATTTAGAAAGCAATATATTATTGTGTTAGTGCAAGCATTCAAGCATTTACAGTAGGAGCTTTCCCAATTTATATCATGCACATATATATTATATTATATTTTTCTATCATTCTAATAACATTAGTATCTTTGCCTATTTTCATCTCCCTCTCTAGGAAGCACATTTTTTCTTTCTTTTCCCTTAGGTGCAAATTCATTTTTCAGAAAAATAGTGCTACATGTGGGAAGTGTGCCCTACATTTGGAAGAGTTTTGCATTCCTTCTCTCTCCATTATATTTACACTTTCTTCCATTTTTTATTTCTTTTTAGATTTCCCTTGTAAAATTTTATTTTTTCTACGTCGTTATTGCTAAATTTCTAAGGCTCATTTTTTAAGTCACTCTTATGAACCACATTTTATATTTTATTTTCCATATTCACTATGCTTAAAATAGTTATTTCTACTATTGATAATATTCATTTTGAATTGCAATAGTACTGCTTTTTTCATATCACGAATAGCGATCACTAATTCTCTCTATTTCTTCTATATCACAACTTGAAATTGATTTAACCAAATCAAACATTACAAGAGTTGATGGGATAATGACAATAATATGAATTTTTGTAGCAACTTTCATTACTCCAACTGCAGAATTATTATTCTAGCCATTTTCTTATTATTTTCTTTGTCAGAAGCATTATTCTTTACTCTATTTTAATATTGTAATTATTATCTCACTTTTCCTACTCTATGTGCATTTTTTTTTTACCATCATTCCTTGCAATAATATTCCTTTTTACTAAAGATTTTTTTTCTAATTTTTCATGCTTAACTACACACAACAAGGATGGAAAATGGAAGATGCAAGATTAGTAATATCTTTGTTTTCATTCCCCAATTCTCACAATAGTTCTATCAATTTCGAATCATACTTGTGTTCAACTTTCTTAGCACCTGAAAAATAGCATGGTGTCACTTAAAAATATAAACACCTCTACATTCATATGATTACTTCTTAAATTAACCTCTCTTCTTTCTTAAATTAGTCTTTTCTCAAAAAAATTCCTCTGCAACCTTTTATCACTTGCTAGAAGTTTAAAAATTGTTTGTGACAGCTATGTTAGTATCTCTTTTTTAAATTCTTAAATTAATGTTGTCATCGAAATGTATTCTTTAGAACATCATCCTCTTTTCTAATCATGTTTAAGTTTGGTGTATGTATGGCCACCTCACGACTTTGTCATGAAGGTTTATTTTCATATTCAAAACAATCAACACTTATGAACTTTTTTATAAAAAAACTAAACTCAAGTTCTGCTTCCTTCTCTTTGTCTTTTACATGGAAAGCATTTTATTTAAGTACCCTCTTTTGCTTAATTTTTTTTAATACCATTTCTTAGAGTTTGGATTATTCTCAAAATAAATCAACTCTTCTTTAAGATTTCTAGTATTATACTCATAAGCTAGCCACATGGAACCTTAAGCTTTATGTATAGTTACTCTTTTTATCTTATTTCAGCACTTAAAGTCTAACATTCTTAATTTCCTTCTTTTAAATAAGCTCTAAAATCACATTTTCTTTATCATATATAGTGTATTGTTTATTAATATTATTTAGATAAATAATTTAACGTTTATCTTTCGTAATTAATTTTTTAAATTTTATTTAATTTAGATTTATTTTCAAACACTTGCTGATGAAGGGCCAAACCACCGGTACCAACTCACAACCAAAAATGCAACAATATGGAGACAAAGAGATGACAAAATGCTTCACCACACATCACTAACAAGATGGAGAGAAAGAGATGACAAAATGCTTCATAAAGCATCCACTAATACTTGAAATTCATTACAATATCCTCCAAATGAAAGGACTCCAAATTCTTACAATATAAGAGATATTTGCTCATAAGAGCTTCTACAAGAAATTACATCTGAAGAGCTTTACTACAAGAGCTTACACTTGAAGAGATTTTATTTCCCGAATTGATTACAAATGATAATAAGCCTTGCTTAAATAGGCACTTCTAACCCAAGACATTACAAACACAACCAATGTGGGATAAAAGGTAAATACAACTACCTTTAAATAAATATTAAATTCCCACCCAAATACAACTAAGCACCCAACAAATATTAAATACATGATTTATCCAAAACCTTCTAGAATTCCACCTGCACACCTTGATAAATGGAATGACAACTTTTTTTTTCTCTTTATTCACACCACCTATGCACATTGAAAATAGGAATTTCTCTTTTTCTCATTTTTTTTCATATTTTTGTCACTTTCTCTCTCCTCCACAATTTTTTCTTTTCTTTTCTTTTCTCCTCTCTCTTTTTTTTTTTCTTTAATAAATAATTTTCCCATGCAAGATGCTCCTGCATCAGACTCCCTTGGTAGATAGAAAAGTGTGTCCCACACTTTGACACCAAAAGAAAGATATACAACCATCTTAATCTTCATCACAAGCTTCCACCTCAACAGGGACAAGAAAACCAACATGCAAATCTTCCACATTTTTTTAAAAAAATTTTTTATTTTCCTGATGCATGATGCTCCTGCATCTGACTCCCATGGTAGGAAAAATTTTGTGAGTATGGATTCACAAAATGAAGTAGCCATTGTTGACATTTTTTTTTTCTTTTCCTCCAACACATAGCTAGAACAAGTATCTGGTGTTGATATATTTCCTTGTTTCTTCTTTTCCAACACCTAGCTGGAACAACTGTTTGCTGCTGAAAATACTCCTTCGCAATGAACTCTCATCCTCATCCAATCTTGTTGAATTAATCACACCTGTAATAAACCCAACAACACCATACCAATCTTCTTTTGCATACCACACATGACTAACAAGATTCTCATGCAAACTATCATCAATATCTTTCAAACTCATCTCAAATACAACATCCCATGATTCATTAGAATTTACCTATTTGACATCTTCATCTTCACTTTCCTTTTTCATGTTTTCAAAAATGCATGTAACACCTCCACTTGCTTGATCTCCAATGAAGTTAGTATACTTTTCCTCCATTGCTACAATCTTCAAAGCATATTCATCTACTTCAGCATACAAATCTGATTATCTTCATGCTCTTCCTCTTCTCTTTCATCTTCTTCAACTTCTGGTTCACAACTAAATTCCTCTTCATCCTCTTGCTCTTATTTTGTACCACATGTCTGATACTCCACTGGATCTTCTTTCTTTTCTACATCTAAAGAATTATCAACATCCCTTTTTTGATAATGTGCTCTTTGTTTCTGCAACTTAGCTTCTAATTCATTCACTTTCTTTTTCAAATCAACTAGCAATGACTGTTGATTTCTTGCCCTAATTTTCTCTAATCGAGGAATCCTCAGAATTCATCCAATCACAAAAGGCATCTTCTTCTTTCTCTTCTCCATACTCAAGTCTTTAGAAGACAAATCTAGTGCAAAATAAGAATGTTGTGCAAACTACCTCACACTTGGCAATTTGTCTACACAATCAAGAACTTCTTGACAAACTTCACCCAACTTAAGGTCCTGGTGCAAACTGCCTCATCTTTGGTGATCTGTCCGCACGCTCAAGAACTCCCACTCTGATACCACTAATGAAGGGTTTCTCTGCTACCACTGACAAAGGTATGTTCTAATACCACTTAATGTAGGTATGCTCTGATACCACTAATGTAGGTATGCTCTAATACCACTGATGAAGTGCCAAACCACCGGTACCAACTCACAACCAAAAATGCAACAATATGGAGACAAAGAGATGACAAAATTCTTCATAAAGAATCCACTAATACTTGAAATTTGTTACAATATCCTCTAAAGGAAAGGACTCCAAATTCTTACAATATAAGAGATATTTTCTCACTAAGAGATTCTACAAGAAATTACATCCGAAGAGCTCTACTACAAGAGCTTACACTTGAAGAGCTTCTATTTTCTGAACTTGATTACAAATGATAATAAGTCTTGCTTAGATAGGCACTTCTAACGCAAGACATTACAAACACAACCAATGTGGGATAAAAGGTAAATACAACTACCTTTAAATAAATATTAAATTCCCACCCAAATACAACTAAGCATCCAAAAAATATTAAATACATGATTTATCCAAAACCTTCTAGAATTCCACCTACACACCTTGATAAATGGAATGCCAACTTTTTTTTTTCTTTTTATTCATGCCACCTATGCACATTGAAAATAGGAATTTCTCTTTTTCTCATTTTTTTTCTGTTTTCTATTTTTAATTATTTTTCTTCCTATTTTTGTCACTTTCTCTCTCCTCCACATTTTTTTTCTTTTCTTTTCTCCTCTCTCTTTTTTTTTTTGAATAAATAATTTTCCCATGCAAGATGCTCCTACATCACCTACAAACTGTGAATTTCTGCCTAGAGGCCTGCTAGTTGGCCTTACCAATTCAATCAAGTAACCAAGCCATGAAAATTGACATGAGTGTTCAATCCTACATGCTCTACCATACTGCAAATTCTTAGCCCAATGAGAATTCTTAGTTCAAATATCTTAATTTTTGAACATGCATACCTCAATTATCCTGCAAGCAAATAGTGTTAATGAAACATAAACTGGGCTATTGATTACTTTTAGTTTTGAAAACTAGGATATAGGTTCTTTTCCATTCAAAGTGTAAGAATCCATAATTAGGGCTTATGAAAAATAATAGGATGAATTTGGAAAATTTTCAAAAATAGGCACTTGGAAATTTTTAATGGGGAAATGTTCCCAAAAGTAATTTTTGATAAATGGATGGACATAAGAAAGTATGCAGATGGATTCATCATGACTTGAGAATTAGCATACTTAAAGAATTTTTAGGACACAACATGATGGTACAATCTATTTATTCTTACCAATCACACAATCAAAGTTATAATGTGCCAAACAGGGGTATGGATCAATCTGGATACCTTAGTTGTAACAAAACAATGTAAACTAGGTTTTTAATCATGTTAGCAAACTGACCAAATGAATTTGTTATGATCTCAAAACTGGAACATATAAAGTGCCTTACCCTTGGAACACAATGAAAAAATAATTTCTTCATTTGGGTCAACTGGTCAAAGATATCATTGGTCCAACAAGGCTTCCTAGAATTGTGAATAACTACACAAATGCACAAAACAGTAAATGACAACTTTGAGGGGTTCGAAACCTATTCAAACAGATTCAAAATGGGCTAAAAATTGGAATACATATTTTTTGATATGCATACTAAACATCCTGAAAGTAGTGGGTCATGTCACATTCCTGGGTAAAAGATATTCAAAGACAAATTAGGCCTCTTGTTGCTATTTGACACTTGGGTAGAATTGCAAATTTTGACACAGGCTCAAAATGGGACTTCACCGAATGATTTGAGATGGATAAATAAAATTGTGGATCACATGCATATGTCAAATGAAAGGTGTTAAGTGACTCAAATACCATCTAGGACTCAAAATGATAACTGGCTACATATGTATAAAAAACACTTTAGGGCATTGAGTCTTCAAAATTTTCAATATGTGATTGAAAATTGACCATGCAACTTTTAGTCCCAACAGTGGCTCTTTCTGGGGATGCAGGTCCCTTGTAGGAATGGCAAGGATTCAGATCTTTGGCAGAAGTAAACCACACACCTAAACTTCAAAAACTCCTCTTGCACAAATTTATTGAAAATAAGAAACAACTACTCCTACTATATACAAGCGATGACCCTTGGCCACCAAACTTCAACAAAATTGTATATCTCTATCATAAACCTCATTTTCATCTAAATGTGAATGAGATAAGCTAGAAATATCATTCATTTTAGTCTCACCAATCAGATTAGCATCACGAAACTCAGCACTTAGCAAAACTAAATCTACATCCTTACTTCCATAATGCATATAAAAACTTGTTTCATTCTCAACTACTTGCTCATTATGAAAGTATTGATTAGCATGATAAAAAATATCAAACTGAAACTAAAGACATTCTTTGACAAAAGAATCATGCATACTACCAATCTCGAATATAAAGGCATCATATTCAACATAGAGAAAGGGATCACACATACCTTTAAAATGTGTATCCTTATATATAACTAGATGGTACTAAGAGGAGCAATTAGATTTATACTCACATATATCATCAATGCTAGAAATTGCAACTAATCCATAATCTTCAAATGGTTCTTCACAATCAAAAAATAGATTATTCTTCGCATTAGAAAGTTCTTCATAAAACTCATTGCAAGGTATATGCTGATTTTCATTAACAACCTCATCAAAAACCTTGTTATTCATATCATGAGATGCAACATAATCATCATTTTTACTATCAAACTCGAAAGAAGAAAAAATTGATCTCTCATAGCAGTCAGATAAAGTATCATCATTAAACCAATCCTTAATCAAATTTGAAAATTCTATGTCTTCTTCAAACAATGGGTTGATAAATCCATGTGGTCATCCTCTTTGAACATTTTGGAAAAAAATGGGTTGAGCATTATCAAGATTTTCATCAAATAAAGTGTTAGTATACATTTTAAAACCGTTACCCATTTCATCTTCATGAAGACTCTCAACATGTGAAGAAAAATCAGAACCATATGAAGACTCAACATCCACTCCATCAACGAAGCATGTAGAAATTAGATCCATTTTTTTCTCATTGTCTTCATCAAGGTGATTCAAATATCTTGAAAAATAATCATCGTTAAGTGCTGATGCATTAACCTTAAAATAATTTGCATATTGCTAGTTATTACTGCATATATCCTCAAGACATTTATCTACACAACTAGGCAATCCATTCTTATAGATAATCCCTTTGTCTTGATATTGTGTAGACAAGCTTTCTTCACAACTTTCAACCTTCAAACTGATTTGCAGAATTCTGAAATGGAACTTCACATTTAGATTTAGAAAAAGAACTAATACCTCTACTAGCATAAGAGTGACAACTTCCATCATTGCTTTCTTCTTCCCAATTTACATATGATTCACATGAAGATCCATATGTACTATCACTGTCCTCTTCTTGACTTGAGCAACAACCATTACCATTGTCTTCACATGATGCTTCTTCACCATATGTTAGAACAAAAAATTCACCTTCATCACTTGACACATCACTTCTAGCTTCCTCATCCTCATACTGAGATGAACATCTTTCCTCTTCATGATTTGACATGTTTTCAGCATAATGTAGATCCTCATTAGGAGAATGAACAACTAAATTTATACCTTGCATGTATACTTTGTCAAATGAATCAATTCTATCATCGGCTATTATAATACTATAAGCATATGCATTCAATTCAGCAAGAAGGGAATCATTTCTTCTTTGCAACAAAGAGACTTTATCTTTACATGTTTGTATTTCTGAATTTTCAACAAAATTATCTACAATAGTAGGGGTGCCTATTTGCTGATCTAAATTTGAATTTTCTACATGACATTGATTTCTTCTTTGAACCTCATCTTGCCGAAAAACATTCCTAGAGAAATGACTCCTGGTCAATCCATATTATATGTTATTTTCAATCTCCATTGCCATTATGAATGCCTGATACAAAGTCTCTAGTTTCTTATCTCTTAATAAGTAGCTCATCTTCTTATCAAATGCACTGAGATAAACCACTAAACTCACTTGATCATCCTGCTTATAACTTTTGGGAATGCCATTCAAAACTTTTGCAAATCTGATATTGAATTTAGGAACTAACTCACTATTCCTGATTTGAATATTCAAAAACTTATCAAAATAATCCCCAAACTACTTCATGAAGGCTGAAATTAATTCATCCCAAGATGAAATTGAATATGCTAGTAAAAATGAAAACTAGTCCCTAGAATCATCTTCTAAACTTTGAACAAATAACTTCATAAGAATGTCTTCATGAGAAATTTCAAAATCACCAACCAAGTCATTGAATAACTAAACATGATGACTGGTTGAATTTTCATGGTTTCCACTAAACTTAGGCAAATATTTTCTCAAATTAAATGGCATAGGGTTAGGAAAACCATGAATTCCATCAAAACATAATGGCATATATCGCTTGGTAGAAATAGATCTATAATTATCACTAATCAACTGCATACTTGATGAAGTGAAATTTGACATTCTTTACAAACTTATAACTCATTCACCATAAATACTCTTAGAATACATTACTTGCAGTAGATCTAGAATTTTTTCTACCAATTTAGAACTTCAAACATATTTTGAAATATAAAAACACTTTTATTGAATCTATCTCTTCACAAACTATGTTGAAATGTATTAAACAATTCTCCTACTTAGTGCTGAAATTACCACTTAATGGAGCAACTTTGCAAAACTTACTTTCATGGAAACAAAATCACACTATATGAAAAGAATGATTTGCTGATTGGCATAGGTGTTGATCTCAATTCCTCACGCCATTGATCAATTCCTTAGAGAGCCAGCATCTCCTTGAGGAGAACTAAATCAAATCACTATTGTGATTCATTTTTATCGTTCAAATTTCTCATGACAATAGATCACATACAACACTTAAAAATTTTTCAGTCAAGAATTAATATATTCTCTCTTCTTGCTTACAACTTATCATAACTTTTAGATTTGCACAATTCACATGAAAATTCCTACAAACATTTATATATAACCAATTTGCACTGGTACAGAGATCTCTTTAGAGAGTCAACACTCACAATTGTGAGAAAGATTTAAAACCTAATTCATAACATGAAAAATCTAAACTGGACTTTCCACTTGTAGAACTTTGCAAATCTTAAAAAACTTAGAAGAGAGAAACCACTTTAAAACAATTCTGACTCTAAATTGATAGCAGCAATTTGAAAACCAAACTGAGTGAATTGATTGGAAATTAAACTTAATAGCAACACAACCTCTACTCAATCCTTCAAATATACTACTATCTTGAATAAAGTATCACTGCTAGGGTGCATGACATTTAAGTAAGAAAACTAGAAAAATTCCTCAAAGACCTTACTGTTGTAACTTTTTCCATGCACTTCTCCTACTATATTGAATCTCCTTCTTTCAAATTCTCAAGGTTTTTCTACCATTCAAATTCAATACAGTCCCTAGCAGAGTTGCCATTTTGTTGGTGTTTTAAAATGTTATAGGTTTTAAATTACCTCAGTAAGAATATGACGTGTCTAGGGACAGCTAAATCCAATCTTTAACACATCATTTTAGACATCGAGCCAACTCTAAGGCTTAACCCTTCTTCACTTCAAGCTCTACAAAACCTAGGTGGGTGGACCTTAGATTCAATAAATATGGTACCAGTGGAAAAGCATACTGTTGAATCTATCAAAGCAGATTTAACCCTTATATCTCCTAATAACTCATGCAATAACACAAATCTACAGTAGCAAATTGCAAATCTAGGAAATTCACAAGCTGAGTGAGGGTTAGACTTTTTAGTTCTTCAACACAAAAGGGTAAACTGTTTGATTAATGATGTTGAATTCAACAAACACTCAAATATGCAGCAACATGAACAAGTGATCCTATAACTACTCAGTGCCTTAACCATTGGGCAATTACATGAATTAAACACACACATATGGATATCTGAGACACATTTGTATCTTTAGATATTTGATCTATCCATTCACCTTGTAAATATACATCTATGCTCATTCTAAACCTCATTCTTACCTAATATCTCATCAGTAAACTTGCAACCTTGTTGATTTCCCTTAAGTATTTACATAACCCTTTCAGTTATAAGCAACAATGAAACAACATACAACCTTAAGGGACTACAACTATGACCTAGGCTCTTTGTTTAAAGATCATAAAACATTATAGCTCATTGAGAAAGGAGACAAGATTTAAAATAAAACTCAATCATCTGATCTTCTTCATATTAATTTTCTTGAAATAATACATTCATATGCATGAAATCAAACCATTAAACACCTAATAGATCTGAACTTATTCTATAATCTGCACTATTATTGTTCATACAAGAGAATTATGCTAAAAGAATGGTGTCACAGTGAAGGAAACATGTCAAAAACTGGAACCAATGGTCTCATAGTGAAAGACTAGAACCCCTAATGGTATCATAGCCAAGAAATTTTATCTTCCCAAAAACTAGAACCTATACCATGAGAAAGAATGAGAATCATATAGGAAGAGGTGAATTCCTAAATTTGCTCTGTAATTAACATGTGTCCACTTGGAAAACCTCCTCAACAAGATGAAAAACATCTCTCTAATCTCTCCCTATAATTGCAAATCAAATCCCCATCATTTGGCCTCTATAAGAAAGAAATATCTGAAATACTTGATCATAATCATAATTGATTTTGATGCTAAACTGAACTCAAGGTAAAAGTGAAAATCAGTTAAATAGCCTCTAGAATGCAAGGAAACTATTTAAAGTTAACTTTTTTCCACATTTAGACCCCAACAAGTCTTCAAATATGCCCTCTAACTAATTCTAATGCTTAATGGTGAAAACTACTCATTCTACTGGGAATGCCTTGGGAATCACAAATTGGCTTATAATGTAAACCAGTGAGCACCCATACAAAAACTAATCTTAGATTTAGAAAATTCAAATCAGCCCAATTTTGATGGTATATTGGAGCACCCATTTTGGATAAAAATTTCCCTTGTTATGCCTTTTTGAAGATTGGGCTTTGACTCAAATGATTTCACAACATTGTGCAAAAATTTATCCTTTTACCATAGTTCAAACTATATGAAAGTTCAAACTTTATTGAAAAATCTAACTCTGCACGTGAAACCAATCTTAGAAGGAATATAAAAATAAATTTTATATTTGAAATCTTTGAATTTTCCCTTCCTTTTCAATCTAGGTCAAAGCTAGTTTGACTAACCTTGACATGTGTCAAGTTTTAATTTGCTCCTTCCATGCACTACTGTCAGACACCTCCAACTAGGTGCCATGTGTCATCATTAGATTGGTCCACCTTGCCACCATGTCATTGCCACATGTCATCTTTCTATTGTGTCACTATGTCACTATGTTATCTATCAAGCAACTTCCACTTCACGACATAGCAACATCCGTTAGATCTGCTATATGGCACGATCTAGTCTATCATTGATATTTTCTTGCCACTTCACTACTTACCTTGGAATTTGTGCCATGTGGTACCTTATGGTTGGCTTAGAACTTGACATTGACATCTCGTCATCCTATACATGCACTGCCAGCTGCCACTTGTCACTACATGATTCATTATCAAGCTACCACATCACATAGACTAGACCCACAACCATCTTTTTCAGATTTCAAGGTTTTTTGATAGGTTGCTATGTCACTATCAGAAAGCCTTGGATTTTTTGGCAAGCAACATGGTGGCTTGCCAGATCCTTCAACTTCCTAACAAGATTCCATGCTGATGTTAGAGCTTTGGTCTACATGTTAGTTTAAAATTTTACTTGTTTCTAGCCGACACGAGTCCACATGCGCAAGGAACTACCTTTAAAAGGCATGTATTTTTAAGAAATATTGTAGTAAGAGTCCAAAATTATTTAAACATTAAAAATTTCCCTATCACAAACAATGTGGAATAATTCCATATGAATGTTTTTGCATGGATAGCTTGCTCCTTTAACATGGTGTCTCCTTCTCTTTGCCATAGGATTTCTTTTCAATTCTTTCAGTGTGTAGCTTCAAATACTTGCAAATTAGTTATTTAATGCTCCTATGCCTCCTCTCTTTCCTACAGATTTCTAACCTATGGCTTGGAGTTCCATGCCATCATTTTGTTTTTTATCTCCATAGCTTGCAAACACTCCTCCAAGGTCTGCACCTGCATCTCTTTTCCTTGCTATTACTGTGGAGAATGACTACTCTCAAAAAATGCCTTCCTCTTTTGAGATCCTTCTGCATAATTCTTGTATTTCTAGTGGTGGTAACTTTGAGTCCTATTTTAACTATTTGGTTGTAAGATCACGACAATCTCGGTCATTTAAAAAAAACTTGAAACCATCTTGAGTTGATAGGGTACTTTGTAGACTTGCCTAGTCCAACAAGAGAGGCAATGCATGTTCCTGTGTGAACAAGAGGCCCTTCTTTTACAAGTGCCAAACCACCTCCCACTGAACCAATGCTCCCTAATATTTGTTTACTAATGAAACAATATGAACATTGAATTGCACCAAACCTTTCCAATAAGTATTCTAAATAAAAGGATTCCAAGTATGTCAATGCCATTTAGGCATCCCTTAATTTTAGGAATGTGTGAGTTTGCTACTATAGGCATAAAATGTGTTACAATGAACACTAAAGAAAAGACCAATGCCTAGTTGAATAGAGCATATACCAAGGAACCAACAAAGTATGAGTATTCTATAATAGCGAATGTTGTTTCAAAGTTGCTTTGTCTTCCTCTTGTTGACATTTTTTTTTGGCAAGTGACACTGCCTTTTGTATCTCATCACTCTCAAGTTTTGGAGCTTTTTTATCTTTGTCATAATGCCTTTTCTCTTGGTGGCTTCCTGCTCTATGCTCTGCCCTCCTTCTTATGAATATGGATCCCTCATTTCCTTTATAATGTGGGTTGCCTTCTAAAAAAATTAAAATTAAAAATCTTCCTTCCTATTCATGTGGCAGCCCTCTAAAAACAATTAAAATTACAAATCTCCCTTTCTTTTCACATGGAAGCCGTCTAAAAACAATTAAAATAAAAAATCTCCCTTGCTTTGATAACCTGTGGCTTCCATTTCTATAGACTAACATGGTCATCTCCAAGTTTCTAGCACACAAGGAAATATTAACAACCAATTCTATTATAATATTTCTTGTAAAATCCAATGCTCATTAATCTTCCAAGTCTATACCTTCATGGGAACATGGATGTTTTATATTGCCTCTTTGATTATGAGAAACTTTCTCTTATTTAAATTTACTTTTATCAAGACTTTTGTGGGGCATTTTTCTCCTTATTTCTTTAAATAATTTCATCCATTTTACTTTCACCTTCCAAATCTTACTTGCCAATGGAATTAGCTAGCCCCCAAAATAGGTCGGGCTAAAAAAGAAAAAAAAATTTCAAACACTTGCAAACTGTGAATTTTTGCCTAGAGGCCTGCTAGTTGGCCTTTAAAATTGATTCAATGAAGTAACCAGGCCACAAAAATTAGCATGAGCATTCAATCCTACATGCTCTACCATACTAAAAATTCTTAGCCCATGAAAATTTTTTAGTCCAAATATTTTAACTGCCGAACATGCATACTTCAATTATCCTAGAAGAAAATAGTGTTAGAAAAACATAAATTGGGCTCGTGTTTGGCATTATAAACTGGGCTATTGATTAAATGGGGTTCTGAAAACTAGGATATAGGTTCTTTTCCATTCAAAGGGTAAGAATCCATAATTCGAGCTTATGAAAAATAACAAGACAAATTTGGCAAATTTTTGAAAACAGGCACTTGGAAATTTAAAACAAGGAAATGTGCCCAAAAGTAATTTTTGGTAAACAGACAGACATAAGAAAGTATGTAGATGGATTCATCATGACATGAGAATTGGCATACTTCAAGGATTTTTAGGACACAATATGATGGTACAATTTATTTAGGCTTACCAATCACATAATCAAAGTTATAATGTGCCGAATAGGGGTACAAATCAATCTACATACCTTAGTCATAACAAAACAATGTAAACTGGGTTTTTAATCATGTTAGCAAATTGACCAAATGGATTTTTTATGATCTCAAAATTGGAACATGTGAAGTGTTTGACCCCTGGAACACAATGCAAAAAGAATTTCTCAATTTGGGTCAACTAGGTCAAAGATATCATTGGTCAAACAGGGCTTCCCAAAATTGTGAATAACTACACAAATGCACGAGATAGTAAATCACCAACTTTGAGGGGTTCAAAACTTATTCAAACGGATTCAAAGTGCACTAAAAATTGGAACACATGTTATTTGATATGCATACTAAACATCCCCAAAGTGGTGGATCATGACACATTCTTGGGTAAAAAAATTCAAAGACAAACTGGGCCTCCTGTTGCTATTTGACACTTGGGCAGAATTGCAAATTTTGACACTAGCTCAAAATGGGACTTCATCAAATAATTCAAGATGGAAAAATAACATTGTGGATCACATGCATATCTCAAATGAAAGGTCTTAAGCCACTCAAACACCATCTAGGCCTCAAAATGACAACTTGATACATATGCATAAAAAGCATTTTAGGGCATTGATTCTTCAAAATTTTCAATGTGACTGAAAATTGACCATGCAATTTTCAGTCCTAGTATACTGAATTCAAGAGCTTCTTTTATAAGGTAAAGCAAAGTCAACTGGTAGTGAAGCTAAAACCAAGAGAATCTGAAGAGAAGATATAGGAGTTGGTTGATAAGCTATATGCCTATGACCCAGAGAGAAAAATCATGACACTTGTAGAAGCAAGGGACTTAGTCCAAAGAAATGGTATGCTCCTAGTGCTCAGATTGGATCTAGAATAAGATTTCATGCTTGACTAGAAAAGAAGACAAGAAAATGTTATTTCTTATGAAGATCAAGTTTATTGGTCCACCAAAATCACTTAACAATTTTATTGACATCAAACATCAAGTTTAAAAATACATCACATGCATTACTCTACACATTCAACATTTTTAGAATTTGACTCAACTCAATCTAATATTGATGCAATGAGAATCCAAAGGTACCAACCTAGAGGTAATTTGGATCCCTATAAATATCCACACATTAGAAACACAACACAAGAGACAAAATCTAATACCAATTCTCAACAATTTATTCATAAAATAATTATTTACATGCAATTTTCCTAGCTATAAGGCCTTTTGAGTTTTGGCCAAATATAGTACCAATTCAAAAAATAGTTCTATTATATACCTCAAGATCCAATCCCAATACTAGCTAGTCTAGATCCATGCTCTGGTAGAAACCTCCAAGGAAGATCTCAACTTGTGCTCACAATCCTATCAAGAAATCTCCTTGTTTCCCAAGCCTTAGCTACTAGCCCTTCTCAAAATTTTCTCTTCTTCCACATCCTCTTCTCCAAGATGAATAATCATAATGCCTCACTCCTTTGAATGAATTGACACAAGGAGGGAAGAAGAAATAGGGCCAAAGGTACACCTAACAATTCAAACCACCTTACAGAGTTAAAATAATAGAAGAAAACACATAAAGAGAATAACATCAATAATAGAGAGAATGAATTTTTTTTATTGATTCATCAAGTAATCATCATACATTCCCAACTCTAAGGCCTTCTAGGTTATGGCCAAATACAAAATACATTCAAGATCCATGATCTAGCTTCAAATTTACACTTCTAGACACATATGCAACAAAATTTTAGAACCCCCTCAGTTCTTCCCTAACTCCAAGCCTAAACACCATATTTATACTTACCAAAATGGCTTACAAAAGATTCTTGAACATTACATAATAGAAAGGCTAACCTTAAAATGGTCCACACACATCCCAAGACAAGATCCTATCATAAAAGGTGTGATCAAAATTAAACATGCAAGTTGGCTCCCACTAAGAACCAAAATATAGACAACTCGGTGATGGGGACACAACCCAACAACCAGAATAGACACAATAGAAAGGGGGAATTACATTAACTAAGAAAATAAGCTGGTACAAACAGTGCAGAGAAAATAAACTCAAAACATGCCCTGCGGGCTTACAATAGCATAAATCTGGAGAATATTTCTCCTTTTAGCACCTCCTCTCAAGCTCCAATCCGAACTGCCTTTTACAATGCCAGAAATCTCCTTAAATAGACCCCAGAGGGTTAAGGACTAGGAGTACATTCTAGAAAGTGCTAGTAGGCATCCACCGACAAAATAGAAGGTTCCAGAAGCTGCGTTAGAAGTCGGTGCAATTCTAGAAGAATCCAGAAACGGTAGCCGAACTTCCGGGAGGCATAACTTTTGAACCGTAACTCCGATTGACGAACCGTTTACATTTTCGGAAAGCTCTCGAAGCGCTCTATAGCCCTATGGACAAGCTTTGCTCGTCCCCCATTTTTTGACCCTTTTCGAGGTCATTTAATGCCCCAAAACTGACTTTGAAGCATTCTTAGGGGGTCTCCAAAACCCGAAAAACTGCAATAACTTTCAAACCGTGGGGCCTTTTGACCTGATTCTTTTTCTGGAATGCTCTAAATCTCAATTACATTCATTTGGCCAAGTCACACCTTCTAGGTCACCAAAATGATGGTCAAATTGCATGCTCCTATTTTTCCGGGATTTTAAAATGCACTGATAGTTGAACTATGAGAGTTGGAACCTTTATTTGAGCCAAATGGGTATCCAAAAATGTAAAGACATAAAATAGAAACTAAGTCTAAGTACATTTTTTGGGTGACACAGGATTGCCCTTATACCTCTGGATGCTCCTGCATCAGACACCCAGGGTAGATTGAAAAGTGACCCTGTCACTTTATGGATGGTAGAGGAAATCCCAAATGGGAAACCTCAGCTGCTGAAATCCAAGTCGAGTCCTCAATTGGCCGTCCTTTCCATTTGACCAAATACTCTTCATACTGCCTGTTTCTGGTACTCCTACCCACACGATGATCTAGAATGTCTTCTATCTCCTCCTTCTTAGAAGTAGGAATTGGACACGGCTCTAAAACCAGCTCCTCATCAGCACCATCATCATGATACTCTGTCAAATCTGCAATGTTGAAAATGGGAGAAATGTGAATACCATCTGGCAGCTCCACCTCATATGCATTTCCTGAGTTATGTTTCTTCAAAATTTTGCAGGGGCCAAATTTCTTCATTTTCAGCTTGTTGTAAGTACCAACTGGAAATATTTCTTTTCGTAAGTGTACCATGACAAGATCCCCTACTTGGAATTCCTTATGTCTTCTCCTTGCATCAGCCCTAGCTTTATACTCTTGATTCATCTTGATAATGTGTGCTTGAACCTCCTCATGTAGACGCTTGATGTGTTCAGCAAATTCCTCAGCTTCAGCACTTGTTCTCTCCCCTTGTTCTATCTTCCTCAATTCTGGTGCAGTCCTTGGGCTATTTCCATATACAATTTGAAAGGGTGATTTTCTAGTACTCCTATTTACAGAGTTATTATAAGCAAACTCTGCCTGTGGTAGAATCAAATCCCATCCCTTAGGCTTATCTCCAACTAAACATCTCAGCAAATTGCCCAGACTTCTATTTACCACTTCTGTTTGGCCATCAGTCTGTGGGTGATGCGTGGAACTGAATTTCAAGTCTGTTCTCAACTTCTTCCACAATGTCCTCCAGAAATACCCCACAAATTTAGTATCTCGGTCAGAAACTATACTTCTTGGAAGACCATGTAGTCTTACCACCTCTTTGAAAAACAAGTCTGCAATATGGACAGCATCATGAGTTTTATGGCATGGAATGAAATGTGCCATTTTGGAGAACCTATCAACCACCACGAATACTGAGTCATTACCCCTTTGTGTCCTTGGAAATCCAAGAACAAAATCCATACTTATGTCCTCCCATGGCCTTGATGGAACAGGCAATGGCTGATATAGGCCGGTATTTTGACTAAACCCCTTGGCAACTTGACAAACCTGGCAACTCTGTACAAACTTCTTCACATCCTGTGTAATTTGAGGCCAAAAATAATGTTCTCTAAGAATGGCAATGGTCTTATCCCGACCAAAATGTCCTGCCATCCCTCCACTGTGTTTCTCCTTAATCAGATTTTCCCTCATGGAACTCCTTGGAATGCACAATTGACTTCCTTTGAACAACATGCCATCCTGAATCAAATAGTCTAACCACTTGGTTCTATCTACAGCAACAGGTTCTTTACAAGCTTTCCATGCTTCAGCAAAATCAGGATCCTCAGGGTACAAATTCTTGAGTTCATCAAACCCAACTACTTCAACCTGCATTGTTGTAAGCAACAACTGTCTCCTACTTAATGCATCTGCAACCCTGTTAGATTTTCCACTTCTATGCTTTAACACAAATGTATAACTCTGCAAGAATTCTACCCACTTCATATGCCTCTGATTCAATTTACCTTGGCTATTTAGGTACTGTAATGCCTGATGATCAGTATACAAAACAAATTCCTTTGGCAACAAATAATGCCTCCATTTCTTTAAGGCCTGAACTATTGCATAGAACTCTTGATCATAAACAGAATACTTCTTCTTTGCATTATTCAATTTTTCACTAAAATATGCAATAGGCTTACCTTCTTGGCTTAATACAGCCCCAATAGCGCTACCACTAGCATCACAGTCCACCTGGAATACTTTTCTGAAATCTGGAAGTGCCAACACAGGCTGTTCAGTCACCTTCTTCTTCAGTAATTCAAAACTTCTCGCAGCTGCTGCAGTCCATTTGAACTCTTTTCTATCCCCTCTTATTGTATCAGTTAGGGGTGCACATATGCCACTGAAATTCTTAATAAACTTCCTGTAAAAACTAACCAGACCATGAAATGATCTTACCTCAGTAGCAGACCTTGGAGTAGGCCATTCCAAGATGGCTTTTACCTTCTCTGGATCCATTTTGAGACCTTCAGGTGATATAACAAATCCCAAATAGACTAACTCCCTTTTTGCCAAGACACACTTCTTTAGATTAATTAACAGTTTCTCTTCTCTTAGCCTTTCAAAGACACTACGAATATGCAGTAAATGTTCTTCCAAAGTCTTGCTGAAAATTAAAATATCATCCAAATAGACAATAACAAATTTTCCCAAGAACTTCTTAAGTACCTCATTCATGAGCCGCATGAAGGTGCTTGGGGCGTTCGTCAATCCAAAGGGCATGACTAACCACTCATAAAGACCCTCCTTGGTCTTGAAGGCTGTTTTCCACTCATCTCCTTCTCGAATCCGTATCTGATGATAGCCACTCTTCAGATCTATCTTTGTGAAGTACTGAGCTCCACTCAAGCAGTCCATAAGATCATCCATCCTTGGTAAAGGAAACCGGTACTTGATGGTTATCCTATTTATAGCTCGAGAATCTGTACACATCCTCCACTCTCCATCCTTCTTTGGTGCAAGTACTGCAGGTACTGCACATGGACTCAGGCTCTCTCGAATCAAGCCCTTCCTCAACAGCTCTTGAACCTGTCTATTTAGCTCCTCTGTTTCAGTAGGAGTCATCCTGTGAGCAGCCTTGTTAGGCAAACTAGCTCCTGGAATCAGATCTATTTGATGACTGATTTGCCTTACTGGTGGCAATCCATCTGGAACATTATCAGAGATAATATCTCCAAATTCTCCTAGTAAATCTGAAACTTCAAATGGTATTTCACTACTACCTTCTTTATCTTTCCTAGGAATCAAAGCATAGCACATGCGCTGATGTTTCATGCCATCTAAAAACTTCCTTCCATCAACAAGACAAATCCTAGCGCTGCTACATACCTTTTCACCTTCCTTTTTCATGGGCTTCAATTTGTGGCGAACTCCATCCTTTGTCAGAGAGTATGTGTTTGCATGTCCATCATGTATTGCATGTCTATCAAACTGCCATGGTCTACCCAACAATAGATGGCAAACATCCATCGAAATAACATCACAAAGAACTTCATCATGGTAACTCCCAATTTTGAATTTTACTAAACATTGTTCACTTACCAGGACCTTATGATCATCTTTTACCCAAGAAATCCGATAGGGCTGGGGATGTTTCTCCCTCTTGAGCTTCAGCTTAGAGACCATCTCTTCGGATACCAAGTTATCAGTGCTACCACCATCAATGATCACATCACAACATTTATCCTCACACTTGCATCTGGTACGGAACAAGCTCCTCCGTTGTCCTGGTTCATTTTCACCACTTAGTAGGACTCTTTCATTTACCAAGGTCTCTCCTCTTTCTGCATCCTCTGAATGTGATGATTATGCATCCTCGTCCACATGAGCAACCCTAGCTTGGCCCTCAGCTCTCCTATCTGTCCTTCCTTGTCGTTGAGGGCATTCAAAGGCACGATGACCTTCTTCATTGCAATGGAAACAGGTACCACGGAAGCCTCCTCTTCCTTGCCCACGTCCTCTACCTCTTCCTCTTTGATTTCCAAAATCTTGATCACGGGAGCGATTGAAACCCTCATTCCTCTGGTTCCTACTAGTACCCTCATCTTCATTTTTCTTTTGAGTTTCATTGCGGCCTCCAGATGATCTACCGCTTCCCCTTCCTCCTTGACCGCGCCCTCTTTGTCTTCCTTCAAACCTTTTACTCAGCTTCTCTTCAACTCGTAGGGCAAACTGGTATGCTTCTTCAACGCTGGTCATTCTTACCAGACTTAGTTCTTCCTGGATGCTAGGTCATAACCCACTGATATAACGAGTAACCTTCTCCTTATTTGCTTCTGCATGCCCTGCTCTAATCAGGAGTCGGTAAAACTCCTCTGTATATTCTTGGACTGATCTTCCTGCTTGCTTTAACCCATGCATCTTCTTAAACAGATCTAGCTCGTAGTCCACAGGAATGAACTGCTTCTTCAATTTGTCCACCATGCGATCCCATCTTGTGATCTTCTCCTTTCCTCTTCTAAGTCTTTCCAGTTGAATCTCTTGCCACCAGATTTTGGCATGGCCTTTTAGTTTTGCCTTTGCAAACTTAACCCTATCTGGGTCCCTTATATCCTCATACTCAAAGTATTCGTCCAGTTCATTGATCCAATCGATCAACTCATCTGGTTTCAAATTTCCCGAAAATATACCCACTTCAATTGTAGGTCTTTTCCCAAACCTAGACATGGCCCTAAAAAGCCTTTCCTCTACAGGATTCAGAACTTCCCCGTCAACTTCCATTACTTCCTCTTCATTGTCATCCTCACTATTATCATCTGCGGCAATATTTGCTCCTCTACGAAGCTCCTCTTGCAATGCTTGTACCTGTCTCTGGAGGGCTCTAACCTCCTCAGGATCAACAGCTCTGGCCCTTCCACCACGCTCTCTTCATGGAGGCATCTTCTAACTCCAACCCACAACCACACAGTCCTGGTGCAAACTGCCTCACAGTCGGCGCTCTGTCTACACACTCAGGAAAACTAGGCTCTGATACCACTTGATGGGGACACAACCCAACAACCAGAATAGACACAATAGAAAGGGGGAATTACATTAACTAAGAAAATAAGCTGGTACAAACAGTGCAGAGAAAATAAACTCAAAACATGCCCTGCGGGCTTACAATAGCATAAATCTGGAGAATATTTCTCCTTTTAGCACCTCCTCTCAAGCTCCAATCCGAACTGCCTTTTACAATGCCAGAAATCTCCTTAAATAGACCCCAGAGGGTTAAGGACTAGGAGTACATTCTAGAAAGTGCTAGTAGGCATCCACCGACAAAATAGAAGGTTCCAGAAGCTGCGTTAGAAGTCGGTGCAATTCTAGAAGAATCCAGAAACGGTAGCCGAACTTCTGGGAGGCATAACTTTTGAACCGTAACTCCGATTGACGAACCGTTTACATTTTCGGAAAGCTCTCGAAGCGCTCTATAGCCCTATGGACAAGCGTTGCTCGTCCCCCATTTTTCGACCCTTTTCGAGGTCATTTAATGCCCCAAAACTGACTTTGAAGCATTCTTAGGGGGTCTCCAAAACCCGAAAAACTGCAATAACTTTCAAACCGTGGGGCCTTTTGACCTGATTCTTTTTCTGGAATGCTCTAAATCTTGATTACATTCATTTGGCCAAGTCACACCTTCTAGGTCACCAAAATGATGGTCAAATTGCATGCTCCTATTTTTCCAGGATTTTTAAATGCACTGATAGTTGAACTATGAGAGTTGGAACCTTTATTTGAGCCAAATGGGTATCCAAAAATGTAAAGACATAAAATAGAAACTAAGTCTAAGTACATTTTTTGGGTGACACAGGATTGCCCTTATACCTCTGGATGCTCCTGCATCACTCGGCTAAAGAAGGGACCAAAAATGTTGATGCTTAGCATCAACAGGTTCACTCAACACATGAACGAACATTCAACCAACACTGGATAACTTGGCACACACTAAAGAGTGAAATGGGATAACATGATAACCAAATGCTAACATGAGTTTGAAAAACTACAACTCATATGATACTGCAAAAATATTGGCACTCAACAATTTTTGCAACTTGGCCATGACTGCAACTCAGCAACAACTAACATAATGAACACAAATGAGCAAGATAACATGTCAACCTAGGATGCTCCTACATTAGACAATCAGGGTAGAAAGAAATGATTGTCTTGAATCATTGAGATGTCATAACTGAGTTGAATCCAACTTAGATTGAGAAATCTGTGTAGCATCTTCAACTGGTCTGTTCTTTCACTTTACCAAATATTCGTAGTAGTCTTTTCCTCTTGTGCTTTTACCAACTCTTTGATACAATATCTATTCAACATCTTCAATATAATTCTTAGGAAAATCATCTGATATAGAAACTTCCTCATCTAACTCATGATACTTGTACAAATTAGCAACGTTGAATATAGGAGATATATCCATGTCATCAGGTAACATAATTTCATAACCATTAACACTATCAAACTTCCTCAAGATCTTACAAGGTCCAAACTTCCTCATCTTTAGCTTGTTGTATGTTCCAATCAAAAATCTTCCTTTCTTCAAATGAACCATCACCTCATCACCAACTTAAAAAAATATGATATCTTCTAGACTTATCAACATTCTCCTTGTACATCTAATTACTTTGTTCCAACTTTGGCTTCACTTCCTTATGAAAAGACTCCATTAAATCAAAAAATTCCTCTCTTGTAGTACTTCTCTTTTCTTCACCAACAACATCCCTTAAATATAATACTCCTCTAGGTTGTACTCCAACAATAATCTCAAAAGGTGTTTTCCCTATACTTCTATTCATAGAACTATTATATGTAAACTAATCTTGTGCTAATACCATCTCCCAATTATGTGTTTATATCTCCAACTAAGAATCTCAACAAATTCCCCAATCTTCTATTCACAACCTCTATCTATCCATCTATCTATGGATGGATTATAGAACTAAACTTCAACTCATTACCCATCTTCTTCCACAAAGTTCTACAAAAATAACCAACAAACTTATTGTCTCTGTCAGAAATAATATTTCTTGGTAATCCACACAATCTAGCAATATCTTTGAAGAAAAGTTAAAGAACATTCTCAGCATCTAATGTCTTCTTACATGGTATAAAATGAGCCATTTTGGAAAATATATCCACAATAACAAATATAGAACCATACCCCTTTGATTTTTTAGGCAGTCCAAGAACAAAATTCATAATAATGTCACTCCAAGGTTCCTTAGTAATAAAAATAGGTGTATATAATCTAGTATTTTGACTTACTCCTTTTGCAACTTGACAAACTCCATAACTCTTCATAAACTTCTAAATGTCCTTATACATTTGTGGCCAATAATACTTCTCTTTTAGCAAACTCAATGTCTTATCACTTCCAAAATGTCCAACCAATCCACCACTATGTTTTTCGTTAATGAAATTAACTCTCATAGAACTTCTTGGTATACACAACTGAATACCATTGAACAACACACCTTCTTGAATGAAATATTCATCATACTTACTCATGTGATCTATTAGATTTGGTGCTCTGCACTTTCTCCACACCTTAGAAAAATTAGGATCAGTATGATACAACTATTTTATTTCATCAAAACCAAGAACTTCAACCTTCATCTCAGTCAATAAAGAATGTCTTCTTCTCAATGCATCAGAAACTTGGTTAGTTACTCCACTCTTATGATTAATCACAAATGTAAAACTTTTCAAATACTCAACCCACTTCATATGTCTTTGATTCAATTTATTTTGACTTCCAAAGTACTATAACACTTTATTATTAGTATACAACACAAACTCCTTAGCAATGAAATAATGTCTCCACTTCTTCAAAGCTTGAACAATAGCATAAAACTCTTGATCATACACTAAATACTTACTTTTAGAATAATTGAACTTCTCACTAAAGAAAAAAACAAGTTTACATTCTTGACTTAGCATATCTCCTATTGCACTACTACTTGCATCACATTCAACTTGAAATACCTTATTGAAATAAGGGAAATCCAATAGAGATAACTCAACAACCTTCTATTTCAATGTCTCAAAAATGATATTATCTCCATGTGTCCATTTTAATTCCTTTTTATCTCCTCTCATTGTCTTAGTCATAGCATTACAAATAGTACTAAAATTTTGTATAAACTTTCTATAAAAACTAGCCAAACCATGAAATGATCTTACCTCACCCACATTCTTAGGTGTAGGCCATTTCAAAATTTCTTTAACCTTTTCAAAATCCATTCTCAAACCATTAGCTAAAATCACAAATCCCAAATACACAATCTCCTCTTGCATAAAAGAACATTTTTTTAGATTAATCATCAACTTTTCTTCTTTTAATCTTTGCAATACTTATCTAACATTCTTAGGATATTCTTCCTTAATCTTATTGAATATCAAAATATCATCCAAAAAAGAGATCACAAACTTACCCAAAAATCCTTTTAGAACATTATTCATCAATCCCATGAAAGTACTAGGTGCATTAGTCAAACCAAAAGGCATAACCAACCATTCAAACAAACCATATTTTGCCTTGAAAGCAATTTTCCATACATCACCTTCTCTAATTCTGATCTAATGATAGCCACTCTTCAAATCAATCTTGGTAAATTACTTTTCTCCACTCAAAAAATCCATTATATTATCCATCCTTGGCATAGGAAACCTATATTTCACTATGATCTTGTTTATAGCTCTAGAATTAGTACACATCCTCCATTCCCCATTCTTTTTAGGTGTTAATATAGTAGGTGAAACACATGGACTCAAACTTTCTCTAATCAAACCTTTTTACAATATTTCATGCACTTTGTCTATTAAGTTCTTTATTCTCTGTAGGTGTCAATCTATATGGTGCTTTGTTCATAAAACTAGCCCCAAGAATCAGATCCATAGAATGACTTACACTTTTCACTCATGGTAAACCATTAGGAATACCCCTAGAATAATCTCTTTATACTCATCCAACAAGTTTTCAATTTCTATTGGTACTCAACTACCACTATCTATTACTCGATCATTACTAGCTTTTGTTACTTGATCATTGCTACCAAAACTCAAACTCCTAGGGATTATGGAAAACAAAAAGATTCTTCATTACTTCTTATTTAAATTGCTTTCCATTAACCATGAAAACTTGAATGGTAGAAACATTAACCTCATTTGAATTTTCAATCAAATCCATCAATATTTGCTTCTTCCCATTCACTTAAAGAGTATATTAATTCAATCTTCCATGGCATACAACATATCTATCATTTTTCCAAGGTCCACCTAACAAAATATGATAACAATCCATAACCATAATATCACATAAAACTTCATCGAAGTAATGTCCAATCTTGAACTTCACAATCCATTGCTCAATTACCAATATCTTATGCTCTTCTTTGATCCATGAAACATTATAGGGTTTATGATGCTTTAGAATCTACAAGTGAAACTTTTCAACTAGATCTTCTAATGCCAAATTTGTTGAACTTCCACTATTAATGATTATCTTGCAACATTTTCTAGCCACCTTACATCTGGTCTTGAAAATACTTCTCCTTAAAATAGGTTCCTTATCACTTCCCTTATTACATAAGGTTTTTCTCACGATCAAATTTTCTCTAGCCTCAAGCCCACTCGATCAACTCTAAATGTCCCCTTGAATCAAAAGATTTATATTACCTTGCCCACTTTTTGAGGATCTACATTCTAAGGATCTATGACCTTCTTTACCACATTTGAAACAATTACCTCAAAAACCACCTCTAGAATAAGAATTACCTCTTCCTCAATAATAACCAATACCTCCTCAATATGAATTTTCACCTTTCCACTTGGTCTTGTCTTTGTCATCATTTTTTCATTTAGATTTTCTGTTAACTTGCACAAAACTATCATATTTTCCACTTCCACCATAAGATCTACCTCTGCCTCTCTAGAATCTACCACCTATACATATTTATCTTTTTTCATACTTCTTTGTTAAGATATCCTAAGCTTTCAAGACATATTGATATGCTTCTTCCACACTTTCCAATTTCATGAAACTAATATCATCTTGAATTCAAGATCTCAATCCATTTAGATATCTTCCAATTTTCTCAACATCATCATCCTCATGTCCAGATCTAATGTACAATCTCTAGAATTCCTTAGTATACTCTCTCGTAGTCATGTCATTTTGTCTCAAATTTTGCATCTTTCTCAACAAGATAACCTGAAAATAAGTGGGAAGGAATTTTTTCTTTAGCTGGTTCACTATCTTCACCCAAGTCTTGATCTTCTCCTTTCCTCTCCTTTTTCTATCAATTTGCGAATTCTCCCACCATAGTGAAGCATGACCTTTCAACCTAGTAATTATAAGTTTCACCTTCCTATTATTAGGAGTGTTTTCATACACAAATAAATTATCCATGTTAGAGATACAATCCAATATAGCATTGGTGTTCAATTTTCCATCATAAGAAACAACTTCTACAGTAGTCTTAGAATGTGCCCTAGACTATACTCTCAACTATCTTTCCTCATCTTGATCTTCTTCAAGTTTTAGATTAGGATTTGGTGCTACTGCTTCATCATCACTCACATCATCAAGATGTGCTCCTCTCCTCTGGGCTATCTCCATAGTATCTAATCTGGCTACAATTTGCCTCAATGTCTACAATATGGCATTATCTCTATTTCCTCTACCTTGAACCATCTTTACAAATCAAGTTCCTACAAGTTCGTAATCCTCTATTAGTTATAGGTAAAATATGTAGATCTACAACCCTACAACCAAATTCAAATTAGGGTTCTACATGATCCAGTCTCCACAAAAATGAACCACAAGCTCTGATACCACTTGACAAAAGGAGGGAAGAAGAACTAGGGCCAAAGGCACACCCAACAATGCAAACCACCTTCCAGAGTTAACACAATGGAAGCAAACACATGAAGAGAACAACACCAATGAGAGAGAGAGAGAGAGAGAGAGAGAGAGAGAGAGAGAGAGAGACTTTTAATTATTTATCAAGCAATCAACATCCATGTCCAACTGTAAGGCCTTCTTGGTTATGACCAAAATACATTCAAGATCTATGATCTACATTCAAATTCACACTTCTAGACACATATGCAATAAAATTTTGAAACCCCCTTAGTTCTACCTTGACTCTAAGTCCAAAAACATTATTTATACTTTCCAAAATAGATTATAGAAGATTCTAAACTATTACATGATAGAAAGGCAGACCTTAAAATAGTCTGCACACATCCTACAACAATATCCTATCATAAAAGTCATGACCAGAATTGAACATGAAATTTAAGTCACACTAAGAACCAAAATACACAAAACTCAACTAAAAAAGGAACCAAAAATGTTGATGCTCAGTATCAACAGGTTCACTTGGCATATGAAGGAACACTTGACCAATATTAGATAACTTGGCACACATTAAAGAAATTAGCACACACTATAGAGTGAAATGGGATAACACATTAACCAAATATTAAAACAACTTGGGATAACTACAACTCGGCTGAAACTACAAAATTAATGGCACTCGATAATTGATGCAGCTTAGCAATGACTGCAACTTGACAAAAAGTAGAAGAAAGAACACAAATGAGAAAGATAACATGTCAACCTAGGATTATCCTCCATCATTAATGCATAAAGACTCTACAAGGCCCCTTACTTATATGCAACTAAGCCACAAGTCAACCTATCCAATAAAAGTGAAAATAAACCCTTACATTAAGTTCCTGTATGAGCCACAAGTTGGCTACAACATAAATTAAATACCTATCAAAAAATTAAATTCCAAAAGGTTGGCTCACAAAAAACATGGGGCAACACAAAAAACCAGGACTTGACTAAGTGTCAAAAACCACCGTTGAGCATCATAAAATCCTCAAGCATAACAAAGTCCCTTCATTGATTGAGCCGCTCAATCAACACAATAACCAAACCAATCAAGCTCCCTAGTATAAGCTAAGTAATCACCTTCACAAACTAGGAAACTTGGGAAACACTATAACCAAGCTTCATCGAGCTCGTAGTGTATGTTGAGTTCCTACAAGCATCCTCAAGCACCTTCGATGACTGAGTGCCCAAAGAAATGTCGAGTTCCTTCAACAACCAAGCACCTCTAGGATCACCAAGTCTATTGATCCAATAAGTTATCAACCAAGAGCTACCAAGAGATGACTAAGTAACCACTATCGAGCACCTCTTATTTAACCAAGTACTAGTCCAAGCACCCTCCAAAGAAACTATAGAGCCTCCTCCTATGAATTCCAAAGTAGCCACCAAGAAAACCCAAGATGCTCCTACATCAAGTTCCCTAGGTAAATAGAAAATTGTGTCCCACACTTTGATGTCCAAAGAAAGATCAACAACCATATTCATCTTCACTAAAGACTTCTACTTTAATAGGGACAAGAAAATCAACATGCAAATCATCCATATTTGCATCCATCTATCAAACACAAAAACTTGAACCATCCAATTAGCATGCTCACTCCCAATAAAAAATTGAACATAATGCTTCATCAATAACTCCATGTTAATAACTAGTAAATCTACACTAGTAGCAATAAATTCCACATTAGTAGCAATATATAACCCCTCAAAAACATATGTCAAAATCTCAGCACCAGCAATCTCATTTCTCACAACAAGATACTCTGCAATACAAAACTCATCACAAATAGCAACTAAATCATCCATGAACAAGTGCTCTACAATCTCCATGTTTGACTCAACTAATTAATCATGAAAACCAATCTCCATCCTAGCATCAACAAGGTTAGCAATATTCTTAGCAACAACCTCAAGTTGTTCTATAGGTTTTTCATTTGGCTCCACAAACTAGTCAAGAAAACCAACCTCACATACCTTTTTTACCTCCTTTGAAACCTTTTAATTTCATCTTCTCTCTCAAAGAAGTCTTTTAATTGGCCAAAAAACTCTCTTCTAGATCAATAGATTCCAACTCCAATAGCATATAACTTCCTTTTTCTATTTCTCAACTCTTTTAGAAAAATAAGCATCTACAATAGTGTCCACCCAAGAAAATGTTTCATTAGACCTCTCCACTATATTATGAATATTTACAATCATCCTAGGTTCCAATCATCTTAGAGACATCTTCAAAGATCTTTGCAAAACCTTTGCAACAAATCACCAAAAGATCAATCATCCCCAACAAGCTCAACCATCCATCTTTGCATCCATTGATCTATCAACAAGTCCTCTGTAATTGCAAGTCAGAACCACAATCTTCCACCTCACAACCAAGAGATCTAGGACTCCAAAAAGAATATTCCACCACTAGATTGATTTCTTCCCATATCAACTTCTATCAACCAAAGGTCCTAGTGCAAATTGCCTTGACTTTGGTGATCTATCAACATGCTCATGAATAACTATTCTTTGATATCATCTAATATAGTGAGGATCCAAGTGTACCTCTACTGGAAGTAATCTAGATCCCTTTAAGTAACCACAAAGTGGAAACATAATACAAGAGACCAAATCTAATACCAGTTCTCAATACTTTATTCATAAAATAACTATTTAGATGCAATGTGCTTGGCTATAAGGCCTTCCAAGTTTTGGCCAAATAGAATAGCAATTACAAAACCAATTTTACAAGATCCCTCAAGATCCAATCCCAACACTAGCTAGTCTAGATCCACACTCTCATAGAAACCTCCAAGGAAGATCTCAACTTGTGCTCACAAGCCCACCAAGAAATCTTCTTATTTCCTAACCCTTAAATACTAGCCCTTCTCAAAAGTCTCTCTTCTACTACATCCTCTTCTCCAAGATGGATGATTATAATGACTCACTCCTTTGAATAAATTCCTAAAGCCTCCATAAGACCCCCCTAATTATACCCAACTAAGTCACAAGTCAGCCTAGCCAATACAAATTAAAATTAAACCTTATATTATATGCCCATGCAAGCCACAAGTTGGGTGCAACATAAATTAAATACCTATACACAAATTAAATTCCAAAAGGTTGTCTTATAGAAAAATCAGACAACACAAAAATCCAAGACATGATTGAGTGTTAGAAACCACCATCGAGCATTTGCAAATCCTCAAGCATAACTGAGCCACTTCATTGACTGAGCAAATCGGTCAACAAAACAACCAAACTAGCTAAGCTCCCTAGTATATGTTGATTAATCATCTTCACATACTAAGTTCCTCTAGCAACTAAACTCCTTCAAAGACTGAACAACTTGTGAAACACTGTAACCAAGCTTCACCAAGTTCCCAGTGTGTGTTGAGTTCTTGCAAGCATCATCAAGCACCTTCGACGACTGTGTGTCCAAAGAAATGTCAAACTCCTTTGACAATTGAGCACCTCTAAGGTTGTCAATTTCATTCATCCACTAAGTTCTCAACCAAGAACTACCAAGAGATGATCAAGTAAGCACTACCAAGCACCTTTTCTTTAATTGAGTACCAGTCCAAGCACCCTCCAAAGAAACTACCAAGCCTCCTCCAATGAACTCCAAAGTACCCACCAAGAAAACACAAGATGCTCCTACATTAAACATATTCAAGCATTCAAACATCATAAATGACATAGTTTGACACTAGAAAAAACTCAAAAAGTTACAAAAATGGAGGAAAAACATTAATTTAGTGCTCAAAATGCTTAAAATATCAAAAGCACATCAATTGCACTATTTCATTTATCAAAAGTGATATTTAACTCAAAGGAACTATTTCAAATATGTAAATATGCTAAAGAACTTTGAAGAAGCACTAGTTTGGTAAACATGTGATTTTAAAAGTATTAAATGATTTTCATAAATAAAAAAAAGAAAAGGACACTATTTGAATGCACTATCTGTTTTCTAAAAAGTAGAGGAACTCAAAATTTCATGGTATGCGCTAAATCACAGAAATGCACTATTCAAAATTTTGGATTTTAATATGCATCATTTCATTGCATGGATGTGTTAAATTAGTTTTTAAATGTGCTAAAAAAAATTAAATGAGTCGCATAAAAATCAAATACACTAAGACATTTAAAAATGCATTCACACATGAAAATTAATGTATAAATTAAAAAAATTTATTGCAAAATGAGAAAATTGGAAATTCAAGAGGTTTTTTTAATTTTTATTGGTAAACAACCAGATCCTAGATTAATTATTATTATTTTTTGGAATTAAATATTATTATAAGTTAAGTGAATGTAGATTTGAACCCAAGACGTCTCACATGAGAGGCTCACAAGTTACCATTTTGTTGTAGGCTTTTTCCTTGAAAATGGAAGAGGTTTTGATTGACTTCTCAAAGCACAATATTTTTTTGGATAGTAAAATCTATGGCCTCTCTTGAATTGATGCTCCCAAAGTGGCACAACCATCTTCCCAGTGTCACGGCTTAGGGATGAATAGTAAAAGTGAATAGTGAAAATAAATGTACAAAACTAAGATTTTGATCCTTTTAAACTTAATTTTGCAACCTAAGGAGAATTTTTTGATAGCAATTATTTTCATCAATAATTTAAAATTGTTATTAGAAATATTATCTTCACAACTTATCATTTATTAGAAATCAAATTGAAATTCCCTAATTTTTTAACTTAACCCCAAGTCATTTGATGTTCAATTTTGATGAGGTAGATAACCAATATTCAAATAAAATATATTAGAATCATTTTAAACAATGGAATTTATGAAAATAGGGATAATAAATGCAATAAATTAAAATCATTACTTGAACAATGTAATCCTTCAAATCGGATAATCAAGTATTGTATCAACATCAAAACATCAAATACCAAGAATCAAGTAATCAATCATTGAAATTGAAGTAGAAATCAAGAAAAATAGGCAATCAAGTCATTCTTTGAACCAAAGCACTTCACATATCAGTTCAAATAGGGGCATTTGTAGACACCTTAAAACTAATAGAATAATCAAATCAATGTACTACCAAATTAATAAGGATTAAATCAAATCAAAGATAACAAATAAAGATAAATAAAATTAAAGTGATCAAAAAAATTAAAAGTTGAACAATGAAAATTGATATTTATTGATTATTAATGAAAAAGAATAAAATTAAATCAAAGATATTAAGTAATTATTTAATTGATTTTATATTATGATAAAATAGACTAGAGTTTCTATGTAAAACCCTTGAATCTTTTGGGCTCTCACACCAATGGTTAAATCTTATTTTTAATTGCATGACAACCCCAAAAATATCACTTCTCATAAATGGTACACTAGAAAGATTCTTTGGTATATCAAGAGGAATGAGACAAGGGGATCCAATCTCACACTTCCTATTCACTATCATGGTAGAGGCATTTAGTAGAGCCATTAAAAAGTCTTAGATAGAAACTAAACTTAAAGGAGTATTAGGAACCAAAGGATTACCCAAAATTACACATCAAAAACTTACATATGGTACCATACACCCTCAAGAAAATACTTTGGAAGAAGCACCAAAATTTTGGACAAATAATTAATAAATGTATGGAAGCCTAAGGAAAAACAAAAAATGCTCACAAATCTGAAATATTCTTCTTAAACACACACCCTAAAACAAAAAGAAGTATTTACCACTGAATGGATTATAAAAAGGTTCTTTTCTCTTGTAAATACCTAGGTATCCATTTGGAAAATACTAATAAAGACTTTAAATCTTGGTACCTCATTTAAGAAAAATTAGATTGAAAAAAATAGTAAATTGGAAAGGGAGGTGGGTAACCAAGGTTGGATGAGTAACCAAGATTAAATCAGTTATGTCTGCTATTCCAACTTTCCAGTTGTCATGTCTTCCTCTTCCTAAGATAATTATACATAAACTATATAACAAACTTAAAATTTGTTTTGGAATAGTGTGGAGAAGAAGAAAAATAAGGACCTGATTAAATGGGATTGATTAGAGTAATAAGGTATTTTCTTATTAACTCTATTTTTCTTAAGCTAAACTTTAGACATATAATAATCAATTGTATTATTGATTATTATCATGCAACCTAGGTTTTATCTTTTGGGGTTTTGATCTCCTTTATAAGATTTGATCTCTTTGTAATATTACAACATTCACTTTTGATTAATATAAATTTATCTTTTTTCTCATCAATAGTGTCTCCTTTGTGGATTTGTGAATTCTAACATCCATAGCTTTTCTCCTCTTTTTCTATGACAGGTGTTTGAATGCAGTGATCCTTGGGAGTTGTGGGGTTGATCTCTCATCAACTTCAACATGGTATCAAAGCATAAATCTTCATGCCCCTATTATGTTTATGAGAGGTTTGGCTTGGTTTTCATATCTATGTTTTCTCTTTTAGAGGGTTTCAATTTACAGAGGTGTTTTATAATGGATTTTGGTGGACTTTTTCACTTTGAAACCAAAAAAACATCACCTTTGTGCTTAGAGCATCAAAAAACCCCCATTTCAATATAAAATACATCTAGTTTGCACAAAGTTGACTTCTAGAGAAAAATTAGTTTAGTCCAAGGTCGTATGGCATTGGGTTTGAAAACAAAGTGGCACTTTACTTATTTTTTATCAAATACATTGAAGTCAAATTTTTTTATAGCACCCTTTGTTAGGATAAAGTGCATTTTTTTTGTGGATGCTTTTCTTAAGAGAAGGAACCTTTTTTGAGAAAACAAATGAACAAAAAATTTGGTGTCTACAATTTTCCAAGATGTAGGCCCACCTATCCCTTCAACCTATCCATGCATTGGGAGAAGCTTTCTTTGTTTACCCAAGGCAGACATTCATACTTAACACTACATATAGTGTATTAGGATCATCCACATACCATTAGAACCTCATGGTTTGAGCACCACTCTTTTTATTTTTGGAAGCAGAGAAAGTTTTATTTTGTGATACCATTATTCTTGGATCACTTGCACTATATTTCTCTCTAGTCAAGCATTTTTTCAAGGAGGTGAGTATAACTCTCATTTTTTTCCCACCCATCGTCCTCCTTTTTTGGTGTCCCATATTTTTCCTACTTCTATGTGCATGAAGTCAAGTATTTTCTATGTCACGGGCCCTGATGCCCTTTTTTGGTGCTTGACTTTTTAGAGATGCCACCAATTTCCCCTTACATATTTTTATGGGCATGTTATTTGGACATGTTTCATTCAGAGATTGGTGATTTTATTTTTGAGCTTATTTTTTAATGGGTGAAATTTTATAAGGGCATTGGGCCCTCTTTCCCCCTTGGCCTCTATTTGTTATAGGATTTTTCACCTATGATTCTTTATTGGGCATTAGCTCTCATTGATAGTTTTGAGGTCTTCTATGTGATTTATTTTTCATACTTCCAATTATAGTTTTGGATATTAACATGGTATCATAATTTTGTATCATTATATAGTTGTTTCAATGTGTTAGCAAGTGGTTTCAGCTTGTTTGACCTCTTTTATAGAGGTTTTTACTAGTCATCTATGTTATTGACATGTTAATTCCATTATTTTTCCTCACATGGCATTTTTTTGTATCACCACCAAAATGTTTTTTACTAGCTTTGGCTTCCATTTTTGGGTAGAGATTTTTCCCAACAACTAGATTTTTTTTTTGACAAATTGGATAGGTTTCAGACATTTTTTGTCTTGACATCCATTTGACTATCAAATTTGAGCTCATCATTTGTTGACATCACTACTGCATCAACAACCCTGCGAGCCCTTTTGGCCCAGTTTAGACCTATCTATAGATTTTTATCATATCTTCCTCATTCAAAATTCATTTTTGGAAAAAAAGATATTATCAAAAAGTTGCTTCTGAGCCTATCATATTGTTGCTAGTTATTTTGAGTTTTGTTATTTTTTTATGGTTTTTTTCAATCAATGTTAGGAGTTCTATTTTTAACTCTAGGAGACATATCTTGAGCATCTAATTTATTATTTGGGAATTCTTTATATCATTAGAAAGATATTTCAGATCTCTTTCTAGTGATGTTGGTTATGTTTTCAGATTCTGGTCTAGGCACATTCTATTTAGTTTTTTTTTACATTTTTGCATCTAATGGATATCTTGGATATTTTAGGTTTAGGGATCAATTTATTTTCTTCAAATGATTCCTCATGGGATGTACTATCTATGGTATCAATATTATGTTTCTTCTACTCTTTGTAGACATCTATTGTATGCATTTAAAAAAATGCAATAAGATAAAGTTCCATATTCTATCTATATTTTTATTTTAGTTATTTTTCCTTATAATTTGAGTAGTGTTTTCTAAGAGAACTCATGAAGATTATAGTCTTCTCTACCTAGTCAGATTCTAGTTTAGTGGGGATTCCTCATACTAGTAGTCATTTTTTGACAGAGCTTTGCAACTTTTTCATTCTTTAGTAGTGTGTCTTCATGATCATTGTTTTGTTCTTATCTTTTGGGACATTCTCTAGATTAGAGGCTTCTTTAGAGCTTCACTAGTTCTTTTAGCATTCTTTCCTTCTCTTCTTGGAGTAGGATTTCTCCTGTGGTCTTCTCTATTTCTCATCTTTACAAATATTTTTTTGTGCTTGGGTTCCTCATCATGCCTTTACTATCAAGACCCAAAAATCTACTTTTAGTAGTAGTTTCTAGGTTTTTATCTACACCCTAAGTTTATCTTAAGGGGATTGTTAGAGTAATAAGATGTTTTCTTATTCACTCTATTTTTATTAAGCTAATAATGTAACCTAGTTTTTACCTTTTAGGGTTTTGATCTTGTTCATAAGGATTGATCTCTTTGTAATATTACAACATTCACTTTTGATTAGTAGAAATTTATCCTTTTTTCTCATCAAGAATGTCTACTCTATGCATCTGTGAATTCCAACCTCCATAGATTTGCTCCTCTCTTTCTGTGATAGGTGTTTGCATGCAATGATTCTTGGGAGATGTGGGTTGGTCTTTCATCAACTTTAATAGGTACAATATATGCAAACCTAGAGAATTGGGAGGATTAGAAATTAAAAATATAAGCTAGAAACATGAAGCATTAGGAGCAGAACTAGTTTGGAGAGTGTATCATGAAAAAGACATCACATGGGATAAAGTTCTTTATCATAAATATCTTTCTAGTTCTAGCCCCCTATCATTATTTTGTGCTAATAATCCTCCAAAAGGGATCCAAATGATGGAACTTCATGATTGACTATTGTTCTCTCATTTGTAAGAATTTAAGATGGGATATAGGGGAAGGAAGGGATGCTTTATTTTGAGAAGACTCATGGGATAGACTCCCACCACTAGATATCCTTAATCTCCCTCCCAATATCATGAATACATTAATCAATATTTGATGTAAGTGTATCTATGATAAGATCAATAATTTAAGAATGAAAATCAAACAAAGATATGGAAATGAAAATTTGTAAAAGAAACAAACTTATTAGATTAAAAAAAAAAACTACTTTATGATAAATTTATTAGCCAAAGGCTAGTAAACCATAAAGATAAAAAGGACAAATTAATATGGGGAGTGTATAAAAATAGGAAATACAATGTAAAAAAGGCTATGAGCTGATTATTTATCCACAAAGATGGGAAAAGATAGATATCCATATGTCCCTCTATTGGGATCTAGTATGCTTACCTAAGGTAGGTATTTTCTCATGGGAAACTCCCCAAAGGATAATTATCATAGCAGAAATATTCACAAAGATGGGTTTTGAAGGGCTCTTGAAACTCCCATTATGTAAATCTAATTCAAAAATAGAGGAATAACTATTATTACACTGTCTTTTTGCCAAAATTTTTTGGATATGGTTATGTCAAAAACTCAATTGGTCATCGACAGTTCCTAACAATTTTTGGGAACATTTAAAAAGTTGGCTGAAACAAGGGCAATCAAAGATTTATTATAATCTATGAAAAATCTCCCCTTCAATAATTCTTGGGAATTAAGGAAGGAATGAAATAGAAGAATTTTTACAAATGAAGAAATGATTATCTCATCCTTCCTTAATAAAGTGGAAGCCAATATAGCTAAAGTTTTGAACAATAATCTAGGGAATTCAATCAAAGAAGTAACCTTTTCTAAGTAGGATGTAAAAATGAGAAAAAATTGACAAAAATATTAACAACTCACCAATGATACATCTCAAATAAAACAAATAGGCAAGAGAAAACTACAAATGGGAACCCCCACTAGTAGCTTGGGAATAGCTAAACTTTGATGGAGCATCTAGAGGAAACCATGGCAAAGCAGGCTTAGGTTGTATCATTCACTCAATGGATAGCTCATGAATGGCTAAACAAGCCAAACCCATAGGGATAGTTTCAAATAACATTGGTCAATTAGAAGCTTTAACAGAAGGCCTTAATATCATCCTATAGCTAGGCATCAAATGGTTAATTATAGAAGGGGGTTCACAAATAATTCTAAGTGCCTTAAATAAAAACCTAATTGGATTCTCAACTTGAAATTGGGAAATGATCTATTACTAGTCAATAAATTTTAAGAAAATAGAATCCAACATATCTAATGAGAAAGGAACAAAGAAGCAATAACATTAGCTAATTTAGGTGTTGATGGAGAAGATATCCTTATTAAAAATATATAAGAGATGTCCAAAAACCTTTAACATAATAAATTTAGTGAGGAAAATAATGATAATTACTTAGTCATAATTCAATGTCCATAATTTCTCATTTTCAAATTTTCTAAGTAATCCTCCTTCTTTATCAGTTATGAAAAGATGTCATTTGAGATCTTAAAATTTTAGAATTAAATATTTTTTCTACTTTTTCCTTTACATAGTTATTAATCCTACATATAAAGGTTGGACCTCTTAATTAAGTTAGAGGTAAAAAATTCTAGATTGGCTTGATATTGACTGTTAGAAAGCTAAATATTGTTAATTACTTTATAACTTGCATATGAAAGTAAACCAACAATTCTAAACAATAAATATAACCATATAGATAGAGAACTCATAACACCATTATTTGTTAACTAGGGAAACCCTGGCTAAGAGAAAACCCCAGTGGGGATGATACCCACAAGATGATTCACTACATAAAAGGCTTGTGTTAAGGATATTGTGTTGAAGATTGGATAATAGTGATATGTATTTTCATTTAAGGAAATACATGATGTACATGTTCATAGGAAACCTAAAAAATAAAGATACCTTCTATTTGATAATTAGAAAATTGTCTAAGTATAGGATTTGGTTTGCATCAGTGTATTGTTTTATTTTTAACTTGTTTTTTACATCATATTATGATTAGTGAAGTTACATGGAGATAGTATACATGTTGGTGATGATATATATATACTCAAAAGTCAGTATGAAATGTACAAAATAGACATAATCATGTTTGAAGTGAAACAAGATAGCAGAATTGAAGGAAAGGATTATTTTGTTTACAAAGATAATTACTAGTCCAATTAGGGCTGACATCCTAGATGTTTACTATAAGTTGGAAAAGTGGGTTATGGTCTTAGTTGACCTAGCAGAAATTTGTGTAATGGCATGGTGTTTATGCAAAGGACATTTTGTTGTAAGATTTTAGGAAGTGATAGACTATATTGCAAATGCTATCTTGTAATTATAAACAAACATTTGTGAAAGTGATATATGAAAATTTTTGCATGAGCTATTTGGTGATTTGAGATTGAGTTAAAGATCAAAGATCAATCAAGGAAGAAGTTATGGTACTTATGTTAAATGTAATTACTTCTTTGGGTCTTGTAATTGGAAGTGCATGTTTGGGTAGTGGGCTCATCTTCAATTCACTGTACTACAACTCCTAATAGGGTTGGAATCTCCTAATAGGGATTGTAAGTCTCCTAATAGGGACTCCTTATACTAAATTTTTCCACTAACTCCTAAAAAATTCCATCCTTTAAAAATGAACTTACACATTAGTATATTATCTAGTGGGTATCATCTCCACTAGGGTTTCACTAGTTAACAAAATATGGTTTTATGTGTTATCTTTGTGCATTGTTACTATTACTATTAAGCATTACTCTATTGCTTTGTTATCCATAGTTTAAAGTAAGTAATAATATGTAGTTGGTGACTAAAGTTTGTAGATTACTGATTCACCGCCCCACCCAATAATCCCTATTTCTAACAGTTGGTATTAGAGTGTAGTTACTTTGAGGAGGCTTAACATCTTAAGTAAGATCCCTATGGATATGGAATAGTTGATGAAGAACCTTGAAGAAGCTCTTGAATAAATTGATCTCCTTACTAAAGAATGAGATAAGCTGAAGGAAAGATATGAAGACTCTAAGGTATACATTGGTCAATTGAAGGAAAAGATTAAACATCTCAAATACAAGATTAAACCTACTAAATTTGGAACTAGTGATGATGAGTATTCAAAGTTGAAGATAAAGTACAAGATCTTGAAAGATGAGTTGAAGATTACAAATCTAAAGATGACTTTGAGAAATGATCCTACCAAATTTAAATATAATTTGAAGATAGAAAATGTAGATCTGAGAGCAAGTTTGGAAAAGAAAACATTTGAGTTTGAAACATTGAAAGAAGATTGTGAAGAACTCCATAAGTAATATACTATTGTGAAGGGTAAATTAATATAGCACAAGAAGCAGCTTGAGAAGCTTTGTTCTAGTAGAGAAAAGATTGATGATTCAATGTCAATTCAAAGGCCTACCTATGATAAGATTGGTCCTAGATATTTAATTAACATGTCTACAAATAAACCTAAGATTAGATCAGATCTAAAAGAAAAAGACAAATATGATGATAAGATTGAATCCAATCAATCTTCTAAAAAATCCAAAGAAATTGAGCAAAACAAGGAAGTTGAAATTTTGGATGAACTAAAGCATATGGAATCTCCTAAGGAAATCAAGTATGAATGTAGAGGTAAGTGTTTTTTTATGTAATGTAATAGGTCATATGAAAAGAGATTGTACTAATAAGTCATTTAATCATCTTAAGGACTTTTATTATCATAATTGTCATGGTATGGGTCATAATGGAATTGATTATAGGAAACCTAAGTATGATAATGGTAGAAGAAATAGTAGAATGTTTAGAAATACTTTCCCTATAGATAGAAGAAGATCAAATGAAAGGACATCAAGAGAAGGATGATCTTATGAAGACAGAAGACAGATCATGTGTTATAAGTATAACAACTTAGGACACATTACTTTGAATTGTCATGCACCTAATGATTAGTGGAATCCTAGAAGTAGAGCACTAGTATGTATATTATGTAACAACTTTGGACACATAGTAAAGTACTATAGAATGGATAGAAACTTTGGAGATAGAAGGAACAATTGAAGAAACTTTGGGAATAGAAGGAATGATCAAAAGAATGTTGGAAATGATAGAAGGAACCATGGAAGGAACTCTAAAACTAATAGAGACAATGAGGAAGACATAGACATTTTTAGTGAACTTCAAGAAGAACTTAATGAAGCATTTGTGAAAAGAGTAGATATCTCAAAAGAAAATTTAGATGATGATGAGACAAGAAGATCGAAGCTAGTTGTTGAGTTTGATCCAATTAAGTTGAATAAAGCTTGTTGACAACACTAGAATTTGAGAACTTCATTCAAAGATCAAATTAAAGGTAGTAAAGTTGGGAAAAGATGAATCTAGTTATGTTTAGATGGTACCTAATATTGCTTGTAATTTGGAGCTTATTTAGTCATAGTAAATGTCAATTCTTTAGCAGAAGATGAAAAGTATGATTTTGTAGAGAATTTTGTTATGTGAAGTTCAATAGAGGTTTTTCATGATGAAAGGAACCTATAGTAAACCTCGAATGAGATTAGAAGATCAGATAAATGATTTTGAATAGTTATTTGAGTATAGAATGTAAATGATATCTTTTTCATATTTGCAAGTATGAAATTAATGCAAGTTCTAGTTGATGGAATAAATGGAGTACAGAATTGATTTTCGCTTCATTGTGAATACATCCAAAGCAAAGAACATTCAGAAGCAACTTGTTAGAGCAATTTTGAAGCAAACCCCATTTTTTGAAAAACATATTTTATCATTTTTCTACAAATTTTTTTGGTAAAAGTTCTTATTTAATATAATCATGGATATTTTAGTAGTGTACAATGTTGAGAACGAAGATAGACCTAAGTTAAAGATTATTTTCATAAAATATACTAAAGGGAACCCTAACTTGGTGTTATCTATCACTTTGAACAATGCAGTATATCTCAAAGATGTAGGAAGTTATTTGTATAGTAAGTTTTATTTGATTGGTAGTGAATTTATGAAAAAATATATGGAATTGGTTTTCAACCATGACATGACTATGAAGCCCAAATTTGAACATTTAAAGGAACTAGACTTATTTAAGTATCACTTCTACCATGAGTTAGACATAGATCATATTGAGTACGATACATGATGGTAAATTATGGATGCAAGATAATGTAGTTGATATTTTTTTTGACCTTATTCATGAGGTAACTAGTCTTAGTGAACATGGTAGTGTACCTATAGGTGAGATAATGGTCAAGAAGAAAGTTGAGAGTTATAGTGAAGTAGTGTATAATGGAAAGGCTATGGTGATCAGCAACATCAAGCAAGATGATGTAAGATTTTTAAGTAGAATTATTTCCTATTCTATTTGTGCAAGTTTTAAGATTGTGTAACGCCCCGCCAAGGGATCCAAAAGAATTAACCCAAAGTTTTACTAACTTTTCCAAACAATTTTTTTTTTTTTAAAATCACAAAAGATAACCATTCATATCAAACACATAGTAGCAGAAGTACTAACATACATATAACTAGAAACATTCATAACAAGTTACATTCCTTAAGGATCCCTTGACATTGAATCACCTTTGATCTAATTAATATTGATTCTAACCACTACCACATCCACATGAAAGAATAAATAGAAAGTCCAATCTCTATATTACACATTTTTTCCAAATGCCTCTTGGAAATTAAATTTGAAGTGCTCAATCATCCATTGTACATGACACAGGCTATGAAAGGCTTAAAAGAATATACATACATAAAAATAAAAATACATCATCCTCATCGAATCCATGATACAAAGTACAATAAAGTAAATGAAACCAAATTCCATACCTGATACATCCATCCAACAATAAAGATATAACAATCATCATAAATGATAACCATCCATCATAAAACACATCTAATTAAGTTCATGGTTCCTCCCAACCATCAATAGCATCATTAGACCATCATGGGCCCTAGCCATCCCTCCACACATAACATCCAAAATTACCAAAGAGATCATCGATATTATCATAGTAGGAATGTCACTCCTAAAACATACTACAACATATGCACAAAGAAATCTAACATACTACAACATATGCATGCAAACATTGAGCATAAGATGATCTTACAAATTAGATAACATCATCTATCACATGCTAATCATCAATATAAAGAAATGTACTAGTAAATAACATCCATCAAAAGATCCAAGAATTGAATGAAGATAAATACCAACGAAGAATGCACAGGAGGAGATAGTCTCAAGTCCCAAACACGATATCAAATCACATAACACAAATACTCTCTAATTCCAAGAATCCTAAAAGTATGCTAGCTCAATAGTTCCAACACATAGATCAACATCTAGACCCAGAGGTACCACAAAGATACATAGGAAATCTACTATGTAAGCAGGAAAGTGTCATCACACAAATCATGCAAGAGCTACCGTGGTAGTCTCTCAATAGACCCTAGCCCCCTAGTGATCCCTATGTGGCCACTAGTATCCTCTCATACTGACGAGGCATACTATGGAATGCAAGGTCACAACCAAGCATTCTCTCTACTCCCATCCTAGTATGTACTAGCACTCAAGGCATGGGAAAGAACATACAATTATCTTCTTAGGTTCATTTTAATCCCCATTTAGTGTAAATTTTTTCACTTATTAAAACAACTTACAATGAGTTACCTTGGTAGCCACTTAGGGCTCCGGCCCCCATTGCAAGCCACTTCCTGAAACTACAAGTAGATAACCTACCCTAAGCTCATGGAATCATAAATCATAAAATACCAAAAGATAATCCACAATATAAACATCAAATCTCCATGAGAAACTGAAAAGCATCCATAGATAATCATGACCACAATAGTTCTCTATTGGCAACTAAAGGTATCACTGATAATCACTATATCCATTGGTTCTCAACAAGCAACCAAAAAGTATCTCAAATTAATACTAATCGAAGACTCCAAAATGGCCAAGTCAAAACATTTCACAACATGAAAACATCAAGAAATAAATCAACACTTTAGTCCCATCATGGCGACTGGAAAGTAGTCCAAGGATAACTGATCGATAACTCAAAAATGGTTAAGTCAAGTGTCTCATACATATAAATCTCAGCTTCACACAAGAAGACTGATAAGCATCAATGAATGATAAATACAAACATCTCATAGAGCATACCATCACATTACCATGGTTGGCCTTAGAAAGATCGAGATCAAATAACATCACCATGCCATCACATTCACATATCTCCCAAGCCTCTGGTAGATGTCCTAACTGGTCAACACTCTAGGACCACCCAAACCTCAAACATGGATAGCATAAAGAGCAAGATACAAACACATATTTTAGTTTGCTTTTGCAATCACATGGTTAAGCCAAATATCAGGTTTCAATTTTTTGTTTTCAAGTACATTTCAAGTGTATACGATTCTTCATTTAATCTACAAATCAACCCATTTATTTTTTTGAATAAAACATAGAATTATCCCTCCATTATTTTAAAACAATTCTCTAAAATAATCATAAGATAATTATTTACTTATTTATATCATTGAACTAGTTTCCATTGACTTTTAGATAAAATCATTCACATTATTCAAAACATTAGAATAATACTTATCAACTTTCAAATAGTTAGTTTACAATTTCCTTTAAACACTTCAAGGAAAATCATTTATTTAAAATAATCTTCATTGATTTTAGTAAAATCAATCTCATTAATAATTCAATTATTTAATTCTACTAAACACTTAGTAATCTCTTTTCTTTTAATTTTCCCTCATTTAAAAATCCATTTACTAAAATTGACTAATAATTAATTAGACTCCTTCTACTATTAATTAATCTTAATTAAATTAAATCAATTTAGATTAGTTAATAAACATATAAAACTAATGCATAATAATAAGATTCTACTTTTATTTGAACCCAAACCCAAATCAATTTCCAAATCTTGATTCTACTAAGGGAAGATTGCAATAATATTTTTAATTCCCATAACTAGATCAAACAATATGCATGCCCAAATTCCAAATTACAAAATTGAAGATTCATCGAGAATTATTCAGACACACATAATAGACACAATGAAGATAAGAAAAGAAAGAGTGTAAATATGTGAAATAATCAAGAGTGCCTACCTGGACACTAATGCTAATTCGCTACACCTCAAAAAATTGTAGAGAAGCTCCTCCTCTTAGATCCTTCTTCTTTCTGAAAATTCCTTCCTTCTCCAACATTTGCAATTCCTTCAAGAACTGAAACCCCCAAATGACTAGAAGTTCTTGTAGAAGCATATGAGGATGTCCATACACACTAGGAGAGCCTCTATATAAAGGTTACTAAGATGCATCTAAATTGTGTCTAGAAAGAACTAAGAGATAAGCATGACAACTAAGCACATAACTTCCATGATAAGAAGATAAAGATGATGAGGTGTCTAGAATTTTGTAGACACCATGTGATCAAATAATGTGCTAACTCCTAAGTCTAGACAACACATGCATAATTAGAGTACAAACTCCTATGTTGTCAACATGACAACTCACAAGAGTTTGCATACTCCTATGTGAATAAATATTAAAATAATACATATTAATTAATTTAATTAAATTTCTTTATTTATTATTCACTTGCCTCTTTTTAAAATTAATTTATTAGTTTTAAATCTCATGCACTCACTTTAATAAATCCACTTGTTTTATCTTAATATATTTATATTTTAATCACATGCACACATCATGCAATCTAGAATCTTTTAATAATTTTAATATCTTTTCTACTCTTAAATTTATTTTTGAAACTTTAATTGATAAAATATTTATTAACTTAAATAATAATATTATTTAGCACTTATTAAAAATGACCTCTATAAATAATTATTGTCACGTTCCAAATTTAAACTTATAACTTTTATCTTCAAATTTAATTCTTTTTATTTAATTAATTTCCCAATTAATTAAATAAAATTAAAATATTAAAATATCATATTAATTTTCCATTAAATTAAACCATTAATTAAATCTTTTAATTAGGCTTAATTAATAGAAAATACACTAAAGACTCATAAAGTAAAATATGAAAACCCATCATAGCAAAACACATACAAAATCAAACCAAATTACGTCATCTAACGTATTCGAAGGGTACTCAACTCAAATACTTGTCCTAATTTTCAATTAGAACAAATGGCTTAAAGGGTTGAGATTTGGACTTGAGAATTTATCTCCCCTCTCTTACCATTGAGATAATATGATAGGGTACGCTCATCCTGGCAATTCAGGGAAGTCGATACCCAGTACCTGCAACCTATATAAAATCTATGCATGTACAAGAACAACATATACTAAGCTAAATAGGCAATGAAAGGAAGTGGTGCATCATTTAGATCCTAACTAGTAGGTGACTACGACTCCCTTCCTTAATCACATAAGAAATGCCATACAGAAAGAAAACAAACACACACATCGTACACATGCAAGTATGGGGTAAGTATCCATAAGAAAACACATATGATAATAAATCATCTAACTAATCATCATTAATAACTGAAAACACTGTGATAATCATCATACATACATGAAGTAAGGAGTGTCAAGTAATCTCATCATATGATCAACTAAATCTGAAACAATATATGATAATCTCAAAATAATGTCACTAAATAATCATAAAACTAGCCCTAAAAGAGTTCAAAAATGATAACAAAAATGCAACCTAGGGGTAGGCACTATAGATTGATGAACTTTTAGTAGGATTCATCTATGAAGCATATAAGATATGTATAGAGAAGGAACAAGTGAATCTTAGTGAAATTCTAAGAATGCAACTCTTAGAGAACGTTGAAAAGATCAAGAGGACAAAGAATAGTGTGCTTAGATTCTAGTCACTGATCAATCACATATTCTTTCATGTACTTGAAATATTTCCTTACTTATCATTCATAGACATAATGAGTAGTGACAAATGTACAATGGAAAAGATTACAAAGGTATGTAGAAGATATCCCACAGATAAGAAATTAGATAGTGGCAACTTGATAATGCAGACATTTTAGAACGAAATGAAATAAAGATATAGAATTGCACCTACGATTGTGGATATATTTAAGGAAGACATTTGTATTTGGGTTGATATAGATCATACCTATACTCAAGTAGTGGAGAAACTTTTCTTGATTGCTTGAGTTATGAACTAGATGATGATATAGTAGTTCTTTATATTGATTTATTGTTGAATTCAGATAGAGATAAAGTAGAATACATATTTGGTACATATGATGATATCATAGAGTTATCTCATCAAGCAACCTTAGAGAACGTATCACACAAGAAATTTGAGTCTATATTGAAGAAGACACTATCAAAGGCCAAAATGATAGAGAGTGAATCTAAGGTTGTAAAACAAAAAATGAAACAAGGTATACTAAACATCAATCTTTGTCAATATCAATTGCAAAAACATCTTTAGAATAAAGCATTCCATATGCAGCAATGTTTGATGTTCAACCTAGTGAATCTAAAAGAAAATCTAAGAGATTGGTGAAAGAAGTGTCTACTAAGATAAAGAGAGCAAAAAAACAAGCCACCAAACTAGGAAAAAGACAGAAAACATTGTTGACAATTGAGTCAAGTGATGAAGATGAAGAGGAAAAAGAGACCAAGCAAGGAGAGAGAGTGACTCCAGCGAAGCAACTAGTAGGCAAAGTTTGGCAACCTTGGAAGCCAAAGATAGAGAAGATCAATATAGCTATTGCTAATGAAGGTAACTTTGTTCAGATGAACAAGTTTTATGATTTGTATAATAGTTTTGAGAAAGATTGGATTGATATATCTACTATGAGATATATCATAGAAAATAATCTAAAATTGAAGGATCTTGAGAGCATTACTAACTAGAAAGTCTATGAAAGACTCATTCAAAAGAAGGCTCCTACAGGGGAAGAAGACCTATAACATTGAAAGTCTATTCTTAGGACTATTTGAAAGATTGATCATGAAGATGAAAAGATTGTTGAATAACCTCACACCATACTTAAGGAATAAATTATGACAATTTCTATTCATGATTACTGAAAATGATGAACTAAGGAATGAGACTGCAATAGTGATCAGTCAAATGTTGTCACAATCAAATGCAACATCTCATCCAACACCTAGAACCTTGAAAGTGCTAGTGAGCAGGGACAATATGTAAATTGATCAAACCAATTTTACCATTAACATTGATGATACCAATCCATTTGGTGGTTTTGAACCTAATAAACTAGACACCAAGGATATTGAGGACAAGTTGAGGCAAATTGAAGAGGAGAAGAGGCTACTTGAAGTAGTCAAGAGGAAAATAGAAGAAGCCAAGAAGAAATTTCTTGAGGAAGAAAAGAAAATAAAGGAAGGGAAAGTAAAGAGAAGAATTGTAGAAGAAGAGATGAGAAAGAAAACTAAGGAAGATGAGAAGAAAAGATTGGAAGAGAAGAGAGAAAGAGAGGAAAGAGAAAAGAAAGAATAAGAAGAGAGAAGAACAAAAGAAGAAGCAAAGAAACAAAAGGAGCATGATATTAAACCATCTAGTTCATCTACAACACTCGCTCTTGCCAATTTATCTATTGATGATGATGATGATCAAATAGATCTGATCTAATCCCTGACCAACCTTATTGAAAAGAATAGGAAGGTGAAAATCTTAGAAAAAAATTTAATGGAAGTTACAAAAAAAATACATAGTACCTTGGTAGTACAACACATAGAATCAGATACTGAACAAAGAGCACAAGTAGTATTGAAATCATTTGATGAAGAGTTTACCAATTTATTCGAATGTTGCAGAGGCAAAGGAACAGATTTCCCATGATGCTAACTTGTTTAGCACCATCTATCAGAATATCAAGAATGACTTAGTTAATCTTGATGCTTTTATAAAAGAACTTTAGAAACACCAATGGGATGGGAAAACTCTATATATTAAGTTTACTTTATCATACAAACTGACCAAAGACATTGATAGTGTTGGCACTCAAAATTGTAGCCCCAATTTTGAATACCATTGAGAGATCAAGCCCTATAAATGCTTTTCATGCACGTGTACCCGGCTATCCATTTGAGGCCCAAGAGGTGTTTAATGCTTCTATCACCTTCCATTCAACACATCCACATGTTTCCTTAAAGATAAATTGACATTCCAAGCCATTTCATGAAGCCTTGTTTTGAGCAATCCCCATTTCTGCATTTTTGCTTGAGTGTAAAATGGTGACAAGAGGCCATGTTTGCATATGAATATCTTACACCCAGTTATGTTTCATGATTCACTGCTTTGGGAGTGTTTAGCATCCATACCAAAAAGCCTATGTTACAAATTTTGAGTCATTTCAAATCCATTTGACTAGGTTTTGAATCTTTCAAAATTGATCATTTGTTGTTGTCATGCTGATGTGAATTGTTTTGAATTCTAGGAAGCCCTATTTGACTTGCCATAAGTTTGACCTTGTTGACCAAAATGAGAAATTTCCTTTTTCATTACATTTTAGAGGTTAGAGAAATGTTATGTTTCAATTTTGAGATTATGATGAGTCCGTTTGATTAATTTTCAAATGTGATTCCAAATGCAACTTGCAACTTTTTACTGGTGTCAAGAAATCTAGATTTGTCGGAACACCTATTCATGGTGTCATATCTTGAAATCTATGATAGGTGATACTAAATTATTTGTACCAAATGATGTGTACCACTATGTTCTCCTCTAAAAATACTTTGATTGTGTCAATTTCCACATTTTGACAAATCTGTTTGCACACCTTCCTAGGTTTGTTCCATTTGCAAAAAAATGTTTTTCTACCATTGTTTAAGTCTACAAATTGTGAGTAGCCCACTTTAACCGCTCTCCAAATGCATCATGTGTTTCATCATGACTCCAAATCATAGATTTATACTCTCCTTTTGATGGTTAACCAACATCCCATTTTTCATCCCGGCAAATGTTAGTTTGCCCAATTTTCAAAGCCATTTCTGAACGCAATTTATTATTTTCTAAGATGTTTACTTGCAGGCAGATCTGGGAGGGTAATTTTGACAGTCAATATCTTTTTACTGAAAATCTATCATGAGACAAGATTTGATGCAGTAAAAGTATGGAGAACAAAGAATCAGTGTGTTCATTTTTAGAGCCTAGTTATTTGTTTTGGTTAGTTTTTAAGGCCAGTCAAAGGACCTCCTAGCACAAAGTTGACAAGTTGCAAATTAATGAAAAATGAGCTTCAGATTCACTTTCATTAGTCAAACTTGTTTCTAATCAATATGAGAGGGTTAATGGATCAATTTTGCAGTTTATTTTTTTGGAAATGAAAAATTTTTAGTCATACCCACTTTGGGGGACCCGACTAACTTGTAGTAGATATCTGTGCAATGCACAAGTTCAAGGGCAACTACAAGGAGTACAGTTACCATATCTAGGGCAGCCCCACAACATTTCTGATTGATTTCATCTTTCATCTTCAAATCAAAGTGGTATGCATCAATTTTATGTCCATGCTTCCTCAAAATCAACCAAATGATGTGTCACCTTTTGGAAGGGGACATGGTCAAGTATAGGTGCCACCCAAACATTTTGACATGCCATCACCTTCTCATTTGTACCATTAACAAATGGTCCTTCCTAGGTCCTCACAAGGAGAGTTAATGCTTACTTTGCCACTGAGCCTATCCTCAAGCATATCTCATCATTTAAGATCTTTTAAGGGTCCTAAAATTGTTCCCATGGAAAAGTTTGGTTGGTTATGTGAAGTTGATGCTAGTCTTGTAAGAGCTTGTCTAAATAGAGGACACAAACTGGAGGCAATGCTTCCTCTATATGAATGCATTAAGAAGGAATAGATAAATGATATGATTCTTTTTTATACATGTTCATCATAGCATAATGGAGGTTGGGAATATTGTGGTCTATTTTCTAGAACACCACTAATACTTATTGAACTAGCCAACCACCTTTTCACAAGGCAATGTGTTTATAAGGGTTCATATGATGAGCTAGAGGATTATTTGTATTTTAGTCAAGCATACCTAGAATTGTTGTAGGTAATAGACACTTAGCCAGACATCATCCATATTCATGAATGGAAAATTCGAGGATTATTTTAATTTTTTCTTTATTGGGATATGTACCACAACCTTTTTGATTAAGAAGCCAAGGATTGTTTTGATAATACACAATATGACCAAAATGATGGGTGTTGATTTGAGGTACTTGGGATAAAGAGACATTGACAGTGATATGAATGTTCATTTGTAGAAGGATAGTTGAAAGGTTAGATAAGAGTAGAAATGAAAAGGGAGATGGGTAAATCATGTTTCCATCAAGAAAACAAATTCAAGGCAAGTGCAAGGAAATTATTGGGAGAAAAGAGTTGATTATGTATGGCACTAGAAATGATTAGTTCACTGAAGTTGTGACTTTTTTATTACATCATCTATTCCATTAGCAATATATCTCAACAAGTATTACTGTGTGTGGAAGAGCTCCTATCATTTTATTTCAATAGATGAAAATTTACAAGCTCCTTTACAAAAGCCACAACCAACCAGTTAGCCTAATCCATTAGCAATAGTATCATTGAACATTGGAGACTCTCGGGAAAATAAAAATCTAGTGACTTTAGTTAGTCAGCAGGAGGCTTCAATGTCAAGTGCCATAGTGATAACCTAGGCACCTGTTGCACCACAAAAAGTACCACAAGCAAGTAAAGCATCTCTTGCTTGTTTCCTTGAAAAGAAGAAGAAGAAAGGATCTTTACACAAGCTCCATATTCTACTTAAAATTCACCGGATGATTGTCCTCAAATGGAGCAATCTCCTACTTCTAAACACTCTTCACCTCCTGATGAATGTGTAACCAAAAAACACCAATTGACTCCTATCGGACTGGAGGAGAAGACTCACTACAATTTGTTTTTAAATGATTCTTATCTTGACAAGGATCAAAAGGAGCATTTGTGTTTAAAAAAAGTTCCAAAAGGTGAGCAAGAAGAGTTTGAAATTACCTTCTAGGTTCTAGCATGTTTGTTTTCAATGATGCTACTATATTTTCTTTGAATTTTTGAGATGGCTTACAGAGTGTAGCCCAAAACAAATCATGACTTGAATTAAGCTAGAATAACAAATTACCATGACAAATACCCAAATTTTAGGAAAGGATTACATAACAAAACCTACTAGAAAATCAGCATAAAAGAAAATTTGGTTGTGGCATGAATTATCCAGCTTATAGAAAAGGAGCCAACCAAGACCAACTAGTGGTAGATATGTCAAATCATGCTTTTAAAAAGGAAACTAGCATATGAAGAAGGTTGTAAGGCAGAGGTAAAAGAGGATATCTATGTGCTAAAAGCAAGCCACCCATGCATGGAGTAGAGAATCTAAATGGAGGAATACGCAAGAAGAAGATGTGCATGAACAAAAGAGCGGGCCAAAGCTGCAGTTTAGGAATCTCACGCTAAAGACCACATGAGGAAGACAATGCTATGAAGAAAAATGTCTCCATTCTTGGCAATCCATGTGAGAAGTAGCAAGAAGCTGCTATTGAAGAAAAGCCATAGTGTGAAAGGAAGTAGGGGTTCCATGTTTTTAAAAAAGGAGAAAAGTTTTATACTTTTAGTCCCACATTGGAAGCATGGGAGATTTTACTCTTATTTAAATTGCCCTGTTACAATAACGTTAAGTGTCTCAAGAGATACACTTGAAGGAAAACCACATGCTTCATGGAGGAGCCTATCATGTGGGGCTAGGTGAAATATATTTGACTTCCAATATGCATTGAAAAAGGAAGAGATGTGGCGATCACCCATGAGACTAGGAAAGAAGCTTCATACCCATTATGGTGTTACGCCCAACATAAGAGCAGAAGGTGAGAATCGGCAGCCCTCAAGTGCTATGAAAATATCTCATACCGTATGGGTATAAAACATATTTTGAGGAGCCCCAATGTGATGCTTGCGCCCATATGAGCATAAAGGAAGGAAATTTCAAATGCCCATGTGCACATAAAGTAAAATGTAGAAGCTTTCAGTGTTACAAAAACTAAGGCTTCGTGTATGAGCATAAATGGAGAATTGAATGGATCCTAATCTTATGGGATGCTTAATAAGCCATGGAGAAATTTAATTAATTAATTAATATTTCAAATACTATGACCACTGGAAAATTGACAAGTGGCAAGGGGGCAAAGATAAAATGAATATGAAAATAAAAATTCAAAGATTGTTTCAAATGCATGAATTTTCAAAAGGATGAAAAATTCAAATGATTTTAATGTTTTTATATAGTCTAACTATATAAATTTTTTAAAATTTTGAATTTTAATGCTCTATTCATAGCCTAGGAGCTTGTTTTTCAAACTGCTACTAGAGGGGCATTTTTGTCCAAAATATATAGTGCAGTATACTATTGGAACTGGGAAGAAGTAAATTTTATAGATATGGGATTAGTTTTTGAGAAAGTCTTCACTAGTTCAAGTTATAAGAAATTTTGTGTTTTCCGTGGCATTCTTAGTGGAATGAGCAAAATTCATCATGAAGCATCAGAATCAGATAGGAGGTAGATATGAAGGCTTGTTAAAATCTGAATGTGAAGAATATTGATTCTAAAGGGTTTTCTTGGCTTTTAGAAGTCATATTTAACTAATTTTCATTTTTACCTTAAGAAAATATCAGGCGTCAAATTAGTTATGATTCTCATCAAATATCTGAGATATTTTTGCATTTGGGAGGCCAAATGATGAGGATTTGATTTTGCAGTTGAGAGGAGAGATTAGAAAGATATTTTTAACTTGTTGAGAAGGTTTTCCACGTGGACACATGTCAGATGTAGATCAGATCTAGGAATTCACTCTTCTCCTATATCTTTCTTTCTCTTATCTATTATAAGGGTTGGTTCCAATTTTTGGAGCAAAACTACTCATTGCTGTGATACCATGTTTTGGTTCCACTTTTCATCTGTTCCCATATTGTGATAACACATTTCCTTTAGTAATTTATCTTGTATGAATAGTAGTAATGAAGAGAGCATAGATAGTTCAAATCTTTTAGGTGTTTTTATGTTTTGATTGCATGCATATGAATGTATTATTCCAAGGAAATCAATACAAAGAATAGCAAGTGTTTGAGTTTTCATTTTAGATCTTGTCTACTTTCTTAGTGAATTTTCAATTTTTATGATCTTTGAACAAAGAGCCTAGGTCATAGTTGCAGTCCCTTAAGGTTGTATGTTGTTCCATTGTTGCTTATAACTCAAGGGGTTAAGTAAATGCTTCAAGGAAATCAACACAGTTGCAAGTTTACTGATGGGGATATCAAGTAAGAATGAGATTTAAATTGAACATAGATGTCTATTTACAAGATGAATGGATAGATCAAATATCTAAAAATAGGAATAGGTATCAGGTATATGTATGTATGCATTTGATTCATAGAATTGCCCAATGCAAAAGGCACTAATTAGATATAGGATCATTAGTTCTTACTACTACATATTAAGGGTTTTTGTTGAATTCAACATTATTAATCATATGTTTTTCCCTTTCATGTTGAAGAGCTGAAAAGTATGCCCTCACTCAGCTTGTGAGATTCATAGATCTACATTTAGCTATTGTAGATCTATGTTCTTGCAAAGTATTAGGAGATAAATGGGTTTTTATCTGCAATAAATAGATTCAGACTTATGTCTTAATTGCACTGGTACCATATATCAGGACCTCAAGGTTAACCTACTTAGGTCTTATAGAGCCTAAAGTGATGAAGGAGTTATGCCTTATAGTTGGCCCAAGATTGCAGTCAAGTGTATCTGTCATAGTAATTCGCTAGCCTTAGAGGCATTCATCTTGTTTCTTGGTTATTTTCAAATTTGTTAAATTAGGAGCCAACAGATAGTCAGATAGAGATAAAGATGAGTGAGCTAGAGGCTTTATCTAGCCAAATCTAACATCCATCTTGCAAAGTAAATGATTTTGAAGGACACGTGGATAGTATTCATAGTAACATTAGGAAACTGGAATTTCACAAGGAGCATATCTTGAAAAGGATATCAGATTTCAAAAAATCTATTGCTCTGAAATTATCTTTTGTTGAGAAATGGTTAGAGGAATGTGTCAAGGCCAAGGAAACATATTTCAACATTTTTTTTTCAGATCTTAATGTAGTTGAGATTACATCATATGCTTTATGTGCAATTCTCACCTCAGCTAAGTCACCAAGGAAATATAGACTAAGGGTATGGATAGTCTAAAGGCTAATTTTGATAATTGCATGAAGATCATATTAGAATAAGGAAGGACATATTTTTTGGACAGATCTTGACATTTTGACCTTTGTCATTTTTGGTATAAATAAATATTTACTATTTACACTTAAGTTTACTTAGGTTAATGCATTATTTTATTATTTGCTTAGGTGAGACACTTAGGATTTTGCACACCTGTTTTAGTTTTCATGTTGACAAAACAAAAGTATGCAACTCTATTTCAGCACATGGTGTCTATAACACTAGAGTTTGCATCATTCATTGAGTTTTCATATAGACAACATAGTTATTCACACTCCTTATTTAGCACATGTTGTCTACACCATTGATTTGGATGATACACCATTGTAGGCTTATCCTCACATCATCACACTTACTTCTATGCTTAACGGAGGATAACCCATATGTAGTAGACATGTGCCTAGATGTATTACTTATCATGATGCTAACTTCTACACATTCTACAAGCTCTCTAGAGGTCTTTATATACAGGCACTCCTAGTGTACTCTTGTCATGGCATGTATCGCATATTGAATGAATATATCATCATTCTGATCATACTCTCTCTTTGGTCTACTATTGCACTTGTGTTTGAGTTCCTTGGTCTTGGGTGAATTTTGGCCTAAGCCAAATTCTTATATGTATCAGAGCTGAGGAAGATTCTCTACACACAGCCATTCGACACTATTCATGCTTCAGCACCTTGACTCGAATTTGGAGCATCCATAGAAATTGGGAGCATCTAGAGCCAAATTTGACCTCACCGTTTCATTCAAAATGTTTATTTAGCGTTGATCAACAATAAATTTGCTTATGTTGGGCTAAAGTTGATCATGAGGCAAAAAAAAATTGCAAACCATAACCCAAAGGCCTCGATTTTCAATTGGATATGGTCATTTTTAGATATATTTAATTATTTTTCTAGATATAAATTTTTTTTCATCTCTACAATTTTTTTTCTCCATAAGGTATTTTTAAATTTTTATTCCGAGTTGAAGAATTTTTTTTTGTAGAATCGAGCTGTTAGATTCGAGCTTTGTAATTTAAGAATATTGTTATTTATTTGGTAGGGTATCAAATATAGTGGACCTCTCCACACATTTCCTATACTACATAAATCCAACAAGAACATATAATAGATCTTGAGCCATAGACTTCCATCAGCCAACCACACAAACACATTTTTGGCAAGGTATTCAACCCACTATGGCCATCAACTTCCACACTGGCTAGTTTGCTTTGAACTCATGGATAGTTTTTTTAAAACAACTCCGAACACAAAAAACCCATGAATGTGGCACTAAATTACAAAGAACTAATGAAAATTTCCAAAATTTAGCTCTTGTATAGTATATACCCTAGGATCTTCCAGTGGGGTTCAGTAGATTTTGCACCCACCGCAATTGTTCTTAGCAAATGAGTATATTTTGGCCATGCTAATTAAATAGTGCCACATCACTAAAACCTACCATGGTCGACAAAGATAGTATGTAGAGCTCTACCATGTCTACAGGAACCTTGAGACATGCAGTGACCCTTGTATGAGACATGTGTCACATGCAGTCTATCTCATCGACTGCCATGTGTCCACTTGATACCTAACCCATCATACAATAAGCATGTACAATCAGCCCAATCAGCATCTGACTATACACACCATCATCGCTGAGTCACCAGTCCTATCGTTAGACATAGATTTTTTTCTTGCAATGTTTGTATAATTTTGTATGATGATGACATCATTATAACATCATGCTAACATCATCATAGGGGTAGGAGGACACTGACATCATCTAGTTCAACAGGTTAAAATTGATGGTCATCTGATCATCATACTAGGCCCAATTTGAAATGCTACGATAGCTATATGACCATCAAATTTAACCCAATCTTTTATTGATGCAACCCCTCTCTAGATTGACTTTTTATTTTGCAGTCCGACTTTGGGAGGCCATATCTCAGTCATCCAAACTCCAAATCAAGTGTGATTTTTTTTGAAATTGGGTAGAATTTCCTAAACCTTTTAGTGGTGTAGCTTTTTTCTAATTTTAGTGCATGTATTTGTTAGAATTTTCATTTTTTGGCGATTATACCTACATAATACTACATTTTGCAACTTCAAACACTCTATATAGGCACATCTAGAGTTGAAAACAGGTTCCATTTTTTTTGAAAGTGTATTATTTTTTATTTACTTTCTAGATATACTATTAGATTGTAGGGTTGCGTGGACAAAAGTGTCACTTTTAGAAATATGACCTTTCTTTTCTTTGTATTGCTTTAGAATTGTAGCACTTTGTAAAGTTACAGATTGGTAATCCATTAAGAGGTTGTAACAAGAAAAATTAGAAGTCCACAAAGGCCAAAATTAGCAAGTGGCCTATTGTAATCACACTACTAATAAAGTGCCAAAAGCATCTCTTTTGGGGGGGGTTTCTTGATTTAGTGAAAAGAGGGAGTGTTCTTGTTGTGTTCTCTCTTTTTTGCACTTTTCTTTCATTTTCTGCATTATGAAAAATTTTAAGTCTCCTAAATTAACTCTACATAACAATGCTATGTGGTCCATCAAAATGTGGTATCACTTAATGCATAATGGAGTTTCACAATATTTAGATGGTACTCTTCCTAAACTATTAGGTGATAAAGTATCAACAAGTGATATTTCAGCTTAGGTAGTAGTGGATAGGAAAGCCCTAGGTGATATATGTTTGGGGGTTGATGGTAAGATCATGTATCAAATCAAGAAGTGTTCTACATCCAAGGAAGCTTGGGGTACCCTTGAAAACCTATATGGTAAAGTGTCTAAAGAGGATGTTTTCAAAATTGAAGATGAGCTTGTCTCATTATGATGTAGGAGCATCCAAAGGTATAAGGGCAATCCTGTGTCACCCAAAAAAATGTACTTAGACTTAGTTTCTATTTCATGTATTTTCATTTCTAAATACCCATTTGGGTCAAATAAAGGTTCCAACTCTCACAATTCCACTATCAGTGTTCTAGGATAGAGTATTTGAACACCTTGGGATACATATAAAAGCCAAAAAAATAGGAGTATGTAACTGAGCCATCATTTTGGTGAACTAGAAGGTGTAAATTGGTCGAATGATTGTAATTATAATTTAGAACATTCTAGAAAAAGAATCAAGTCAAAAGGCCCCATGGTTTGAAAGTTATTGCAGTTTTTCAATTTTTGGAGACCTCCTACGAATGCTTCAAAGTTAGGTTAGGGGCATTAAATGACCTTGAATAGGGCTAAAAAATGGGGGACAAGCAAATCTTGTCCATAGGGCTATAAAGTTCTTCGAGATCTTTCCAGAAATGTAAATGGTTCGTCAATTGGAGCTACAATTCAAAAGTTATGCCTCTCGAAAGTTCGGTTACCATTTTTGGATTCTTCTAATTTTGTGCTAACTTCTAATGCGACTTCTGGAGCCTTCTATTTGGTCAATGGATGCCAACTAGCACTTTCTAGAATTTATTCCTAATCCTTAACCCTTTGGGGTCTATTTAAGAACATTTCTGGCATTGTAAAAGATAGTTCAGAGTGGAGTTTGAGAAAAGGTACTGGGAGAAGAAATTATCTCTAGTTTTATGTTATTGTAAGCCCACAGGGCATGTTTTACAGTCTTTTTCTTTGCACTAAGTGTACTAGCATATTTTTACAGTTAATAGAATTTCCCCTTTCCTGTTGTGTCCATTTTGTGCTTGGGTTGTGTCCCCATCACATTATATCCTAAGTCATTTGATTCAATATAGGATTTCATCATCAATGTGAATGAACTAAGGACAAAGCTTACTGATTATGGGAGTTCTATAAAAGATGACTGGTTGATCTATCTCATACATAACAAGATGCTATTGGAGTATTCCACATTTGTCTCTTCTTTTAATACCTCAAAGGCTACCTTAGGGTCTGCCCATAAGAGAGTCACTTTTGATGAATATGTTGATCTATTAGATATTGAAGAAAAGAAGTTGAAATCAATGGGGATTCTCAAATCACCTCAGTCTAAAGCATTGGTGGCCAACAATGAGGGTCCTCAAAATTCAGCTAGACAAACTTCAAATAAAGGAAAGGGTAAGAAGAAATGGAAGAACAAATTAGAGGATGTAGAAAAGACAACACCATAATCTAATCAATAAGGCAAGTCCTTGAATTCAAACAAGAAGTGGGACAACAATAATAAGGAAAAGAAAAAGTATGTGTATTGCAAGAAATTGGGTCATGAAGAACATGAGTGTTATGCTAAGAAGACTAATGAGTTGACCAACATCATGAAGAAACATAATGTTCCATTGCCTAATGCTTACAAGGAGAAAGGGTCTTCTTCATATTCAAAGGGCAAAGGGTAAGCACTCATGGAAAATTCAAATTTTTCAAAGGAATGGATATTTGACTCAGGTGCCTCTTATCAAATGGGTTCTTCAAAGGAGGATTTTTCTTGAATGAAGTCATTAAAGGTACAACACATCTTCATGGGAGATGATACCAAAATGGAAGTTGAAGGGAAAGGAAACATGCAGATGGAAAAGGGAGAGTTTCAAGATGTTCTCTATGTTCCAAACCTAAGTTCTAATCTCCTATCAATTTACCAAATCACTCACGTTGGAGATGGACATAGAGTTGAGTTCCTTCTAGACTCAATAAAGGTGCATAGTCTAAAACATGACTCATTGGTTGTAGTGGGGAAAGTGAATCATAACAAAAGGTTGTACTCTTTCCCCCATTTTGTGCCCAAGTATCCTTCAAAGACCTTGTTATCTCAATCAAATTCAATAATGTAATTATGGCATCAACGGTTTTGTCATCTTGACTTCTGCTAGCTTTAGCAACTATGCAAAAATAGAATGGTCAAAGGCCTATTCCAAATCAACTTTTCCCATGATGAATGTTCAATAGATTTAGTGGATATGCATCTAGAGGGGAAGTTATAGAAAGGGAACTCTTCCAGAGCACCAAGTGTTCTACATATGGTTCACATGGTATTAGTAAGACCTTTTGTAGTCAGTCAAGGTCACTATATACTGACTTTCATTGATGAATTTTTAAGATACATTTAGGTCTACTTTATTAATAGTAAGAATCAAGCGTTGGAAAGTTTCTAGCCTTCAAGGCTCATGTAGAATAGAAATTTAGGAAAGCCATAAAAGTTTTTAGAATGGACAATAGAAGCATGTATGTGAACAGAAGTCTAAAAGACTTTTGTAGACTTGAGGGCATTGATCTTTAGACTCTACTAGCATTCAATTTGCATAAGATAGATGTTGTCACTTTGAGGATCTACACTCTTAAGTATATGGAAAGTTGCATGATAAAGGCCAAGTCTCTAGATCCATCACTTGAAGTCAAAGCAATTAGTGGTGCAACTCACATTCTTAATCAATCTCCTCATCCAACCTTATATGGCAAGACTCCTTTTGAGGCATGGTGTAGTAGAAAACCTATTGTAACACACTTCGAATTCTTTGGCCTATATGGGCAAAGATATCTTCTAGGGGATATAAGGCATAGTCACCTCAACTATGTACATTCATTGGTTATGAAGATGATGTGAAGGCATATAGACTATTGGATCTTGAGACACATCAAATTTTTGTGGAAAAAGATGTACATTTTGAGGAAAGTTCACCCAACTTGTCCTCTAATCCTCTCCACACATCATATTGTGTGGAAACTAATAGTGACACCAGTGATAGTGCTTTAACAAATTTAGACATGTGGGGTTCTATTGATAGTTGTAGCAAGAGGTCACTACATCAGTTTAGTCCACATGCATATATCACCATAGTGATAGGTCCAACACAATAAGGTACATCCAATCTTCTAGGTATAGCTTTAGTGATAGATTTGGGGGATAGTATTGATGATCTGTCTCTTCTTCTTGATGCAGTAACACCTTCTTCAGTTGTCACGAGGCCTCCATCTAACTCTCTTGTTCATTTGTGACGAGGCCTCCATCTAACTCTCTTGTTCATTCTCTACATTGATTGTCATAGTTTGAAGTGGTTCTGGATACTTATAATCAGCAGTTGTAGCAGGGTTCTTCATCAGTTGCAGAGATAGATAGCTCTTTGAGATAGGTTCCTCAGCCAATTGAGTAGGTTTAAAAGACATCACTTACCCATGGGATTCTTTCCACACACAACAGAAAAATCTTATTTGTACCCTTGGAATTGTTTCTTCCTAAGGGGAGGAACACCATTTTGTAGTCTTGGATCAGCTTCTTTATCAAAGCAGTCATTAGCAGACATTCTTCTTTTAGGAAGGGAGCCTATTCTATTTCTCTTACTCTTCTCATTTTTCTGTTATGTATATATTGGATGTACGTCATAATGAGGGGGTCTTGGTTACTCCATCCATCCATACATTATTTCATCTCCCTTTTTGGGGGAAGGTTTTTTCCATGAGGTTTTCTCTCTTTCTCTTCTTTATGACAGATTGCATCTTCATTATGTACATGGGTACCTAACATGGCCTAGTAGCCAAGACCCATCATACATTTCATCCTAGATTTTGTAAGCTTAAGGGCATTTCCCTAAGTTGCACTTAAGGGGGGATGTTGGTGTAAATAAGTATTTACTATTTACACTTACTTAAGTTTACTTAGGTTAATGCATTATTTTATTATTTATTTAGGTGAGACACTTAGGAGTTTGTGCACCTTTTTGAGTTGTCATGTTGACAACACAAAAGTACACAACTCTATTTTAGCACATAGTGTCTACAACACTAGAGTTTGCATCATTCACTAAGTTGTCATGTCGACAACATAGTTATTTGCACTCTTAATTTAGCACATATTGTCTACATCACTAATTTGAATGATACACTATTGTAGGCTTATCCCCACATCATCACACTTACTTCCATGCTTAATGGAGGATAACCAGTATCTGGTGGACATGTGTCTGGTTGTATGACTTATCATGATGTTGACTTCTATGCATTCTAAAAGCTCTCTAGAGGCCTTTATATATAGGCACTCCTAGTGTACTCTTGTGATGGCATATATGGCATATTGAATGGATATATTGTCATTCTAATTATACTCTCTCTTTGGTCTACCATTGTTCTTATGTTTGAGTTCCTTGGTCTTGGGTCAATTTTGGCCTAAGCCAAATTCTTATAGTTATTCATGTCAAAGGGTGAGAGATACAATGTGAAAATTGTAAAATCAGGTAAAGAGAAGATAAAAGTGTAAAGTATATTGTAAGGGGGAGCATATGTAAAGATGAATAAATTTTAATAGATGTTATTTATTTTTGTGGTGTTAAGCTTTTGTCACTTTGCCAACTTTTCCTATTTTTTTGCCATCAATGCCAAAGGGGGAGATTGTTGAAATCTAGCTAATAGTAATATGTAGTTGTTTTCATTTATGGAAACACATGATGTACATGTTCATAGGAAACCTTAGAAATAAAGATACTTAGCGTTTGGTAATTAGAAAATTGTCTAAGTATAGGATTTGGTTTACAACATTGTATTGTTTTATTTATAACTTTTTGCTGACGTCATATTATGATTAGGAAAGTTACATGGAGATAGTATGTACATATTAGTGATGATGTATATAACCCTAAAAGTTAGTACATAATGTATGAAATAGGGATAATCATGTTTGAAGCGCAACAAGACACTGGAATTGAAGGAAAGGAATTTTTTGTTTACAAGATAATTACTTGCCCAATTAGGGTGAACATCCTAGATATGTATTCTATGGTGGAATATTCAATTTTGGTGTTAGCTAACCTAGTAGCAATTTGTGTAAAGGCATGGTATTTATGTGAATGATATTTTGTGGTAAGACTGTGGGAAGTGAGCAATTGTATTGCAAGTGCTATCTTGTAATTGTATACAAATGTTTGTGAAAATGATATATGTGAAGTTTTATATGAGCTATTTGGTGATTCAAGATCAAGCTAAAGACATAAGATTAGTAAAGGAAGAAGTTATAGTACATATATTTAGTTTGATTACTTGTTTGGGCAATGAGCTCTTCTTTTAATTGGAAGTGCATGTTTGGGCAGTGGGCTCATCTTGCATTCACTATACTACAACTCCTAATAGTGTTGGAATCTCCTAATAGATACTCCTTGTACTAAATTTTCTCATTGACTCCAAAGAGGGTCCATCCTCTAACAAGGAACTTATATATCAATATATTATCTAGTGGCTATCATCCCCACTAGGGTTTTCACTTAGCTAGGGTTTCCCTAGTTAGAAAAATATGGTGTTATGAGTTATCTTTTTGCATTGTTACTGTTACTGTTTAGCATTACTTTATTTCTTTTTTATGCGTGTTTTAAACTAAGTAATAATATCTAGTTGGTGACTAAAGTTTTTAGATTACTTATTCACCCCCTCCCCTCTTAGTAATCCCTATTTCTAACATATTGACCCTTTTAGGAGTCTATGAAGTACAAATAGTGTCTTGAGTCCTTGTTAGAAGCCTCAACCCTATTAGGAGTTGGTATATCAAATACAATGTATACAAGAAGAGTCCACTTTCCTAACATGAGTTTATATAATGAATTTCTTCACAAGAATAGATATACATACAATACTTTCTCACTACTATAATTCACACTCACTCTAATCATACATCATATCTTGCATCACATAGTTTGCATATCATCTCATAGACTTCACATATTATAAAATAACTTATGGATTAACATCCATAAATTCATCTCATCATGACTTAGTAATTATATTTTTAGCAAAATAATTCCTTAAGTTGTACAACTCAATTCTCTACAATGCTTTGTTCTTCTCTGTCAAATTCCCATACTAGTATTTCAATCATAACTCATGTCATATAGTTTGTACACACATGTGCACTAGCACAGATCATCATGAAATTTCCATACATATTTCCTCGACTATAGATAAGCTAACTCTGAATGTGTCATTCATACACATCACATCTATCTCTATGTTGCTGCAAATTGTCTAACACTTAGACAATTTTCTAACTCTAAATGCATAAATAAAATGTTAAATACATGTTTCCATAAATGACAACTCTTGAGATATCTATCTAACTATATTGCCAAAAATCTCCCCCTTTTGCATTGATGGAAACATTTGGAAAAATTTCCAAGTCCCAAAATGATGTCATACATAATAAAAAACAAATAAAAGAAACTACATAAAATTTATTTCAAAACATAACAATTTTATTAATGTTTTGATGGATCATTACATTCCTTATTTGTCCTTACATTGATACATAAATGTACTCCCCCTTACATATACAATATACAATTTTCTTACATATTACTTATCCTTCTTAGAACATACATACATACATACAAGTTTCCTTTACATATTACTCCCCCTTTGACATCAATGACAAAGGCATCAAAAACTATATCCAAAAACTGTGTGGCCTCCTACTGATCAATTTATTATTTTGGAAAAACAATATGCATAAACAAGTTTTAGCCTATCCACTTCCTTCTTCTAGTTCTTATTTACTATATTAGAGATACTAAGTAGTGTGCATAGTGCATAAGATGCCACTTCAAGTATGCTCAAGTCAATATAGGAAAACTTGTCATAGGAAGTCTTTTTTGAAAGACATTCCTCTTGTTGCCTCTACAAAATGTTGATCTTTGGAGACAAGGCTTCTCTAAGACTAGAGAACCATTTTTTTTCCTTCTCCTTATCTAATTCCAAGCTTGTAATCATACTGCAAATGTTCTCCACTTCTATTCCACATTCTTCAATACTAGTTTTAGGGAGTTGTAGTTTTGTGGTGAGCATTTCAAGTTCACTCATCTTACCCTTTATCTAACTCTCAAATTTTTTTAGGTACTTGTATGATAGGGAACACTATCCATACAACTTCTTACCTTAATCAATGTGTTTTTTTAGTTCCTTGATTCTTACATCTAGTTCCTTCAAATTATTTTTTATGTTTGTGCCCATTGAGTCAAATAATGTTTCATCATTCTTGGCCTGAGCTTGTGCTGATGCTACCTCAAATAAAGTTGTGAATTCTTCATCAAAGGTCTTCACCAATTCCATGTCCTTTGACTTCAAGTCTAGAATGGCTATAGTTACGGTAACTATCTTCTAAATTCTATCCAAAACTTCAGTTAGTGTCTTCTCTAAAGACTTTATTGATTTATTATTTTGGATTAAGTTTCTCAAAGAACTCATTAGTATCTTTTGGTGGTCATCATCATCACATGCCACTACTACTATTTTTGCTACTACTAATGTCATAGGAATTTAACATAGGCAAAAGATGAATAACTAGGGCCAAAGGCTCACCCATCTATCCAAACCACTCTACAAGAGTTAACATAATGGAAGCAAATACAAGGAACAAAAACCAAAGGAGGAAGAAGAGAGAAATAATTTTATTGATATATCAAAACATATTCATATATGCCTAGCTATAAGGCCTTCTAGTTTATGGCCAATTACAAATACATTTACATTCAAAGATCCAACTGTAAATTCTTTCTTTTAGTTCTGCTCTCAAAATTCCTCTTCTCAAAAACTATTCTAACTCTAAGCCTAAACACTCTATATATACTTGCCAAAATAGCTTACCAATTATTCTAGAACATTACATAAGAGGAAGGCCAACCCAACAATAGTCTAGACACATCCCAAGAAAATATCTTAACATAAATGTCGTGGTCAAAATAAATCCCACAAGTCAGCTTGCAAACATCACATCCAAATGTTGACATTCAGCATACACTGGGTAACTCAACACATGAAGAGTCACTCAACATATACTAGATAACTCAACACATGAAGGAATTGCTATGCACATGAGGGAATTTCTATAGTAACTTGGCACATGAAGGAATTTCAAGGCACATGAAGGAATTGCTAAGCACCAACTTGCAGAATGAACAAAAATGAGCAGGCTAACAAGGCAACCCAAGATTCTCCTTCATTAGACTTACAACTAAAGTGGATGTAACTGTAATTTTATTTTTTTCCTTGGCCTTCTTCTTTTCTTATTCCAATTTATCTACTACTTCTTTGGCTTTCTTTCTTTTCTCTTCCTTTTCTTTCTTCTTCCTTACCTCTTCCTCCTATTTCTTCCTTTCTTCTTCATCTTCTTGTTTTCTTTTATTTTCTTCTTCTAGCTTTTTCTTCTATTCTTTCATCTAATCTTCATCTTCTACTTATTTTCTCTTCTTCTTAGCCTCTTCCTTCTTTTTCTCTTCTTCATCATCATTAGAGCTGATATATCTTGTGATATTTCCAACAATGGTTTGGCCAAATGCTACAAATGGATTCTCCTTTGCATCCACAATGATATGTGTACTATCCACTTGCATGAATTTAGTACCCATAACAATGTGTATTGGTGAGGGTTCTCATTGTGTCTCTTCTTTTTCCTTGATAACATCCTCATAATTACCTCCCATCAGAATAATTGTTCTTCTTTTATTCCTCAGCAAGGACTTAATACCCCTCAAAATTCTATATGAGCCTTCCTTGGAGTTAGTTTCACATAACTCATTTATCATTGTTATTCTCAAATTGCAATCTTCTTTGAACACTCTCATCTTTATGTTTAATGATCTATTAAGTAGATTTTCTAGAATCTTATTTGGTATACTATCAAATCTCATATTCTATGATATCATATTTTCTACCATAGAATTATCTAACCACCCTCTATATTCCATATTATTCTACAAATTATAATACTTGTTCAACTATAAAAAAATTTCATCATTAACAATTTCCATGTTAAGGTTTTCTACCTTTGGTTTCCCTACTTTCTTGCTTGCTAGAGTTATCCCTTCTTACAATGCTTTCTCCACTAGTCTATCTTCAAATTCATTCTTAGATTCTTCATAATCACTTACTTGTAGTGTATTTCTTGTTAAAAATAGATAATATTTAGGGGGGTGGGGGGCAGGGGGGTGAATCAGTATTCTACAAACTTTTTCTCACAATTGTATATTGTTAATTACTTTATAACTTGCATATGAAAGTAAACAAGCAATGTTGAATAGTAAATAAAACCATGCACATACATAACTCATAACACTGTTATTTTTTAACTAAAAAAACCTTGGCCAAGGGAAAACCTAGGTGGAGATGATTCCCACTAGATGATTCACTAAACAATAGGATCTTGTTAAGGATATTAACCCTGTTAGGAGCCTATGAAGTACATGTAATGTCTTGAGTCCCTGTTAGGAGACTAGGCCTTGTTAGAAGCCTTAACCCTATTAGGAGTCAGTAGAACAAATACAATGTATGCAAGAAGAGCCCACTTCCCTAACATACAATTATAAAATTTAGTTCTTCACGAGATAGATATACATACAATACTTGTTTTACTATTGTAACTTGCACTTGTTCAAATCATACATCAGATCTTGCATCATTTAAGGCTCACATAATAGTTTGAATCATATCACAATAGCTCAATACCTCACCAATAATTATGCAATATAAGAAATCTACTTATACCTTGCACATTTACAAAACTTTGCTCACTCGGCCTTCATTTGTTCACATGTTTGACATCATATAAAATAATTTCCACAAAGTCATCTCATCATAACTTAGTAATTATTTTGTAACCAAAATCATTCCTAAGGTCATACTGTATATGAAAAATATGTTAGAAAGAAATACTAATCTATTAAGAGAACAAAGCATTGACTAACAAAGATTAATATAACATATAAGAGAGACTAAAAGAGGAACCATTAATTAGGAATGTGAGCCAACTGAATGGACTCTCCCAATAGGAATTAGATCTTTGCTTGGTAGATGAGTCTAAGTAGAGGATTGGTATGTATGCTCAAGGCTTCTCAAATTAGCTTCAATGGTGTTCTTGATGGATTTTGGCTTGGGTGAATGGATTTGATGTAAAACTTGCTCTCAAAATGGCATTATAAGGGTATGGTTAAGGGCTTTGGCTTCTCAAACTAGCATTATAACTTTAACTCAAGGATTGTGATGATATGGCTTAGGAGGGGATTCAATTTATAAGCAAGAGGCTTGAGGTATGGAGGGCTAAGATGGAAGGAAAGGAAAAATCTTATGGAGGGCTTAGATTACATGAGAGGAGAGCACATGGATTGTGCTTCCTTACAGCCAATCAGGAAGTGACACAAGTCATAGGGTGAGGGGATGGAGGAAAGGGCAAGGATGAGTCAAAAAAGGAGGCTCAAGGGATAATTTCTTCATAAAGACCCTTCTTAATGGCTTGTAATAGCAATGAATAGGCTTGTAAGAGTCTTTATGACCTTTGTAAGAGCATTCATGGCTTAGTGGTTGGAATATTTTGGAGGGAGTTGAGATTGTTGACTTTGTTTGTCTTAGGAAAGTTTTAAGCTTTCTTAGGGAATGTGACAAGGTTGGGGGGGGGATTAGAGGTCATTTAGGATTAGACTAAGATTGTTAGAGATATGCAAGTGGATGGCATTCAATGAGGGTGGGTGAGTTAGTGGCTAAGCTTGGTTAGTATGGGTGGATGGGGTGGATTAGGATAAATGGAGGATTAGGGATAAGTTACGGGCTATTAGATTTGAGGGTTTTATTTATCAAATAAATTTATTTAATAAATGATGGTTTTGGAATTAGATAGGAGAATAGGATTAATTGATAAATAATGGGTTATTTGATTTATCAATTAGGACTATAGATGATTAATTAAATAGGAATTTAATTAATGATGCCTTTAGAGATAGCTAAATAAGATTACTAATGCGGTGTAATCAGATTTAGGTGTCTACATTTAGCCCCTCTTTGACATAGTGTTGAGACAACACTATTTCAAAGAAGTTCAAATGTAGATGACACGAGGAAGATGTTTTAGCAACAAGGTTGCCCCAGTCTCAGATAAGAAGAGGAGAGACTTAGACTTAGAGACGCCCCCTAAAGAAGGCGGTAGGGAGACAAAGCGAGGCTCGACGACTTCTTGAAAAGTACAAGAATTCAAGATAAGTAAGGAGACTAAGTTTGGCAAAGAGAAGGGGCTAAATTAGCTCAAACTCTCACTACGGGAGAATGATAAAGGGAGGTCAATGGTACAAGAGTAAATAAGATTAAGACTTCAGGGGAGGTGGAGGATGAAGGAGCAGAGCGCTACAAAAAGGAATCCAGGATAGGGAGAAGGATGAGGGAATGAGAAAGCTGATGCAATAGGATTTCAAAGAGTCAGATTGGTGGAAGATAGGTTTTGGAGATCCCTAGGACTAGGATTGTGGATCTCAAAAGATGAGGCTTGGTGGATTGATTGGATTGGTGGATCCCTAAAGCTAAAAGTGAAGATTGATTCAAAGAGATACTAATGCATAAGCTGAGGTAGGAGAGATAGATGCTAGATATGGATGGGGGATAATTGTGATGGAGGGAATACATTGAAGCTTTTTGAGAAGGGGGATACTTCAAAGAGAAGTACCACCATGTAGTTGAGAACTAGGTTTGCTATAGGACTATTGGTTAATTGCCAAGGGTACCAAGAACATCAAGGCCTTTTCACCAACTGTCCAGAGGACTGACGGACTGACTCAAAAAAAATACACAAAGATTGCCCCAGTATCACACATGAATCCTAGAGGAAGGAGCATGGAACTGATACTAGGTAACCCACAAGTAGAAAAGAAAAACAAACAAAATACCTGATCAAGACCTTACGCTCAGATTGCCCCATTCATAGTATACCATGATATGGAAGATCATGGCAACCTTGAGGAGGGAATAAGGAGATTGCTTGGAAAAGATACTTCAAGACCCAAAAGGGAAGATTCCAAATCAAAAGAAAGAGAAAATCCAAAAGAGAATTGTTTGCCAATGAGATGGGTAGGACGAGGTACGAATGGACCAAGATCAGTCATGAGGAAAGCTATATCCTACAAGGATCTATTGAAGAGCACCGAAGCTAATGGATCTAGATGAGTGATGTTTCTAGAAAGCTAAACTAAGAAGGATAACACTTTGGTGAAAGGAGATCTAGCTAAAGGATGCATTAGAATAGCTAACCAAGGGTTGTGTGATGTGTGCAAGATGCTGATCAAGGAGGAACTGACAGGAAAGTTGGATAGATACAATGGTACTAAGCTAAGGAGGATGTACAAGCTGACAGACCAAGATATGTTACAAATGTACAAGTTTGTTCATGTTTTTGTTTTTGTGAGATGAAAATGTTTGTGAAGGGTGGGATGTCTACAATAATTGATAGGCAGATAGGTAGATGGTTTGCGAAAAGCATAAGTGAAAATGGGTTCTTTGTGTGCATGTGATAGGATACAAAGTAGGATACAAGCTTATTTACAAGTTGAAATATGGTACAAGCTTTGGAAAATATTTGGATATACAAGCTATGATACAAGGGATGATACAAGATTTAAAAGCTAGGGTACAAGATTCACAAGCTGAGGTACAAGATTTACAAGTTGTATAGGAGGTATTTACAAGCTTCATCAGATTTTGGATATTTGGTTGGAACACCAAGGGAACAAGAAGGTGTTTTATGGGATGGTGGGTGGATGGATGGATGAGGGATAGGATAGTGATAGATAATGGATTAGTCTCAATGCTTGAATTTCCAAGTTTTTACCATTAGATGCTTATTTCTCTTTACTATTTTTTTAATATTTTCCAAAAGCTAGGTATACCAAGGATCTTCAAGAATAGAACTTCTTGAGATGAATTATGTTAGTACGATCATTCAAGAGTTCTCCTTCTAGTGTAGATAGCAGATAGGCTCCAGAGCCAAAGGATGCAGTGACAACATAAGGACCAAGACATGTAGGTTCAAACTTGCCTTTCCTTTCTCGATCAGCTCGGACTTTCATATTTTCTTTGAGGACCATGTCACCTGGCTAAAAGTGTCATGGGAGCACCTTCTTGTTGAAATTCCTTTTGAGACAATTTTGATAGACTATAAGATGATCATAGGCTTGTTGTCACTTCTTGTCTAAGAGATCTAGCTGGGTGAGCCAAGCTACTCTGTATTCTTCATCTGATATTTTCCCTTGCAAAGATATGCGCAAGGACGGAAGTTCAACCTCTATGGGTAGGATCACTTCAACACCATAGACTAGGGAGTATGGAGTTATTCCTATGAATGTATGAAAGGAGGTTCGATAGGCCCATAGGGCTGGATTTATTTGTAGGTGCCAATCGCAGCAAGAATCATTGACAACTTTCTTTAGGATCTTGTGGAGGGTTTTGTTAGTTGCCTTTGCCTGGCCGTTACCTTATGGGAAATATGGGCTATAAATGTGGTGATGGATGTGGAGGTAAGTGCATAATTCTTCCATGTTGAGATTTTCAAAGTTACCTCCATGGTCAATGAAGATGGTGGATGGGATGCTGAAGCGGAAAACAATGTGGTACAAGATGAACTTGGAGACCCAAACTCTTGTAGCTGAGACTAGGGGGACTGCTTCCACCCATTTAGTTAAATAGTCTGTAGCTTTTATTATCCATTTATGTCCATCAGACAAGAAAGGTGTGATAGTTCCAACTAGATCAAGGCCCCAACAAGCGAAAGGCCAAGGTGGTGCAATAGGTTGTAGATCCTGTGCTGGAGAGTGCATGAGATTTGCGTGCTGCTGACATGGGAGACACTTTCTGACAAAGTCATAAGATTCTTCTTTAATGGTAGGCCAATAGTAGCCTTCTCTAAGGATTTTTTGCACTAGGACAATACCACTCGTGTGGGCACTGCAAAGTTTGGAGTGTACTTCTTTTAATGCCATCGCAACCTCATTTTCATCTAAACATCGAGAGAGAGTATCATGATAACCCCGATGATGTAGGTTATTGGCTATGATAACATAGTAGGATGATTTTTGGATGAGGTTCTAGCATTGGGTACATGTGAGGTCAGGGGATATGATACCATCATTAAGGTAAGCATAAATCTCATGGTACCAAGGGGATTGGGGACCAACCAAGATGAAAACACAGTTTGAATCCTCATTCGCATAGGCAGGTGTGAGGAGCTACTCGACTAAAAACTCATACTGTGTAGCTACTTGGGGAATTTCCAAGAGCAAGCCGATAGTAGCCATAGCATCTGCTACTTTGTTCTATATTCGAGGTACTTGTTTAAACTGAAGCTTTGTAAAATGTTGGGTTAGCTGATCAACTAGCTCTTTGTAGGGTAATAGCTTTTCATCTTTGGTTTGGTATTCATTTAGGGCTTGCTTGATGATGAGCTGAGAATCACCAAAGATTTGTAACTCAATAATGTTCCATTCTGCAACTATCTTTAATCTTTCTATGAGAGCCTCATATTGAGCTATATTGTTGGTGCTAGAGAATTGTAGCTTAAAAGATTTTGGAATGTAATCTCCTTGAGGTGTGACCAACAATATTCCTACCCCTAATCCACGAGATGTGTATGAGCCATCAAAATAAATTTTCCATGGGGTCTATTCTTCAATTAGATACATATGCTCATCTATAAATTCTATGATCAAAGGATATGCATCTATTAGAGGTGCATCAGCTAGGTGATCTGCTATAGCTTGCCCTTTGATTACCTTTCTATCCACATACTGGATGTCAAATGCGCTAAGGAGCATAACCCATTTGGCCAAATAGCCTGTAAGTACTATTCTAAGGAGCATATACTTGAGAGGGACAATATTGGAGACTAGTTGGATGGTATGACTTAGTATTAATGGTGAAGCTTTTGAGTTGAGAAAACAACTACCAAACAAGATTTTTCCATAGGAGTATAATTGAGTTCATAACCAACTAGGGTTCTACTAATGTAGTAGATGGCTCTTTCTCTGCCATAGTCATTGAGCTGTGCTAGAAGTGCCCCTAGAGCAGTAGCCGTTGTTGATATGTATAAAATTAGGGGACGAAAATGAACTGGTGGAACCAAGATAGGAGGATTGGTGAGATACTGCTTGAGTTGATTGAAGTTGCGTTGACATAAAGGATCCCACTTGAAGTTCTCATCCTTCTTCAATAAATGTGCAAATGGTGTACAATTATCTGCAAGCTGGGAGATGAAGCACCGAATGGATTGAAGCTTTCCCTGAAGAGAGAAAAGTTGTCGCAGTGTCTAGGGAGGAGGCATGTCTAAGATAGCCTTGACCTTCTTGGGGTCAATCTCTATACCTCATTTAGAAACTATAAAGCCTAGAAGCTTGCTAGATGTGACCCCAAAGACACACTTCTTGGGATTCAGCATTAGATGATATTTGGCTAACCTATCAAAGACTTTTTTTAGGTCATAAAGATGATCCATGAAGGTATAAGATTTGACCAAGATATCATCCACATAATCCTCCAAAATGCTATGGATGAGATAATGAGAAATGTCTATCATAGCTCTTTGATAGGTAGCCCCAGCATTCTTTAGGCCAAAAGGCATCATGTTGTAACAAAAGGTTTTGCAAGAGGAAGTGAATGTTGTCTTATGCTGATCCTCTTCTACACTCTTGATTTGATTATACCTAGAAAATCCATCTATGAGGGACATAATTTCATGTCTAGCTGTAAGGTCTACAATCATATCTATGTTAGGTAAGGGAAAATCATCTTTTGGAAAAGCTTTGTTAAGATCTCTTAAATCAGTGTAGATTCTGATGTCACCAGAAGGCTTAGTGATGGGGACCATGTTGGAGATCCACTTTGAGTAGTCGATAGGTCAGATAACCTTAGTAGCTAACATTCTTTCTAATTTAGCTTTGACCAGTAATGCCACCCTGGGGTGCATTTTTCTAAGCTTTTGTTTGACGGGCTTGATCTTTGGATCGACTGCAAGATAATGAACTACAAGCTTTGGATCAAGTCTTGGCATGTCCTGATATGACCATGCAAATTGGCCAATGTTCTCTCTTAAGACCTCAAAGAGGAGGTTAGCTTGGTCTTGTGAGAGGGATGCAACAATGTGAACAAGTCTAGGGATCTCTAAAGAATCGATGTTGACTTCTCTAGTATCCTAAATTAGAATAGAAGACACCTGTAGTTGATTATCTTGAGGAGGCAATGCTAAATCCTCATGTTTTTCTTGTGACTTTGGATTTTCTTGCTGAGGGGTTCTCTTTGTTGCCTTAGCTAGTCTCAAATTCACCTTAGTTCTAGTTTTGGGTGTATCGAAACTAGGTTGGGGATTTTCTCCAAAATACCCCTTAGGATCTAGCTTATAGATATAGGCAAAATCTAGCTTTGTTTTCTTGTGAGGTGTTTCAACTCCCATGAATCTCAGAAGTGCTTCCTCTAATGTGAACTCATCAATCTGTATGACACTTGGTTGGTCCCAATCTATGAATTGTGGATGGGCTAGTGGTAGGTCAATGAAATGGATGGATAGTTCTTGGAGAACAAAGTCTCCCAGGGAGATTTGGTCAGGTATATAATCATAGGCTCTCTTTTCAACTTCCTCAAGAATGTCTTCAATTTCGACAAGGTCACGATGAATGTTCAAAAAAGTGTGACTGTTCGCATTGGTGCCCCCAGTTGTGGGTATGCCAAAGCCAAGACCTGACTTTGATTCCCACTTGTGTGCATCGATGGGGCACTGCATGCCTCTTTCTTCTGGTCTTAGACCACCACCTTGATAGTTCCATTTGTCAGTGATGAGCTTATGTTCTTGGGGATACTTCTAGCTGAAGTGATCAAGGCGTGCTTGATTTCTTGGAGGTGCATCCTTATGTAACCAATTGTTGATATCTGGAGTGAGCTCCTCATGAAGAGGGATTTTTGAGGATACAAAGGTTGTTGGGCCAAACTATTTGTATTGAGGAGGTAGAATCTCCTTAGCTTTGTGATATGTCAGTCATCCATGGGCGTGTGGATCAAGTGGGAGTGCCCCAATAGCAAATGCATCTAACAGACTATACTCTCCACAACCTTTGTTACTAATCTTCATGGTAGATAGGGTGGAGAAGAGGATGGTTTCTGGGTCATTACAAGTGTGGGATGAACTAGTGATGGCTATGCCAATATCAATTCTAGGGCGATGGTTTGTATATGAAGCTTCAACCGCATTGCAGTAAGCAAAGGGTTGTGGATCGACATGGATGTTTACCTGAGTGCCCTGATGCAAAAATTTGATGCACTGATGGTAAGTGGATGGAACGGCTTTCATGGCATGAATCCATGGGTGACCAAGGAGGATGTTAAATGGTAGGTTTAGATCAATAACATGGTAGAGTGTTTCTTGGATGACTGGCCCAACCTTGATTGGCAGCAAAATAGTTCCTTATGTGGTTCTTTCCAAGTTGTCATAAGCTTTGATGGTGATAACTTCACTGATGATATCTGCCTCAGTATACCCAGCTTGTTTTATGAATTTTAGGGTGCAAATATTTAAGGCTGATCCATTATCTATCATTACTCTTTTTATGGAAAAATTGGATACCATGATTGCTATGCGAAGTGGAAGGGCGTGATCTAGCTCGACCATGGGTATGTTGGTGGGTTTAAATGATAAGGCACATGAGGATGAAAGGTGTCCAACAAGATTATGAAAATTAGTGGCATTGATATCTGAAGGGACACAAGAGAACTATGAGAGAACTATCAAGGATTTTCTTGCATACAGGACTGGTGCGGAGAAGGTCTAAAATGGAGATTTGAGTTGGCATGTTCCTAAGGTGTTCCAAGATATTGTACTAGATTTTTGATGGAGCTGATGGTGTTGGTGAAATGGGTAGGCTTGTGATGTTAAATCACGCTCTTCGAGTGGTGACTGCACACTCATTGTTTGGGCCTTGGATATTGATAACATTGATAGAAGGCTCTTTTTCAGATATACAACCGATGAGGCTACCATAGTCTATGTAGGATGAAGTGTGGTTATTGTTCATCCCATGCTGTTGGTTTGGCTGGCGATTGTTAGTGTTGTTGTTGTTGGCTTGGATAGGTGCTTTTCTAGGATTTTGGTTGTTTTGAGGAGGAAAAGCATTTTGATAGATCTGTAAGCCTGCATTGGGAGAGGTTTGGGCACCAACGGTGATTTCTTTCCGATCAATGAGGTCCTTCACATAATCTTTCAGTTTCATGCATCTGAGGGTAGTGTGACCTTTTACCCTATGAAATTTGTAGTACTCATTGTCTTTGTACCATGCAAATTTGGATTGGCTTGGGTCAATTTTTTGGGTAGGAGGAAATTTGATGAGGTTTTCCTTGACTATTTTCTCAAAAATGACATCCAATGGCTCACCAAGGGGTGTATAATTTCTAGGTGCAGGTTGGAATCTGGGCTTTTGCCCTATAGCTACATTGATGGCATTTTCTTGATTGCTAGACCCTTGAAAGTTTGGTCTTGGATTGTGGCTTTGATAGCTTTGGTAATTATGCTTTTGGTAGTTGATAGCTTTTTGATTGTTTGGTTGATAAGGTGGGTTGGGCTGACTTTGAGAAGGACCAACAATATTCACATATCTAGTGTCAGTGATGCCATCTGTTGCAACATGCTTGTTTTTGTTCCAATACCTAGACTTGTCATTGGAATGTGTTTGATTTTGGTTAGCCTCCTTGTAAATCTTGACCACACCATCTTTAATGAGTCCTTGCTCAAGGATCATTCCTTTCTCTTTGATATCTTTGTAGGTCTGCAATCAATTCATGGTCATGTGGTGAGCCAAGCTAGGATGGACATTATCAATAAACATTTTCACCAAATGGCGATCTAGTAAGGTGCAAGATATGTGGGTGGTAAGGGTTTTCCATATTTGCAAATATTCAGGAAAGATTTCTCCACCTTTTTGCTTAGTGTGGACAAGATCAACTATTGATAGCTCTATTTCAACAAGATGGGCATATTGGGCTACAAATGCCTTAGATAATTCAGCAAAAATTTTAATTGTACCATAGGGGATTCTATAAAACCATTCCAGAGCTAGTTTGGCCAATCTTTTGGGAAAGAGATGCAAGAGAAAGATGTCATCGTATGCCACTTCTTGGCAGTGCATGTAAAATTCTTTGATACGTGTGATAGGATCTCCTTTTCCTCTAAATTTTTCAAATTTGGGTGTCTCAAAATGCTTGGGAAATGGTGTCATGGTAATGGCTCTGTCAAATGGGTAAGGACACACATTCTCAAACTTGAAAGTTTTTGGATGATTTCCCTCCTGGATTTTTTTCAAAGCTATTTTCAAAGCTATTTTCATGGCTTCCCATTCTAAATTAATGGGTGATGGCTCAGGTGCCCCCAATGTAGGAGTGCCCTAAGGTAGGTATGTGCTAGATGGGGCAATGGAATATGGATGGCTTTGAGGTATGGGTTGGTAGGGATTGTACATGGCTTGGGAAATTGAATGGTGGATGATGGTTTGCTGAGGTGGAGGTGGTACATATTGTTGCATGTGTTGTAAGGCTTGCTGCTGATATTGGATTTGAGGTTGGGATTGAGGAACATAAGCTAGCCGTGGGATAAATGCATTGCTTTGTGGAGGTAAGGCATAAGATGGTTTTGAAGCTTGGGGAAAGGATTGGGGAGCTTGTGGAACTTGACTTTGGATTTGAGGAGTTTGACCAATATATGTGGCTTGTGCCCCCATTTGGGAAGGTATCTGCATGGCAAAAGAGGCCAAGTAATTGGTGGTTGGTGGTGGTGGATTTCCTCCTAGAAGTGGCATAGAAAAATAGTTGGTAATAGGAGGTAATGGATTAGTTGGTGGTGGAGGTGGTGGGAATTGAAAGCTTGGAAATGGAATTGATGGGGTTTGATAGCTTGGTGGCTAGATTTGAAAGCTTGGTAGAGTGGTGGAAGGAGCTTGGGTCACTTGAGAGCTTGAAAAAACATTGGTAGTAGCTTGTGGGGTTTGATAGCTTTGTGGAGTGAGGGTAGTAGCTTGTGGATTTGTGGCTGATGGCACTGAGCTCCAAGGACCTAGTGAAAATGATGGAATTATGTTCTAAGCTAAGGTAAATAAGTTGGGGGTGATGAAAGGTTGATTACTTGACCCCATGGGTGGCATCCCAATTGTATATTGTTGAGGTTGGCCAAAGATGCTAGCACTGATTTGGGAGATGGGTGGATTTGGAAGGCTGGGTTGGAGAGCAGTAGTAGCAATAGTGAAGGAAGTGAATGATGAGGTGTTTTGGGCAAAGGGGGTTTGGGATGGAGTGGTATGGACCAATGGTGGAGTGGTGGTGGCTGGATTGGCTTGTGGAAGGGAGATTTCAAATTGAGTGGAGGCTGGTATGTTTGGTTCTATTGGATCATATGGGGTTGGTTGAGGCTCTTCTTTTGGCACATATTGAGGATAATTTGAATCTTAAGAGCCTATGGGTGGTGGGAGTTGTCCAAACAATAGGTGAGATGGCTCTAATAGGGGAGGAGGTCTTCCAAAGTTGAAGGCTCCAATGTTGTCCCTTTGAAAGTTAGCCATGATTGTTTCCTTTTTTTTTCTATAATGGCATTCACCAATACTGCATTTCCTCGTTGGTTTATGAAAGCTTCAATGTCAGTAGGTGTTGCTATGGTGTTCTCTAGGCTAAAGGATGGTTGACTGCTCAAGGGGAGTGATACTGTTTGATCCAAATGATAGGGCTCCATTGTTTCCTTCTTCTTGGCTAAGCGAGTGACAGGTGGCATGAAAATGTTGAATGTTTCCTAGGGATGAGATGCAACAATGCTGATGGATGCAAAAGGGGAAGGCTTTTCTATGCAAATGATTTCCTAGGTTGAGGCAAAGCTATATGAAAAAACCTAAGGAGGATTGGGTTGGGGATTCTAACTTCAAGGATATGTTGCCAAAGCATTAAAGGTCTACTTTCCTATGTGCAAGCTTGGTGGTGATTGTGTCAACTTAAGGATAGATTGATGATCCTTTAGGAAGAACATGAGATTGACCACTTGAGGATCCCAACCTTTAGCTCAAGGTGATGAGGGATAACAAATGACAAAGCTAGATTACCTAGACAAAGCTTTGTCAAAGGGATAACCTTGGTGAGATTGATGGATTTGGAAGATGTTAGGAATGGCAAACTTTTGCCAAAGTAACAACAATTTTGAAGGCTTGGATGTGAAGTTTTTGGATTGCTGGTTAGATAGTTTGGTTCTAAATGAGATGGATGACCTAAAATTCTTAAGGGGATGACTAAAGATGGTTGGCTTACCTAAAAAGATGACTCTAAAGTGAAGCTTATGCAAGAAGATGTAGAGAAACAAGGGGGTCTAATCATAGAAATCATGCCTTGTTGGTAAGGCATAAGTAGGGTTAGCTCTTGGATGTTGGTTATGTTGGATAGTGTGATCTAACTAGGCATCTTGAAGGGCTTTGTTAGCAGCTTTGTGGAGTTTTTCAATTTGAGGGCTTGGTGATATTTTATTTCTCTTGGCTAAAAGTTCTTGGTATGCCTGAGATGGCTTGAGTTTGGCTTTGTGAAACTTTTGTTTGGGTTTGGGTTGTTCTGACATGAATTCTTGAATCTGCTTGGCTTTGAGAGATCTCGATTGTTATGCTTCAACTCGTTCAACTTCTAAAATAGGTAGTGACTACACTAAGTGTTCCATAATCTAGGATTGACCAAGTTTGGCAAACATTCATTCAACAAATAAAAAAATCAAGCAATAGAAATTAACAAATAGATAGAAGTTTTTGATTCTCAGAATGTGATACGTGTGCCAAAGAGTGTGTATGTTTTACAGATGTTTCGATTAGTCACTTCAAACATATTAAAATCTTAGATGGTTGTCTACAAGGCTAAAAATTGGTTTAGCTAGGGAGTCCTCGATATACCCAAGGTATGTGAGGCCCAAATCTGTAGATGAAACCAAAAAGATGTCAGACAACCAAGAGGAGCGATAACCCACTTCTCCTCTTTCACTTTTCAAGGGTATAAAGTTCCTTGAGGCTTAGCCCGAGTGACAAAATCTTGATTCCAAGAGAGGTGTCTTTGGATTCACCTCCTAATTTTTATACTCCATCAGAATGTTGGAGTTGAGGTCGTCCAAGGTGTGATGAAATCCCCAAGCAAGCCTCCTAAAAAGAGAAACAAGGTTTTGGATCCTAATCTGATGCACCCAAGATGGCCTCGAAAGATGACAAGGGGAGAGAAGACTTGGATGACCTTGGGCTAAAAAACACATTTTTTATTTTATGAACTGACTCTTATGTGTGTTGATCTTGACTTTGCAAGCACTCATGTTTAGGAGACAATGTTCAATTCCAACTTTGAAATGCGCCAACAAAGCAAAATTGATCGAAGAATGCGAACAAGAAGAAGAGTTAGGGTCAATAAGAAAGTAAACCCATGTGCCCAGAGGCCCTCCACATCAAATATTGATTAATTTCCTTTATTTCATTCAAGAGTTGGTGTGATTTTGTTTTAAGCCCAAAACAAAGATGTGCAAAACTCATTTTCAAGCGCGTGCCTGGAGGCCCTCCACATCAAGATTTGTTCAAATTTTAATGCCCAAATGAAGTGTTAGCGAGCCTAATGTGCATTCAAGGAATTTTCTAACTTAGAAAAACCACTAAAAACCTAAGTGAGTGGAGTTTGATTTGTGTGGAGCACTTAACACCCTCTTAGGTGGACCCATCCCCATAGATGGCGCTAAAATTGCAACCAATGGTTAAATTGATGGGTGATTAAAGAGAGTGAGTCCAACTACAAACTCACTCAAAGCATCTTTATTAATTTTTATAACTTAAAAAAATTATAAAATGTGAATTCTTTTTATGCCCAAAATTAAAGTTTGAGATATTGCAATGGTTAATTGATCCTTTGCATTCAAGATTGAGTTTGTTTATTTTAAACATGCATTCCAAGAAAGATTGATTTTAATCCATTGGATTCAAGATTGTGTTTGAGAAAAATTCATTCAAAGGAAAATGTGTTTAAGCATGCAAGTTCATTTTAGCAACATGCATTCAAAGACAAGTGTTTAAACATTCAAGTTCATTTTTCAAGCACATTAAACTATGTAAGGAGAACCTGCAAAAAATATGATTAGTGGTTTCATATGTGCTCCAACCTGCAATAGCTACAAAAAGCCAATTTGATTAGTAACCCAAAAAATCTCAAAATTTTGAAGCTTAAATATGGGCAAAATAAAATCAACTTTTTTTGTTCTTTTTCCTAAGCGTAAAAATGCTTAGAAAAACTTCTACTCTATGGAACCACCAAAAGTTAAAATTTGATTTATAATTTTTTATTTTATTTTTTAAGCTAAAAAGTGCAAGAATAGAAATGAAACAAAGACAGGCAGTGACGACAGTTCATCAGGCACAGATGCCAAATTGTGGAGACACTGATCTGCGTAGATGACAAAGAAAGAGGCAGAGATGATAGTTCAGTTTGGCGATGCAAAAAATAGAAAATTGGGTGGAGACGCTGAACTGCAGAGATGCTGATCTGTGAAGATGACAGTTTAAGTTAGCAATGGGGGAGATGACAATTTAGGTTGCTGAGATGATTGTTTAGGTTGGCAGCGATGGAGACGACAGAAGACTAGAGGCAGCGGCAGAGACGACAGAGTATCTGGCAGAGGCACTGATCTGTGGAGACAACAATTAAGGATGCAGAGACGAAAGTCTAGTGGTGGCATTAATAGTAGAAGACCAGGTGAAGATGCCAATATGTAGAGACATCAGTTTGGTTGCAGAGATGAAAGAGTAGCTAGCAAAGATGACAGTTTGCAAGCGCAGATGCCAATCTATGGAGACGACACTGCACGAAAAGAACTAAAATGCACAGATTTTTTCCAAATTTTTTTAATTTTTTGGTTATTTTCAGATTTTAGAGGGTATGTCTTCTTCCCAAGTGTACCCTTCAACCTGCAAAAATAATTGAAACACCCTACAACTCACTCAAACAACAAGAAACATTAGATTATTAGAAAAAATAGCATATAGATAGAAATAGATGATTAAATGACCCATAGTGGGGTCCCGCCGGGCGTGCCAAAATGTATATGAGAAATATGTTAGCAAGAAATACTAATCTATTAAGAGAACAAAGAATTAACTAACAAAGATTAATATAACATATAAGAGAGACTAAAAGAGGAACCCCTAATTAAGAATGTGAGCCAAATGAATGGATTCTCCCAATAGAAATTAGCTCTTTGCTTGGTAGATGCATCTAAGTAGAGGATTGGTATGCATGCTCAATGCTTCTAAAATTAGCTTCAATGGTGTTCTTGATAGATTTTGGCTTGGGTGAATGGATTTGATGTAAAACTTGCTCTCAAAATGGCATTATAAGGGTATGGTTAAGGGCTTTGGCTTTTCAAACTAGCATTATAACTTTAACTCAAGGATTGTGATGATGTGGGTTGGGAGGGGATTCAATTTATAAGCAAGAGGCTTGAGGGGTGGAGGGCTAAGATGGAAGGAAAGGAAAAAGCTTATGGAGGGCTTAGATTGCATGAGAGGAGAGAACATGGATTGTGCTTCCTTACAGCCAATCAGGAAGTGACACATGTCACAGGGTGAGAGGATGGAGGAAAGGGAAAGGATGAGTCAACAAAAGAGGCTCAAGGGATAATATCTTCATAAAGACCCTTCTTAATGGCTTGTAAGAGTAATTAATGGGCTTGTAAGAGTCTTTATGAGCTTTGTAAGAGCATTCATGGCTTAGTGGTTGGGATATTTTGGAGGGAGTTGAGATTGTTAACTTTGTTTGGCTTAGGAAAGTCTTAAGCTTGCTTAGGGAATGTGACAAGGTTAGGGGGTATATTAGAGGTGATTTAGGATTAGACTAAGCTTGTTAGATATATGCAAGTGAATGGCATTCAATGAGGGTGGGTGAGTTACTAGCTAAGCTTGGTTAGTATGGGTGGATGGGGTGGATTAGGCTAAATGGAGGATTAGGGATACATTAGGGCCTATTAGATTTGAGGGTTTTATTTATCAAATATATTTATTTAATAAATGAGAGTTTTGGAATTAGATAGGAGAATATGATCAATTGATAAATAATGGGTTATTTGATTTATCAATTAGGACTATAGATGATTAATTAAATTAATTAGCTAGGGGATGGCAAAAGGATTAATTAAATAGAAATTTAATTAATGATGCCTTTAGAGATAGCTAAATAAGATTACCAAAGCGGTGTAATCAGATTTAGGTGTCTACACATACAACTCTGATTATTAATATGCTCTATTCTACTTTGTTAAATACATGTACTAGTATTTTTATCATAACTTGTACCATATTGTTCATACACATCTGTTCACTTAACCACATCGTCATGATAGTTTCATGAAGCTTCCAATAACTACACATAAGTTGACTCTCAATGAGCCATCTATACTCTTAAATCTATCTTAGCATATTGCCAACAAATCTCTTCCTTTGGAATTAATGGAAACTTTTGGGAAAATTGGCTAAGTCCCAAAAGGATTTAATACACAAAAAAACTCATAAAAGTAATGACAAAAATTGCCTTCAAAAGATAACAATTTTATTCATGTTTTGATGGATTATTACAATCCTTATCATCCTTTAGATTGATACATACATAAGCTCCCCCTTACATATACATTTACCTCTATACAATTTTCTCTATGGCATTAGTGAAAAAGGTGTCAAAAGCTGTATCACAAAACTTGTTTCCTGCTGATAATCAACTCATCATTCTAAATATACAATCTGCAAAATCAATCTTTAGCATGTCTATGTCCTTTTTCCAATTTCTTGTATTATATCTGATATACTAATGAGTGGTAAAAGTGCATAAGATTCCACTTCAACTACACTCAAATTTGTATAGGCAAATTTGTCATAAGATGTCTTTGTTGCAAGACATTCCTCCAACTGCCTCTACAAAATGACAACTTTGGGTAATAAATATTCTTTGAGAATAGAGAATCTCCTTAATACCTTATACTTTTCAAAATAAATTCATCTAATATCATTGTGAAACGTCTCAATTTTGGTTTGAGAATCTTCAATTCTGACCTGTAGTTCTTTCAATCTAGTAATGAGAATTTGAAGCTCACTCATATGGCCTTTGATCTTTGCATCAAAATTTGATAAGTAATAATAAGACACTACACACTATCCATACAACCTCTTCCCACCATCTAATCTCTCCCTTAGCTCCTTTATACATGCATCCAAGGTTTTTATATCATTCCTAAAATTTGAGCATATTGTGTCAAACAATGATGCATCGTGTTGTGTTTATGCTTGCACTGCTTCTACTTCTACTAAAGTTTTTAATTCCTTATCAAATGTCTTCACCAACTCTTTTGCCTTAAACTAAAAATCTGTATTTTATGCAACTATGGAAACTATCTTCTACATCCACTCAAGGACTTTAGGAAGAGTCTTCTCTAAAGACTTTACAAATTTATTTTTCTCAAATAATTTTCTCAAGGTGCCTATAACCTCTTTCTAATCTTCATGATCAGATGGAATAGGTACTGTTGCTAATTTTCTAGATATTAATACTATCAAGGTTATAGTAGCCTTAATATTTTTTCCTATTCTTTCTACTTGTCCTTTTCCTTCTTCCTCTTCTCTTCTTCTTCCTTCTCTTCTTCTCTATTTTCCTCCACTTCTTTTTCATTCCTCTTCTTTTCTTCTTCTTCTTTTCTCTTCTTCTCCTCTTCTTTTTTCTTCTTTGTTTGTTCATATTCTCTCCATTTCTTTTCTTCTCTTACTTTTCTTTACTTTTCTTGTGATTCTTTTCCTTTCTTTTCTTTTCTTTTCTTCTGCCTCTTATTTCCTATTTTCTCGTTCTTCCTTTTTCTTATCTTCTTCCTCATCATCTAAGCTAGTATATGTAGTGATATTGCCACAAATAGTTTGGCCAAATACCACAAAGGGATTTTCATTGATTTATATTGTTATGTGCATACTATCCACTTGCATGGATTCAATACCCATAAAAATGTGAGGTGGTGAAAGTGCCTAATGTGTCTCTTCTTAATATTCTTCTACCCATACATATACTAGACTATCAACTTTGGTCTATGCGCTACCTTAGGTATCGAGGACATATATTTTACTATAGCCTCCTTTTTCTCTTGTATAATTTCCTCCCATTAGAATAATTTATCTTCTTTAATTACTTAGAAAAGGTTCAAAGCCCTTCAAAACCTTTTCTAACTCCTCTTTGTTCCTTATGTTCAGATCTTCTTCTAATACCCATTTCCTCATATTAACCAACATATTGTATAGGTCTTCTTGAATCTTATTTTTATACTCTCAAACCTTTTATTCTTCAAAATTATATTTCTTATAACAAAATTCTCTAACTATGTTCTATCTATACTACTATACATATTGTCATATTTATTTAACTAAATAAAATTATCATCATTTATAATTTTCATATTCAAATTTTCTACCTTAGGTTTCCATCCTTTCTTCCCTATTGTTATCCTTTCTTTCTACCTTCACCAATCTACCAAACTTCATCTACACATTATGTGCTTCTACCTCTAGTTGTCTCCTTTTCTATTCATTTCTAGATCTTACCGATTGCACTTGTTCAACTTCTACATAAGGTGCAATAGGAGATTGCACACAAGGTTATGCCATAATTATTCCTTTTGAAGGTTTTTCTACATCAATAGGTGTTGTTTCCAACACTTTAGTTTGACCATTGGCCTTCATCTCCAGCCCTATTACTCTAAGCTCAATAAGCTCTTCCCTTGTCATGCTAGATTCCTAGAGAATGGAATCTATCTCCTTTTCAACCTTTTGCTTTCTCCCTTAACCATATAACTCATATTGGACTATTCTACATCTGTCCTCATAGGTTCCCCATCTAGGGAACTTTGTGTCCTACTCAAATTTGAATATGAGCTATGTATACCCTTCTATTAGCTCTGTTCTCATCTCATAGCCCATAGGGTCAACAAATTTCATTCTAGGAACATTTTTTCTTCATGTAGGTGTATGATGGTTCCACCATGAAGCATAAATCATCCTTGTACTTTTACACCATAGAAGGAGGTATCCTATACCTTAATTTCATCTTAGTTTGGAGACTCTTCATCATTCTATTTATGTCATTATCTCTTACATTATTAGGCTTGGATCTAGAGCACTAAGTCATTGACTTCATTGTGCACTTGCTGCTATCTCAATTTATTAATCTAGGAAACTTCCTTGAAACATGAAAGAATATATGAGTCAATAGAGACTCAAATCTAAATACTACATGATGAGTCTTCTTCAATCTTGCAATGTTATCCAATAATTTCATTCTAATGATCTAGCATAAGTTGACCTTTCTTCCTTCAACTTCCATTACATATGCCACATGAATAAATCCAACTAGTACTAATCCATGGTTCATGTTAAACCCTACTATCTTAGTTAAAAACTTTAATCCTTTATTCTAAATACATTTAACATTCATATTCCTTCTGTCCAACTTCAATTTTAGGTTTGTCTCAACCATTTTCTTGACATTATTCTCATTAATAGGATTAAAACCTTCATTTCCTAATCGTATGACCTTGTGAATTAGGTCATTGTCAATGACAACTGACACATCACCTAACCAAAACATATCATCATGTACCCTACTTAATATGATTTGGGTCAACTCATGATTTTTGAATTCTTTATAAAATGTATACTTCACCAAATTCAATTCCTCCAGGTGTGCATACTCAAATTTTAGGGATAAATCATTATTACACATATCACCTAAATCTTTGTAAATTTCATCATCACCAATGCTTTCAATATTTTAGTGTATATAACTTTTGATGACTTCTATGTGCAACACATTTTAGAACTTGCAAAAATACACCTAATGGATACTCCAATAAAGAAACAAATGGGTGTTTCTTGAACTCATACCTTGATATATCACTACCATCATAGACTCTTTGATTAGCCATAGCTCTATAATTTTTAAATACTAGAATAAACTAGATTCACTACTTCGTAAAATAAATCAAATTTGTGATTTTGGGCTTCAACAACTTTTAGCTTCACAAACTTTACTTTGCACTTCAAGTCATTGTCAAAATTCTCTTCAATTCACTCGAGGCAATTTGAATGAACAAATGGTACACTCAATCTTTCTTATGATCCTTAAATCATTCCAAATTGCACTACACACTAAATGTGTATCTACCACATATTCAAAATATTATCTGTATACTAGTAAGCTTGATTTGTAAATTCTTTCTTAGTTTGATCTTATCAAGTCTTGCACACTTGACCATATCTTACTCTCTATGTCTTATACGTTCTATTAACTATGAAACTTCCAACTCTTTGTCTAACATTAGTTATGATCAACTAATGCTCTACTACTACTAGAGCTACTTAATTCAAGTAGGATGAGCCACAAACGATTTGTGACTTCAACTTATCATCAAGTGCATCAAAGTGCTATTCTTCCAATACTGTATGTGAACTCTATGGTTTACAAACTTTCACAAATACTTCCTTAAATTCATCCATATATTCCTTAACTACTTCTTTTTGACTTTTATCACTTCCATTTGCATTCCTTTTGTCATCTTTGTTGTTGTTCATTCTATGATTAGTTTTCTCATTAAGGTTCCCTTTATCCATTCTATAGAAATTTTCTATGTGTCCAAAGTTATTGTATAACTAACATACAAGTTCATTCCTCCTTTGATTGGTTCCATTCTAATTCTTAGATGCTCTACAATTCCTTGCAATGTGTCTAGGATTGTTACACTTGTAACAAAAAAAATTCTTCCTTTCACCATTAGGTTTTTCTCCATCATTAGATTTTCTTTTAGATCTACCTCTTCCATTACCTATAGGGTTATTATTCCTAAACATTCTACTATTCTCATTATTACCATCAAATTTAAGTTTCTTACAATCTACTACCTTATTTTCATAACCATGACAATTATAACAATAGAAATTAGTAATGGTTTTAAAAAAATTACCTGTGCAATCTCTCTTCCTATGTCCAACTTCATTATAAATGAAACATTAATCTTTTAACTCATGTCTTACTTCATTAGGCGGTTCATCTTGCAAAAATTTATTAACTTGCTCTAGTTTCTTAGGTTCATTAGGTTTAACTATCAAATTAATTAAGTCAAATTCCTTTGATACTTCAGTGGATGTGCTTGATTCTACCTTACCCAGAACAAATTCCTTAGGGCATTCAATAACTAGATTTGGTTCTCTTGTGATTTCAACTTTCTTGGCTAATTGTCTCCAATCAGATATCATAATCATATCTTATCATAAGAAGGTCTCTGGTGAAATATTTATTGATCTATCTTCTCACTACTAGAACAAAGTTTTTATAACTATTGTTTATCTTGTTTCAATTATCCTTTCACAATAATTTGGTATTTCTCTAACTCAGCATGTTCAATCTTGATAGTATCTAATTCAAATGTAACTTTACTTAACTAGGATCTAAGATCTACATTCTTTATTTTTTGTCCTAGTTCACTAATGAAACCATTTTTCTTATGAATTTAATTAAGGTCAACTATTTTCAATTCATGTTTCAAGATCTCATTTTCCTTCTAAAGGTCTCCTACTTCATCATTGTCACTAGTGTGCACAATGTGTTCCTTGCTATATTTCAGATCATCAATCTCATCTTTCAACTTGCCAATGTACACTTTTTCATCTTTGTATCTATCTTTTAAGTTGTCTCTTTCTTCTGTAAGAAGATCAATCTGTTGAATAGCTTCTTCTAGGTTTTTCTTCAATTGTTCCATATTCATTTAGATCTTACTTAAGCTATTAACCCTCTTCAAAGTAACTAGGCTTTGATACCAATTTTTAGAAATAGATAATACTAAGAGGAGGGGGCATGAATTAGTATTCTACAAACTTTTCCCAACAAGTGTATATTGTTAATTACTTTATAACTTTCATATGAAAGTAAACCAACAATGTTGGATAGTAAATATAACCATGCACATAGATAACTCATAACACCATTATTTGTTAACTAGAGAAATCCTAGCTAAGAGAAAACTCCAGTAAGGATGATACCGACTAGATGATTCACTAAACAATAGGATCATGTTAAGGATATTGACCCTATTAGGAGTCTATGAAGTACATATAGTGTCTTGAGTCCCTGTTAGGAGACCAGGTCTTTCTAGAAGCCTTTACCCTATTAGGAGTTGGTAGAACAAATACAATGTACGCAAGAAGAACCCACTTCCCTAACATGCAATTATACAATTTAGTTCCTCACAGGATAGATATACATACAATACTTTCTTTAATGTTGTAACTCACACTTGTTTTGATCATACATTAGATCTTGCAACACACTTGCATAATAGTTTACATCACATCACAACATCTCACGGCTTCCCCAATAATTGCACAATATAAGAACTCAACTTTCATGTGTTCACACATTTAACATAATATAAAATAATTTCCATAAAGTTGGGTCATCATAACTTAGTAATTATTTTGTAACTAGAATATCTCCTAAGGTCGTACAAATCTGATGAATAATATGCTTTATTTTGCTTTGTTAAATACCCACACTACTATTTTAATCATAACTTGCATCATACTATTCATACACATCTGTGGACTTAACCACATCATTGTGAAATTTTTATGAATCTTCCCTTAACTACACATAAGCTTAATCTAAATATGTCATCCATACTCTTAAGATTTGTTCTCTATATTTTTGTAAAGTATCTAACACTTAAACAATTTTCTATCTCTAAATGCATAAATGAAATGTTGAATTTTTGTTGACAGAAATGAAAAACAACAAAACATCTATCTTACCATGTTGCCAACAATCTCCCACTTTAGCATTGATGGCAACTTTTGGAAAATTGGTTTTCATAAAAAGATATCATACATAACAAAACACATAAAAGTAACTACAAAAATTGCCTTCAAAACATAACCATTTTATTCATGTTTTGATCGATCATTATATTCCTTATCACTCCTTTACATTGATACATACATAAGCACCCCCTTAAATATACATTTACATTTAGACAATTTTCTCTATATAACACTACACCTTTCACATCAATGACAAAGGTGTCAAAAACTATATCACAAAACTTGTGGACTACTAATAATCAGCTCATCATTCTAGATATACAATCTATAAAATCAATCTTCAGCCTATCTAGGTCCTTCTTTTAGCTTCCCTATACTTTATTTGATATACTAATGAGTACACAAAGTGTACAAGATTCCACTTCAACTATGCTCAAGTTAGTATAGGCAAATTAGTTATAGGATATCTTCACTACAAGACATTCCTCCAAATACCTCTACAAAATGACAACTTTGGGTGACAAATATTCTCTAAGAACATAGAATCTCCTTAATACCTTATCCTTTTTTGACTCAATGTCTTTGATAGCATTGTGAAACTTCTCAATTTTAGTTTAGAATCCTCAATTCTAAACTTTGGTTGCTACAATCTAGTAGTCAGTATGTGAAGCTCACTCATATGGCCTTTGATCTTTGTATAAAAAATTAATAAGTAATTGTAAGGCACTGTGCACTATCCATACAACTTCTTACCATTATCTAAGCTCTTCCTTATCACCTTTATACATGCATCTAAGGTTTTCATATCATTCCTAACATTTGTGCATACTGTGTCAAACAGTGATGCATCAGTGTTGGCCTTTGATCTTTGCATCAAAAGCCAATAAGTAATTTTTAGACATTGTGCACTATCCATACAATTTCTTACCATCATTTAAGCTCTTCCTCATCTCCTTTATACATACATCTAATATTTTCATATCATTCCTAACATTTGTGCATATTGTGTCAAACATTGATCCATCATGTTGTGTATGCACTTACGCTATTGCTACTTCAGCTAAAGTTGTGAATTCGTTATCAAAGGTCCTCACCAACTCTTTTTGTTGAGCCTGCAAGTTTGGATTTTCTACAACTATGGAAGCTATCCTCTATATTTTCTCCAAGACATTAGCAAGAGTCTTCTCCAAATACTTTATAGATTTTTTTTCTCAAACAATTTGGTCAAGGTCCTCATTTTCTCTTTCTTATCTTCATCATAAGAAAAAATAGGCACTATTGTTGATGTTCCAACTATTGATACTACTAAGGTTACAGTTTCCTTAATCTTATTTTCCTCTTATTTTCTCTTATCCTCTTCCTTATTCCTCTTCTCTTCTTCTTCCTTCTCTTCTTCTTGCTTTTCCTCCTCTTCTTTTTCTTTCCTCTTCTTTTTTTCTTCTTCTTTTCCTTTCTTCTCCTCTTATACTTTCTTCTCTATTTGTTCATCTTCTGTATGTTTCTTTTCTTCTATTTCTTTTCTTTTCTTTTCTTTTGCTTCTTATTTTTCCTTCTTCTTCTTATCTTCTTCCTCATCATCTGAGCTACTATATGTAGTGATATTTCCAAAAATAGTTTCCCCAAATCCCTCAAAAGGATTTTCTTTGACATCTACTATTATGTGCATACTATCCACTTGCATGGATTTAGTACCCATAGCAATGTGAGGTGGTGAAAGTTCCTAATGTGTCTCCTCTTCCTCTTCTTCTCCCTATACATATACTGGACAATCAGCTTTGGTTTGTGCACTCACCTTAGGTAGAAAGGACATATTTTCCTATAGCATCCTCTATCTCTTGTCTAACTTCCTTATAATTTCCTCCTATTAGAAGAATTACTCTTCTTTTCTTCCTAAAAAAGGATTAGTTACCCTTTAAAACTTTTTCTAACTCCTCTTTATTACTCATGTTCAGATCTTCTTCTAATACCATTTTCTTCCTATAAACCAACTTATTCTATAGGTCTTGAAGAACCTTATTATGTATACTCTCAGAAATTGTATTCTTCAAAATCATATTTCTTATAACATTCTCTAATTGTCTTCTATCCATACTACTATACATGCTATAATATTTATTTAACTAAACAAAATCATTATCATTTAAAATCTACATATTCATGTTTTCTACCTTAGGTTTCCATGTTTTCTTCTCTATTGTTGTCCTTTCTTCTAGCACATCTTGTTCAATAGGTTTATCTTCAATATCATCCTATGAACTTTCAAAACTTCTTATCTGCATGGTCTTTCTCCTATTTGTTGGACTGCTAATACTCTTCTTGACCCTTTTCTTTGCTTATGGAGTAGGTTCTTACTTAACCTTCACCAATGTACCAAATTTCTTTTGTGCAATAGGTGCTTGCACTTCTAGATATCTCTTTTTTTGTTCATATCTAGCTCTTACAAGTTGTACTTGTGCAACTATTGCATAAGGTGAAATAGGATCTTGCACACAATGGTGTGTCATAGTTACTCTTTTTGAAGTTCTTTCTATGGTAATTGATGTTGCTGCCACAACATTAGTTTTACCACTAGCCTTCATCTCTAGCATAATTCCTTTAATCTCATTAAACTCTTCCCTTGTCATGCTAGATTCCTTGAGAATGGGATCTATCCCCTTTTCAACCTTTTTCTTGCTTTCTTAACTATATAGTTTAGACTAAACTATTATTGATCTCTCCTCATAGGTTCCCTATCTAGGGAACTTTGTGTCCTAATCAGATTTGAATTTTATCTATGCATACCCTTCTATTATCTTTGTGCTCATCTCATAGCCCATAGGATTAGTAAATTCCACTCTGGGAATGACTTCTTCCATGTAGGTGTAGTCAATTTCCATCATAAAAGGAGGTATCCTATACCTTAGTTTCAACCCAGATTGAAAACTCTTCATCATTTTGTCTATGTCATTATATCTGACATTTTGAGGCTTGGATTTGTAGCAATGAGTCACTAATTTCATTTCCCACTCACTACTATCCTAGTTTATTAATTTGGGAAACTTCCTTGAAACATAAAAGAATATATGAGTCAATAGAGGCTCAAATCTAAATACTACATGAATTGTCTTCTTCAATTTTGCAATGTTATCCAACAATTTCATTCTAATGATCTTGCATAAGTTGATCTCTTTTCCTTCAACTACCATTACATATGTCACATGAATAAATCCAATTGGTACTAATTTGACCCTTGATCCATAGTTCAACTTGTATCCTAATATCTTAGTTAACAACTTAACTCCTTTATTCTAAATATGTTCAACCTTCATATTCCTTTTGTCAAACTTTCTTTTCAAGTTTGTCTTAACCATTTTCCTAATAGTCTTCTCATTAATAGGATTACAACCTTCATTTCATAATCCTATGACCTTGTGAATCAATTCATCATCAATGACAACTGATGCGTCACCTAATCAAAACATATCATCATGTACCCTACTTAGTGCACTTTATATCCATTCATGTTTATTAAATTCCATATAAAACATATACTTCACCAAATTTAATTCCCCTAGGTATGCATACTAATATTTTAGGGATAAATGATTATTTCACATATCACATAAATCTCTGTGAATTTCATCATCACCAATGCTCTCAAACTTGCAGTATATATAACTTGTGATATCTTCTAAGTACAACACATTTTCTAGAAATTGTTAAAATGCACCTAATGGATTGTCCAATAAAGAAACAAATGGATATTTCTTGAACTCATACCTCAATCTATCACTAATATCATACATTCTCTAACTAGCCATAGCCTTGTAATTTGTAAATACTAGAATAAACTAGATTCAATACTTCATAAAATATGTCAAATTCATGATATATAGCTTCAGAAACTTTTAGCTTCACAAAGTTTACTTCACACTTCAATTTACTATCAAATCACTCTTCAATTCACTAAAGAGACTTTGCATGAACAAATGGTACACTCAATCTTTCTTGCAATCCTTAACTCATTTTAAATAGCACTACACATTAAATGTGCATCTATCACATATTCAAAATAATGTCTCTATTTACTAGTAAGCTTGATTTTTCAACCCCTACTTACTTTGATCATATCATGTCTTGTGCACTCAAACATAGCTTCCCCTCTATGTCTTATACCTTTTGTTAACTGCACAACTTCCAACATATGCTCTACTACTGCTAGAGCTAGTTAATTTAGGTAGGATGAGTCATAAAGAATCTATGACTTATCTTTCCATCACATGCATCAAACTACAATTATTTTAATATTGTATGTGAACTCTATGGATTACAACCTTTCACAAATGCTTCCTTGAGCTCATAAACATATTCCTTAACTACTTCTTCCTAACTATCATCACTTCCATTCTCATCCTTTTTGTTATCTTTCTTGTTATTCCTTCTATGATTGGTATTCTTGTTAAGGTTCCTCATGTTCATTCTACAAAATTTTCTTGTTTGTCCAAATTTATTGCATAACTGACATATAGCTACATTCCTTCTTTGATTGGTTCCATTCAGATTCTTAAGTGCTCTACAATTCCTTGCAATGTGTCCAAGGTTGTTACACTTGTAAAAAACAAACTGCTTCCTTATATCATCAAGTTTTCCTCCATCATTATATCTACTCTAAGATCTACCTCTTCCATTACTTGTAGGGTTAGTATTCATAAACATTCCACTATTCTCATTATTACCATCAAATTTAGGTTTCTTACAATCTATTACCTTATTTCCATAAGCGTGATAATTATAAAAATAGAAATTAGTAATGGGTTTAAAAGACTTACCTATGCAATCTCTCTTGACATGTCTAGCTTCACTACAAATGAAACATCTACCTCTGAACTCATGTCTTAATTCTATGTGGGGTTCATCTTGCTTAGATTCATTAACTTGCTCTTGTTTCTTAGGTTCATCATGTTTAACTATCAAATCAATTAACTCAAAATCATTTGATACTTTAGTAGATGTGCTTGATTCTAACTTACTTAGATTAGATTCCTTAGGGGATTCAATAACTGGATCTAGTTCTCTTGTGATATCAACTTTCTTTGTTGATTTCTCTCCAATCAGATATCCTTTTCCTATCTAGTCATAAAAATGTCTTTGATGAAATATCTATTCATCTATCTTCTCACTACTAGAATAATGTTTCTCTAACTGTTGTTTAGCTTGTGTGAATTCTCCTTTCATAATAATGTTTTATTTCTCTAACTCAACATGTTCAAGCTTGATAGTATCTAATTCAAATGTAACTTTACTTAACTGGGATCTAAAATCTACATTCTCAGTTTTCAGCACTAGTTCACTAATGCCACCATTTTTCCTAAGACTTAACTTAAGCTCGACTATTTTCAGTTCATGTTTCAAGATCTTATTTTCCTTCTAAAGATCTCCTAATTAATCATTGTCACTACACTACAAAATTGGTTCCTTACCAGATTTTAGATCATCAATCTCATCTTTCAGTTTGCTAATGTACACTTTTGCATCCTTGTATCTATCTTTCAAGGTGTCTCTTTCTTCTATAAGAAGATCAATCTATTGAAGAGCATCTTCTAGGTTTTTCTTCAACTATCCATATTCATTGTGATCTTACTTAAGTTGTTAAGATTCTTTAAATTAATTAGACTCTGATACCAATTCTTAGAAATAGATAATACTAAGATGTGGGGTGAATTAGTATTCTACAAAAATTTTCCCACAACTATATATTGGTAATTACTTGATAACTTGCATATGAAATTAAGCCAATAATGTTGAACAATAAATATAAACATGCAAATAGATAACCCATAACACCATTATTTGTTAACCAGTGAAACCCAAGTCAAGGGAAAACCCCAATGGGGATGATATCCACTATATGATTCACTAAATAATAGGATCCTATCAAGGATATTGACCCTATTAGGAATCTATGAAGTACATATATTGTCTCGAGTCCCTATTAGGAGACTAGGCCTTGTTAGAAGTGTCAACCCTATTAGGAGTTGGTAGAATAAATACAATGTATGCAAGAAGAGCCCACTGCCCTTACATGCAATTATAAAATTCAGTTCTTCACAAGATAGATATGCATACAATACTTGCTTTACTATTGTAACTCACACTTGTTCTTATCATACATCAGATCTTGGATTGCATAAGGCTCACATAATGGTTTGCATCACACCATGAAATCCCACATCTTGACCATTAACTCTGTAATATAAAAACTCTACTTATACCATGCACATTTACAAAACTCTAGTCAAACAACCTTCATGCATTCACACATTTGACTTAATATAAAATAATGTCCATAAAGTCAACTCATAATTACTTAGTAATTATTTTGTAACCAAAATAATTCCTAAGGCTATACAACTCTGATTATTGATATGCTTTGTTCTACTCTATTAAATACCTACATTGGTATATTAATCATAACTTGCATCATATTATTTATACACATCTATGCACTTAACCAAATCATCATGATACTATCATGAAGCTTACCTTAACTACACATAAGCTGATTCTCAATGATTCATTTATACTCTTAAGATTTTTTTCTCTATGCTACTACAAACTATCTAACACTTAGACAACTTTCTATCTCTAAATGAATAAATGAAATGTTGAATGTATGTTTCTATAAATGACAAACATCAAGACATCTATTTCACCATATTGCCAACATTTATTCTCTTTCCTAGTCTATTGGTGGTCTATTTGACCCTTTCCTTAATGAATGGTGTAGGTTCTTTCTTAACCTTCACCAATCTCTCTTATTTCCTTTATGCAACATGTGCTTCCACCTCTAGTTTCCTTCTAGGCTGATTGCTTCTTATCTTTTCTAGTTTCACCTACACAACTACTGCATATGGCACAATAAGGGCATGTGCACATGATCACGCAATGGTTACACCTTTTGAAGGTCTTACAATAGCAATTGTGATCATTGCTATCACTTTAGACTGCCCACTTGTCTTCATGTCTAGTGTAATTCCTTTGACCTCATTGAACTCTTCACAGGACATACATGATTCCTTAAGGATGGAATTAATTACCTTTCCTACTTTCTTCTTTCTCTCTTTGTTGTGTAATTTGGAATAAGCTATTCTCACCTTCTCATCATAGGTTCCCCATATAGGAGAAATCAGTGTCCTTCTTAGATTGAAGCATGATCTACGTGTATCCTTCTATAAGCTCTATAATCATCTCATATCGCATGGGCTCTATGAACTTAACCCTTCGTTCTATAGCTTCCATGCATGAGTTACCTGTCTCCACCATGAAGCATATACCATCCTTGTACTTTTCTACCATGCATGGAGGTATTATGTACCTTTGTTTCATTTCACTATGGAAAATCTTCATCATTCTATTAGTGTCATCATTTCTAACATTCTCCTACTTTGATCTGTAACATTTATTCACCAATTTCATTATGCACTCATTGCTCTCTTAATTTGTCATTTCTAGGAACTTCCTTGTTGCATAAAAGAACAAATGATTCAGTAAGCACTCAAATCTGAAGACTGTGCTCTTTGTCTTCTTCACTTTTGCAATGTTATCTAACAATTGAAATCTGATAATCTCACACAAATTTACTTTTCTTCCTTGAATTTCCATTACATAAGCTACATGTAAAAATTTAGTTGGTACTTAGTTAACCCTTGAACCATGGTTCAACTTGTACCCTAAATATTACTCAACAATTTCACTTCTTTTCTTGAATTTAATCTACCTTCATGCTCCTTCCATCAAATCTTGTATTTAGATTTGTCTCAACCATCTTCCTTACATTCTTCTTGTTTATGGCATTACATGCCTCTTTACTCAATCTTATGACCTTATGAATTAGGTCATTATCAATCTGAACTTGTGCATCATGTACCATATGTAGAATTATTTGGATCCAATCATTATTGTTAAGCTTCATATAAAAAATATAATTTACTAAATTTAACTTGCTCAGGTATGCATACTTGAACTTCAAGGCTAGGTCACTATTACGCATAGTTCCTAAGTCCTTGTGTATATCTTCATCACCTATACTCTCAAATTTACAATATATTTAGCTTTTAATGTCTTCAACATGAAGCACATTCTATAGAACTTAAGAAAATGTTCCCAATAGGTCATCCATAAGGGAAACAAATGATTGTTTCTTGAATACATATCTTAGTGTTTCAATCACATCACAAATGGTCTAAATATCCAATTTAACTATAATTGTATGCACTAAAATACATAATTCAATCACCATAAAATATCTTAACAATCAAAATTTAGGGCTTCTACAACTTCACACTTCAAACACTTTTCTTCACACTTTAATTCACTGTCAAATTGCTCTTCAATTCTCTCAACACACTTTGCATGAACAAATGGTACTCATAATCTTGTTCATGAGCCTTAAATCATTTTGAATCCCACTACACATTAAATGCATCTCTATCACAAATTCAAGTATTGTCTTTGTTTACTAGTAAACTTCTTTTTTGAATTCCCACTTACTATGATCATATCTAAGCTTGCTTACTTTACCATAGCTTCCTCTCTATGTCAATTACCTCATGTTAATTTGTAACATCCAACTCACTCTCTAACATCAATTCTAACTAACTCATGATCTACCTCTTCTAAAATGGCATAATTCAGGTACGATAAGTCATAAACAATCTATGACTTTAATGTCTCATTAGGTACATCAAAATACTATTCCTCTAAAACTGTATAAGAGATTTTAGGATCCTTAGCTTTTGCAAAATTCTTCTTTGAATTCATCAACATGTTCCTTGATTTCTTCCTTTTGACTGTTACCACTTCCATTTTCATTCCTTCTATCATTTATGTCATTGTTCCTTCTATAGTTAGGATTCCTATTGAAGTTTATTCTATCCATTCTATAATATCTCACTGTGTGTTTGAAGTTATTACATAACTAACATACAAGTTCATTTCTTCTTTGATTGGTTCCATTCTAACTTTCAAGTGCTTTGTAATTCCTTGCAATGTGTCTAGGATTGTTACACTTGCAGCACACAAACTAGTTCTTTTTTCCATTGGGTTTCTCCCCATCATTAGATCTACTTTGTGATCTCCCTCTTCCATTACTTGCAAGGTTAGTGTTCCTAAAAATTCTACCAGTTGCTTTATTACTATCAAACTTATGTTTTTAATAGTCTACTACTTTATCTCCATGACCATCACAATTATAACAATATAAATTAGTAATAGGTTTAAAACACTTACTTAAGAAATCTCTTTTCATATGACCAAATTCATTGCATATGAAACATCTACCTATGAACTCATATCTTAATTCCTTGAGTCATTCATCTTGCTTAGGTTTATCGACTTTCTCTATTTTCTTAGGTTCATCATGTTTTGTTGACAAATTTACTAATTCAATTTTGTTTGATACTTTAGCAGTTGTGCTTGATTCTACCATACTAAAATTAGATTCTTTAGGGGATTCAATAACTAGATCTAGTCATCTTTTGATTTCAACTTTCTTGGTTGATTTCTCTCCAATAAAATATCCAAATCATGTCTTATCATAAGGTCTCTAATGAAATATATGTTCATCAATATTCTCACTATTGGCATAAAGTTTCTCTAACTGATGCTTAGCTTGTCTCAATTCTCCTTTCACAATGATATTGTACTTTTCTAATTCTACATGCTCAATCCTAATAATATCTAATTTAGATGTTAGTTGACTCAATTGGGATCTAAGGTCTACATTCTCAATTTTTAGTTTAGGTTCATTGTTATTACCATCTTTATTAAGACTTAGCTTAAGTTCAACAATTTTCAATTAATTTTTCAAGTTTTCATTTTCTTTCTTGAGATTTCCTACTTCATCATTATCACTAGTCTATACAAATGATTCTTTGCTAGATTTTAAATCATCAATTTTTTCCTTCAGCTCGCTAATACAAACTTTTGTATCTTCATACCTATCTTTTAGGTTATCTCTTTCTTCTATAAGATGGTCACTCTGTTCAAGAGCTTCTTCAAGGTTTTTCTTTAACTATTTCATAATCATAGGGATCTTACTCAAGCTATTAAACTTATTCAAAGTAACAAGGCTCTGATACCAATTGTTAGAAATAGATAATACATGGGGGGGTGAATCAATATTCTACAAACTTTTTCCCATAGCTTAATATTGTTAATTACTTTATAATTTTCATATAAAACTAAACCAAAGATTTTGAATAGTAAATATAACCATACATATAGAGAACTCATAACACCATTACTTTTTAACTAGGGAAATCTTGGCCAAGGAAAAACCCTAGTGGGGATGATACCCACAAGATGATTCACTAAAAAAAAGGATCATGTTAAGGATATTGACCTTGTTAGGAGTCTATGAAGTACATATAGTATCTTGATTCCTTGTTAGAGGACTATTGGGACTAAAAATTGCATGGTCAATTTTGAGAACCATTGAAAAAATCAAGCCCTTAAATGCTTTTAAATGAGATTGTACTTGGTTGTCAGTTTGAGGCCTAAGAGGTGTTTAATGTTTCTAACACCTTTCATTTAGTGCATCTATGTGTTCTATGAAGTTAAAGTGACATTTCAAACCATTCTGCGAAGTCCCATTTTGAGCTAGTCTCAAAATTTGCAATTCTGCCCAAGTGTCAAATAACAATTAGAGGCCCAGTTTGAATTTGAATATCTTTTACCCAGGAATGTGTCATAGCTCACAACTTTGGAGATGTTTAGTATGCATATCAAAGAACCTATGTTTCAATTTTCAAGTCATTTTGAATCCGTTTGACTAGGTTTTGCACCCCACAAAGTTGGTCATTTACTGTTTTGTGCATTTAACTAGTTGTTCACAATTCTGGGAAGCTCTGTTCGACCAATCATATCTTTGACCCAGTTGACCCAAATGAAAAAATTATTTTTGCATTGTGTTCTAGGGGTGAGAAACTTCATATGTTCCAATTTTGAGATCATGTCGAATCCATTTGATCAGTTTGCTAACATGATCAAAAACCCAGTTTGCATTATTTTGTTACGGCTAAGGTATCCAGATTGATCCGTACCCCTGTTCGGCATGTTATAATTTTGATCCTGTGATTGGATAGCCTAAATGGATTGTACCATTGTGTTGTGTCCTAGAAATCCTTGAAGTATGCCAGTTCTTAAGTCATGATGAATCCATTTGCATACTTTCTTATGTCCGTACATTTGTCAAAAATCACTTTTTGACACATTTGCCAGTTAAAATTTCCAAGTGCCTGTTTTCAGAAATTCGCCAAATGTGCCCTGCGATTCTTCATGAGCCCAAAACATGGAATTATATCCTCTTCATGGCAAAGAACTTATATCCTAGTTTTCAAAACCCCAAGTGATCAATAACCCAATTTATAATGCCGAACCCGAG